>OY728143.1:1344370006-1345620006 GCA_963277665.1 Viscum album
GAATATTGACATTTATATCCAGGTAATTAAATTTTTTGGAAAACATTGACAATCAGAATAGCCATTACATATAAATAAATAAGTATTTATTATTAATACTTGTTTATATAAATGGATCCATTCAATATTAATACATTTATATTTATCAAAAATATTTTACATGATGGATTCATTTGATATATTTTTTAATAAGAATGAACTAAATAATCTATACCAATGATTTTTGGATTGGTCTCACAGGATAAACTATTTTAGTTTTTTTATTTACCTACATTATTCTGTATAACAACTTAGAATAAGGGCTTGGAGGTATGGTTCTGATGTATCGTCCATGGTATTAATATTTTGATTCAAATGTCTAACATTATACATCCCATCACTATGAAACCATTTATCATTATCCATCTTATTATATTTTGTTACCAATTTTCATGGATATATTATTTGACACGCATTTGGATATTTATTTTGGGTTATTGGTTATGCATTGATTATGGAATATTTTCTTTTATTGGACATTTACTCTTATGGAGTTTCTGAGATCACCCCCTTTATTATGTTTCCTTTATCGTAAGAAAACCATGATGTGTAATATGAATGATATTAGGATATTCTTAGAGTAATACTAATGTTTCATGAACTTTTATTTTTTATTTTTAGTTTCCAATTGTAATTTAACGATCATGTATATATATAGTCTCCCAATACTACTAAACTATAAGAACAATGTCATTGTGATTTATCTTATTCAATAATTTTGTAATAAAATAACCATCGAATTTGGGATAACATAGGTGGGGAATTATAATATAAAAAAATCATCACACTAATCTCGAGTCTCCATAATCATGTTTCAATAATCCAATTGATTGATGATTTAAAAAAAAATGAATCATCTATTGGATCCTTATTTTCCTACACAATAATTTCTTAATTATTGTTTCTTTAATATGGTATTGTAGAAAAAATTAATATTATTTTATCAGTAAATTATTTTTATATTAGAACCTAAATATTTTTTAGCATCTCAACATAGCATATTTCAATTTTTTTAAATTACATTTATTCCATGATGTAGTATTATAATAGATCTTTGAAATGAAATGTCAGTTCAATGCATTTCACAATAGTGAATCTTTGATGTTTTTGGATTGACTACATAGTCTAATATTAGGACCATTGAATTCATTAAAGTGGTACAATTTTCTTTTGAAGAGACTTGACTATTCCTTGTTGTAAAATGTATCTTGGTTAGACTTATTGGTAATCTATTATCACTGATGGACTTTCTACTATTACAGAATGATTTTTTTCCTTTTAATGTATTGATAAAATGATTCTCATGTCTCTAATTATAAATTTCCTTTCTCAACATTATCTCATGATTAATTTTATTATTATATTGTTTCTAATATATAATCCATCAAATGCTCAATAAATTCCAATGTCAATATTTTTTTTTCTAAATTTTTGTAAGATTTAAACATGTATATAAGAAATATTTAAGCCATTCTATATCTACACAATGATATAAATTATATATAATTTTTTCTATAAATTATATCACTAGTGAAGAACTATAAACAGGGGATCGTGACCCAAATTATATTGGATCGACATCATATTGTTATCCTTCAAAAAATCAAAACATTACATACAACTTAGTGTGAGATTAAAATGTATAATTTTCCATTCCTAAACTGATACCAACTTAAAATGTAATATAACCATCATACAAATATAATATTTTAAATAAAAGTATCTTAAAAGGTAAATAATGGAAGAGATAATTTTTTTAAAATATAATTATTAAAATAAATATCCAACATCTAATTCCTCAAATATGAGTGTAATATTTCCATTTGTTCTAATGTCCAAATTTTGGAATATTTGAATTGGGATTCAAGGGTCATGATCATCATCACTTCTAGCCTAGGGTTGTCCATTAGTTAAAGATCATGATTAATCAGTATTTGAAATTTTAGATAAGAATTAGGAATGAGTTCCGGGTTAGGAAGTGGTTTGGTATTACATTAGGGTGGAAATGAAAAAATTTAATTAAACATACTTAGTCATTTATACAATGGTTAATATATAGAATATAGTAAATTGGGTCCCACATTTATCCAATATAAGGGTTGTGATGTCACAAAACACAGTATATTACATGATACTACTTGTGGGGAGGAGACAATGTTTTGGTTTATGCATCATGCATTCGAGTTCATGTAATTGAATAAAAAAATATTACAAGAAAGTTAAAATAATTTAATTATATAATATTGATTATGTACATATTTCTACTCTTAGGAGATGATATCATTATCAATACAGAGGTCCCAAAAGTAGAGGTATAAGAGGTTATTTTGAATTTTTTTAAATTATTTATGTTGTTATAACACTATTTGGTCTCTTTATGTTGTTAATGAAATGATATTATTGAAAATAATAATTATTTCTTAATTTTGGTTGTGTATTAACATTTTACAAATTTATTTTAATTTTTTCTATGTTTGATATTAATGCGTTTCTCATGAACATATATTTTAGGAACTAATATTGTTATTATTTCCCTAGGATGAACTAAATATTATATAATTTAAAATTTTAACAAAAAATTAAAACTTTAATCTTTTTGAAACTAACTTTATAATAATAAAAAAAATTTAAAATGTTCAATTTTTAAATTTCATTTTGAATGTTATTACTTATTTATTTAATTCTAAATACATAATGTTCCATCAAAATTAGTCATACAAATTGTATCAAATAAATGTACGTTTTATTTTTTTGATCTTGGAGTTGATGGTAACTAATATTAACTGTAAAAAATGAATGATAATGTTTTTTATCATATAATTTATAAATATATTTATATTTATTTATTATATAACATTAATTATTATTTTATTAAAAAAATTTAATAATATATATTAGTAATAATGGTTATGAAGCTATAGATAACCTAATGTATTTTATGTTACTAATTCATAATGAAAATTAGAACATACCTTACGTGACATTATAAATATTATATTTTAATATAGTAATTTTTCATTACTTTTCTATTATATTTTTTAATTTATTATTCATTTAGAACTCTTATATGATCATAAAACTATCCTACCACATAATCTTGTTTGAAATTAACTATTTTACCAAACTCATTTCTAGCTTTGTGATGATGTGTTTAGTATTATGTGATGTTTGGTAATTAAGATGAGGTAGTGGTCATGATGAAATTTTTTCACATGACATGTTAGTATTAGAAAGATATTACATGGAAATGGGATTAATTCCTACAATGTGCATTATTTCTCTAGATGTGATGTGTGTTTTAAATTTTTTTTAAATAACCTAATGCATTTTTCTATTTAGAATGAAGTAATTTCATTAGTTTTTTCGTTATGGAATTTGTTCTGAGCATTATAAAAATAATATAGGGAATAATAACTATAGTGTTTTGATATATATGGAGTGTCAAGATTATTTTTTATTGAGTAATATCTCAAAGATGATGAATTTTGTAGAGGTAAAATTTATGTAATAGTTTATGGAATATCTAAGATATTTTATAGTATTGTTTCAAACTAGATGTCTTTTATTTTATATGATAAAAATAAACAAATGTCTAAATTTTATGGAATTATATGCAAATTTGTTAATGCATGGATAAATATTGATTTTTTCCCATAATAGGGATCCCCATTTTGTGAAGGATTCATAAAATTAAAAAGTGTTGCATTTGTTCTTCAAAAAGAGAATCTAATATCCGAAGGGAAATTTTGGATACCCATGTGAGGGATACATTGATGGATTTGTGAAGAGGTTCTTGAATAGCCTATAATTTTAATGTATTGATAATATTATGAGTGAAATTAATCTACAACAGATGGATATTTTGATTGGATAACGTTGATTAATTTATTATATTCAATACATAAAAGAAGAAAGGGAAATAAGGGATTTATTTTGATTGGTTTATAAGATTTATAGTGAAGAATAATAATATCATGTCATGATAGTGTATGTCATGTCATAATGGATATAGTATATAAGAGAATTAAAAATTTGGATGGATTTTTGCGCCATAGTGGATGAGACCATATAAAAATTGGAAACTTATTTGAATAAAACTATGGGATATATATGATAACTTCTTAAGAGATCATATAAAAAGGTACCATCACAATACAATGTGTGTTTTGTAGGAATAATAAGTTTTTTGAGGTCTTGGAAATAGTTATATGGAAATATACATAGCTAGACATAAAGATATTAAATGAACCATTTCAATGAAGGCTATGTTATAATGATGGTATATATAAGTTTATTTTTATATGAGTTAGTAATAACTATATCAAATGACATAACATTGGGTATGATGTTATGTTGTTAAGGATTATGTAATCACACAGTAAGAAAATTGGTTATTCCTTGAGGATTTTATTTTATCAAGATTGAATTAATATATTTTCTAATTGTGGGAGAAATAAATTCACTTAGAGGGGCATCATCACACCCTAATAGTTATATTATTTAAATATATTACTATGATCTATGATTTTAAAAGTATTTATATTTTTTAGATCTATGGTTAACTAATGATCAGAACACAACTTAGGGTTTTCACATCACAATATGGGTGATATCAATGTTTATCACACTATTGAGCAGAGAATCAGACCCAGAATTGGATGTTTATAGAATATTTTAAAAATTAATTTTGATTTTAAATAATATATTTTTTAGATTATGATTTGGGATATTTTCTTCAATTCATTAGTCAATTTTTACCATATAAAATAATTTTTACCATTTTCTTTATCCCATGAAATTAGAGTAAGAGAAATAATCTCAAACATTAATAGAAAGTATAAACACATAATAATATATAACAAATACACATATAAGTTTTTAAAGTGATTTTTTATTTATTTATTTCATGATCTTTTTTAGAATTAAGAAATCCATGATAGAGTTTCATTTATAGATCTTATTAATGCTATGGAGAAGGATTAAAAATGGTAAATTTCTATCTTCATATTCTATTAATGAACACGGAGGATAAAAATTATTATTCAAATTCATAATTACTTACATCTTGATGTTTTTTTGTCCCAATTTAGAAACATTTCAATTGAAAAAGATCTTTATCAATCAATGAGAAGAAGATTTTATCCAGCCATAGAGGATTGAAATTACAGAAAATTGTAAAATATTAAATAAACCATTATATAAATTGATATAAAAGGGAATAAAAAATATACACATATATGGAGAGATGCACATTAATATAAAATAATATCATTCCATCATGTATATAAACTATTAATGGAATTATATATATATGTAAAAGTGGATAAGAAGATGCAATTAACCTTATGTGGTAGTGAGACTACCTTAAAAATTACAAATGTAGTGTTCATTTTCATGGAGTAACTGAGATAAAATATTTTATCAACCAAATAGTGAAGCATAGTGGATTTTGGTGTAAAACAGAGTATCATTGGTTTCTTATTTTAAGTATAATTGTATAGGTGAACCATGTTAAATCATTATGTCCATGTGTTCTATCAATATTTTATTTTTTTCCATATTTGATGTAAGAATTGTTATGGGAATGGAGATTTAATTTTCATAGTTACAATTGTAGAACAAGATCATACTAGTGATGAGTTTCAAAAATAAATTTAATAAATTAGAATCATCATGATTCACTCCCAATATATTGTGCATTCATTTTAATTTTTCATAAATGTTTTTATTAAAATATAAATATTTATATATAATGTTCAATCATTTAAAACTATTTGTGGATTTTTTATATATGGATTTAATTATGAGACACCCATTTTTGAATAAAATAATTTATGATGGATAGAAAAAAAGATTTATATTTTTATATAGTCCTACGTCTATGATATTATGGGAAATATCATTCATGAATCTAATATTTCCAAGAATAATTAATGAGTTAATGATTTCGAAAAATAATATAAGCTGGACATATAAATGATCAGTGATGTGTATAAGAAAAAGTCACATTGTGACACTATATTTGAAATATGTGAAAATGAATGAAGTTATAGTTGGAAAATATGTGGATTCTACGAATGAGGAAGTGACTTATTTAATAATTGTATTTTAATCTAGTGGTGTAGGGTATTCAATGGAGAATTATATTTAATATTTATTAATTTCAAATGGAAATAAGTGGGCGATCAAGAAGAAGTAAATAGAGTAAATGAAAAAATCACTAAGGTATGTGTCATAGATGCTATTGATATTCCAATAAGCATGACCCGATGATCACATAGTTGTCATGATAAATGATCAATGTTTTATTTAAAACATATAATGTAGCATAGGGTTGCCCATGGATGTGTCCCAAAAAGTGTATGCGTCTTGATTATTCACTCTCATTGAATATACGTAATTTTGTTTTTTAATGTTTTTAATTTAATAAATAAGGATATTTTATGCTACTTAGATTACTGAAAAAAAATTATAAATTAAAAAAAATGAAATATATGAAAATGGGTCAAGATGAAAGGACAGAGGACTGAAGTAAAATTATAGTGGGTTAGATCATCATTTACTATTTTTATGAATCTACTAATTCATTGAAAATATTAAATATAATTTATTAATTAACCCTCTGTTATTTCATTTTTCATGTAATCATTAACAGTCTCTAGAAAATTTGATGATAGGATGAGTTCCTTGTATTCTACTTAGTGAATGAGTAATCATATTCCCCAATCATGTTAATGATATCAGTCAATCACCTAGAATAAATCACATACCATTATTGTGTTAAAATAACATGAACCCAACGATATAAATTTATATATTAATGGATGGGGACAATGAAGTGAAAAAAAGTAGAGGACTGTAGATATATTAATGGAATATAAATCGGTGATCACATCCACTACACACTATCTACATCATCACACTAGAATCCTATAAAATAGAGTGAGGAATTGAAACCCAAAAATTCAAGTGAACAAATATGACTCCCCTCAAACTATCCACTAGGTTTTATCTCTCTTTGTTCATGGAGTGTTTGGATCATTTGGGCAATCAAAGAGTATAAAAACATGAAATATATTTCTAAAGGAGATGAAAAAAATTTAATAAAAGAACATAATGGAATAAGTATGTGGAGAATTATAAAAAATAATAATTAAATTGAGTCCAATTTGAATGAGAAGGTTCATATTTTTTATATTTATGGGAGAAGAATATTAAGAAAAAATTAACTTATTTACCATAGTATTCAATATCTGGGAATGCTTTTACTTTACTTGGATGAGGGGCATGTGTCGTGGTTTAGGGTTGTGACTGTAACACATCGAGTTTTGATGATTTTTTTAATAAATTAATTTTCCTTGATGTCTTCTCTTGCATGATACACCAATTTAAGATTTATTTATACTCTACACTAGGATAACCATGCACTCTAAGAATCCCCCGCCTGGCTTGCATTACACCTAACACTAAGTTTCAATGAACCATCATTTTATTAAGATAAGTATTTTACAGGTTAGTTATAACATATTCATTAAATATAGTATTATGTTTAGTAATAAAAAATTTTAAAATATTATTCAAAATGGTATTATATAAATAAAAATATATTGATAACAATAGTTATAAGTTTTTTGTAATGTTTTTATATTTTTGAAAATATTATTTTCTTAAAAGGACTTATTTTTTATTTCTTTTTTTAACAATATTAAAATAAATATTAATAAATTTTAGAAATTTAGTTTGATAAAATAATCATTATTTTTTGAATTTAGAATTTAAAATTTTCATTAGGGTGTAATCTTTTGATTTTTCTAAAAAATAATTTTTGATGAACATTGAATAATACTGCCTTTTAATCCAAATCTAATTTTTTGGCTTATTTAGTTATTTTTTAAATATTTTTCTAATTTGGTTTAAATGTTTAGTTTTATAAATTTTAAATAATTTAATATAATTTAGTTAATTGGAAATAATTTCATATTGAAATTGGATATACAAACATTAACATATTTCAAACATCTTATCTTAAAAAACCAAGTTGTTGCAACATGTCAGCAAGATTAATATTAAGTTAATTTATAAAAAATATTTTATTATAAAATAGAAAAATTTAATCCATAATTGGAATTATAATGATTTTATATTTTTAATAATAGAAACATAGTGTTTTACATAAAATATTAGTGAATTTAATTATAATTAATTACAGTTATTAGGGTAAAACATGCTTAATTAGTTACTAGAATTAGAATAAAGGGTGTAAACTTGACCCCACAATTGTATAAAAAATATTGGGTGGAATTATTTCGGATATTACCCCTCTAATGATCTTTAATAGACTATTTTTAACTCGTGGTAGACAGTATGAATGAGGTGAGAACTCAAATTGTTTAATAATACCAAATGAGCCCTTTTCCTCAATTATAAAAGGACTCTTCTCCTCCCCTATAATTATAACATTCTATCCCTTTTTCTATGAATGAAATTACCCAAATATCATCCAAAATTCCATAGAATCGTTCTATAAGCCTCCCAATGGGCATAAATCCAACCAATGATTCTCTTTGGTGCAAACCAAATGGAGTTACCAAAAGAAGAGATAACATCCTTCCACAAGCTCTATTGTTTTATTTTAAATATACACCACCAATTATAATTATTAAATTATTATATAATAACTTATTTATCATAAATATACAAATTTGATTTTTATTAAGGATTTTACAAACATCCACACACAGATCCATCAAATTGGATATGTGGTGATCATTTGCATGTACCTAAGACTACTGCCTTGCGATCCAATGTTTCTCATTCATCCATCTCCACCTTTCAAGGATGGAAATATTGATGAGAATTATGTTTTTATATAATATATATGATATTAATGTGGTATTTATGTATCTGGTAATGTTATATACTAGTTACCTTTATGTTTTCCATTTTTTTAAATACAATAACTATGTTTTTTGGACGTGTGGACTACCACCTCCTCAAAGATATGTGATTCATTCAAACATTAAAAAAATTTATTGTGGTTGGGTTTATTAAAAAATTATAATATACATGAAATAATTATTATAGTTTAATTATATATATATATATTTCTTTTACTTCCTTTCGTTCAATACTATAAGAAAATAGAAACATATTTTCTGCATAGGTTCGACCTATTGTCTCCACGAAAAGTATAATCCATTATATATTAATATAATTTATATATTCTTATAAATGAATTTATGAGAAATATATATTATATTTATTTCATGTTTATCATTATGTAGATGATGAAATCATAATATAAATAGGAGTACGAAATTGTTACATATTGAAACACATAAAAAACAAAGTGGTTATTACCCAACAGGATATTTAAACCTTGATGTCTTAATAAATAGGTAATAAAAGGTCACAAGAAAAACATATATGGTATTTTATAAATTAATATGATTCAGTGATATATGTATAATAATCCAATATTTATTATATAGGATTTTATAGGGGGTAGAAAGAGAGTAAAGACATAAGGTAAAGGGATTTCTAGCACACATTTGTTTCGGCAAGACTAATGCCTTATTCGTCATCCATTTATTTTTTTATAGTGTATATAATACCAAGGAATATATTTTATGATTTTTATCCCTATGTTTATGGGTATTTACATACCAATTTTATGATATCTATTTATAGGGTTTTTTCAGTTCAAAAGTTACTAAATTATTAAGGTCTTTTTATATCTATATTCCTTCTTTTAGACAAAGGCTTTGTTATGCACATATATTCTATTAAAAGGTATATATATTTCTATTTTACATGTTATATAATGAATACAATTTTCCCCATTATATTTTTATCTTCATCTAATTTCATTTTCATGCTTGGGGAGTTTTATTCCATTATGAGAAAGTGGTAAGAGTCTATTCTAACAATCTCATATTTTATCGGGAATTTTCATTATAATAATTCCATTGATGAAATATTCTAATACATATATCAAGAACACTCATTAATTTTATTCTCCTATGGTTATTTTGGATATCATAATGTATGAGTTCCATTTTTACACTCTTGTGTACTTATGATAATTATGAAAATGATTTTCACAAAATGTGACCTTATTTCGCCCTTAGGATGAATATATGTATATATATATATATATATATTAAAATAACATGTTTTTAAAATTAATTATAATATATTTTTAAAAATAATATTTTAAGATCATTTTCAAGGAATTTTTTTTTAAATGACGGTTTTAAATGATCCTTTATAGGTTCTAAAATCTATTTTCAATGAATAAGGTTTTAAAATTTATTAATGTTTTAAATTTGTTTTTCAAATAATAATGGATATTTTTCTCAAGAAATTTTATTAAAATATCTTTCAAAATTATAATCAATATTTGATGAATTCCCTTAGTGTAACTCATGCATTCCTGTGGAAATGATCCAAACGTTCAATTCAAATTCATTCTCTGAATGGATTATGTTTAGATGAGGTGATGTTTGTAAAACCTATATCTCTTTTATAGGTTATATTCATTTTAAAAATGCTTCTTTTCATAGGCTATGATTTGATGAAATGGTTATTAGAGATATCTCTTTTCCAAGGGGTATGATATGATTGCATGTTTTTTATCCCAATTTCATTTCAAGGGTTATGATATTATTCTTTATGATCATTTGAAGCATGTTTGTATGATTAAATTATGAGATTGGTGTCACCTATATATCATTCATATTCATTTGGAAATGATCTATATATACAAATATAGACTTTTCTAGAATGGAGAGTGAACTTGATTCAATAAAGGACTTTGTCTGATAAGATGGTCAAGGGAGTGAACCATGACCACTATGATGGTCATGGGAGTGAACCATGACTTCCAATTTGTTGTGGGTAGGGAAACCATAATACTAATATGGATTTGTAATTAATCATTAAAAATAATGGAAATCATTTTATATGATTATGTGACATCAAAAATACCATGTATTATTTGTATGTTATGGATTTGTGGATTTTTCCTTTGATTCCCTTATGATTAAAGCCCAAAAAACTACCAATATTTATTCCATGATTCATGCTTATGACCTTTGATATATTGGTTATGATCTTATAATGTTATTATCACGTTCTCATACCCATATTCTAATTATTATGAATTCTTATCTCCATTTTTTACCCTTATTGATCATCTTATATCTTAGGTCCACTAGGCTAGAACCCTAAGAGGGAGGGTGGATCGGGGTATAACAGATTAAAACGACTGCCCCTTTTGATCTTGTTTAGCTATTAGATCAAACCCTCTTCTCTCCCCTTCCTGATGCAGAGTATGAACAAACCTTAAAGCATGCAAAAGAATCAACGATTTTTACATGGTTCACCCTCACTGGGCTATGGCCAAGGAGCATATACCAACAGTTTTTTGATGTACCAATTCCACTATAAGCTCACTACTGTTTACAAGCTCAAAGAAGAGTCTCTGTTCCTCCTGGTTTACAACAACCCACAAAATGAAAGCTCACTACGCTCTCATCTGATTTGTGCTCGCTACTTCTTCAACATATCAAGTCACAATTTATAGACTTGTAAGTCTCTTCATTATCTCTAAGGAAAAATGTATCCTTAACTATTGATAGATGCTCTGTTGACGTCCAATTTTCACCCATAGAAGAATCTCACTTTGCACTAGGTGTATAGTGAAACAACAAATTTTACCTGCAGCCATTACTGCACCTTGGGCGAAATTACCTTGACTAGTGTGAAATATGATTTTCATGCAACACCTTCTTTTACGCGCATCCACTTATTTTTCATGCAACAACCCTTTTATGCGCAACAAATTATTTTTACGAGCAACAGCTTTTACACGAAACATCTACACTACCTTGCGTAGTCTTTTCTACGTTTGTGTGAAATCCACTTTTCGCACACACCGCTTTTTACATGCAACTATCAATTTTACGTGAAAATGGTTCGTTTCGTGTTACCACTAGTTTTACGCAATGCCTTATCTTTTCACACACCACCATACTTTAAGCATAAACTTGATGTTTATGTGAAACTACCTTGTGAACTTCAATTTCGTGCACCACTTCTCAGGTATTCTCTATGTTTTGAGCTCTCTCAAATGGAGGGGTTCACTTCATATTTATAGGAAAAATCGACCCAGCACAAGAAACCCTCCTTGAGCACGTAATCCCCTTCGAGCATGAAAAACAAATCATCCATGGAACACCATTTAACGTGAAATACTCTAATATTTCACGCACCTCATGCCTTTACCAATTTTCGAGCTTCAGACCTTGAAACACCTCTTCCACGAAAAACTTCAGCCCTTTATTTTGGGCACCCCATTCATATTTCACGCACCGCGCAATTATCTAGCACAACAATTTTATTTTTCACGCAACAATTTTCTTTTTCGCGCCACACCATTTTCCAAAAACATATCTCTCCATTTTCTGATTTTCAGGCCCAAAAATTTGGCAGTCACTGTAAAACGGTGCCACCTTGTATCTTCTCTTTTCATACCGCCACCAGATTGTCCATTCCGTTTTCGAGGTTCTTCAATCAATTATGGAATGTTAAAATTATCCCTTGAACCCAAAATATCATCATGTAAACCCCCTTTGTCAACACACTAATACATCATGGTCTACATTTTCAACAAACACAACATGGAGGCCCACATGGTCAACAAACACAATCACCTCAAAAATGCTTCAATGATGCCTGGAGAGATTTCTTCCCAACATTATATCACCCATTTTTTGTTTCCTTTTGCAACGTTATGAAGATATATATTATTTATGATGTTTGTACAAAGGATACTAGTCATTAAGATCCTAGTGGATGATAATATAGCTCACTAAAGTAAATTTTTTTTATTTTTCCATGTTTCCAAAGGCACTACAATTTTATAGTCTTTGGGAACCATTTTGTGTAATATATTATGCATTCCACAAAAATGATAAAATACTAATATATGTTAAGAAAGGTTATCTATTGTCAGTATTAATGAGAAAGTTTATTTAACCTTTTGAAACACAGATGATAAAATCTTAGTTAGAACCCTAAAAACATGTCTATAGATAAGTCTAAGGATGATTTAATATATCAGAAAATATACTAGATTTTTGGTATAGGATTGAGTGAGTGGTTTCCAATAAATAAATTCATATTCAAATAATAAAAGTGGATAAACCTCTAAAAAATATATATATATGGGTAATCTCCTCAAAAACATCATATTGAGAAAGACTTGGTCGTGAACTGGTGAACAATAACAGGCCTTACTGCATGGTTTAACACTCTTGGAAGATATGATTTAGAAACTCACAAAATCTTCATGATCAATCATGAAACATTTTAATGGAATAGGGATATGAAAAACATATGATAAACATAAAGAGTCTAATAATAAATAAGGATTCATAATTTAGACATCATGTAAGTGGGGTTTCATGGTTATGTGCTTCCCCAATATGATAATTGTATCTTACTCTATGAATTTTGTTTATATTCAATGGTTGGAACATGATGGGACCATGTTAATGATAAATTTTATGGATAATGTAATTATTCTTTTTCTAGGAATCCAGATGATCTGGGAGTTGAAATGAAACTTATCATTTTTATGATAACCAAAATTTCTCATGCTTGCAATAATGTTGGACATCTAAATGAGAAAATGAGGGAAAAAAATTCAATTTATTAAATCATGAATAAATTCCCACCTTATTTCAGCTGGTATTCTAATCCAATTATTTATGAACAATGGATTAGAACCACTGAAAATGTATTCACTAAACTGTAGTTATTATAACATGAGAATGTCAATTCGGATGATTATTAGTTAAAAGGCGAAGCAAACCAATGGTAGACTATAATCAATAAGAAAAAATATTATGATGAAATAGATTCCATAGATTGGGATGAATTGAAGAAATTATTTTTTCCATAAGTACATTGCTCATATTTTTCTTAAAAATATATAGAAACCATTCATTGAGTTAAAAAAGTGTTGATGAATCTGTTGGTACCTATAGAATTAACATTACAACACATGCAAGGTATGCTTCTGGTATAATCATCAAACCCAAAAGTAATTTTTATAGGTTCTTCATTGGATTAATTTAAAGGCTTATAAGGTCGTGGACATAAGATACTTTTGTTTCTACAAATATTTTTTTCATTGTGAAGTCATGGATGAAATGGTTATAGGAGTTATGCATCAATCTCACTGTATTGATAAGAAATGGATTATAGAGTTCAAAGGAAAATCTAAAAAACACGAAGAGAAAAAGATGATATTTCATTTACTCCTTAATTATTGAAATAATCATGTAGTAAATTTTCTCAAGTGGTCTAATATATATTTTTTCATTATAAAAAAGGCCATCGAGCATTTGATTTCTGATGTGATGGGATGAAGTTATCTAATAATATGAATGGATATAAAGCTTCACAGAATAGGAATTCATTTTCTTAAAGATAAACGTTCATGGATAATGGGCATTATGAAAACGAATGACCAAAGCAGAAGTTTAATGACTATGGCTAACATCAATAACATCATAAATAGAGGGATTAGGGGATATCTCATGCAATCTCTATTTCTGAAAAGGAGGCGATATTGACGTGGTGAATGGAACACGTACTATAGACGCTATAAAATCTAATGCATTATTTTATTTAAAATATTCACAGTATTTCATATTTAATTTTCATGTTTAGGGTAAAAATTTTCCTCAAAAAAGGAATAAATGTGGAATTAGTGGTGAAAACATCTAATGGTATATTTATTGCATCTCAAGTCTATGATTCCTCTCTAGTGGGTATTTGTTGATATGTGCTTCGTGAAACTATTTTCATTATTCTTGTCCTTGAATATGCTGTCATCTTAGAAATGGATAGGATTTTTCTATATAAATTCTACATAAATTGTCGAGGACAGGATGTTACGTTTGATATTTGAAACCAACCTATGATATTTTAACACTTTGAAGATAAGTACGAACTTTCTATAGAGATTACATCTAGTGTATGAGTCTTACATTATATTTGGAAGGTTTGTTTATCTGATATGGTTGGGTAGAAAATCAGAAATGATTATATGCCAAATATTTTGGAATTTTTGGATGTCTTTCTGTAATAGATACCTACACTTCCACAAAAAAAATTGATTTTTAGTTCTCGATAGAACTCATATCTACTTCAACACCAATTTCAATGACTCCCTATAGAATGACACTAAATAATTTTTAGGAATTAAAGAATAAACTCCAAGAAAACCTTGATAAGGTATTAATTGGGCCAGGTGTTTCAACATGGAGGTCACCTCCTCTCTTTGGAAAAAATAAATATGGATAAATGGGACATTACATTGATTATTATGATTACATGAGGATCGTGATCAAGAAAAAGTATCATCTTCCCAGTATTTATAACTTGTTTTATCAGATATGTGTAGCACACTACTTTTCTATGATAGCCCTTCAGTATGGATATGATCAATTGATGGTCATGAAATAGGATATACCCTAGAAGAAATTTCGTACAAGGTACATAAACCATTAATATATAATGGTTCTTTTTTTACTTACTAATTCCCATGATATCTTCATAGGTTTGATGAATTTGTTATTTGGAGAATACCATGATTAGTTTGTGTTAGTCTTTATAGATGATATTGTTAACTATTCAAAGAGGAAGGAATATCATGATCACCACATGGAAAATTTACTAAAGACCCCAATGAAAGATAAACCTTATGAAAAATTTATGAAGGGTGAATTTGGATTCATTAGGATTCATTTTTTTTTGACAAATAATCTCAATAGAGGGTATGCCATTAGATCCAATGAAGATAATGTCCATTTAATGTTGGCATAGACTGACCATTGTTTTTTATATCCGTAGTATTCTTGGTTTATATTGATATTATAAATTTTTTGTGGAGAATATCTCATGACTATGTATTCCTCTAACTATGTTAACATGGAAGGGTTCGAAGTTCATTTAGAAAGATGACTTTGGAAAAAAATTCAAGGAAATAATTAGATTTTTAATCAACTCACATCTGTTTACATTACTCAATATTTAGAAAGGGTTTTAATCTATAGTGTTGCATGCAATAAGGGATTGGGATGTTTTATTTATCAAAATAATATGGTTATATCCTATTCCTCCTGAAAATTGAATATTCTTGATAACAATTTCCCAAATTATGATTTTTTGTTAGTTGCATTAATTTTTCGATTAAATATATGGATGAATCGTCATTATGGAGAATAGTGTGATATAAACTAATAATAAATTAAAAACATATATATTCACAAAGATGGAGTTGGAAATCTGACAGAGAATATTGCTAGAGATGATAATAGACTATATATACTCAATAAAGTACCACCCTAAGAAAGAGAACAAGTTGGACGATGTGTTTAGTCTAATTGATAATGAAATGTTATCCTTCACGTGGATCACAAAATATTCAATATTTTTTTAAACGATGAATCTAGAAATAACCTTGAAATGGAAAAAATATTATCTTTCTCAATTGAATGTTCAACACTCTATCCAATTAATGATTAAGGAAGTGAAGAAGTAATATTTAGCGATGAAAAATAAGGTTTTAAATGATCATTATCTTAACATATTTTTGGATGGTACGATATGTTTTGGGAACTATGTATGTATTCTATCTATACCAGATTTGAAGAAGGATATATTGGAGGAATATCATAGTTCCTAATTATCTATTAATTTTGGAACTAGAACGATGTATAGATATTTAAAATAACACATATTTTGGGATAGTATGATGAGGGATAACACATATTATGTATCCTGATTCTTGGTGTGCCAAAAAGATAAGACTATAAGATAAAAGCAGAAGGAAATGTTGCATACATATCATATAATAGAATGGAAATTGGATAACATTACTATGTATTTTGTTGACTGAATAAAAAAAAACCTCTAAAGGGTTTAATAATATGTAAGAGTTAGTCAATCACCTTACTAATTTAAAACACTTCTTTGATATCTAAGAATACTTCTATTCAGATGATAATTCAAGGATATATATTAATTATATGGTATGGATTCTTGGAGTAACATTTTAAATTATATCTCAATGGTATCCTAGGTTTACCTCAATGTTATGGTGAATTATTTAACAAACCCTTGATACTGAATTGAGTTTCATCACATCATATCATCCTTAGAAGGATTGTCAATATGAAAGATAAATTCACACCCTAGGGGATATGTTGAGGTCTTTTTCATTAGATTTAAATGTTGGTGGTGATTAACACCTTCCTCTCGTTGAGTTTTTTTATAAAAATATATTTCAATCAATATTTTATATGTCTCCTTATGAATCCCTCTATGGAAAGAAATGTATATCTCAAACATGTTGGAATGGAGTTGGTGAAAGAAATCTATTTGGACCTCAGATCGCTGATGAAATGGTAGATAAGGTTAGGGCCATTCAGAATCATATCATGGTAGGTCATCGTCGATAAATACCTTTTCCGGATAATCATCGATACGATCTAGAATATGATGCTGGTGAGTAACTTTATCTATTAATCCATCACTGGAATAAGGTTATGTGATTTGGGAGGAAAGGGAGTCTAAGCCCAAGGTATACCAATCCCTTTGAAATTAATCATTGTATCATGATGGTAGAATATAACTTGGATCCTCCGCTAAATATATCTCAATTACATGATGTGTTCCATTTATCTATCATGAGGATGTTTATATCTAACCCTTCACATTTACATAACATAGTGGTTATACCGGAAGAGTACGATCTTTATTACAGGGGAAAACCATTTAAAATTATGGATCATGGATAGAATGTTCTATGGAACAAGACAACTATTCTGGTCAAAGTGTTGTGGAGAAATATCTTATTAGAGAAATCTATGTGGGAACATGATGATATTATGAGTTTTAGGTGTCCACATTTTTTTATATCATAACGAAGGATTTTGATGGGGAAATTCATTTTAAAGGGATTATAATGAAAGACCATAAGTTATTATGAATATTTATATTGAATTAATTAATTTTCCTTGATGAAATATGTTTCATGCTACACATTTTTATTCTATCTATATAAACTACACCAAGATATTTTTTCACTACACGAATCACTGACCTAGATTGTGTTACACACAACACTGAGTATTTATGAAGTATCAATTTATTGTAATATTTATTTAAATGAGATAGTTATAACATATTTGTTAAATATAGTAATATGAATAATAAAAAATACTCATAAAATATTATTTTGAATTATTTTATATAAAAAAAATATTTAAAATAAAACTTATAATTTTTTATAAAGTCTTCATTTGTTTGAAAATATAAATTTCCTAAATAGAAATCTTTTTATATCCTTCCATGAAAATATTAAAATTAATATTAAACAATATTAGTAAATTATTTTTATAAAACATGCTTTATTTTTTAATTCATAACATCAAAATTATCCTGGGGTGTATTTTTTGGTTTTTTTCTAACAAACTGTATTTTTTTGATGAATAGTAAAAAAATATTGAATTTTAATTGAAAACCGATTTCTTCACCTGATTTGTTAATATTGTTAAATTATATTTTAATGTGGTTTTATAGTTTAATTAGTTTAATTGTACATTTTTTATTCTACTTTATGTCATTGTATAAAATTTCACAATGAAATTGTTTATAAAAAGATTTCGAACCTTTAAACATCTTACCTTAAAAAACTCAATGTCATGAAATGTCTCTAACGTTGATTTTAAATTAAATTCTCCCAAATTATTGATTATAAAGTGGAAAATTGGATTCTATATTAGGAACAAGAATAATATATATTGTATAATATATTAAAAATTGTTTTTCACTTTAAATATTATTGAATGTATTTAAAATTAATTTTGTGGATTAAGGTAAAAAAGAACATAATTAATCGCAATACACAGAATATTAGAAGAAAAAATAATAATAAACATGTATAAAATTATTTGATTGAAATATTTGTGTAATTAAACTTGTAAAAATTTAAAATGGGACATTTTTAACCCATTTGGGAGAAGTAAAACCTAGGGAGCACTCAAATCTTTTCAAGAATACACAATGACTCCTTTTCGCAACAAATAAAATGCCTCCTATCCTCCCCCTCACTATAAAAATCTCAACGACTATCAATCAGAGAAAACCTACGAATATATATTAAAAAATCATCTAAATTCTTCCTATAATCTCCCTTTTGGCATAAATCCAATGACGTAAACCCTTTGGTGCAATCGAAATGCAGTTAACCAAAAAGAGGTATCATCCTTCACAAAGATATTTTTGTTATTTTTATTCTACACAAAAATTAATATTATTCTTATATTATATAATAACCTTACTATCATAAATAAACTAAAATGATTTTATTTTATGGGTTTTAACTACAATCACACACACTTCAATCAAATGTAACACACAATCGTTGCTCATGTGTTTGATAGTATACAACCTTCCGAAATGATGTCGCTTGTTCTCCCATTTATATATTTCAATGTTGGAAATAGATATGTATATTTTTTTATATGATATATATGATATTTAAGATTTATTTAGTATTATAAAATTATTATATAACATAAACACTCATACTTTCAATTTTTTGTAAATACAATAACTTCATTTGTGGATTTTTGGACAACCACCTCCTCAAAGTGATGTGATTAATTCACACTTTACATGAAATGTTTTAAGGATAAGTTTCGTAAAAATTTATTATACATTTCAAATAATAATGACACTTATTTATATTATATTGTATTATGTTATATTATATATACACATATTTCATTTGCTTTCTTTTTTTCAAAAGGACAAGAAAATGGAAACAACTTCCATGCGTACCTACGACCTAAGGTCTCCAGGAACAACGTGTTCCATTTCTATTTCTATATTTTATTCATTATTATGAATACATATATACTGAATATATATGATATTCATGTAATTTTTATCATTACATATATGATTAAATCATGATATATGTAATAGGAAAAAAACATAACCAATCAAAACACACGTTAAACAAAATGGTTATTACCGGAAAGGTAACATTAACCTAGAGATTTAATTAACAGGTAATAAATGTCCATAAAATTTCATATACGGTATTTTTAAATGAATATTATTTTTTGATATATTTATTATAAATAGATATTTATTAAATATGATGTTTTAATGAGTACGAATAAAGTCATGAAATAAGATAATGGGATCAATAGTCTAAATTTTATTTCTTCAAAACTTATGATTTATTCACAACTCATTTATTTGTTATGGTGTATATAATGCCCATGGAAATATTTTATCATTTTTATCATTAAATTAATATGTATTTACATACACATTTTATGATCTCTATTTCATGGGGTTTTTTGGTACAAAAGTAACTAAAATAGTAAGGGAGTTTAGTCTCAATTTTCTTTCGTTGAGATGCATTTTTTATTGTGAACCAATATTCTTTTATGAGGATTATATACTTCCATTTGACATTCCATATCAAGAATTATTATTTTTTATTATATTTAAATCTTTATTTAGTGTCATTTTTTATATGGTGAGTTTTATTCTATGGTACTAATGTGGTAATATTTTATTGCAATAATCTCATCATTAAACATTATTGTTTATGATTATGCATCCATTGATGTTATCTTATGATTATATCTCATGAAAACTCATTATTTTTTATCCTTTGATTATTTAGGATATATTCACATATTTGTACCTTTTTCCAACTATTTGTTACTTATGATAGTTATGAATAGTTTTTGAAAAAACCTGACTTTATTTCCCTCTTTAATTAGAAATCAGTTTTATTACAAAATAAATGGTTTCAAAATTTTTTTTAGAAAATATATCTTCGTATAATTTCAATTGGTAAAAGATTTAAATTGTTTTATGGTTTCATATATTCCTATATTTTTTTAATTACATTTTATAAGATTTTTTTTCAAATATGTTATATGTCTTAAAACATATTTTCAAAGGAAATGATAATTTTTATAAGACATGTTTTTAAATGATAATTCACAATTATATTCCATCTAAGATGACATCCATTAGTGTTACTCAAGCCATTATGGGTAAATTATCCAATGGTTCCATTAAAATTTATTCTCGTAATGGATTATATTTTGATATAATTATGCATATGAATCCTATAAATCTTTCTAGGGTTATACTCTACTGAATCCTACTTCATTTCATGAGTTATTGATTGATTAAATGATTATGAAACTCATATCTTCTACATAGTTTGAGATATGAATAAATTTTTATGATACTGATTTCATTTAATGGATTATTATATGGTCATTTTTGATATTTTAGAAGACGTATGTATGATTTCATCATAAGATGGGTGGAACATATATCTCCCTCCAATGCATTGGGTAAATATTTATATCTCATGAGATAAACATGGATATAATGTGTAGTGAACGTAGATAAGTAAAGTAATTTGTCTATTATGATCGTCATGGGAGTGAACCTTGACCGCTAATATAGTCATTGGTGTAAACCATGACAACTAAGACGATATAGGGAGTTAACCCATACTACTAAGATGGCCTTGTAATTATGCCTTAAATATAATAAAAATCCTTTTATGTACTTATGAATCTTCCGAAATTCTATACCTTATTCATATTTTACGATTTCATGGCATATTCGATTGATTCCCTTATGATTCATGTCATAGGAACTACTAGTATTTATGCAATCATTCATTCTTATAAACTTTGATATATATGGTATGATATTATAATTTTATGACCACATTCTCATTCCATTATTCTCATGATTATTCTTACACATCTTGCTTCATTACCCAAACTGAGAAACTGAGATCACTAATTTATTATTTTCTGTCCCTAGGTTATAAAGATTTGTATTATGTAAGATTTATCTAAGAAGGGTTATAATCATGAAAAACCTAGTCTGGGATAATTTTTCTCACTTATATTCCATTGTATATGGTTCTAGGTTTCCAAATGCACTAAACTAATATATTCTTTGGTAGTTTTTATACTAGGTTTAGTACTGATCAAATATGATGTAAAGTTAGTGTATTGTAATAATGTGTTGTTATAGTGATTGGTATTATTATAATATTTCAATTGAAAATTGACTTCACAAAATCACACTATTAATGCCATAGAGTATAATTCAAGTGGAACCATCATGGTGTTATGGATCAATGGAAATCATGGAATGGTCACATGAAAACAAGAGGAAATGAATGTATATGTATGTGAACGAGATTAATTGGTCCTTATTCCCATTTAATTTGGTATATTCATTAGATATTGGGGTTTAACATCGTTATATTTCGTTGAATGTTTTTTTGTTGTAGGAATAGGGGTGTAGCATGATAATTTGAGGGAATCAACAACATTAAACTTAGGATTCTAGTTTCATGTAAGGTAAATGGGTATAGAAAATGTATTTATGTGATTCTAATATTCTTATTTGAGGCCAATAATTAGTGTGCGAATGAATCTAATAACTCAAATAGGAATTGGTGGAAAGTTATATTGATCATATTGAAATAATAGTAAATTACTAAATTAGTGATCATCATTCAGATCTATAGATTGGATTCTATTAAGGTTTACTAAAAATTCTTGATTACGATACATTAGAACTGTTACTAAATGTCTGCATTACAGGTAGAGCTGGTATTTAAAATTCATTCTAGAAATTGTTTGGAGAATGGGGTGTGCATAATCCTTTAACACCACAAATGCTGAATTGGAAGTCAAAGATGAATACTTATATCATATTATCTATATATATAATATACATACAAATATAAAAATTTCACAGTTTAGCAACTATTAGAAATTCATTCAACCTCGACATTAATTGGATTCTTTTTTGGATTGATGATCAGTAATCAAAACATCAATAGTGTTGAAGACTAATAATTAAATTTTTTTAATTGTCCTTATGAAAATAAATAAGAATATAAGATTTAATATTTTCAGAGGTTAATGGTGGGAAATACATAAAATTATAAGGGAAACCCATTGAAAAATATCGGCACAATCAACTAGAAGAGAACCAGGACCTAATAAACCACATGACTATCAAAATGGTTTCTTTTTATAGCAAGAATATAAACTTGTGGGGTTTATTGATGATTTTTCAGTTTCAACATATATATTTTTTCTAGTTATAAAATCTTCGAGATAGTTGATTAGTTATATGAGATTAAATTTTGCATGCGATGATGCTTCATAGAATATGGGATGATTTTTTTTCCATTAAACAAAAATTTGAATGATAGTTGCGCATTAGATAAAGACGAGTGGATACAGTTCCATCAAACTGTGTTTTTCTATTTGGAGGACATGATGAGTTGTTAAATATCAACTGATGAATCTCTCAGGGTTGATGTTTTCAAGATACCTATATGAGGGTATTGATAACCCACTAGTAACATTACACATATACTATTTATTTTAGGGAAAGTGGTTATTTGGGTTTCCATTAGGTTTTTCTATACTTTATAAACAATTTATAATTTCAATGGAAGGTTAACCTCTAAAATTGGAGGTTGGTTTAATTTTTTACCAGATAGAGGGCTCTATAAAGAGGGATGTTGACCTACCTCTAATAGACTATAATGTTTTTTTGTAACAAACAAATAGTTCCTGAATTTACTATATGAGAATGGAATAGTTGGTATGAAGTAGGTGGGAATATTGTAATCATTTTTACCTCCCATTAAAGGAGTTTCTTATAATTTTATTCGATGGATTTACGAAATTTTACTAACCATGTTAAATATTGTTTGTTAATTGGTTGTTTAATTAAATAAAAATCTTAGAGATTTTTGTGGTTATGAGCATCCTTGTCTTCCTAGTTTTAGTGGAAATAACATGAGAGGAGGATGTAATTAGAAAATATTTCTTTTTGTAAACATTACGAAGATATTTTTTTGACTTATGCTAGAAAAAATGTGCATACATCTCCATCCAGTCTTTTTTTATAGCGAGTTCCATATATTGGATCAAATAGATGATGTAATCTTCTAAAAGTGATTCTAATGTTATAAAAACATGTATAAATGGTTGGTATATTTTTTAATCCCCTATAATATTAATTAAATTTCACTACTTATATTTAATAACATTTTACTTTAGTTTATTAACAGTTATATCAAAAATAAATTTAGTGGAAATAAAAGTTCTCATATATTATTTTGAAGGAATGAAATTTTAATTTTGAAAAATGAATCTATATTTTTTTTATCCCATGTTTTATTTATGTGTCATTGACTAGAATGTGTCTTCAGACTATGGACATTGTGGAATGGGGGTGGTTGGATGGGAGGTATTTATCCATAATCAGGATGTCTCTTGCTCAGAATATTCCACTCAATATTTTAGACAAAAAAACATTGTATAGGGTATGATAACATTTGATGAAATGTATGGTAGTCCAATACCTCTTATCAATGATTTCATCTTGTGATGATTATTAAACATGAGGTTTTTTTATGAAATGCCTTATATTTTTCTTGTGAATAAATTAAATATGATTCGAGATAAGCTGAAATATCTAAAGGTTTCATTCAGAGATGATGTTTTAGCTTTTCATCCTCTTTCCTCACATCTAAAAAACTAAGATTCCATGGTGATAGAAGTGAGAAACACTATTAGGAAATATGGTTTAATTATTGATGATATTTGAGACATTATCATTAATGTGGAGTTTTTAAAAAATAAAATTCAAAATTCTTATTGATATGATATCACTATGACCTTATAGGGATGATCGGTTAATAAGATAAATAGTTAGAAGAAGAAATCCTCATTGGATATGATCTAATGAATAAGTAAAGATAAATATATAGTTTTAGGTCTTATATATCAGCATTGTGGGAAAATAAAATATAAATAATGATTTCTAGAAATAAAGTGATTCTTCTACAACTGGATGGGAAATCTTGGCTAGTAAATAGTTGGAGCATCCATCATGAAACTGAGCATGATCATTCTAGAAGAGTACTGAGTTGCTGAATCAGATGAATAACCTCATTCAACTGGTGAGAATGTTTGGATGGTAGATTGTATACCATTAATCTTTGAAATGGCACATCTTGAAGATGAAGAATCATTTGATATAGATGGAAAATGTTATGTGAATATTAACATTAAAATTGGAATATTCTTGAAAAATAAATTATTTATATACATTATAAGTCTCTAAGAAAATCTCATGTTAGTGAGTTGACACGGTGATGTAGTGACTAATAAGAATTTTTTCTAATAGAGTTTATAATTTCAGGGATGTTTCAATGGGGATTGGTCATGGAGTAACAAATGGTACCCTATATCTTATTGAATTGATTGACCAAGTCAGAGTTATCAGATCAATTTCATTAGATGGTCTAAAAAAGTTACAATATAAGTTTGGTAACATCAGTGAGAAAAATATTAATGTTATAGTGGTGAATAGAATAAATAAAACCTATCACACATTGTTTTTAGTTTATAAGATATTTAAACAAGGAAAAAGGATATTTTCATTGAACATGGATAGAATATTGTTAGGAATATGAAAGATAGAAAAAGTTCATTCCACTGTTTTGTGTCCAACATCTAATATCTCATATGACGTCTCAATTTACATTGTCATATTAATTGATTATTGTACTCAAAAAGTCTTAGTTAACATCATAATGATTAAATAGATTGTTTTTTAGGATCCCATTTAGTTGAAATTTATGGTGGATAAAGAGTTTGAATGAGTTTTAAAATGATTTCGGAATGAAAATGAAAGAGAATAAACAAGAAACATCTTTCATAACAGTTTTAAAAAGAAGTGAGTTATTAATTAGGAGACTATTCTAGGGACACACAAAAAAATAAATCAATAAAATAAGGAATTAGGTTATAAAAGATAATTCTTGTAGTATAATGATTCACTTTATAATGCCTATGAGAATTGGGAAGAATCATTCGATACAATAGATTGTTTGGGAAAAATGTTGAGATTCATTTGTGTGATATGATCTCTCTAAGAAACATTGGATTGTTAAGAAAGAAGAGGTCAATCTTATCATGATATTTTAAATTGCCACATATGTTCATATTGATTCTAAAGATAGAGATACTTTTTAGGTGAAATCCATTTTTTTTCATGTTATCATTATTGACAATAACTTTTGTTGTTAACTTTTTTATGATTAAGAGAAACAAGTCATCAAGAGACAAGTTATTTTTTCCAATAAATAAATTAATTTTAAATATAAAAACATAACCAATAAGGATGTCAAGGGTAGTTAAATAACCATTGTTTTGGGTGATTATATAGATGTTAATTAAATAACATTTAGGGTGAAATGTTAAAGTGAAACAATAGTAGATTGAACTCTAATAGTTAGGGTAACCTACAGAGCTTGATCAGACAGACCATTGATATATAGTGAATGTTAGGATCGAGATGTTCTAGATAAAGATTGATTGAATTTATCTCTACCAAATAAATAGTACCCAAAAGTGAGGTATAAATGAATGAAAATTAGGCTGGTCTTCTAAGACACACTCATATCATGAAATTTATTTATAGGTTTGGGGATTATATAAACTTATTAATTTATTTGGATGTAGGGGAACCAAATGGTATAGAGAAAATACCTACTCTGGGGGACACTAAATGGTAATAATCCCCACTAGAGAATGGAATTAGTTCCGTAAATATCAAATTACAAGGGATATGGGTGAGATAAAAGAAGTAATGTTTGATCAAGAAAAAATTGTATATATGTATTTAAAATTGAAATGTAATGGAAGTAAGATATATAATTCAAGGATGGGGGTGATAAATTCTTCGAAAAAGGAATGAATTTAATTTTATAAAATTTTCTCATTGGTGGTATAGCACTCAACCACTCTGACAATTCATAGAATTATTTCATTTGATGATCTAAACTATATATAAATGGATGTAAAATAAGATTTTTATCCTGGATACTTGGATTTGGTCATTTACAAGGTTTTATCTAAGCATTATGAAGTTCATTAGACAATGTATTTGTGTTGTATGATTAAATAAAGCCTTTATGTCTTGTATAATAATCCATGGTAGTTGGATATGAATTTTGAAACATTCATGTTGGAAGAAAGTATCAGCTGATGTGAGTCCAATTATTTTTGTTACAAAAATTAATTTGAAGGTATAAAATATCTCGTACTACTATTTTTTGTGGATTATATGTCGATTACTAGTCAAGAGATACAATAGATCAAGGAACATAAAAATATGTTGTTAAGAATGTTTGAGATAAATAATAATATTAAATCAGTGAAAATCATTGGCATAAGAATTCATAGGGATATGAAATCAATCTCATTGGTTTGGTTATAGAAGGAATAAATTTGGAATGTTATTGAAGGATTCAAAATGTCTGTTTGTAAACCTATATCATCCCCTATCACCAAACCCCTCAAACACTGTAAATCATAGGAACCATCAATGGAGGGAGAAGTTAGTGACATATAGAATGTCCCTTATTCATTTCCTATACTAATAATGAGGTATGAAATAGTTTTCACTCAACTAGATATTGATTTTATAGTGGGAGTTGTTATCCATTTCATATTAAATCCATGAAAGAAACATTTGGAATCATTAAAATGGTTATAATTATATCTGAATGTTTTAGGGGATGAAATGTTATATTTCAATGATTATTATTAGTTTATTTTTTTTGTAGATATATATTTTTAGTGGCATGGATTCATGGTTTAGAAATACAGTTTTCTATTTACATTTATTGAAAAAATAGTTAGTTGGATGTCACAGTTACAACCTTTGGTTAATTTATCACCAAATAAATCTTAGAAAAATTTATAATGGGTTTATGAATTTCATTAGCACCATAATTTGATATTTATGGCTATAAATTCTTGTTAATGGGGCCCTGATAAGATTTTTTCCTTGCAGAAGGAGTGTATGGCAAGGTGATCCTCCATTTGAGAATTTATTTTCCATTTCTAAGGATGAACTAATTAGATTCATCAATGATATTGCTCATATGGGACATTACTAATAGATTAGGGGTGGGGGGAATGAGCATGCCCCATCTGATCATTGGTACGCTGATGAAATTTTATTGCTTGGTCAAGCTTCAAGAAGAACTATATCCTCCATTGAAGCCATATTCAATCATTATAAAGAGGCAGCTGGTCATTCCCTCTATTGGGACAAGCTCTTAATGTTTTTGGTAATGGAATATTAGTTTGGAAAAGAAATAGGACCATCAGGTATCTTTGGGTGAGGAGGTTATCCTTGCCTGTTCAATATCATGGGTTCCCTCCATTCTAGGGAATATAGAAAATGTATTATCTAGAGGGTATATATGTTTGTAGCATTCATCAACTTTCCAGCAATAAAGGGACGACTATTTCCATTTCTAGTAGGGTTTTCCTCGTGATATCAGTGATCACGTCTAAGTTTGTCTATTCATTCTCCAAATATATATGGCCAAGAGGACTATTCAATGAGCTTTAAATAATGGTGCATAACTTCATATGGATAGGGTCAACACTTGAAAGAATGTTTATTACAAGTGCATGTATAGAATTCATTAATCATGTGGAGAGGGGGGCCTAGGAATCAATCATCTCCATAAATTCAATGATGGATTGATTTAGAAATTCAGATGAAGTATGATTTCAAATGAAGCTGATGATGAGTTCCTTTTGAAATGATTTACAAAATGGAAACTATGTGGTTACAAATACTACCTTGCCTCATCGGTTTGTGAATATCTCAAACATACCTACGAGAGGATCATACACGATACTAAATGGTATCTATGTAGGGACTCCACTCATTATTTTTGAAGAAAAAAATGGATCGAACAACCCCTATGTGATCTGAGTGTTCAAACTATATCATATGCTATGTCCATTTCAAGATATCTATCCCAGATGCACACATTTAACTATATCATTCCTGGTCATTTGGTGAAAAAAATTAATATCTATACCTTTGTAGGCTGTGATATATTGGTTTGGCTCCATAGTAGAACTAGACAGTTTAACTACATGTACTTTTATAGGATTCTATGTTGGGACCTTTTTCACCCAGCTTCTTGGCTCATGAATTTTAGAGCCAGGTATATCCTGCCTTTTAGATTTCTTCTGAACTAGGGAATCTAGAAAAACCAAATTTCAACATCTAATCAACTTAAGCAATATATAATTTATATGGATTCTTCATGTTCCCTATAAAGGTATTCTAAGGATTTCATATTGCATATATTCTTGGAATGTGACCAAGCCAAGCGGCTCTGGTTAGATATGGGCTCTCTATTCAGGATGGTTTTCGACACATGCACCCCACTTATTGACCAACAATCTATGATATCTCATGCTCACTATAGTGAAAAGACTCACAGATTATTACTTGTTTCTATCATTTCAGTCATTGCAACCCTTTGGGATGTAAGAAATGTTTCTCAGTTTGGTGGCACTAGTACAAAAACCTTTTTTGCGTTGGGTTTTTTGCTTTCTAATGTCTATTTTTAAGCGACGTTATTGAGAGCGACATTAAAAATATGATTTTTTAAGTGGGTTATTTAATATCCGACTTAAAAAATGGGGTAATATAGTTTTTAACGTCTGTTTTTAAAAAACGATGTGAAATGCATTCTATATAATGGAGATAAGAAGCCATTTTTTACGTCGGTTTTAGAAAAAGCGGACGTTATAGGTAATTTTTTACGTCGGTTATTTAATAACCGACGTTAAAAGTTAGTTTTAACTTCGGTTATGAAATAGCCGACGGAAAAAAGTGTTATTATCTTGTAGAAAAGTTTCTAAGCTTTCATTTGACAGGTCATAGAGCTCAAACGGATTTACGGATCAAAAGTTATGACCATCAGAAGTTTGTTATTTTTTTAAGAAAAGATTGAATGAGCCAATCGTAGCTTCATATTAAGATGAATTTTTGAATCAGTAGGGGGATTTGTAGTTTTATCATGATATAAAGAATCATCCATCATTATAATAAATTAACAATCGTTAAATGGTATATCAATTAAGAAAACTACTCATAGAAAATATTAATCATGGGAAAATAATTACAAATACCTTGACGAGGTCACAGAAATAAAAAATCATTGATTCACGTTGAAAATAAAACAATTTGATTCAATGGAACAATGATGGTTGAATGAAATGATCATTAAATGGTATATGAATTAAGAAAAAAAATCATTAAAACCATAAATCATGTATGTATGGTTAAATATACCTTGACGAGATCGCGGAAAGAAGAAATAATTGATTCACGCTCGAGAGATAAAGATTCGATTTGGGGGAACGATAGTTTTTAAAATAAATGATCGTCAAATCAGGATGGGTGTATAATAGAAACATATAATTGAGATTCTATGTGAAAACGCGGTATTAAAAATTTTAGGCGACAATTCAAAATTTCAATGTCGCGATGTAAAAAATTGAAATTTCACTTTCGCGGGATATTAAAAATATCATTCTCGTCGGTTTTATGATAACTGACATGAAAAGATATTAAAATTTTCACTTATTTTTCACGTCAGTTATTAAAAAACCGACGTGAAAATCATTCTTCATCCCTCCTTCACATCGTTTATTAAATAACCGACGTGAAAAATCGATTTTCATGACGTTTTCCCATCAGTTATTTAATATCCGATGTTAAAAGGTATTTTTCACGTCGGTTATCTAATAAACAACGTGAAAAAAGTTTACATAAATTTAGTTCATTTTCCAATCTTTATTTTGACAGGTCACGGAGCTCAAACGGAGTTACGGATTAAAAGTTATGGTCTCCATAAGTTGGATATCCTTAAGACATCGTTTAGAGATGATCAAATTCTGAAAGCCATAACTTTTAATTTGTAACTCTGTTTGAGCTACATGACCTATAAAATTAAATCTTTATAAATGAAATGCATTTTTGTAAACATTTTTCACATCGGTTATTAAATAAACACGGTGAAAAATACCTTTTAACATCGGTTATTAAATAACCGAAGTGAAAAGGTCACGAAAATCGATTTTTCACGTCGGTTATTTAATAACCGACGTGAAAAATTGATTTTCCTGACATTTGAGGTCGGTTATATAATAACCGACCTAAAAAATCAATTCTTAGATATTTTCACGTCGGTTCTAAAAAACCGACTTGAAAAATGGTGACGTAAAAAAGGGTTTTTGTAATAGTTTGGTGCGCACAACGTTGTCCAACAAGAAATGGTATCCATTCATAGAGAAGTGTATGTTGTTTCATTTTTCCAAGATGGTTCTACATCTAATACTATTTATGTTTTACAAACACTTATAATTCATGGAGATTTGGGTCAGCCACACAAAACATGGATACTTAATCAAATTCAATGGATATAATCTATTGTGCCTTTCCCCAAGTGGAATGTTGAAGGCGTTGCGTCTGGTGCACCTGGTCTGTCGGGATATGGGGGAGTGTTCCACAAAACCGTGGGTTTCTAAAGGGTTGTTTCTAAAACATCATTTGTGTTGGAAATTCCTTCATAGATAAAATCTAGTCAATGAACCATAAAATTCAGTATGATGTCCAGTTTAATTTGAAATAGATAGAGATTCTATATGATTCTAAAATAATGCATCATGCATTGAGAACAAGTACATGTAATGTGACTTGGCATGTTCTATCTCAGTGGGTTGACTACATCAACATGATTAGTCAAATTCATATGGTTGTTTCACATGACTATTGGGAGGCCAATTAGGTGGAAGATGCCTTGGTGAAAATCAAACTCATTGAACTTGATAGGATGTGGTGTTCCACGACCCCTCACTACTGTGCCACAATGGTGATGGAAGAGGGATGTGGTTTGATGGACACTTGTTTTTGTAACAACCCCGTGAATTCTAGACTCTATATCTATTTTAATTTAATAATTTCTTAAGGCCATCATTCACCAGTTCCTAGTTTTTTTCTATATAATGTGGATTAGAACCAATTTCATCACCCTAATGTTTTATGTGGAATGACTTCGATGACCGGTAAGAGATTATTAGATGAAACTATAATTGTTGATGTTCATAAGATACCCTTATGTGTATATCGGGAACTCATCATTTCCCTTAAAAAGTTACTGACTATTTTTTGTTGACTGATGTTGGGTGGTTTCATTGGGTAAATATATCAAGTGTTGGTATTTTATATTTTCAATGGATTCTCAACCACTAAACTCAGAGGTCGGTGTAATATGTTTACTGATCAGAGACATATATATAGGGTCATAGTGTCCTAAAAATGAATGAGTACTATATTAAAATTTTGAACAAACATTTTATGAAATTACTATCTATGAATAGAAAACTGGATAGGATGTTAGAGAGAGTACTGTACTCATTTATGTCTCCCATAGTAAAATATATTTGTAGTGTTCTCCCATTGATGTATGAAATTATCTAATCCAAATTAAATCATTTTTTTCTATAGATGTCCTACGTGATAAAAATCATGTAGTTGTGTGTGGTGATTAGGTTTCTTCTCTACCATAGTCCAGGTTCAAATTACATGGGAGGAAGAGGTTATAAGACAACCTCTATTTCCAAAAACATTATGAAACATTTTAATTATATTATATAGATAAAAATATATACATCTATGTTTATTTATGTTTTTTAGATATGTTCATTAGAGAAAATAGAGAGATGTATCTTCTAAAGGGGTTTCTCCATTTCATAATATGACACACATGTTACCCTATTTCCATGAGTTATCAATATAAACATCCTTATATAGAACTTATTAACAAGATCAGATGTAAAAAAATATGTTCCATAGACAAAGAAAACAAACCATTAAAGCATTGACAGTAAAAAAAGAGTTATATTTAACTTCAGACAAGGAGAAATTATATGTATGTCATAGAATTTTTCCTTGTAACTCCTCTAGTTCATCATCCATAACTGAATTTCCCAATCTAATGTATACTAAGAAACCTAGGATTTTTGACCACCATGTGTCATTAACAATTTTACCACATCTGATAATAACTTAATATATGATCCATCTATATTCAATTTCAATCGTACATCAGGACATTTACATTTCACATAGGAACCCATTTACCCACTCCTACGAGTAGGTGCACTAGTAGGGAAGAGTATGGATAATATAAGACCGTTCATATCTTAAGGAATACATGGTTCCTTCTATTATTAGAAAAGAGGTTAAAAAATCACTAAAATTTAGGTTATAACGTACTAAAGCTCTGGATTGAGTCCATTATAAAATATCATATTAAAAGTGACTAAGTGGACCCATCATCCTATTTTAATGGAAATGATACATTCCTTGGCCTATGCAGGTGTCCCAGCATTGAAATCGCAACTCACATTGATTAAATCTTTGAATATGATAACTCTATAATGATATCCTATAATTCCCCCAATGGTGTACCATAAGAGAAAAGACAAACCAATTTTAATGAATATGTGAAGCACTATTTAGGACTCTTCTTTGGTGAATCATATGTACTTCAAGGAATGATAAATATAAATTCATTGAATGTTATCATCTGTTGGTATGGAATGTTAATCAATCCTCCAAATGATGTAGTTGAATTTAAGGGATATATCCTTACTCAATGATCTGGTTCCCATCAGGTCCTGATTTTGAGGAGGATGTGTCATGTTGGGAGACCATGAGAAAATTAACTTCCCATAAGGAGTTGTTTTCATGAATCATTTGATTGGGTCATCCGATAATTGAATTGTATGAAACATTACATTTTGTTCCCAATTATGTAATTCATACATGAATTTGGGATGGGTAAAATATTTTTTGAAGAAATTTTCTAGTGCGAGGATTCTATGATATAATTAGTGCCTACCCACCAAATTATTCTCCCCAGAAGAGAAATCATCATGCCCTTGGATTCATTGATAATTTTTCACAATTTTTTGAAGTGATCCCCAAAATACTACACCAAAAATGGGAGATGTAATATGTATTAACCCATTCATTGGGGGAATATTTCCTTCTTTCTTTTAATAAAGATATATTAGTGGGAGTTTCCTGATATGGCCTTCAACAAATGTTGAGAATATATTCTTAACATTCTCACTTGAATACCACAGAGATTGAATCCCCTTCAGAATAAGGCTATGGAATGTCTAGATCAACAGAACCAATGGTGACGACCTTCATAATAGTAATTTCAAATGAAGTAATTTAGGATGATTTCAATATTCTTATGTACTACCTCGATAGGACTATAGACATATAGAATAAACATATGGGTAGAAAATAGAATTATACTGGGAAAATTTGTTCTACATCTAAATGAATGGATTAAGAATTTATAGTATAAGATCTAGTACATGATCTATGGGATAATGTTTTCATAATTATTAATTTCAACTCATTTTTTAGATATGTGGGAAACCAAAAAACATATTAGAATAATTTTTATTAAATATAGGTTTCTATCCCAAATTATATTGGATCTCATGTGGGACCAATTTTGGAGAAAAACACACTTATTTTGTTGGTATTGATGCACATACCATCATTGATACAATAAGGAGTTATAAACATATTAGAGTTATTTATTGAATTAGAACTTCTATTGGAATAAATTTCATTCCATCCATAAGGAAAATGGGTAAAATACCATTGAAACTACAACTCCCAAAGAAAGGATGAATTCTACATTCTCCAATATCCTTCTTGAGATTTCTACTAGGCTAGGATGAAAACTATGAGGGATATTGGATCCCCTTATCTCACACAACTTTTTATTTGAGAAATATCAATCATTTTACCATTATTGATATAGTAAATCAGGGATATGAAAAGAACATGAAAAATGTCTAAATACAACTTTTAAAACATAGACTTGACAACTTTAATGATGAATTACCATTCCATATGATCATATTACATTCCCATATTAAATTTTTATCATTAAATTGGAACCTATCACTCGCCTATAATGATCAATAATCATTTACTATGTATATAGAATGGAAACCTAAATGATTCTATATTTAAGGAAACAATGTTTTTCATATGGAACTCAAACCACTATGAGAGTAAACGTTTATTTTTTGAGGATTGGGTCATGACCATTATTTGAGAAGATGAAAATGATAATAATATAGAATTTTCCAAATCTATTCGGATGTTTCACATTATGAATAAGGTTCATAATGGTATCCATGGTTACTATATGAAATGGACCACCCCTGAAATAGTCCTAGACATCACTGAAAACATCCTTATGTCCCATTCATCACAATTAAAATAATATGGGAACATATCTTTTATTGGGAAATATCCAAATTAAGAATATTAATGTCTTGTAAGATATCATCATCTTTTGAAATGAGACTAAAAGTTTGGTTATCCATGTCATTTATAGAATAAGAAATTTTGGAAAGGGTAGAATTGGCCTCCCCCAATCATGTGTTACACCCACATGGGACTAACAAAGACATGATAGAGGTTCAGTATAGTAAGTCACTATAAGTTGCAAGATAATTATCACATCACAAGTGTGGGAACCATTATCAAGAATTATTTTGAGTGTACATCAAACCTATTATCCTTAATACAAGAATGAAAATGTTCAACATTTTTATCCCCTTCCCTTAGACATTAGGATGTGGATATATCCCTAGTATATATCTCAATATAGAGTAAGAGTTCCTCAAAAATTATCCTTTCACTGGCCAAAAGGAGGAATATACTATCATCTTGGTGGTCTTGAAATTACATATCCAACAGATTGATATTCTTATAATGATATTTCAAATAAATATGTGGGCAAGAAAGAATGTTATTCTAGGTAATGATGTCACTGTTGAGTCTTTAATGAATTTTTTGAAGGGAAAACCAAGTTATAAAATACACAAGAGACACTAAAGAATATCATATCATCTTACAAATCTATATTATATTCATCATGTGATTAGTATAGAATGATATTTTCCATCTTATTTGGTGTAATAAACATGGAGGAGAATAGAGCAGTTGTCAGAAATAGGCCTCTATAAAATTTACCCATGCATCTATCATGTCCTTTAAAAATTCAGTTATTTCCTCTTCGATTTTTTTAACCATGAGAATTCATCAATTGAGGAATCCAAATATAGAAGATGATTCAATTAAATTAAGGTTTATAATTCCAAAATGAATGTTTTATGATATATACCCACTCCATTTTCTCATAATGAGTTTTGTGTGTGTTAAATTTCCCACCAACTATGCATTTGTATTGACAAGAATTGAAAGCAAAAATTAAGTCCCATAAAAAATTAATTCACAATATCTCATATTTCGTATACACAATGGACAAGATATTTGAATAGTTGTCTTTACTAACCTTAATGAACATATGTTGAGATTAGATAATGAATAAATCTTATAGGATTTGTTTATCCCATAAAAACAACATTTGGATGTTAGTGGGAATATATGGTAGTTATTTTTTGAATTATAAGTGGTGACATATGTCCTTGATAGAATTTAATATTAATTTTGGTTCCAGAATTTCAGTAAGGGAGGCACAATTCCAATGAATTTATTTTAAGTGGTATTAAATTATATATGGTAAACCCAAGAAAAATGAATTCCATTTGATACATTAGTTCATTTATAAGAATATTTGTAGGCCTCTATGCCTATATGAGACATAGTTGTAGAATCTGATTCTCATAAATTTGTCTTTTTTTAGAAAATTGTTATATTAAATTAAGAGGTGTATTATAATTGTAATTTTTAATGAAATCACATGTTTTGATTGATTAGTCCAAAATTATTATATGAAATCATAGAAACATAAAATATTTACGAGTAGGAGTGATCACTTATGGGGAAGAATGATTATGTATGCTCATTGTCAATATGGGATAAGCCACACTAGGAGAACCTCCAACATTTGAGCATTGGATGGAAGGGAAGTAATTTTTTGGGGGTTAAGAGACAAACCCTCCTCTTTAATTAGAGGAATGTGATCTTAATTTGAAAATTATAACATTGAATTTATTCTCAATAAAACATATATAAAGACACATGTTCCCATGAAACAGCAAAAGATGGATCCTTTTAAGATGAAGAGGTGGAACCATACATTTTTTATGAGAACATGGATGAAATGATGGAATAAATAAATTGAAGGTGTAGGTTAAGTTGACCATCCAATAGTGAGGTAATGATAATCATCATTATGTGTGGAGGGCTCATGAATATTAGGAAAAGAAGAGGAATATTATGAGGGATCTGTCATGGATGGACCTGGGGGATGAACTGAGAATCCAAAACCTTAAAAAGGTCTACTAGAGTTTCATAGGATAAAAATGAAGTTATAGAGACCCATTGATCTTGAATTTTTTATTTTCATGGATTTAATGTTATAACCTTAGGAATGGAAAATTATTTATCGAAGTGATTCTACTATGTCTACTTCAAAATTGGTGCGTACTACCATTGTGAGTTCCATTAGAAGAGTGTGTTAATATGAAAATTGGAACAACAAAAAATACTTCCCAATACTCTTGAGGATGGAAGGGTCATGCAAAAGGTTATGAAAGGGGATCAGTATGACCAAAAGGTGAATTCATGGCATTAAAAATGACATGTCTTTGAACTGATGAATGTCAAAGGACAAATGAAAAATATGAAATTTCAAATGTTTATAAAGGAAACCATCTCTAGGAAAGGATTTGGTGAAATAATTCTTGGAGAAAAAGAGATTTTTCATCATTCTATAATGGAATAGAGATACATCCATGAGACCAAAGAAATCACTAGATTCAATAACTTCTAAAAATAATCCCATCGATGGGTGATCTAACCCAATATTGGCTAATAGAGGCAAATGATTAACATTTTATTATTTGAAAACCTCTGACATGGTAAAAGAAAGTATAAAACAAACATATTCCAATTCCAGTGACATAAAAAATATTTAGATCAGAAGGATAAAATGTATAGGAACATAATTAAGATGATATTGATATGATGAAGTAAATTTCATAAATGATTTGTCAAAAGGAGCTGAGGGAAAAAAACCTCTACTCTGAGACAATAGGAATCCATCACTTCTAGTTACTAAAGGGACCATCATATCACTTTTTTGTAGATTTTCCAAAACTAGAGGTGGGGATACATTAACCACTAATGGCTATTCAAGAATAAGAGGTGCTAGAGTCATTATTTGAGGAAATCACACTAATAACTGAGATTCAATGTGACAACACCACCATCAATTATCATTAAATATCAACCGAACAAAGGAGAATTCTATATGTAAAATGGGAGTGATTGAATTTCATCCAATAATTGTATCCAAGTATATTATTCAAAGGTATTAGACAATATTTGAAACACATGATAGTCATGCGCTTCTTCATTATTTAGTAAATTTATCTCGTTCATAGAATAGGGTGAAACAACATCAGGACTTCTTCAAATTTGGATAGGAAATATGTGGGTTCATATTCATTTCACATCCATTAATGAATTGGACGTCGTCTATGGGTTCATCACCATTTCACATCTTTTGTGAGGACATGTGAGGGGTAAGTGCTTCAATATAGATTGATGGTAGGATTATTTAGTCCTCTATTGAGTAGGTCAAATTCTCCAATGGGATTTGATCGTCACACATCTAGGTGATATTTTTGTAGCCTACACTATATCTCCATCAATAAAAATTGTTATGATCAATAATATGGTTTAGATATCTATTTTTTGGAATATGGTCTATCACCATTCTTGGGGATCTCTACATCAAACAATACATCCACGACACTGGGTTTTTTTGTGGAGGCTTGGACAACTTCTTATTAAATGATCGAGATTTTGGCATTGAATAGGTTCAATGGATCTCGTGATAGTTATAGTGGAATTGAAAAGATATAGGGGTGCCAGAAGTAGAGTGTTAATATTGGCTAGGGTACTGGTAGTATACTCTTTATTGTAGAATGAGATGGTAGCATGAATTTTTTAACTTCCCACTATAGACTAATTTACCATCGTGGAAGCTTCACTATAGCACCAATGAGATGTAGTGGACTCTTATAATAGTTGCTCCTCATGAAGGAATAATTTTCACTTTAAAATTGATTTTTTTTTCATGTACATCTATTCAAAATAAAATTATTTTGAATGAGAATAATGTAACAAAAATCTAGAAAAAAAATTAATTTTCATTTTTTTACTAATAAAATTAAAACTTTATTTTGATAATCTAAATAAAATTATAGTGTATCTTTTAAAAAAACATTAAAAATAAATGGTTGAAATAACAAAATTCAAAATACAAAATTTATTAACCAATAAAATTCAATTTGTTGATATTCATTAAATTAAAAATCAATTAAAACAATAAGAAATAAAAAATAAAAAATAAAAATATTTCTATTTACAAAACTAAGTCCATATTGAATCAAACAATAATATTTCAAAATAAAAGAAAATTTGGATTTATGATTAAATTAAATATGTAAGTAAATAATTAAAACCTAATATTAGATCTTATTTTAAAAAAATTATTAAATTCCCGTAGTAATAAGATATTATTATTTTATATATGGTTTAATTAATTAAAAGGGTAAATTATCAATGAAAAAATGTTTTTAAATTTATTGATTATATCACTCCACTACACTTGAACTAATACACTCCTGAGAAATTATATCATTGAATTACATTTATTAAAAGAAAAATGATCTTAAAACTTCCTTAATATAAATATAAAACCTATAGTATAAGAAAGAACTGATTCATCGGTAATAGGAAATTATAATTCCTCATGTATGAATCAAGTCAATACCTCATTTCGAATCATGTGAGAAATCTATTTTATTTGTTAGACTTGTTTATATTTATTTTGGATCAATGTTTTAGCAAGAACCCCTTCTATTTATCCCTTTTCGTTATTTTCATAAACTATAGTTTTATATACTACTTCATATATTTTTCAAATGAATTAAGTATAAGTCAATTTCCCATACTCCATCTCTATTCAATATTTTCTTCAATTGAATTAATTATATTTTTTATTTTAGAAATTGTCTCATTATTTCATTTTCCCAACTGTGTGTGAGAATAACTATAAAAATGTTTCTATTTCATATGTGAAAATATAATTGACTCTTGCAACAGACAATGGGATCTAAATTTACATTTTTACTTCTATTTAAAAGGACCTATTATAACTTTATTTTAGTTGGCTTTTTATGGTTCTTTTTTATAATGGCCATTTTAACAAGGATTAAGTTCAAAAAATCCAATAACCTAATGTTATTGTTTTTGATTCCATATAAATATTTTCACCCACACTCTATTTCATTGTTCTAACACCACATTACTATGAAATTATTGAGAAAAATTACTCAATAATCAATTATCTCTCACTATCATGGAATTGATAAAATTCTTTCATCATTAGTGTTGTATTTAAAGTAGGAAATATTTTTGTTAGATTAATGAAAATTTAGAACAAGATATAAAAAAAGTATATATTTAAAATATTTATAAAAAAATAATGGTTTTTTAATTTTATGGTACATTTAATTATTTAGAAAATATATTAACTAAAACATAAGAAATAGTTATCATATTTTTAAATGAATTTTATAATATTTTTACTAAGAATAATTAATAAACTACTAGAAACAAGATTAGAGTACATCTCCTACATTTATTCATCATTGTTCATTTTATTTTTAGAAAACAAGGATATAGATTATAGTTATTAAATATTGTAAAATTATTTGTAATACATTGTGTTACTTTAAGAAAGAATGTTTGAGTTAAGATAATTTTGTTCTTATTATTGACATCTAAGGTAATATATTTGGTTTTTCTAATTTATTTAAAACCAATAGAAAAATATATTAAACCGTATAAAATATAATAATGAGTATGAAAATTGAAATAGAATGAAAAGGGAATTGATTATTTGGGGTTTCCCTCCATTGTTTGGATTTTTTTAGACAATCCATAACTAGATAACCTTATGGTCATCGTTGATCTACTAGAGTGTTTGGTTTTTGTGATTCAAATTAGCACATCCCATTCCTTTAGAATATGCTCAAAATAACTTCTACATTGAGTTCCCCTTAAATGGAGTTCTTAATGTCCCCCAACATTGTTGTATGTTTTGTATGATGGGAGTGGCATGATCAGGTATGGGGTCTCCTTGTATTCTTCCATAGCTGTTGTGGTTTTCTATTATAGTGTCTTATCAAATAATGCTTTTTGGTCATTTAAAGATAGGGGTAAATAAATATTTCATATTATATAAAATAAAATAAAATTGAGTTCAAATCAAAATTCCCCACCCCCTTAATATGCATCATGAAATTGTTTTCCTACCTGATAAGTTACTGGGAACTGTTCTTCAATTTGGAGTCTAGGGAGTAGTTGATTCACCATACATCCTAAAGTATCTTCCTATTGTTCTTCCACTACATGGGTGGGATTGTGGGTAATTTAGATTGTAGGATTTGTGATTTTTTATTAAAATTGGATAGTCTTCAATTATGTTCCATGTTTTGAATCCATGGATATGTCTTTTTAATAGATAAAATTTGATTATATAATTAAAACAATTCTTATATAATTTTTTTATTTATCATGTTTAAATGAATTTTTTTTAATTGGTTGTTTTGTTAACTAATAATCAGAATTAAATTCAAACAATATTTTTTGTAATGTGATCAGGGTATAGATATTTACCTGAATTATTTCTTTTTAATGTTCTATTTTTTCATGAAAGTGAAAGGTATCTTGGGGTTTTAAAATAATTATAGTGGAAGAAAGTTGACCTTCTATATTCTTTTTATCGTTTGAAACACTTGGGAAACCAACTAGTGATTTATTTTTTAGTCTACAGAGACACTTATCATCAAATATTTATTGATATGGTTTCATAATTTCTGGTTATATGTCTTCTCCAACACCGTCTTCAATTTCATGGTATAGTAACTATTTTTATTTCATTACTCCTTTAAAATATATTTTATTCATTACAAATTTATATTTATCATCCATGACCTATATCCTTCTATATTATTTTACTTTTACAATAAAATATATTTTAAAAGATATTATATATTCAATAAAATTATATTAATAAATGCTCAAATTAAATGAGACTATATAAATAATTTGAAGGATTAATTCCCCAATAATTTAATTTTCCACATATCTATTTTTTTAGCAGAGAACATGAGTACTTTATCCTTTTATTCATGACCTCAATGGTCCATCCCCTCTAGGGTTTTAATGATAAATGGATACATCAAATTAGGCTTATCTTTATCTACCTTTTGAAAGTCTTCTTATTTTTATTGTTATATTTTCTCTATATTTTTTGGAAGAATAGTGGCAAATATTTTCATTATTTCATTTAATTCTATCAGTTATTGTTGTTTCCTTATCAATATGTCCATAACATCCAGATGGAGTTGATGTAGGTTTATAACATGTATTGTTTCTCTAGTTATGGGCCCTTTAATTTATTTTAATAATGGTATTTTGTGACATATGTGACGATAGATGGGTCAGAAAATTTATGGATAGTGTGTGGTTTCATGAGTTATTTAGGGATTCCAATAATATATATAATATAGTGATAAAATTGGTTATCAAATATGTCACAATTATCATAATTTACTACTTTTCAAAAGGTAGATAAAAATAATAAATAAATGAAAACATATAAAAAATGTAATGTAAAATTACAACCCATTAATCATTGTTTTCAATTATTAATGAATACTCAGCAAAATTCTACAGAAATTCAACCAAGATGAGCTCTTGGTTTTGGTGGGATGTGGTCATAAATAATAACTTATTTAAAAAATGGATTTTAATTTGAGGTGACCAATGTCCATTCATAAGTAGTGTATATCATTCGATTCAACATTATCCTTCCACTTATGTTTTATTCTCATTTCATTATGGTTTTGAAAGAAATAAATACTGAGACTTGATATGTATATTTTCCTAATAATATAAATTAGAAATAATATAATCATACTGAATATGAAAATGGGGTTTGGAAAATATCTAATTGCTCCTATGGTGAATTATAGTGGTTTGGATCCTCATCAATAATTGTTATAAATATTCATACCCAATGAATAGACATAATTCCATTTATCTAATCCCCCTCATATATTTCTTTTTTCATAGAATCATTAATCTTCTCAATATTCATAGTTTAGACCCAAATTACTATATATTCCTCTCATTGAATGGGATAGAAAACTCCTCAATCATGTGAATGGATATACTCTCTCTCCAAGCTACAATCAAATACAATTATTCTATTCAAATCACACAACTCCACTAGTATGAAGTGTTATATAATTAGATGGATAAATTGATGTGTCACAAGTAAAAGAGTGGATTTTTTTAATGAAATGTAACAATTTCCTCATCTATACACTTTCATTACTATTTTATTGGAATTAGAGCAAATAGTATGTTGAATTAAAACAAATACATCCATGTTCCCCACTATGATTCCACTGAAACCACCTGAATGTGGATAACATTCCATTTTCATGGAGTTTGAGATAATAATAAAATTAATGAAATTAGAGACCTAATTAAATGATGGATTAGAGAAAATAATAATTGAAAAGAATAACAAAATGAAATTACCCTATTAATAATTACAATAAATCCCAATCTAATCGATATTAAGACAATGGCGAACGTTTAGATTCATTAATAGTTATGACCAATGAATTATTTATTGAAAAAAACCTCCCACTTCATTACATTCAGTTTCTAGTTAAGCTCATACTTTAACTACAATAGTACAACTTGTTTCAATCGAGGGCCATTATCGACATCACATGAATCTTTTAACTGAAAAAATACCCTTTGAAAATCCTTCCATGAATCACATATAAAATAATTTCAGTGGAATTGATTTGGTTCCATAGATCCGTAGAAATATGGGCATGATTATAGGATCATATAGGGAAATATTCCCTAAATACATATTTATATATGATAATTTTTAGTCTATATTTCTTCCGGTATGTAAAATATTATTTTCATGCATTGGGTCTATTACTTCATATGAGATGGACATTCGAACCATTCACAAATATAATTATCATTAAATGAAATCAATTATTATTTATATAAAACAAATAAGGAGTAAATTCATATGACACATGAACTAGACCTAGAATTTATATATATGATTTATCATAGTAGTTAATACTTAAACTACTAAAGAGACTCATCTAAGTATTTACAAATCATAATGACATATGATGTTTCCGGTTTGTATATTAGACCAATGAATTTGAGGAACAAGAATATCTCTTTATACTTCTCATTTTTGGTTGATACACTACCATGATATGATGATATTATGGATCCTATTCATATCATATTTGAATCAAATAGGAAATTGAATACCTAATGATATGGGATGCTTATGTTTTCCACTTTAGTGAACTTTATCAAACTAATTAGATGATGATTTATTGTTTTATTGTTTGTTAGGTTAATTATATGATTTATTAATAGAAGTAATTATTTTATTATTTCACAAAACATCATTTTATCATGTATGTATATAATTGAATATAGATTTTTAATAATTTCTTCTTGTTATGAAAAATTTTATTAGACTGCAATAGTACCCATCAGTGTTACAAAAGGGATATATTCTTCTGTTTTATGAAATAATACTTGGAAATAAAGAAGAAATCAAAAAATTGAGCATCACCTCATATTTCTTGAAATTCGATTTCATAATTGGATTAATTTTTACATCTATGCTGTATAAAGATAAATAAGACCTTATCCTTATGAAGCTATGATTCGTAGGGGTTACCGTGTCTTTAAAATTACAAAGAGTGGTCTATATATCTATGTAAGGCTAACCTCATCTTATCCATAAACAGAAAGGGATATTTATAGGTTATATGGTTATGTAAGTGGACTATGTGAAGATAGTTCCCCTTAGAAGTAGTGACATAAGGGTATGTAATGGAAATCCTGACATGAACTTATGTTAATCATTCAAGTAAAGAAAATATCCTCTATAAACTAATGTAAAATGAGATATGTGAAATTAATTTTCATATTAACATTATGGGAACCATTATTTTAGGCTACGTAAATCGAATAAGTGACTTACCTATATGATAGTTCTTCTAGACAACCTGTGTAAGTGTAAAATACATTACCCTTACATAAGAATAGCCATATGTCTAATTGAAAAAGCAAAATTATTATTTTTTTTAAAATCTAATATGTATTTGTTTAAAATAAATAAAATTAATTGTAAATGTTATTTGGGGAATATTTAATTTATAAACAGTTTATAAATTAATTAAATATAAATTGTTAATAATTAATCAAATGTTTATAAAATAGTTTATTCCATAATATTAAATTTTAATATTTTATATACTATGTAAATAATATTTTGAATCTTGTAATCTATAAATAAATGTTATTATATATATATTCCATTAGAAAAAAATTTATAATGGTTTTAAAATCATTAAATAATCACACATTATAAAATATTTACATTTGAATTATACATTATTCATAATTAATTAATTTAAATTTTTAAAAATAAAAGGGGGATTCATTTGGAAAATATTTAAACTACGTCAAATGTGATTTTAGGATTGACATGTTCAAGGTTTAAAAAATGATTATGTGTATAATATTTTGATTATCTGAAGTGTTTAGATAATAGAAATTGTATACTAAATTGATTATAATTCATAAAATACTATATTTTTAAAAATGGAAAGGCATATAATAATGAATATGAATGTGTTCATATTATTTTTAATATAGCGTAAAAATATTAAAAACTATCAAATGAATGTAATATTAATGATGAAATTATAAAATGGACTATAATTAGATTTTAGTTATTAATTCCTCAAAAAAAATTTATCTCATGTATCCATAATTGAATTTTTGGTTTAGGTAAAAGACATTGCCTTTATTAATATTTAATAAATTGTTTATGAAATGTGATTATTTGGAATGATTTATATTATAATGTTAAAATTCATCTAGATATTTCATTAAATTACATGTCAATAAATTTTAATGAATGTAATTTCATGTATCCCTTGAATTTTATTTTTAATTGATTTCATTATCTAGAGTTTAGTTATTGATTTTAGTTTTTACTTACTATGTGATTAGAGTTATATTAATTTTATTCCCTCTTTGATTAAAGTAAACATTGGATGATAGATTTGGGGTCAGAATACCTATTAACAGGGAGGCATTTTCCTTCTCTTGTAAATTGAATAGGGTTTGAAAAATATTACAATTGTATTTATCAAATGGAGGTTTTAAACTTCATATAAATTTAATCCTTTACTTGAAGTGATCATACAACTTATACATAAAATGTATTGGAATATCTATCAATATACATTACTTCTAATTTTGGATGCGTAAAAAAATCGTGTGGGTTTTTTAAAGGGTTACAATTCAATATAGTTTGACCATACTGATTTGGCTGAGGGAATATGATTTTATACCAAATTAACTGACACATAAATACACAAATTGGTATAACATGAGATAAGTTGGAGAGATTAAAATCCCATTCAAATACTAAGTGTGATATTCCTTCCAAAATTTAACTTTCTAAGACATCAATAATACAACTGGGTGCTTTCTTTCCAAATCTAGGTTCCTGTTGATTTTCCTTTGATATATTCTTTCAGAAATTTTTTTAGGGTAAACCTTAGCTGGGAATCCATAACGGTTAGGATACTAAAGGTATGGAGTTGAATTAAACTATATTATAGATTATACAAAGGGATTATTTCTTAGCTATCCAAAAAATCATATATGTTGTTATTGGGATGATTCCCTACCTAAATAAATATGTGTATAGATGAGTGAAGAAGTAGAAACATTGCTTTTAGAAATACGATTATTGAACCACTAATAGAGATGATGAATCATAAATGGGTACATAATTTTAATGGGATCCCATTTAAGAAAATTCCATATAAAATTATTTTTACTACATGATAATCATCTTATAGAATATTATATTGTAGATAATATCATCATAATAATCATCACACTAAACATTTTAATCAATCCTTTATATAGAGACGTTAGAATAAGATACTCCTTAGATTAATGTGTTATTCCGAGTTATTAATTACAATTGGAAATATATAAAATTTTATTAATGGAAATTTAATTTTTCAGAATAGTTTCTTCCACAATAACCAAATGTTGAGTTATTAAAAATGTGAATATAGATTCTAATTGAAGAACAGAGTGATCCAATCAGGGTTTCAAAGAAATTATAGGAAAATGGATTTTTTTAGATAATTAATTTATCTTATTTTCATTTATTGAAATGTTATTACAATATAATTGAATTCTATAATAGTTTACCCTATATTATTAAAGTCATGAGAATATATGAACTTGGAATATAGTGTCTGAATTTTAATACCGTAATGATAGTTTAAATGGTTAATTTTTCAAACTAGAAGAATAAAAAATAATTGAAAAAAAATATTTCTTCGTGAATATAATCATGATCATCGAAATCTAGGGTTGTTATGAAGTAGGAATAATATTTCCATAGGATGAAATTATCTATAATCCCCAAAGTAATTTTTGAAATCAATGTAATTTCTATGAAAGATGTTGAGGTTGCACAAATTGTTTCTTTTGTTTTGAATGTTATATGATAGTGAGTGTATATTTTTAATCTGATCTGAATATACTAGTTTTCAAAATCAATGAAATATTCATTTAGGTTATAATTTTACATACACAGATACAAGAGTTTCTACATATGAATGAAAAGGATATGGTATATCTTTTATTAATCTATGTAAAATATCTGTATTGAAAAATCATTTCACTTATATATTAGGATAATATATTTTAATACTTTGAGTTGTTATAGACAAGTATGCTACGATTAAATGAATATTAATGTTTTATGATTTTTCAATTTCTATTACATGTTTTGAGAAGAAGATATAAATAAAAGTGATTTATCTTAGGTAAAAGGGATAATTCAAATAATTTTTAAAATATATGGTAATGTGTTCCTTCCATCTATTTGTGGAAGATTTTAATAAATTAACATTTTCAAATAAAAATGTTCCAAACCCATATAATGCCATATGAAATATAGAAAAATGGTTTATTTGTTATATATTCCTAATAAAATTAAAAAACTATTATTCTAATACAAAACATTTGGTATATATTAGAATTATATTTTTAAAAAAATTAATTGTCTAAGAATCTAGTAGGAGTATGTTAGGATATAGATATGTTCCAAATTAGTAAATAAAGAATAATAGTAATCAAAATATTTTGATTTTTAACTCTATATACTAAAATGTTGAATATTTTTTTATGGAACAAATAATTATGAAATTTTATATTTAGTATCCACTAATAATGTTGGAATCACTATTATACTAGTAAAAAAATAAAATAGTTTTCATTAAATATCTAAAAAGAGTTTTGTATATTTGATGATAAAATAAAATATAAATTGTTACATATACATTTCTTGAAAAATAAAAGACTATATTTCTGGAAGGGTTATACAAGTGAAAATGAAAAGTGAATTACACTTTACATCCTGAAAGAGTTTAGGTTATGGGATTAAATAAAAATGAAATTATTCCTATTTTTTAACATTGAAATGTTGTTTTTACTTTATCCCAAAAACATTTTGGAGGAATTATTGACAATAATTTAAGTACATACATTATTTAAATGAATATTTTTTATGAAATATGTTACAAGAATTAGGACAATGAGATTAGAAAGTAATATATAAAAAGGCCATAATTTGACTGAATTTTTTTATGTTGTGATGTTAAGAAGTTTGAATATGTTTAAAATGATGAACAATAACAAATTTTATTCTTAAAACTCACCATTATAAAAACATTATTTCTTTACTGATTATTCTCCCTAATGTGGTATTGGTATTTTTTTCATAGATTACATCATAGAGATGTGATATATATTTCCAAGGATATAAATCTTTTTTGAAATCAAAAAAATATTTCATATAGAAGGTTGATCTTGTAATTTATCTTGTATGATATGTTATACTGGGGATTATTTTGTGCTTGTTATCTATTCTTAATGAGTTAAAGGATATTAAAATGTTCAAATTTAAATGAGACATAAATTATATCATTATTTATAATTTTATACATGAATTAATATATAGATATAAATTTCATTAAGTGAAATGATAATTTTCCTCTCAATGTATAACGTTGAGTTTATACCTAATTGACGTTCATCATAGAGTATTACAGTATATTATAAATTTTATTGGTAGTGTGAGTATGATTCTATTATAAACATATATAGTACTATAATGAGTCACAAGATAATGAATATTATTACTTATATATGATAGATGGCCCAATATTTTTTCCATATGGTCTGTCATATATATTACATTGGTATAAAATGGGTTTTTCGGTCTTATTTGAGACCATAATCCTGAAGTTAGTGAAATACCTTACATGGGAACCTTATTACATTGATACATTTATTATAAAATTCTATATATTTACATAGCCAATACATGGATTATAGGGAAAGTTTCTGAATATGTCATCGGTTGGAGAGTTACAAAGATGGTAATTTTCCTCTCATATTATGAGTATGATATGAATGCCCCCAATTGAGATAGACAATGGGAGTGTGAGGTCAAACCAAGGTATTGAATAACTTTCTGTAAAAGGGATATTTGATGTGATTATCCAAAAGGTTTAATAGAATGTGATGTGCTCGTCAATAATTGATTTCTACACCCTAAGAATCTCGGAAATATGATTTATCTATTTGATATTGACATGTTTTTTGTCCCATGGTAATTCAATATCTTGGAAAATGGGAAATTTTGAGAATATACATTTTTATATGTTGTAGACATGTGGAAACCAACATAGAGATACATTTTCTTATGGAGATTACTATATTTTGATTTAAAACTTGAGTAAACTTTATTCTTTTATAGATGATGGTCTTCAATTATATATACGGATCCTAAAATTTTAATGTTTTTCAACACAATAAGGGTCAGTGGGTAAAACATTTTTATTGACTGAATAAGGATTGATTTTGACATAGAAAGATACTACAAATGTTTTTTAGATTTAATCGAAAGTTTCCCTAGATGTGTCCTCACAAGGAATTCCCTGTGATGAGATACATGGTGAAGTTAATGATAACTTTTGAAAAGTATTTTGGATGATATTCAAAATATTTTTTTTTGATATTGTCTTAGATGTTATTATATATGATTCAATATAAGGTGAAATGTAAAAACATCTATTAGGAATTATTGATAGTGAGAGAAAAGAGAAGATATTCCCTAAATCCATATTAATATATTACAAATTTATCGGTTTTATTCCTAATTATATGAAATTTATGATTTTCTTGAATTACCTATATTATTCGATGTCTGCTAGAGACTCAAACTAGTCACCCATGTATGCTATAATTGAATGAAATCATTTTATTTTCATATGATTCATATTTTGAGTAAATAAAAATGACACATGAACTGTCCATGAAATTTATACATGTATTTTAATGTATGAGATACTTTTTTCACCCTCAAGGAGTCACATTAAGTGATTTATAAATCATTATAAAATATGATTTTGGATGCCTGGATATTCGACCATTGAATTCATCAAACCCAAATTTATATTCATAGTTCTTCTTTATGCTTGAGTAACTAACATTTTATGGACATATTAGGGATCACATTTGTTGGTTTCATTATATTACTCAAGAGGGGGGGGGGTGAATTGATTATCATTATGAAAATTTGTTAAAATGTTCACTTAAAAAGATTCCCCAATAAAAATAAATAAATACTAGTTAATCAAAGTAATACGGTTATACTAGTCTTACTATTCAAATAAATTCTTAGAGGATTTATAATTCTTAGTAATATTAATGTGGGTTATTGGTACAACATTCTAAGATACTCTAACATGGAAAAAAGTTACAACTTCTATCAATGACTAACTATCAATGTATAATCTAGTTTTCTGAAATATAAATTCATGCAGTGAAAACCCAAATTAAAAGGCATAGTGGATAATAAAAGTGGTTCAGTCTCAAGCTAAGACATAATCCAATCCACTTGGTGATCACCTGCCACTAGGCAGTATATATTTATAAACATGATCCACACCCTAGATCAGGGTAAACAACACTACACATGACTGTCTAGGTCACATGACCTCTTCCAATGTTCTCTGTAGGCATAAACTATCAGGATACAAAAGGACCTCTTCTAAACTTATATTTGGGACTAAACATATGTAAGAATATATGATATGAAGTGTATATTGTATCCTATAGTTTAATACAGGAGACCATGTGTGTTTTAACACAGACTCACATGCTGCTTGAAATCTAAAAATTGTACACAACAGAGAAAAAATAATTATAAATGATTAGAAATTCTCAGAGTTTTTTTCTATGAGGACATGGACTTGTAGAATGAATATAATGCAAATATAGGTTCATCTTGTGAAAAGAATACTTTCAAAAATCTAGTACTCTGGTTTTTAGTTCGAGGAAGTAAGCTATGTAGCTCGTGTTCTTCTTCGAGTTTGTACATTGATGATTTTTGAGGCTCTGATCTATGGTAGTTTAACCTTTTTTGGATCAAGAGTTCTTCTAGTGTTCGCCAGTTGTATATTTTTGCATGAATGAGTTAGATTTTTAAATTATTTCTCATATCATTATATATGTCTTTTGTTATTGTCTTTATTTCGGTGTTCATGTGTTGGAGATCATAGGAAGCATGATTTCTAAACCACGTACCTCATACTCTGAGGTGACATTTATACAAAGAAACATTAATTATGTTAGTTCCATTAAATTATATAAATATGAACACTAAAATAAAATTTAAATTAAATTTCAATGAAATAATGTGAGGAATGGTATCACAGTATGTCTTGAAATGACATCACTTGAAATCGTCTCTTCTCTTTTTCCATTGAATTGTGAGATGGTCACTATGCCACAATTGTGTTTATATTTATAAACAGTTTCACATATGTGATGTCATAGTCATGGTTTCTTAGGCATAGGTGTCTATTCCTTTCTCAAAACATTTAAGTATTTCTTGGTGATGGGAGTAAGGAACTAGTGTCAAAGACATTATGAAATCTGAATCTTATTACGGTGTCTGAGTCTTGGTGTTAGGATTACGTTGTTAGGGTCATGGTGTGTGGGAATTTTCCAAAATCTAGAATGTGTGTAAGACTTACGGTTTGTCATACTTATCCAAATATCAATAAAATTTTCTTAGGAAATAATGTACACATAATAAATTATAATTAAGCATTGAAATAATAAATAATTACAGAACATGATCAAATATAGTTTACAATATTCAAACATGATTTATAAGATTATGAAGTAGGATCTTGTGAAAGGTTATACCATGAGTTGTAAACATTAAATCATAGGGAATCCATCCATCTCTACACATTATTTGAGATATATTAAACAATGTTAACATGATTTGTGATCATTAAAACATGATTAAAACATATGGATTTCAACAATCTACCCCCTTTTGATGATCAGAAATGTTGGGATATAAATTTTTGTTCTTATTATTCTCCCCCTTTTGGTATGATAAAAAATAAATTAGAAAATGAAATGAAACAAATAATGAAGGTAAGTAAGAGAATAAAAGACAATAGTGAACTTTCCATTAAATAGATAGAGTGTTTTAATTTTAATCATGAGGAAAAAATACAACACATACCTATAGAAATGACACCCTTCAATTATTTTTAGGGTCATCAATTTTCATATTTCCCTTCGATATTTCATTAGGAGGATCCACGAGAGATGAAGTTGAGGTTGGATAAGGGATTGAGCCAACTATGAGAGAAGGAAGAGGTACTCCTTCAAAACCAGAAGGTCCTTGAGTGGGTTTGGAAGAAGACATATGGAAGGATTGGTCAAGGATAACAGTTCTGATCTAGCTTAGAGCCTGATATATAGACATGGAGGTAGAATCAAAAGCAGTGGATGATGAATGGTTTGAACTAGGCCTCAATGGTTCATCTGTAGGAGAAACAATGTTAGTGCTTTGCACATGAATAAAAGGCTTCAAAAATTAAATTAAATTAGTAATGATATCACCACCATACTGCATTACATTCTCGAAATCATCTTTGTCCTCCATGAAATTTTCCAATAGGGGGTGAAATCATACATCTTTTAGGCTAGAGTCTTGTTTATTTCAGTGATAGTAGGAAGCATCAAATTCTCTAAAAGGCACTTGAATTGATTGGTCATATCATGCTTATATTAAATTCTATTAAAGTTTAAATACATTTTCATAGTAATTTATTCATGAGAATAATTGGAAATCTTTGAGTGAATCCTTTCTAAGTCTAGTACTTAGTCACTATTATTGATGACAACGGAAAAACTTTTCTTGTCAATGACACTAAAAAATTGACTACAATTCTTCTATAACAATAGTTCTGATTAGATCTCTATCTATAGTTTTATAGGACTATACAAAGGCATTTGAAGCTGTAACGGATTAAGTTAGAGACCTAAACGGATTTATAAATTTCTATAAACATCCCTTGTACAGATTATTCATCTTGTTAAGGTTAAAAATAATATCACACATTTCATTTAATATCTTGATGTTTACATCATCCAAATTTTCATATATTGAAGTAAAATTTGGTTGAATCAATGATGCAACTTTTTGTGGAATCTGATCAATAACTTCCTCCACAGGTTGAGTAGGAGGACCTTGTCCAGTCAACAAACATTTAGGCATATCTTCTTCCATAGATCTTAGTGACATCACCTCATCACTCAACCGCTTATTCTCAATCCAAACATATTGTATTTAATGAATATTGTTTAGTGGAATTTTAGATATTAATTTCCATAATAGCAAGGTAACATATCTTTCATTGAGATTTGTCACAGGAGCAGGCTGTGAGTTCATGATCTATTCAAAACCAGCTAACAATGTATCTCCAAAAATTTTCAGATCATTGTGACTGGGTGAAATATATGTTTCTTTTGTATCTTTAGGAATAAGAGCTGAGACTTGTTTGGGATCCTTAGTAATGATTACTTATAAAGTAGAAACTGGTTTAAATTAAAACACTATGGAAATAACTATGCCGTTAACTGAGGCCACAAGGGTATTGTCTACATCAATGTACCTATGAATCTTATACTAGGTATCAACAATGCTTTGATCAATAGGATGGGAAACTTGAACACTTTCTAGAATGGTGTTCTAATCCCCCTCAATAGTTGCAGCTCTTATGGGACTAATACATTAAGTCTCTTGACCTACAACCAAATTTTCTTCTCGAATAGGATCACCCATTTCCTTTCTAGCCATCTAAAAAGATTGTTCCATTCTCTCCTTAATAGATTGGATAATTTCTGGATCAACTTGTTCATTTAATTATCCCCAATAATAGAATATTATTCAATATCATGTTCATCTTCTAAAGGATCCTGAAGAACAAATTTCTATTTTACAATAGCCATAGGTTCATGTCCAAAAGTATGTTCTTTCATTGAATCAATAATTCTTTTATTAATAACTACATCATTTTCAACTGAATTTTTTACCACTGATAGAGCATTGTCATCTTTGTCCAACAATGTTCCTTCCTTATGTGAAAAAACTACATCTCCTACTTCTTCATCCGAATAATCAACTACACCATCGGGTTTCAAACTAGGTTCATATATGTTCATAGGTTTTAAAGGATTCTCAATTGGATTAAAATTTTCCTACAACCATTAATTTTCCTCCACCCTATACTTTTTTTTAAACATTCCCACTTATTTTCATCCATATAATTGTATCCTACGAGATGAAAAACTCATAATCATCAATGACTTCTTCATTCAGGACAACTACTCTTTTAGTAGACAGTATTGTAGAGAATAATAATGAATATAACAGGGTGGTAGTCATCGAAGTTGACTTGATCAGTTCAGACATGAGAATTATAATATACTTTCACAGATTATTCTTGTTCCCATTTTTCATAATATATATAAATAATACTTCTTGATACTTATGAGTAGAAAAATTCATTTTCTATAAGAAAAAGCGATTCAGGATAAACATAAATAGAAACATTGTCTCACCATCTAACTCAGTATCAATTTAATTTAATTTATTCTTATATCCAGTCAAGCTTCATGGACCATTTCTAAGATAAAAACATCACTATGATTAGAAGTAACTCTTTTGTAATCCAAAAATATTCAATCATGTGGTATACCTAGGTAGCCATCCCACAACCTTTAGGAAAAATTATACATATGATAATTAATCCATCTTCATTAAACATAGTTTTCTTTAGTATTAAATGAAAAATGTACATACTAATAAAAATGAGAAATATGTTTTAGTTATGTTGGTCTTTTCTCTTTTGTGAACCAGTTCAGCAATCCCTTCACTTCTAGTAATGTCAAAACTAGTGATCTACTTGTCTGCGACCACTTTATACGAAGTTCATTTTCTGGTAATATTGTTCTATCCGCAAGATTAGGATTCATCGGGCCATTAGGAATTACATTCGGTGCCTTTTAAACTTTCTTCTAGGATCAGAACTTCACAGGAGTAGATGAAGATGGGTGCTTCATTCTTGGAATTCAATGTAGGTTCGAGAGAGATGAAAGGCTGAAAGGAGGCTAACGATTTGAAATAGAGGTGTTTCTATTTCGACAGAAGAGATCTCGAGTGAATAAAGGAGTGGAAATTATTGGTCTTTTATAATTTAGGTATTTCATTCATCACAAATTTAAAAATGCGACATATAAACAATAAAATATTCAACACAATGATATAAGAAAATAAAAGAAAAAGAAAACGGAGTCATTATATTGAGACCGTAATAGATTTTTATAATGTCATCATTAAAGTGTGACTCCAAATGTTTTGGCTATATAATTGAGATAGCAAGTGTATGATAGTAACCGATAGACAATAACTACGAGTCTGTAAATATGAGACAGTAATTCCAATACAGTAACTTGTAAAACTATGAATCATGAAACTATAAACTATGAAACAGTATATGTGACACAGTAAGTGTGAGAAAATATGTTTGATATCGTATACCTTTTTTACATAATATTTATCATTCCTAATTCCTGTATTATCTAATTTATCCTTTTATAATTTAATGGTTTAGTTAATATATCATCAAGTTGATATTCAGTTATAATTAATTCCAATGTGACATCACCTTTTTTATAGTGATCTCATAAAAAGTGATGCCTTACATCAATATGATTTTTCTTATAGTGTGAAATAGGATTCTCTAAAATGTTAGTATCACATGTTTTATAACAATTTATAGGTACATGCCATAATTGATATCCATTGTCTAGTAATGTGTGTTTCATCCAAAACATTTGTGCACAAAAACTACAGGATACTATGTATTCAACATTGTAAATAGATAATGCAATAGATTTGTGTTTATTACAACACCATTACACAAGAGACTTTCCTAAAATGTGACAGGTTTCTGAGGTGCTTTTTGCATCTAACTTACAACCACCAAATTCAGCAACATAATATCTAACTAACTCAAATGGTTGTCCTCTATGATAGAACCTTCATAGATTGGGTGAATGTTTGAGGTACATTAACATACTTTTAACAACTGTTAAATGAGACTCTTTAGGGTTTGCTTGAAAGCGAGAACACTTAAATAATCTAAACATAATATCAGGTCAGGTAGTAGTTATGTAAACAAAGCTTCAAATTATTCCTCTATAAGTGGTTTGATCAACAAATTTTCCATCTTCATCAAGATCAAACATACATGTAGTACTCATTTGAGCATCAATACTTTTATTGATTTCTGAGACAAAATGTTTTATGCAATTCTTTCATCTATATTTCTCGATTTAATATAATACCATATTTAAGTTGAAATATTTCAAATAAAATAATAAATTTTAGTTCACCCATTAAAATCATTTCAAATTCATTTTTTTGTTTATGAAAACTAAATACGTAAATAATTTTTTTAAGATCCAAAAATAATATCGTCTACATAAATTTCTAATACTGAAACATCATTTTAAATTAGTTTAATAAAATGATTAAAATAAGGTATACATTTTATAAAACCATTGGAAATAAGAAAATTACTTAATCTAGCATTCCAAGCTCTGGGATCTTGTTTAAAACCATATAAATCTTTTTATAATTTATAAACATGATTTTGAAAGTGAGGATTTTTGAACCCAGGGGGTTGTTCAACAAAAACATCATATGCTATATAAACATTTAGTAATGCACCCATTACATCGATTTGATATATTTTGAAATTATGATTTTCCGCATAAGTAAAAAATATTTTATGGACTCATTTCTAGCTACTAATGAAATGGTCTCCTCATTGTCAATTACTTCTTATTGAATATAGCCTTGTGCAACCAATCTAGCTATGTTTCTAATTATGTTACCAACTTTATCTACTTTATTTTTAATCACCCACATAGTTTCTATTGTAAAAATATCATTCGGTATATCAACACGTTTCTGAAAAAAATTCCTTTAAAACTAATTAATATCTTCTTCCCTATACATCACCCAAAATTCATCATTGATATTATCATTGATATTTTTAGGATCACGTTGTTACAAGAAAGGTTGTTGTTCAACCTGATTTCTAATAGAAGCTCCGGTTTGTGTTCCTTTACCTAAATCTATAACAGTATCATCTAAGGATGGTTCTTAAGAGTTTTGATAGCTCAAGAAAAAGAGGGGATAGTGGTTTCAGGATATTCAATAGGTTCGGATTCATTATTGCTTGAATCTAGATATTTTCTAAAAGTTGGAGTTTTAACAGATTCCTTCATAAGATGGTTAGATGATTTATCATTGACTTCTAGATTTTAAATATCATCCGAAATATTCTCTAGAGGTGTCTTAGGATCATGTGGATCTATCTCATCAAACGTGACATGGACCGATTCATCCACACATTTAGTAATTTTGATAAAAAATGTATTGGATTTTTTAGAGATTGAATATCCCTAAAACATTCCTCCATTACTCTTGGATGAACATTTTTCAAGATTTTCCACGGTAATAATGATATATACATTACAATTAAAGACATTGAGGTAGTTTACTTTGGTTTTTATATTATTCCATAACCCATTTGGAGTTCTTTTAAGAATAGGTCTTATCAGTACACTATTAATAATATAGAATTCTATATTTACAACTTCAGCCTGAAAATAAATAGGAATGTCATATTCACTAACCATGGTTCTAGATATTTCTTCTATGTTCATATTTCAACATTCTACAAATCCATTTTTTTGAGGTGTTCTAGTGGCTGAGAAATTGTTACTATAGATATTTTTTGAGAAAATAGATTCAAACACTTGATTTTCAAATTTATATCCATGATCACTTCTTAGAGATTTAATTATAAGTCCACATTGATTCTCTATATTTTATAACACATGGTGAAATGATATCATGATTCACTTTTGTGAGCCTGGAAGAAGGTCTAAGTATTCATAGAAAACTTATCTAAAAGAACATAAACATAGTGCTTACCATTTAAATTAGAAACACGAGATGGTCCAAACAAGTACTTGTGAATAGTCTTGAGAGGAAGAGAAGTTGGAACTTCTTTATTTGTTTTGAAGGAAATATTTTTTTGTTTACCCTTTTGAAAAGGATTTCACACATTATCATTTGGAAACTATAGTTTGGGTAGAATATTGACTAATATTATTATAGTTATCTTTATAAGGGAGTGAAAATTTTAGTGTCCTAGTCCTATATTCCAAAGACAAGACTCACTATAAAATACTCTTAAACATAAATCATTTTTATAAACTAAATAATCTATGTTAATAGAATATACAATTTCATTTCTTAAGGGATAAAATACTAATTCTTTTTTAGAATTAAAAACATTGCAAGCATCATATTTAAATTTAACATGAAATCCAACTTCACATTGTTGTGAAATTCTATGAAAATTATATTTCAATCCATCATCAAAATGTACTTTAGATATTAAAACAAAGTTAGAGTTACCAATTTTTCCAAATCCAATGATTTTACCTTTGGAATTGTCACCAAAAGTGACATTCCCACCATCAATCATTATTTTGTTCTTAAAACATAAATAGTCTCTTGTCATGGGTCTTGAACCCCCACTGATAATGTACCATAAGCATTTACAGAAGCTCTTAAAACAATTTTCCTACGAAATATTCAAATAAAAATAGAATTTGGTACACATTATTGTTTTGGTCGAGTAATATTATTAACTAGAGATTTAGGTTCCCACATCTGTCTCGTAGGATTCCCATTAGAATTATGTAATGTATTGGAGAAATAAACGTTATTTGGTCTAGAAAAAACTCAAAAAAGTTGAGGTTGTATCATATTTTGAACTAGCAGAATGTTTTCCGGAACTACGAATAAAGTTGTATATATTTATAAAAAAAATATGTTTTTAAAAAATTTCATTTACCAGGTAAATAACCAATAACAATAGTGTATTAAAGGGAAATTATTTTACCTTGCATTTGTACCAAGATATCTTTACCCTTAGTAAACATTTCAATATCCATTTTAAATGTATCATTATATAGATTTAATTCTTTGTTTTGAGTAATTGAACATTATTCTCTCTTTCTACAACATGTTCTTATTTAAAAGTTGAGGTAAAAGCATGTTGTCTCTTTAAAGGCATGTATTGTTCTTTTAGTTCAATAAATGTCTCTCCATGCATATTACAAAACTCAATCATTAATTATTTTGACATATTTTTAGAATTAATTTCATCATTAGATTAATAATAATTTTTTACCCGAGATTCCATGATTACCTCATATGTGTTTGTCATGAAACACTTATTAGATTTTTTATCCTATTCATCATTTCAAGACTTTGAGTCTCTTAAAATGTCCTCATAATCACTCCAAGTTTCTTTCATTTCCTTTTTATAGTTTCTATATTTTTCCTAATATTTATTTTTATACTCGATCTTCTGGTTGTAAGCCTTTACATGACCCTTTTGCTTATGTTCATAACATATTATCTCTTCAGAATTTTCATTTCCTTTCTAATACTTCTTCTAGCTTCTCTTTTGATCATATCATCCTTTGAAGTTAGGATTTCTGTCAAATTTCATGTTTTTTAAAATTTCTTAAACCTTCTGTCTAATTGTTCTAACTTCTCGTCATTGTTGGGTGATGATTGTTCATTGTAGGAAATTTCTATATAGGATTGTAGTTTCTCCTTCTCTTTGTGGTTAGTGGTAGTGGTCATAAATGCCACATGTTTTCTTATGGGTTTATCCTCCTCTTCCTTATTGGATTTCAGCGCTTCTTCTTACATCAATATTTTCCCAATAATTTCTTTGATAGATGATTTTATGATGTCTTGTGACTCTATAATAGAGAAAAAATTTACTCTTCATCTTTTAGGAAGGCATCTGAGAATCCTTTAAATTTGTTCTTTGGTAATTACATATCATCCTAGAGAGATCATAGGGTTTACTATTTCATTGAACCTAAGATAAATTTCAGATATAGGATTACCAATTTTCATCAAAAAATTATCATATTTAATAGTAAATGTGTTAAGTCTCATTTACGTAACACTAGAAGTTCCTTCACGTGAAACAGACAAAGTATCCCAAATTGCATGGGTTGTTTGACATGCAGATATTCGGTTAAATTCCTCATCTCCTAAGGAGCAGTATAATCCATTCATGGATTTTCAATTATTTTTATAATAAGCCATAGTTGGGACATCCCAAGTAGTTCTAGAGGTATCATGGATCCTATAATCATCTATAATTTGAAACCATATTTCAAACCCCATACTTTCTAAATGCATTTTCAATTTTATTTTCTATTGGGAATAATTATTTTCATTAAGGAATAGCATTATGTTGGCAGTAGAACCTTCTAGTATATTATCCAAAAAAAGTATGTAATTTTAAGGAGATTGAAATTTAGAACTAAGAGAAATTTATAGATATTTAAAGTACATATAAATCACATATTAAAATATATTTAAACAGAGCATTTACAAGAATAAAATACTCTGATACCAAATGGTGGTTAGAGTAGATTACTAAAGAGAGGGGTGAATTGAGTATCTATAAAATATTCTATTAAACTGAGCACTTAAATATATTCCTCCAATAAAAATGCATATAGTCTAGTTAATCAAGGAATTATGGGTATAATAGATTTATTGATCAAATAACTTCTCAGATGATTGATTAATTCTCATTAATATCACAGTGAGTTATTAATACAACATTAGAAGCTGCTATAATAAGGAAAATAAGTTATAACTTCAATCCAAGACTATGTATCAATGAAAAATCCAGTTTTTTTTTGAAATATAAAGTAAATCATTGAAAACCCAATTTAAATGATACATGGATAAAACAAGTGGTTTAGTCTCAAAATGAGTCCTAATATACTCGACTTAGTGATCACCTTCCACCATGCAGTTTATATTAATAAACATGATGTACACCATATATTGGAGTAAACAATTGTATACAGGACTATACGGGTCACATGACCTCTTCAATTATTCTTAAGGGGCATAAACTACAAGGTCACACAAGGACCTCTTCCACACTTATCTATGGGAGTAAAAAAATATAAGAAGATATGATAATAAGGATATATTATATCCATCAGTATAATACAAGAGATATTGTGTGTTTTAATACCGATACACACACTTCATTAATGATAAAAATTATATAAAATAGATAAATGATGATAAAAAAGGATTATAAATGCTCTTTGTGTTGTTCTATGTAGTTATGGACTTATAGGATGAAGCATATGTAAATATCACACACTCTTGTGAAAAATAGAGTAGTGTGAGTTTGGTGCTCTGGTTTCTAGTTTGATGAAGTAAGATATGTAGCACGTGTTCTTCTAAGAGTTGGTACTGTGAAGATGATTGAGGCTCTGATATATGGAAGTTTAGATTTTTCAGATCAAGAGTGATTTGTGTGTTCTTAAGTTGTATATTATTTCTTGTAGGAGTTATATTTTCAAAGGACTTCTTGTCTCTTTCTATGAATCTCATTATCTGGTCAATATTTGTGGGTTCATGTGTTTGAGCTGATAGAAATTAGGATTTCTACATTGTGTACCTCGTACTGTCATGTGACATTTCTAAAAAGAAACATTAATTGTGTTAATTCCATTAAATGTCTCAAAAATGACCATTAGAAATAATATTTACCTAAAATTTACAAAGACATAAAGAAAGCAATGATGTCACACTATGTCTTGAAATTATGTTACTAGAAATAGTGTCTTCTGCTTTTATTTTGAATGGTGAGACAGTCATGCTTCCACAATTGCATTGATATCTGGAACCAGTAGCACAGATGCGGTGTCAGAATCACAATGTCCCAGGTAACAGTGTCTATTCCTTTGTCAAAACATGGAATTATGTCTTGCTGATGGTAGTAATGAACAACAACCATAGAATTTATGAATATAGAAAATTGTTATGGTGTTCGAGTAACGGAGTTAGGAATACAGAGTTGGGTTAATAGTGTCTAGGAAATTTCTAAAATCCAAAATTTTTGGTAGACTTACAGGTTCTGAGATGCTACCAAATATCTAAAGAATTTTCTTAGGATATAATGTTCACTGGATGAATTATACTTAAGAATTGATATAATAAAACATTATAGAACATTATGAAATATTGATTACAATATTCAAACATGATTTATAAGATTCTGAAGTATGATATTTTGAATGTTTATACATGATTTTTAAACATTAAATCATATGGAAACCAACCGTATATACACATGATTTGAGATAGATAAAACAAGGTTAACATTATTTTTTATTTTTAAAACATGATAAAAAACTAAGGTGTCCAAAACCATATGATTGATGATTCATATTAACTATTATATACCTATCGATTTGTGGGATTATCCTTCCCACTTTAGTGAACATTTTAAAACCCCTCAGATAATGTCTGATGGGTTCAGTATCTCTCGAGTGAATTATACTGTTGTATTTATAAAAGTTATTAGTTTATATTTTTTCATAGATTAATATTATATTTCAATAGGATATTGGGAAAAGTTTTTCTAATCCCTTCCTCTTGATATATTAAATTTTATTATACACTAAAAAACACTTCAATTACTTTAGTAAATGAATGATTTTTCAATCGAACAAATTGAATTGGTTATTATTGTCCTTTTATTGGGGCCTTGCATCAGATATTGGGACTGGATGTCACTCAATTTCTCAGAGTAAAAAAGTTTTCTTTTGTGGTTGGATGGCCCGGGGTGAAGCTTGAATATTGGTGGGCTTCAAATATAGAATATAAGATTAGTTGGTTCCATTTTAGGGATGTGTGTCTTGTATAATAACACTTATATTTATGGTATTTTAATTTTAGCATGGTAATTGATGTGTGCATGAAACTTCCAACATCAATGAGATTTAGTCTATTTTTTCATTAAACACTTTTTATATAGTGGTCAAGGATTATATCAGTGATCTTTATTCTTATATATGGGTTCAATTATAAGGTAGTGTAGTATCAGGCATAACCTTTAGTCAAATATAGATAATGTTGAGTTGGTAAAATTCTAGACTCTATGGTGGAAAAGTCACCCATGATGTTTCTCAATCCAGTAGTATAATACCACCATTAATGTTGTTAATGATGTAGTAAGAATAAATGAGTTCTCCATTGATATTAATATCCATAAAATGAAAATAGTATGAACTCATTATAATGTCATTAATAGACTTCCATTTGTAATTCAGCAACCCTCGACATAGGTTGGTTTATCTTATGAATCTGTTATGGATACCCAAAAATTCAATGGCCTTGGTCATTCTTGAAATGAGATTATTATCAGTTTCATCCTCATTTGGTTTATCAATATCCCATATAGGACATGGTGGTTCAAGTGACATCAGGTCTTCTTAAATATTGGTTTGTGCTTCTAACAGTTTTTCCTCTTCACACATCCAGTATAGATTTGGCTAGCCTGCATAAATTCATCCTCTTCACATATATTTAATGAGAAAATGTCACATATTTATTCTTAAACGTAACTAATGGTTTGGGTCCTATCAATATGGAATAGATCTATTAACTCCTAAAATTTATAATCTCTTTCAGACATTCTGGTAAGCATTGGATGAACTACACCAAATATTTTTCAATGAATAAAGGCAATCTCAGTATTCATGTTCCAATATTAGGGTTTTATTCAATAAATGTTCTTCCACATTGTTGGTGATATCTATATAAAATAAATACCTCATTAGTATTAGGTTCACGCATGGTGTCTTAGTCAACATATTTGTAAATGATGGAAGGTTTGTGTTTGTCTAGGTTAAGTTATTCTTGTGATGTAAGCAAGGTCATGGCACTATAAAAAAGGGCCCCAAAGAAGGGCAATGGTAGAAACTCGTTTTTTGGTTGCAAGGTTATGCACAAGGGGGAATTGTATAATGATAGTACATTTCCATTATTTTTATAGATTTTTTTATTGTAATAGTAGTGGTACTTGTACCAAAATCCTCACGAGAGCATGTGATGGTACAAGATATTTTTCACTTTATCCAGAAAGTATAATTTTTCATGATGGATACATCATGATAGTACTCATAGGTGGTTACATAAACTCATTATAGTAGGGGATCACAATAGAGGAAATATTTTATAAAATGTAAATATTCCTTTTATTTTAGTTCAAATTCCAAATGAAATTATTTTTACTAAAAAAAGAAATCCAAATTCCCAAAAAATGTATAATTAAATTTTTTTATTAATAAATTCAAAAATGTTTTCTAGAATTTTAATTATTATACATTGTATCAATTTAAAAACACATTATGAAATCAATGTTTTCATTTCACACGTTCAAAATCACAATCTATTTTAAAAAGAAAATCAATTTATAGATTTTCATTAAATTAAAAGCATATAATAAAATAATTAAAACTATATATAAAAATTGATTTCCATATATTATAATCATAATTAATAAGGAAATTTTATTTCAAAGTAAAATTCATTTTGTTGGATTTACGTTTTTGTTCTAAAATTATATTAAGAATTAAAAACAAATGTTAATTCCAATTTTCAATGAGTTATATAATTATTAAAGTGAAAAAATTTATTTATTTACCTAGGATTTATTTAATTTATTGTGTTAATTATTAGTAAAATTTAATTAATTGTGTTTTCAAAATTCTGGCTCACAAATCCCGACCCACCAAGGCCCCATCATGACCAGTGGTATGCCGAGTCTAACACCCTGTGCATCACAATAATAGGACTCAAGCTAGTGACTAGGATAGAGTATAATTAAAACACAGACACACACACACACAGATATATAATGGAGGACTTACCATATTGAACCTTTACACATAGATAAAAACCTCCAAGTACATCATTAGAATCATATATAATAAATTTATTATAACTTAAAATAAAAAATGCATGTTTTGACCTCTAGGTCATCTAGAGTGTATATATTGGAGGAATTACCATAATCAGCATGTACACAGATAGACACACCACTAAATACATAACTACCATAAAGGATAATAACATAATATAATCTCAGGGGAAAAACGTTCATGTAATAACCTGTTGAAAACAAGATTTCATTAATAAAAATACATCCATTGTATTATGGGAAAACATACATAACTAACCCTAAAAGGGGAGTTTAAGAATAATAATAGATGAGGAGGAAATCCCCACTCATGAACACAAAATTCAACCACCAACTAATATCATCTTCACCTGGTACTACTTAGCTTCACCAATACTAGACCCACAAAAGGTCACCATATAACAACTTATCGTCTTTATATTACAAGAAACATGCGGGTGAATCGACATTACAAGTTAGTCTCTACGTACCAATCACACATCCTGTAAATTAATGGGTGAAGAAATATAAATAAATATTATGTTTAACCCGTAAGGAAATTAGGGGTAAAGAAACACAAAAATAAATATATTCTCAATAACGAAATACAAAAAAGAGAGAGTAAAATTAGATCATTATAACTATGTTATAATAATGCGTCTCTCCATATATCCAAGGAAAAGTGGTTTCTCAATGACAATATAACAAAGTAACATTGAATATTTATATTAGTGGTTACTAGTCTCATAGAAGTTATTTCACAATCAAAAGGGTACTAACACCAGTGGAGGACCCATGGAACATTAGTGCTCAAACCATGGGGCATTAACTAAGTATATAGGAGGCCGGCTTGAGTGGGTATGATGGTACTCACCATTTCTCTTCAAAAGATGTGGGGGACCCATGACTATATTCATACTTGTAATTATGGGATTATTAATCCATAACATCACTCAGAGTTTCACAATAGGGTTTCAAAATTAGCCTACCATTCTAAAAAGGGTGATATGGTCATAACACCTCACATCGAAGATATGATGTTGAAATAAAAGGTTCCATAAAATAATACAAGGAATTATACATAGTAAGGAATAATAATGGGTTTGATTATATTCCCAAAATAAGAAGACATGAGAGGTAAAAAAAATTGTAAAGTTGCATGATTGGTCTCATGGTGTACATGGTGTTTACTCACAAGACATCACTTGGTTGTGTCTTGATAGTCATCAAATTGTGAAGAAGACTTGTACATGTCATGTCCATTGGGGAAAATTGTGTATAGAACCACTCAAGGTCCTAGAAATTTACTACATGTACAGGATTATCTTCCCAGGTAGAGTCACTCATCATGTGCACCCAGAAAATTCTATGTGACATTTAAATCGATCCGAAAATGATGCGAAAAAATACATCTAGATATAATAGTAATGTTTTTGGGGTGATTTTCTTTGTTGAAAAATATAGTTTACAATTTATGTTGTGGAGTTCTAGATATATTTTGACTAGTTATGTTGACATAGATCCTTGATGAAGGAATTTATTCTCTACAGGTGGTATATAAAAGTGCATGTAAAATGTGGCATCATTTCCTAGTGTTTGCCCATTTTTTGGGGTCCAAAATTTGCTGGACATACCTATCATCAGGAAATATGGATTTCCCTTATAGAATTATAAAAATATGGAAAATAGAAGAGTTTCCACAATAATGGGTTTCACATAAGGCATTTTGTGAAAGTGTGTATAATCACCAATGTGCATCGTGAATGGGCCGAGGTTTGATGGAAATCATCAAGACTAAGAGAATCTTTGTGAAAGGATAATTCCCATAATGGTTAGAGAAAATAAATATCACGACGAATGAGATGGGAGAACAACCTAAAATGATGATGTGAATGAAATATTCAACTATGGGAGGCAATTACTGCAAGCAGGCATCTACAACTCCTAAAATCAGTGTATGAATTAATTGTGATTCAATGTCTCTGGATCCACGAAGGTGATTCAAAGATGTTGTCCATAAGAAAAAATTCAATATGAAATGATGTTTGTAAAGGATGTAAAAGTTGACTGAAATTATTTAGTATGATGCATGTTATTATGTTCATTAATGTTATAAAAAGAGAACTGAAAGGTGTGAGAATCATGAAGGATAAGTGAGCATTGGGAAAGATAGTTTCTTCATGAAGTCATTGTGGGATTCATTAAAGTTTTTTGCTTTGTGATTTCTATTTAAGATTCATGAAAGATATAATCTTTGAGATGGTAGTGAGTTTCATGAATATGTTTAGAATGCATTTTCCAATAAATTTGTGGTAATATGATATTCATCATTTTGAGGAAAGTTGGAAATCAACAAAGCATCTATCTACATCTGAGGATGTGTCCATTTTTTCTAATGAAAGAACCTACATGTTCATAAACAATGGTTGAATCCCATAAATGGGAGTGATCAACGGAAGAGGAATAAGGGGATCCATTCCTCTAGAATTAATCCTCCAAATGGAACTTAGGGAGTGACCCTTTAGGATTGGAGTTGGCAATACCTAATCATTTTAAAGGATGTTATCCTAGTAATAGAAGGGATCTAGAAAAAACATTAAATTGGTAGTGAGAGATACTAATATCAGTATGTAGGGAAATTTCTATTATATTCTCCTTGTACATAGCCCAGTGATCGTGAACCAGGTAAAAATCACCAATCTTGTGCCCTATTTATGGTCTTTTTTTAAATTTCTACGATCTAATGGGATAAATGTGTTTATTTAATGATCAATCAAGATCAAAAGTTTGAATTTTGTAAATCGTTGACACCATGCTTCACCATTCAATCGGGATATTCATCATAGTTTGTCTAATAATTGTTATCAGATGGAAAGGATAATATCATTCTTTCTATCTCAAGTGTTTAAATGGGAAATTTCAATCAGAAGGGGATTATGATCTTTTGTTGGAGAAATATTTAATTATAGAAGAATTGGATGCAACACTTCTTACGATATTTAGGAATGGATATCTTTATAGCATTGATTCTTGAATTTTCATCGATAATTGATAGTGGTGATTTATCAAAAGTTTATAAAAGGTAATTAGATGTTGACTCAAAAAAAATTAATACTATATGGGATCCATATCCAAAGGAATATATAATAATGTGATGTCATTTAAAACATCACATGATATATTGGAAATGTTTCTAAATATTTATTATGGTGACTCAAATTTCATAGAAGAAAAGTTGAAGGTTCTATGTCATAAGTATGAGGGTCTGAGAATGCACCCTAATGAGTCTATAGATTCATTCATTGATATAGTTAATGTTATTGTTGAAGAAATGCATGGTATAAGATAAATTATTGAATATTTAAAGATTCTTAAGTGCATATTGATAAGAAAACATCCTCCCTTCAGCCCAAATTTTTATATATTAGATTATACTGATATGAAGTAGCTGATTTTCAATAGCTTCCATAGTACTATAGTTTTATATGAGATGAGAAACGATGATAAAGAGTCTGTGGAAAAAGGGAAGTCCAAAGAGGTGGACTTCGAGTCCATGATGAATCTCACCATAGAATATGGGATAGAGAAGAAGATATGGTTGAGTTTATTTTATTTCATTCCTCAAATATACAAATAGGAAAAGGAAAATTCAAAGGGAAACACCCACATTCATGATTTCATTGTGTAATGTCTAATTATCTTATTGCTAGTTTCCCAAAAAATGTTGAAGAAGATGTCAAGGATAAAGTTGAAATTCCCATGAAGAGGTATTAGGCCTATTTGAAAGGTAATAATAAGTTTTAGAGAACTTCATCTGAACGGAATATTATTTTCCGAGAAAAATACAGTTTAGATGAATTTGAAATTGAATAAATGAAGAAAAAAACTAACACTGAGAAGATTCTATGGTATCAGTTCTTGAAAGATCTCTAAAATAAATAATGTGAAAACGATGAAGAATAAGATTACGTAAGAGTTGATATGAATACTGAATTAGAATCCACTATTTAAGAGATTGATGTTTGGAGAGACAGAAAAAAAATAAATACAATTTATGGGTTAATGATAATGAAATTTATATGGAGGTTCATGAATAAGAGACGTATGAGCTGAATAAAGAAATTGAAAAAATAAAGTCTTCAATTTTAGATAACTGTGAAAATGATGTGGAGTACGAGTTCAAAATAGAAGATAAAAAAGATAAATTGATAGTTTTACTAACACTAGAAAATAAAAATTAAAACATATCAAAGGAAATGAAGAGGAATGCATCAGCCTCCGATAAAATATTATGGATCAAGGATAACTATTGACACTCAATATGACGTCGAGAAAGAAAATAATCAATAACATATAATAAAAGGAAGTGGATCACAGTTTATTAGTGGATGAAAATCAATAGTCAAATCCAAATGATAAAGATGGTACGGGTCTTGATCAAAAAATAAAGAAATTATGGTTTAATTTTGACAAAAATAACCTTTTTAGAGAGTTAATATTGATTTTGGTAGTAATTAGAACATATGGATTCAGAAAACCCAAGGAAAAATTAGTAGTGAATTATTGATGTATTGAATGTACCCCGCATGAGATGTTATTATTGTGGAAAGATAAGACACTGAAAATGATTATATTCCATATACATGAGGTATGGAAAGGAAAAGATGAAAATAGGCATCTATACAAAGCTCAATATTCCTATACATCATTTGAGGGACAATGTTTCTATTGTGAAGGATTCAGGAACATGAAGACAAATGTGTCGAACAATAATGAATGTGGTAATAAGAAGTTGTTCGTTGTATCATCAAATGAGCTAAAAATACAAATTTAATTTTCATATTATAAATATGAATCTTTTCCATCATATTTTATGGATGATCAATATTATCAATGGATGTCGTGTATGAATTCAAAAACATGGATCAAAAAGAAAAGATATGAGAAGTGGTTGAAGAAATTTCCCTCAAAGAATCAAATCATTCTAATGTATGGATCGTTGATTGTGGATGAAAATTCCATTCGAAAGGTTGTAATGATCTTGTTAGGATATAAAATATTACATGAAATTTTTGGTAAAATTTTGAAATGATGAGGTACACAAGATTATTGGCTCCGAAAAAGAAACATTTGGGGGCAAAGAAACAAGACATGATGATGTAATACTATTTGAAGGCCTCAGTCACAACATGATTAGAGTCCATTATGTAACTCCCCGACCCCAGTTACCCAGATTCGGTGCATTATTTTAATACATTGGCATGATTACAAGAAATCAAGTCTCGAAGTACTGATCAGTTTAGCAGTCTTGGAAAATAGATTACATACATGGATGTCACATTACACATTATAAAATACAAAACAACATAAATAATAATTTGTGGACACCATTATTCCCTTGGATTAACCATGAATATCAATCACAATACACTCTTTGGAATACTGTGATAATAAAACATAGAATGGGGTGAGCTCAAACGCTCAGTAAGGATAAGCAATACAGTGGAAACTTTCAAAAATAAGCATAAACATTTAAGGCAATGTATAAAACTAAAACAAAAGCCTTTTAAACTTGAACTTCAGTATAATATGGAAAAAATAAAATGAAATAATTCCATTTACTTATTCACATGGATATTCTACTAGTCGAATAATCATAAGAAATATCAATAACCACTTTTATAATGATGGAATGCATAATTCCAGACTATCATAACAACGTAGCCAATGCCTTGTGCCAGACTACAAATAAGATTTTGTCAAGGCCTTAATCCAAGACACTATTTTGTCTCATAAGACCTACCGATGCATCGAGAAGCTATAGCGGGCTCCACCTGTCACTTACTAAGTCCAATGCATTCCTCATATGAAAATGTTTAAACATAACATAAAAATTCGTATTAAAACTAGCATACTAATTATCAAATATTTACCCATAATCCATGAATGGTATAAAATTAACACATCCACAGTCAAAAATATCACAAAACCTTCACAAAAATATGGAAGATCTATATCATGATAAATCAACTCCAAAACAAGATTAAAATCCATTAAAGGATTTTTACGTTGAAGAAAATGATTTGTAAAACTCTTTAAGAGAAGTACCCCTTTTTCATGAAGTAATTTAAAAGTCACACAATTTGGAAAATAAGTCATTTAAATACATTTTTGAATCAAAGTGTATCATACCACTTTGAAACTTTTTAATGGAATTAACATTTAAAAAACATTCATGTCCATATAAATAAATCCTTAAAAACCATTTTGAAGACATTGACATTAATGGGAAAGATTTAGAAGAATAAATATTTAAAACATTTGAAATTATGTTTTAGTAAAATGTCCCTTAAAATAACCCCTTTGAAAACTCTTTCATAAAACATGGACATTGATAATAAATATGTCCTAGTAGATACTTACATAAAAACAACCTCAGATAATAAAGAGATTGTGAAATTTACCCTTACCAATTTGGTAACTCACGAAACATACAACCCATGAAAGAGGTATCATAAAATGAATATGTAAATACACATAAATTAATGTGTATTATAAAAATAATACAACTATGGGAAATACATACACCACAAAAAAGTTAATAGTGGAAATATGGTATGAATCTCACGAGAATAAAGAGTGAGATGAAAACCCCTTACCTTGCACTTTCCCTTATTCGAGTGTAAGTTTATCCTGCTGTATGAAGACTATAGTATGTTATTAAATTATACCAGAACCATATTAATATTTATGATATCATACATTATTCATTTATGAGCTTATACTACCCATTTAATAATAATTTCCGTGTTATATTAATATTTCAGGTAATAATCGTGTTCTTTATCGTACGTGTTTTAACTAGTTAATCTACATTGTATCACATAGATTATGATTTAAATAATTCCAGAATATAAAAAATTATTTATTTATCATATATATTTAGAATATAAAAACTTATAATAGACATATATATTAAATGGAAAACACCGTTTACGGAGACGGTAGTCCGTACGTACGCATAAATGTTGTTTCCGTTTTCAATAGTATTGAACGAAAGTAAGTGAATAAGATATATGTATGTACATACAAAATTATATATATATATATATATAACACCAGTATCATTATTATTTCATATATTACATACTTATTAGTAATATATATTTTTATAATCGTTGATGAATGGTGAACTTGGAAATAAATCTCATCGCACCGTGGAGATGGTAATCCGTACGTATGCACGAATGAAAATATCATTCTTTTGATATTAATAATATATAATTGGATGGTATATAATATATAAATAATCCTTATCATGTTATATTTATTATTTTCATGAATTATACATCATTATTATACCCATATAAATAATAATATATTGAATAACAATTACACCACAACTTGGAGACGGTAGGTCGTACATACGCACGTATAGTGACATGACATTCAAGGGTTGGATAGAATAATGAATTTGTTTGTTACATATATATAATAACATCACAGTATATAAAATATACTGGAGTTATTATTTTAGAATATAAATAACAAAGAAAAAAGAAGTTGAAGAAGAAAGGAACATGAAAGAGGGTGGTGATAACATTGCCTCTTCTTCGGGTTCTTCCTTTTGATTTGATCAAAAAGGATCATTAGGTTGGATTTATGATCTAACTAAGGCCACTAGATTGAATTGAGTTAAGTTGGGAGGATATTTGGGCAGATTTTGGCCATGCCAAAAGGCTTTGAAGATGTAAAGAATTGGTTAGAAGTGGTGTCCTTTTATAAGGGTGAGTATGGGCTCTTTAGGAAAAACATAAAGTATTATTTTATAATAAATTCATAAAAATTTCTGATAGAACCAAAGTGTATTATTCAGAGCCTAAGGTGGATATGGGTCGAAATACGTTCATCAAATAGATTTTAGATAGGTTTGGGTCATTATATTAACCTTATCTTTTATTTTTAACTCTTGGTTAACTAGTTTGACATTTACCATGTCACTTTGTATATTTATATTTTATATTTAATAAAACTATTATATACCTCCAAGTGATCCCCGTGTAGTATATTAATGATACACATATAATGATACAAGTCCTTTGGCCTATCCTTAGATTTTTAGGAATTTAATATCAATTAATATTATAATATTTGTTTTAAAAACTCTTTGATGTCAATTTTGACACTATTTGGTATTTCATTTTTGTGAAAATCATAAAAGCATTATTACTTAAAAATAAGTTAAATTAAATCAATAATAACTGTCATATTAACCTATAAAATTTGTGTAATTCAATAAAAGTGTCAAATTATATTTATTTGGGTATTTATAATATCAATTATTTTACTATTTCACTAATAAGTTAATTACTACATCATCATTGTTTTACAAATAAATTAAATTATTTAATGTCTAAAGTTATAAATAAAATATCATTATGTAGTAAATCCTTTTATATTTATAATGAATATGTATAGTCGAAAATATAACATATATAACCTTATGTAAAAATTATTTTTCTAAAAGATATAGGCTTATTTAATTTATGTATTTACTTTAACTTAATTAATATAAAGTGTCATTATCACCTACAAGTGGATCCATGGAGTCCCAAAATCGACCCAAAGATACCCATGGTCTGACATGTATCAAATAATATGGTTATGATACGTTTTAGGGTAATTTATTATTATTGTAATATTATTTTTTACCCTTATTTACTGGATTTACTCTTTAACCATGGTAAATAAAATAGTTACTGAAGTAATTATTCAAAATGTATAAAAATAAAAGATACCTATTTACAAATTTTGGACATCCTGATTCAAAATATGGTGTAAAGTTTTCCATATTCAAAACACAGAAGTGGCAGAAATTAATTTAAAATTAATTCCCGCTGTCAAAACAAAAAGCGTGTTTTTAAGAGATAATAACTATCAAAAGATTGACACTTGTTTATTTCCGGTTTAAATGAGAAATTATGTCCAATGACAAAAATTGTATTAAATGGTAAAAAAATATTCTAAATATATTTTAAAACCACTCATATTCATAATTTATCACTATTAATTATTTTGAATAAAAACGTTGTTTTTAATAAAAATTTAGTAATTTTCACTATTCATCAAAATATAAAAGTTATCCAAAAAGTACAAAAATTTCATCCTGGGATAATTTTGATATTCCAAATCAAAAAATGAAGTCCATTTTGAATGATAAAATGTATAAAATTTTAAAAAGTGGGTATTAGTATTCATAACGGCTACTTTGATTGGTTGTGGTGCTTGTTAGAACTCGAAGTTGTGCACAACACACGCTATTGTATTATTCAAATAGGAGCATACCATGGACCCTTGGGATGTTACATTATCCCCTCCTTTAATAAATTGCATCCTCGCAATTTATTTTCGTTATTGGAAACTTGGGGATGACATTTCAAAACATCTTAGTTGAAATCCCACATCAAAAAATGGATTAATGATGCCTCTATTTAAAATAAAGAGTGGTAAGTATGAAGGTTACCAAAAATAATACATATTAGGGTTCTACGTAGGAAAATATGGATATGGAAGAGAAATCTTACCATCAATATCTGATGAAGAGTGGTGGAGAACATGGCTATAAAAAGGCCAACAATCCCAAATCCATAAATTTTTTATAATCTAAGGTACCATCTAGGAAAAAATTTTGGTTCAAAGTTCCTTTTATTAATGTTGATGAATTTATTTATGATATTGGATAAGATCATAAGAAGATATTCTTATTTTATAATTAGATTTTTATCCATTAATAAATTACTACCACAAACTCATCTTTCACCTCAATACATTATACAACTCAAAAATACTCTATTTATCCTAATCGTAAAGGATTCCAAATACAATGAATTTATAATTCACATATCATACCCTTTAAAAAAAGAAACTACATTATACTATATAGGAACATCACGTAGTCCAGTGTTAGGCGATAAATCCCAATTGCACTATGGTTGTGGGTTCGATTCCCACAGCTTTGTCCGACACGTCGGGTTGTCACACGGTCTGTGTGTTGTCCTTTTATAAAAATCCAAAAAATAACCTTTCAAACATAATCCATTACAAACTTTACACTTATTCAAAATACTTACTTAAACTCTCAGTCCAAAATTTATATGAATGTAAATCACAATGAAGATCATTTTTACCCCATAATAGCATGTGGATAATTTCATCATGTATTCTTTTAAAACACTGAAACATCCTGAATTACCATAAACCTTATTGATTACATTCATTCTCCCTTATTCCACATAGAATCCATAAAAAAATGTTGTAAAATCCAAAAATGAAGGAATATACAAATCATTAATTGGTTTCAAAAAAGTCAAGAATATCCATTATAATTTACCCAAATCAGCCATATCTTATTCCAAAATTAGTACCTCAATATTAGGACCATATTAATGTTTATCTTTCCTTCAACCATGTAATTTCCAATAAAGTTTAACTCATTGTAGAGTCACTTTTTTTAGTACCATAAAATCTCAAATCTTCAATGAAATAATACTATATTACAATCCTTATTTATTTCCAGAACATCATTGATACAACACTTAAATGAAATATTTCTAAAATAACAACATAAGAAAACTAGTAATTCCTCTTCATCTATGGTAGTATCATAACTTGATTATTATCCAATAAAATCATTTGTAGAATAGTCTGATGACTAGAATATTGATTCGCGTAGTGTCCCTACTCATTGTAGATAAATCATTGTACATTTTAAACCTTTTTCTTACCCTTGCAGTCACGTACATGGTGTCCTTTTTCTCCGCACTTATAACATACTATCATTCCCTTCAATAATTTTACATGGTGATTCGTCCCACAATTATAAAATATGAGAAAATATTTCTTTACCTTATTCCCTTTATCTATCCTTCCCTCTACCATCCTTTTCTTCTCTGGCTTCCATTCAAAGTCATAGGACTCCGATAATTCTTTACATATCTAATCAACACATGATACTATTTCTTTATATGATGATAATATGTGGGAGACTATTTACCTTATATAAACACTGGCTTAAGACTATGAATGATATGATCATTCTTACTCTTTGGATCTTGTTTATTACTGGAGTTCTCATTCCTTCTACTTGACGCCATTTCTAAACAATGGCATACAGTAGATTAGTTTATGAATAGAAAGACCTTATCCCGAACTTGTAAAACACTTAACATAAATTAAAACGTTTATGGATATAATCTATAATCAGAAAAATGTTTTCTTTGAGTAAGTATATACTCATAATCTCTTCATAATGGTTTGTAAGGAAAATGAGAATTATCCTAAGCATATCCCATGGGAGTGTCATAACCAAGTGTGTAGCAAGGCCCATTTTCATGCACCAGTTCCCCTTCGAGTATAGCTCAAAGTAGTGTTTTCAGGTTTTACCCCTAGGTACATCTGTTCCAGAACCGCCTCTACCTGCTCATAACTAGACAGGGACATATTGCTTGGAAAACTCAGAAAATCTCTACAATACAGAAATTCTTGGAAGGTCTTCTATACTGATCCTCAAATTCTATCTTAGGGTGATGTGCTATAATCAGAGTTTATCTAAATCTTTATTCCAAGGTTATTTCTAAACTTCATCTGATAACAAATATAATGCCCCAACCCTAGTTACCTAGAGTCGGTGCATTATTTTAATACATTTGCATGATTACAAGGAATTATGTCCCGAAGGACCGATCAGTATAGCAGTCCTGGAAAATAGATTATATACATGAATGTTACATTACAATTTATAACATACAAAACAACATAAATAATCCTTTATGAACACCATTATTCTCTTTTCTTAACCATTCATATCAATCCCAATAAATTTCATGGAATCCTTGGAAAATAAAACATAGAAAGAGGTGAGCTCAAACGCTCAGTAAGGGTACGTAATACAGCAGAAACTTTCAAAAATTAGCATAAACATTTAAGGAAATGTATAAAATTAAAACAAAATCATTTTAAACATGAACTTCAGAATAATATGGTAGAAATAAAATGAAATAATGTCATTTAATTATTCAAATAGATATTCTACAAGTCAAACAATCACATGCAATATCAATAACCACTTTTAAAATGATGGAATGAAAAATGCTAGACTATCATAACCACATAGAAAAGGCCTCGTTCCAAGTCTACAAATATGATTTTGTCAGGGCCTTGTGCCAAGAAACTAGTTTGTCTCATGAGAACTACTGATGCATTGAAGAGCTATAGCGGGCTCCACCCGTCACTTACTAAGTCCAATTCATTCCTCATATGAAAAGGTCGGATCATAACACAAACATTCGTATTAAAACTAGTGTACGAATTGTCAATAATTTACCCATAAACCATGAATGTTGTAAAATTAACACATCCATAGTCAAACATATCACAAAACCATCAAATAAATATGGAAGATTTGTATCATGACAATTGAAAACAAGTTTAAAATCCATTAATGTATTTTTGCGTTGGTGATAATGATTTGTAAAACTCTTAGAAAGAAATACAGTTTTTCATGAAGTAATTTATAAGTCAGACAGTTTCAAAAATAAGTCATTTAAAGACATTCTTGAATCAATGTGTCCCATACCACTTTAAAACTTTTGAAAGGAATTATCATTTTAAAAACATTCATTTCCATATAAATAAATCATTAAAAACCATTTTGAAGACATGGACATTATTGAGAAATATTTAGAAGAATAAATATTTAAAACATTTGAAATGATGTTTTAGTAAAAATTCCCTTAAATGAATCCCTTTTAAAAATCTTTAATAAAACATGGACATGGATAATAAATAGGTCCCATTAGATACTAACCTAAAAACAACCTCATATAATAAAGAGATTGCGAAATTAACCCTTACCAATTTGGTAACTAACGAAACATACAACCCATGAAAGAGGTATCATAAAATAAATATGTAAATAAACATAAATTAAAGTGTATTACACAAAAAAAATAAAATTATGGGTAATGCATACACCACACAAAAGGTAATAGTGGCAATATGGCATGAATCTCATGAGAATAAAGAGTGAGATGAAAACCCCTTACCTTGCTCTTTCCTTTAGTCGAGGGTATGTTTAGCCTCTTGTATGAAAACTATAGTATGTTATTAAATTATAATAGAACCATATTAATATTTATGATATCATACATTATTCATTTATGAGTTTATACTACCCATTTAATAATAATTTCAATTTTATATTAATATTTCGGGTAATAATTGGTTTCTTTATCGTACGTGTTTTAACTTGTTAATCCTGATTGTATCACTTAGATCATGATTTAAATACCTCCTGAATATAAAACATGAATTATTTATCATATATTTTTAGAATATAAAAATTTATAATAGACTTATATATGAAATGGAAAACATCATTTATGGAGATGGTAGTCCATACGTATGCATAAATGGTATTTTTTGTTTTCATAAAGTATTGAACGGAAGTAAGTGAATAAGATATATGAAAGTACATAAATACTTATATATATAAATATATATAACTCCAGTATCATTATTATTTCATATATTACATACTTATTAGTAATATATATTTTTATAATGGTCGATGAATGGTGAACTTGGAAATGAATCTCATCACGTCGTGGAGACAGTAATCCGTACGTACGCACGAGTGAAAATATCATTCTTTTGATATCAATATAATATATTATTAGATGGTATATAATATATAGAGAATCCATATCATGTTATATTTATTATTTACATGAATTATACATCATTATTATACCCATCTAAATAATAATATATTGAATAACAATTACACCACAATGTGGAGATGGTAGGTCGTACATACACATGTATGGTGACATGTCATTCAAGGGATGGATAGAATAATGAATTTGTTTATTACATATTTATAATAACATCACAGTATATATATAATACGAGAGTTATTATTTTAGAATAGAAATAATAAATGAAAGAATACATTGAAGAAGAAAGGAACATGAAAGAGGGTGGTGAAAACATTACCTCTTCTTCGGGTTCTTCCTTTTGATTTGATCAAAGGGGCTCCTTAGGTTGGATTTATGATAAAAATAAGGCCTCTAGGTTGAAGTGGGGGAAGTTGGGAGGATATTTGGGCAGAGGTTGGCCGAGCCAAAAAGCTTTGAATGTGTGAATAATTGGTTAGAAGTGGTGTCCTTTTATAAGGGGGAGGAGGGGCTCTTTAGGAAAAACTTAAAGTATTATTTTATAATAAATTCATATTCGATTTATAATGGATCCAAAGTTGATTATTCATATTCTAAGGTGGTTATGGTTTTAAATACTTTTAACCAATAGATTTTAGACTGGTTTGGGTGATTATATTAACCTTATCTTTTAGTTTTAACTCTTGGTTAATTAGTTTGTCGCTTAACATGTCACTTTGAATTTTTATATTATATAGTTAATAAACTTACATATACATCCAAAAGTCCCCCAAGTGGTCCCTTAATGATACACATATCATGATAAAAGTCATTTGGATGAACCTTAGATTTTTAGGAATTTAATATCAATTAATAATATAATATGTTGTTTAAAAACTATTTTATGTCAATTTTGACACTATTTGGAAATTGATTTTTCTGAAAATCATACCAGCATGATTACTTCGAAAAAAGTTAATTAAATCAACCCTACCATGTAATATTAACCAATAAAATTCTTTTAATTCATTAAAAGTCTTAAATTATATTTATTTGGGTATTCATAATATCAATTATGTTAATATTTCAAAAATAAGGTAATTATTGCATCATCATTGTATCATGAATAAATTACATATATTAATGTATAAAATTATAAATAAAATAAAATTATGTAGGAAATATTTTTATATTTCTAATTATTATTTATAGTAGAAAATATTACATATATAACCTCATGTAATAATTATTTTTCTAAAAGATATAGGCTTATGTCATTTTTGTATTTACATTAACTTAATTAATATATAGTATCATTATCACTTACAAGTGGATCCATGGGGTCCCAAAATCGATCCAAAGATACCCATGGTAAGAAATGTATCAACCAATAGGGTTAAGATACGTTTTATGGTAATTTATTATAATTATAATATTATTTGTTCACCCTTATTTACCAGATTTACCCTTTAACCATGGTAAATAAAATAATTACCGAAGTAATTATTCAAAATGTCTAAAAATAAAAGTTAACTATTTAAAAAATTTGGAGATTCTGATTCCAAATATTGAGTCCATTTTTCCAAATTCAAAACACAGAAGTGGCAGAAATTAATTTAAAATTACTTCTTGTTGTCAAACAAAAAGCGTGTTTTTAAGAGATAATAACTATCAAAAGATTAACACTTGTTTATGTCCAATTTGAATTTGAAATTATGTCCAATGACCAAAATTGTATTAAATGGTAAATATATATTCTAAAAATACTTTAAAATCACTCAAATTCATAATTTATCACTATTAATTATTTTGATTAAAAATATTCTTTTTAATAAAAATTTACAAATTTTAACTTTTCATCAAAATATAAAAGTTATCCGAAAAGTACCAAAATTTCATCCTAGGATAATTTTGATATTACGAATCCAAAAATGAAGTCCATATTGAATGATAAAATGTATAAAATTTCAAAAAAGTGGGTATTACTATTCATAGTGGCTACTTTGATGGGTTATGGTGTTTGTTAGAACTCGAAGTTGCGTACAACAAACGCTACAGTATTATTCAAAAAGAAACGTACCGTGGAAGCTTGGGGTGTTACAAGTTAACGTTGTGAATCAATGAACCTAATAAAAATTACTAATAATATATGTATTTTCAAAATATTATATGGTATATTTTTTCTATAGGGAAGAATAATGAATGAGAATCTCTACCTTGTAACTGTAGAAGAAAATATGTTCTTTTTTTCCAAAGTGGAAGAAAATAGGTTGAGATATAAACAACTTGGCCATTTATACCAATGATCCTTGGAATATCTGGTCAAATGTGGTGGATCTCGAGATCTCCCTAAGATATCGTTTGATCACGCTTATGCATGAGATGCTTTTTAACAAGGGAAGATCATCAAAAAGGCATACATGGAAAAAGAGAACAATCAACTAGAGTGATATAATTGGTGCATGAAGATGTATGCGGACCTATTTCACCAATATCCAATGATGGAAAGTTGTATTAGGTACAATTTATTGATTTTTATACCAGGATGACATGAGTATTTTTCATTTACTATAAATAGGATATGTACTGTTACATAAAATAGTATCACATAAAATCTGAAAGGATTCTCGGAATGGTGAATATGATGTTTTTTATTGATAATATTGTGAAATTCAAAAATTTCCTTATGGAATATTATCTCAGGAAATAGGGAATAAGGCATCAGGTTTTATTATTTAGAAATTATCAAAAAAATAGAGGGGTGAAGAGGAGGAATCATATCATGAACAATACTGTGAGAACAATTATTATTGAAAAGGACCTACTAGAGAAATTCTGGACAAAATAATTCTTCACATCAGTCTACATAACTAGTAGGGATTTTTTGTGATAAAATGGAGAAAATAATACTTTTGAAATGTGTTATAGAACGAAGAAAACACTGAAATAATTTTAAATCCTTTGAATTATGTGTTTCATTCTCATCAAACAGAAAGATATAAATTTTGAGTCATGGGAGATGACGGGAAATTCCTTGGATAATAGAGAAAATTAAAATCATATAAATTCTATGTGAAAATGATAATAATTAGTTGAAAGAAATTATGTCACCTTATTACAAAATAAAAAATATCGTGAAGAACAAAATGAACAATTTATCGATTAATTTGATGATGAGATGAGAAACTCAGGTGGAGAAAAGTGGAAACATATAATTTAGAATAATATATTGATGATGAGACAAAATAATTAAAATTAATACATTCATGGAATGTGAAAATTTTGATGAAATTGATATAAAATACATAATAAATGATCAGACAGTGCCAATGTAGAAAAGAATGATGAAGAATCTATAGTAAGAATGATTATTATCATATATAGAGCCTAAATAATATTTGGATGCATTTATAGATAAAAATTGGGTTTACAATATGAATTATGTTCTTCAAAAAATGATAAGAATCAAACATTGGATATTTTTTGAGACGAATAGATAAATATTTCATCTAGAATAAATGGATCATTCGAAACAATATGAGTGATGATGATGTAGTGATTCGAAAAAAATCACATCTATTGTGAAAAAATGATTCTCCAAGATAGAGGGTATTAATTTTTATGAAACATTTGTACATGTTCTGAGGCATGATAAAATAACAGTACAAAAAAGGATCAAAGTCTTCTAGATTGATATCATGTTAGCATTTAAAAATGGTAATATGACACCCCAAACATGTTATGGTTGTTTTTATTAAACACACTCTATTCACATCCTATATGTCATAAATAAATGTGTTATTATTAAACAACACATGGTTATTTAGAAGATATTCAAAACCTATCCATTAAAATAAAATTCACTTCTATGTAATGAATTTCGAAAAAAGTCATCTAGATTTATGACTAGTAAGTCATTTGGAGTCTGAAAGAGCTAACATGATTTTTTAATGACAGTAATATACCATTATTAATAGTTAAAGGACCTTTATGAGTTGTAAATATTGATAATATTTTATTTTTTATGGTAATAAGAAAATTAAATCTTAATTAGTTTTTCAATTTGATATAAAACAAATAATACTGTTAAAATTGTTATTTTTAGAATTAAATAAGATTTTACTTAAAATTTAAATAAATAATATATAGAAAATTATTTTTGAAATATACAGTTCATTTTTAAATTCTAAACATTGAAAAATGCTTATGGTGAATTTTTGGGATTTTTCTGAAATTCTAGAATTTTTTATGATTAGTGAAATATGGTAAAATACTGTATATTCAAATTATCAGTGAAATACACTCTTTTTGACATCATAAGTGATAAATACCACTTGGTTAGACCTAAAATTACATTATTACTAATTGGAGTCACATTAATTTAGAATATTTGTAGAATTGAGCCAAAATATTATGATAATGATTAAAATATTGAAAAATACCTTCTCTCCTCCACAATAAATGCCATCATCATTCCCCTCTTCCTCCCACACCTATCAATCCTCATGCTTGACCGTATTTCTACCCAATAATCCTCCAAGAACTCCTACTCACGTTTTATAGATACTGGTCTCAACAAAATTCCAAAACCCAAGGCCTTAAGATGGATTTCAAGGAGAAGAGATCAAGAGGTAAACATCCTCTTTAGTTTTCGTTCTTTTCATTCATTTTAGGTTATTAGTTTTAGTTTCATTTTTATTATGTTGGGATTTATCATTCCATATCCCCATTACTGCCCAAATTATGTAATATTTATTAGCCACCCCCTTTCCCTCAACAAATATTTTTATGATATTTTATGTGACGTTGTTAGGCTGCTGAATTTTCGGGAGAGATTTCTAAATTTTTCTTCTATTTTGACTTCGTTTATTTTCTAATTTCTTCCACATATCCTATCATTAAAATTTTTTGAAAATTCCTTTACCTTACATGAACTGGAATTTTAGTATTCTAATGCAATATTTCATCATAATCTCTCTTTCCCCCTCCTCTTATACTAGAAATGAAATCACTATCGCAGATGTGTTAATTTATCACATTCGAGGATGAAGGGTTCTCAATTTACATTAATATCTTCAATAATGGACATTAAATCAATTTAATTTTTGAACAAGATCATAATATATTTATTTCATCTTATTAACATTCTATAATCCTTATACACTCATATTATAAAATAATAGTACAAAACAAGTTCATTGTGAAGAAAACCACCAAGTCAATCAAATCATTTGTAAATAAATTTTAACTTATTAATCAACATAATATTATATAACCCAAAATTATTATGTGATTATTTAGATCTATGTAATGTCATTAATAATATATATTAACAATTATGTAGGTTTAACCACATTTTATACAAACTTCCATTCATTAATACAAGTAAACAAATCATGAAAACCAAGGAAGAAAATGTTTCCAAAACCATAAACATGAAATTCTTAAACCCATAAAAAGGGCTGTGAATGAACCTAATAAGGTTATAATAAATCCATAACATATTTTATCCTTTATAGAATTTTAAATTAATGAATCTAAATTTTATTATTCACGTCATTAAAACAAATGAATAACACACTCGAGCATAAGGTAAGGCGTTTCTTATCTCACTTATAATTCTTTGATATTTTCATTGTTCGCCACTTATTTCATGCATTTGGTGTATGAGTACTGCCTTTTGAAATATAATATCATGATTATATTTATGTTCATGGTATTCAATGATTCATTTGATAATTTTGGTCACATGAAATGACTGATTACAATGTGGTAATGGTCTTTATGTCAATTTTCCATTTCGTTGTGACTTACATTGTATTGTACACATGATTATTCTTATGTGGTGTATCTACTCTATGTTCGAGATCATTTTTGAATTTTAATTTCAATTATATTATATATCAATATTCCGGTTTCATGAAAATGGGTATTGTCTTTTGTCATTTTCTCTTTTACATACAGTGTTTACTTCTAAATGAATATTATATATGGAAATATTGATGAATCTGTATTCTATACTATATATGGATATTGAGAAGACATGTTTTACTTGTATTAAATCTATGTATAAATAATTCCCTGGAATTTCAGTGGTAGTTGGGGACTGCTATAGCCCCTCTATGAATTGATAGGTCTCAGGAGACAAATCAGTTGGCGACAAACACTTCGAGTTTGATTCAAAAAAATAGATCGGTTTCTAAACACAAAACTAAACTGTTTTAACGGTATTATTGTATCATTTTCTAGATTCATGATATCTAATTTATAATAACTCTCTTTATTCTTTATCATTTATTACTATCCTTGAGGTTTCACTATGAAAAGATCTCTGGATACAGTTTCATTCTCAATTTATTAATGGTGTGAGTTTTTCACTTATTCCCCATACCATATTGATTATGTCAATATGTTTATGATTCAGTTATTATTGTTTCATACTTATTCTATTTTTATCCCTTACCGAGCATTTTATCTCACTCCTTTCAATTGTTTAACTTCAACAGGTTATCAAGAGTAGAGAATTTATTGAGATTCAGTGGATTTTGTTTTTAATTTTTTTATGTATTGTATTTTGTAACCATTTCCAATGAAATTTGAGTTGAATATGTGTATATAGTTTCTTCATGATTAAAAAACGAATCATTCCTTTGAGACTTATTTCATTCTATCCATTCCAATATAACAAGTAATGCACCGTCTCTGGTCTAGAGTTCTCTAGGTGTTATAGTTGGTACAAATAATGTTTAGTAGAAAAAATGGAATCTAGATTTAGAAGAAATAATTTGGTGAAGAGTCTATAAGATATTCCTTAAGGATAAAAATACCTGAATTTCCTTTTATTTTGATAAGGAATAGATAATCTGGGCCTTTTAAGAAATACATCCCTGTCTGGATACGACTAGGTAGAGGTGGCTCTGGAACAGATATAAATGGGAGTGAAATCTCTGACAAGAGGTATTGGTCATGACCCATGGTATCTCGGTACATGAAAATAGGCCATGTTTCACTCTTTTTTACGAAACTTCTTGAGGATATGACTTGGAAAATTCATATTTTCTTTACAATCCATTATGAAGGAATAAAAGGTAAATATTTCTTTTAAGAAACTATGTCTATGAGATTAGCTATGCGTATTATTTCTATTTTCTCTAAGTACTTTTCTAGTCGAGATTATAAATTTTGATTCATAACCTAACCCAGTGTATACCATTATTTAGAAATAGTGAATAATGGAAGAAAGGGAATCCATACTCTTGGAAAATGTAGGGGTTTCCCCACTGAGAAAATCCACACAGTAAATGTTGGAGTATATGAGATCATGACTATATTGGGAGAACATACTCATGTTGTGACGAATTACCATGCTATGACTGTGTTGGATCATTTCATACGGTAGAAGCCCCGATCTTTTAGTGGAACAACTCATCTAGTAGAAGCTGAGCAGTGGATAAAGTCCCTTCAAATTATATTTATGGTATTAATATTCAATGATAATGAAAAGGTAGTGTTGGATGTGTATTGTCTCAAGGGTGACACTGATCAATATTGGTACTTGATCCAGAATACCTTAGAGAAAGATGAGATAGAGGATATGGAATGGATGAATTTTAATGGAATATTATTTGACAAATATATACCTCATGAGTAGAGAACCGAAGTTAACAGGAAATTTTTGGGCTTGAAGCAAAGAGAAGAAGACATTGTTGGAGAGTATGAGGCTACCTTTACAAGACTAACAAGGTAATCCATAGATTACATACATGATACAGAAGACAAGATTGATCATTTAATTTATAGTCTTATGACACATCATCGAGGGGAAATGTCTTCTAAAACATTCTCATCATATGATGAAATTATATTAAGTGACATCAAAATAGTGAGGGAGTTTGTAAGATCAAAATTTTTCAAGGGAAACCAAGATAAGAACAGGTACTCTAATAACCACGGAAAAGGTGAAGCACCAAATAAGAACAATGGAATGGAGAAATTCCCGTTACACATGATCTATATAAAGAATCATCCTATAAAATTCTTGAATGGAATGGGTGTCTACTATAAGTATGAATAAAAGGGTCATCGATCAGATGAATTAAAGTAAAAGAAACAATTGAATGATATTCAATGGAAACATTATAGAGATATGGGACACTATGAAAATGAGTGTCTTATTCACCAAGGAAACATTCCTAAAAAAGTCCACGAGAATCAGGGAAAGCTTATGCGATTTCCAATACAGAGGTGGAACTTCTGAATGATGTAGTGGTGGGTACATTAATAGTTTCCTCAAATATAGAAAACAGTTTATAAGATTCTGGATCATTGCATTCATTTATATCTTTCCAATTATCCATGAAAATTATACTTGACCAATTTTATTTAATAAAAGAGTTGTTATTGAAAAATCCCTAGGGATGTATCATTGCAACAACGGCATGTCGACTAGTCCCCATAATGACACTTAAACATGCTTAGGTGCTAAAATTATCATCATACCAATGACTGAATTTGATATAATTCTCGGTATGAATTGGTTATCAAACATTGAAGTGAATATTTATTCAAAAAAAAAGGAAGTAAAAATTTTAGAAAATGGTGTATAATCACTTATCTTTATAGAGAAAAAATTTCCATCTGATTATTTTCTAGACCCAAACCCAGTAGCTCTACTAAATGAAATTCCTGGAGAGGAAGATAATCCATTATATATGGGAGAAGAAAGAAATCTTCAAATTGAAAATGTGCATATAGTGCCTGAATACAATGATGTATTTCAAGATTATTTACCTTGACGTCCTCTGGAGTGGGAAATTGTGTTATCTATTGACATAAGTCCTGATGCAAGACCTATATCAAATACCCCATATAGAATGGCCATTGTGGATTTAGTTTAGCTAAAGAAACAACTATAGGAGTTGAGTGACAAATGATTTATTTGACCTAGTTTTTCTCCTTTGGGATCCCCGGTCCTGTTTTCCAAGAAGAAATATGGATCCATGAAGCTATGAATTGATTGTAGAGAAATCAAGGCTATTAAAATAAATAATAAGTAACCTATGCCCCAGATTAATGATTTATTTGATCAAGATCACGGATCTCAATACCTTTCGATGATTGAACTTCGATCCGTATATAATCACCTCCATGTGTGGAAGGAAGGTATTCCAATTGAAGCAATTCGAACTAGTTATGGGAATTATGAGTTTATAGTGATGCCATTTGGAGAGACTAATGCACCCAATGATTTTAGTAATATAATGAATAATGATTTCAAAGAATATCATGATAACATTTTTGTTTTATTTATTGATGATATACTGGTATACTCAAAAATCTATGATGACCATGAAAATCATGTATGAATTATTCTAAAAACTCTTAGAAGAAATAAATTATATCGGATGTTTTGCAAGTGTGAATTCTGACATCAATCAAATTCTTTTATAGACCGTATTGTCTATATGGATGGAATCCAAGTTTATCCGATGAAAACAAAGGCAATCCATGAATGGACTATGCCAATGAACATAAATGAAGTACATAGTTTTATTGTATTATCCAGTTAATATCAACATTTTGTTCATAATTTAGCATGACTGGCTAACCCTCTATCTAAGATCACATGTAAACGAGTTAAGTTTTTGTAAATGAAAGAATGTATCAAACAATTTGAATAATTGAAAATAAGTTCGGTAAATGCTATAATTTTTCTCTTCTATCTAGAACTGATGGATTTGTAATATGTAGTGATTCATCAAAGAACGTGTTGGGTTTTTTCCTTACAAATAATTATAATGTTATTTCTTATGCCTGAATGAAACTGAAGACTCATGAGAAAAATTATCCAACACCTAATCTTGAATTAGTAGATTTAATATTTTCTCTAAAAATATAAAGAAATTATTTTTACGATAAAAGATGTGAGATATACATAGATCACAAGAGTTTGAAATAAATTTTCACACAGAAAGAAAATAAATTGTGGAAAAAGGGATGGCTCAAGTTCCTCAAAGATAATGATTGGTCAATAAACTACCACCCTATAAGGGAAGATAAGGTGGAGGATGAATTGAGTAGAAAATACCCCTAAATTCTGAATAATATTATAGTGGAAAAAGATCATATTTTCATGGATCCATTAATGATGGATATGGGAATTATAATTGAAGGTAACACATCACTACATTTTCAAATGGATTCCAAACCCTTTTTAATAGAAACATTAAAATGTTCTAAGGATGATGATGAAGTGTTTTAAAAGAAAATTAAAGATTTTAATGATGTGAAGATTATTGACTTCATATATGAAAGAGGAATTTATAAATTTTGAAAGAGGAATTGTGTTCCCTCTATTCTTGAGCGAAAAAGGGAACTATTGGATGATGCTCATAGCTGTAATTTATCTATACACTATGGTAACACAAAGACGTATATATATCTAAAGGAACATTTTTTTGGGACAACATGAAGAAGGATATTGTTGATTATGTGTCGTGATGTTTGGATTGTCAACAGGTGAAAAATGGAAGACAACATCCTAGAGGAGTCATGCACCCCCTTCCTATACCTATGTGGAAATGGGATAACATTATAGTGGATTATGTCACTAGACTACAGATGAAACCTAGAAGGAATGATGAAGTATGGGTAATTTTTTATCATCTCACAATATGAGAACATTTTTTTACTATTAGAGAGTATTTACAACTTGGGAACCTGAAAAAACATTATATTAATGAAGTTTTAAGACTTCTTGGTGCATCTTTATCGATTGTGTCTGATAAATATTGATGGTTTACATCAAAATTCTGGAAAATTCTCCAGATGGATTTGAATAATGAGCTTTGTATGAGTACTGCTTATCACCCCCAAACTAATGGACAGTCTGAAAGGACTATTCAAACTCTAGATGAAATTATGAGTTCATTATCTCTTGCTTCTAAGGTATGTGGGATCAATAATTTCCATTGGTGTAATTTGAATACAATAATAGCTTCCATTCTAATATTCAAAAGTCTCCATATGAAGCATTATATGGAAATAGATGTCATAATCCATCTTTTTTGGACGAAGTTGGTGAGAGGAAACTTATAGGCCCAGAACTTATTGGAGAGACCACGAAAAAGGTGAAGACAATCCAAGACCATATTAATGAATCCCAATGTATCCATAAGATTAAGGCATACAACCATCAAAAGGATTTGGAATTCCATGTGTATGATAATTTCTTTCTAAATGTATCTCCACCGAAGGGTGACTTTTGGATCAGTAAGAATGGGAAACTGAGCCCCTGATACATCAGACCATTTGAAATTCTAGAAAAAATCGGACCTGTTGATTACCATTTAGAAATTCCTCTAAGTCCCTCCAAAGATCATGATGTGTTCCATGTGTGATTGTTGATTTCATACATGCCAGACATAATGCAGGTACTTTCCAATGAAGAAATATTACTAGAACCTGATTTGTCATAATGGGAAGTACCAATTGGGATCCTTGACACAAGGGTGCTTTTATTGAGAAATCTGATGATTCATCTTGTAAATGTTCTTCAGAAAACCCAGAATATGGAGGAAGCTGCATGGGAACCTGAAGATGTTTTGAATAATAACCACCCACATCTTTTTGGTGGGATTTATAAATAAAATTTCAAGGACAAAATTTCTGGAGGGAATAATATAACCCCCAAAACATATTCTAGTATACTTCTCTTAAATTCATTCTATTCATAGCCTATATTTCATACATCACTAATTTCTTTCGAAACAACACTCGATTATTTAGGATATAGTCAAAACCAAGCCATCAAACATAAATGTTCCACTTCTATGTTTTGAATTTCGAAAAATAGTCATCTAGAGTTGTGACCAGTATTTCATATGGAGTCTCATAGAAGCAACATGATTTTTTAATGCACATTAATAAACCCTTATGAATTGTAATATGAAAACTAATAGGACCCTTCTGAGTAGTAAATAATGATAATATTTTATTTTCTTAAGGTTATTAGATAATTAAATCTAAGTAAAATTTTCAATGTTATATAGAACTAATTATACCATTATAATTTTTGTTTTTCTATTTAAATATGATTATATTAAAAAATTAAATTAATATTATTTAGAATTGTTTTTGAAAACTGGGATTCATTTTTTAATTCTACACATCAAAAAATGGTTATGGTGAATTTTAAGGCAATTTTCTAAAATTCTTGAAATTTCGATGAATAATAAAATATGCTAAAATACTATATATTGAAATTATAGATAAAATATACTATTAATGAAATCATAAGTGATGTAAGACCACTTGGTTTGAACTCTCATTCCAATATTACTGTATGGGGTCACATGAATTATGATTCTTCATAGTCATGAGCAAACAAATTATAATAATGATTAAAATAATGAAACACACCTCCTATCCTCCACTATAAAAACCACCCTCAATATCCTCTTCCTGAAACGCATCTCAATCCTTGAGCCTTACCAAATATATGCCCAGTACACCTCCTAATACTCTTCCCCATGTCCTAGAGCTACTTGTCTTACCAAAAGTCTAAAACCAAAGGCGTTTAGAAAGATCTCAAGGATAATAGATCAAGAGGTAACCATCTTCATTAGTTTTTTTCTTTTCTTTAATTTTGTGTTATTATTTTTAATTTTCACTGAATTTTATCAGTATATATCATTCCATACCACCCTTTGATCCCATATTATTTAATAGTTATGATATACACTCTTTCTCTCATCAAACATTGTTATGAAATTATATGTGACGTAGTTAGGCTTTGAATTTTCGGGAGAGATTTCTAAATTTTTCATCTTTTTTGAGTTCCTTTATATGTTGGTTATTTCCTCATATCGACTAATACAAATGATATGATAATTATAGTAACATAAATGAAATTTAATTTTATTATTCAAATGGAATATTTCATCTTCATCACTCTCCCCCCTCCTCTTATTCAAAAAATTAAAATAGCGTTAGAGATGTGTTAATGTATCACATTCAAGGACGATAGGTTCTCAATTTATATTAATATATCCTATACTAGTCATGAAACCAGTTTAATGGTTAAACCAGATCCGAATATATGTATTTAATCTCATTAACATTTTTGAATCCTTACTGACTCAAAATATTAAATAATAATACAAAACAACTTCACTGTGAACAAAATCACCACGTTCATCCAATCAATTATAATTAACTTTTAACTAATGAATCATCGTCATGGTATATAAAAAAAGTTATTTTAAGATCATATATATATCTAAAATTTAATTGGTTATATATAATAACAATTCTGTATGTTTAACCACATTTCAAACGAACATTCATTCATTAAAAGAAGTAAACAAATCATGAAAACCATGGAAGAAAATGATACCAATAAATTAAAAGTGAACTTCTTATACCCATAAAAGGGCCATTAATGAACCTAATAAGGTTATAATAAATCCATTACATGTATATTAGGTTCTTTAATTATTAATTAGTTAAGATAAATTTTATTAATCGCGTTATTTAAACAAATGAAGAACACACTGGATCATAGGGTTAGGGGTTTCTTATCTCACTTTTAATTCTATGATAATTCCATTGTTCGCCACTTATTTATAGAATTTGGTGTATTAGTACTTGCATTTGATATATAATATCATGATATTATTTATGTTCAGGGTATTCAATGATTCATTTGATAATTCTTGGTCACATGAAACAATTGATTACATTGTGGTAATGGGATTTATGTCAATTTTCTATTTCGTTGTGACTTACTTTGTATTGTGCACCTAATAATTCTTATGTGATTTACCTACTGCCCATTTGAGATCAATTTTTACTTTGAAACTGTGAATATATTATATATCCATTTTCTGATTTCATTTATATGAGTATTTTTCTAAGCCGTATACCATTTTACATACGGTGTTTATTTGCAAAGGTATTTTAAATATTGAAATATATATGAATATGTATTTTATACTCTATATGGATGTTGAGATGGAATGTTTTACATGAATTAAATCTATTTATAAATAATTATTTGTACTTGTAGTGGATGTTGGGACCCTCTATAGCTCCTCGATGCATCAATAGGTCTCACGAAACAAATCAGTTGGTGACAAACCCTTTGAGTTTGTTTCCAAAAACCAAATGGGTTTCTACCCAAAGAACTAAACTATTTATATGGTATTATAGTATCATGTTCTAGATACATGACATACAATTGATAATAATTCACTTTATTCATTATCAGTTATTATTATCCATGTGGTTTTCACTATGACAAAATCTATGGATTCAGTTTTATTCTCAGATTATTAATGGTGTGAGTTTTTTATTTATTCATCATACCATATTGATTTTGTAAAATTGTTTAGGTTTTAGTAATTATTGATTCATGATTCCACTATCTATAGACCAAACAGAGCTTTTTATCTCACTCCTTTTATTTGTTTACCTTCAATAGGATTTGAAGAGTGGATCATTTAATGAGTTTCAGTGGATGCAGTTTTTAATTCTTGTTATGTATTGTATTTTATAACCTTTTCCAATGTAATTTGAGGTACATCTATGTATCTAGTTTCATCAAAACTATTAAATGGATCGTTCCTTTGGGATGTTTTTCCTTCTAACCATTCCAATATAACAAGTAATGCATTGATACTGGTCTAAAGTGGTCAGGGTTGTTACAGGGAATCTGGAAGAAGATGTTTGAATTGAAAAACAAGATGGTTTTAACATTCATAATGATAAGAACATAGTTATTCATCTTAAGGAGGATCTATATGGATTGAATCACTCAGCAAGAGAATATTATTCAAGACAAGATTATTTTTTTTAAGAATATCAGTTTTCAGCATAGTGGAGTGGAATACAATGTCTATGCTAAAAATGAATGTATTAAAAAGATGAAGGTGATGGAATATGTCAATGAAATAATATTTTTTGGATCATATTAAGAATAGTGAAAAAAATTTGAAATATTTATGAAATGTGAATTTGAAATTAAATGATTAATGAATTGATGTTGTTCCTTGGTTTACAGGTGATACAATGAAAGAATGGAAGATTCGTTTCTCAATATAAATATTTCATAAAGGTTTAGAGAAGTTATATAATGGATAATTCTAAGGAGAATAAAAATTTTGTGGCTTCATGGAAGTAACTATTATGGGATGATGACAGAAATGTAGATAATTTCATAGAATACAATAAAAGCATTGGTATTATATTTTACATGACAGTGGAAAGAACATATATTTTTTTTCAAATGAAAAGAAAAAAGATATAAAAGTAATCCCAAAGAAATCCACATAAATTTAGTAAAATGAATTACTTTTAACATTAAGGGGCTGGTGGGTTTCAGTTTGTTGTACATTGAAAAATATCAGTAATATTAATAAGGAAATACAGATGCATATTGGGCCATTTCATCCTATGATAGAAAATCTAAATCTGGTTGTGAATTATTTCTTGTCAAATTTTTTATTTCTTTTCTATGAAATAAAAAATATTGAATTTAATTAAGCACAATAGTAGTTGAAAATATTGTCGATATTAAAGCCTGCACATAATTATTTTGGATGAAACAACAGCTTGATGATATGTGAGTTCTAGTGATGTCTTCGATTAGATTCGATTTTGAAAATTCATGTGCTATAAATCTTTGAAAAAATCTAGTCCATCAATCAAGGAATAATCACATTGAAAACATGGATACTTTTACTAAGAAGAAGGTGGATAATTGGATTATGAAGATGGAGTATGTGCCTACATTACAACATGATGAAACATTCTAAATAATGACTTACACAAATAGGAAATTGAGTGGAATATACTAGATTTGGGATTTCATTCGACTCCCCAATAATGAAAAGGTGTGAATGTAGGTCCCCCTATCCCTGATGTAGGATATTTTTGCCTAATGTTATAATCTATTTATTTACATTGTTGAAGACCATAATTTTTTTTATTAGGGATCATTGAAAATGGGTGATAAATTGTGTATATTAAAGGGGATATAATGTCTTAATCTTGAAAATGGTAGAATTTCATATGTGGATAAAAGAATTAGGGTGAGTTTTTAAATTGGATAATGATAAATATGATATATTAAATAATATATATCCTGATATATGGAGTTCGTGATGATATCAGTTGAGTGGTTTTGGAATGAAGTGTTTCATTAATGAACTTTTTTATTTTACTCTTTTTTCTCAAGTAGAGCATAGATATTGTTTTTTATAGAGTATTTTGGTTAAATGGTTGATCCTTATTGGAATATTTATAAGGGAATGTTGGATGAATTTGGATGAATCCTTATCAACATATCAAAATGTGGAGAATTTTCAACAATCCCTAAGGGGGAGATTATGGGGAAAAATACCTTATGGTAACATTGCAATGTTTTTTGGGGTGAATGTGTTTGTAAATAAAGATATTTTCCATTATATGTTATGGATTTCTAGAAATATTTTTGACTAGGTATGTTGACAAACATCCATGATGAAAGAATAGATTCACTAGAGGTAACACTGAAATGTGTGTGTACAAGGTGGTGGAATCTCATAGTATTTTCCTAATTGTGTAGGGACCAAAATATTTTTTATGGACCTATCATCATGAATGTTTGATTTTCTTCAAGCCCATGTGAAATTATGTTATATCCATGAATTTCGTGAAAACTAGGATTCTTGATGGGAACTTCATGATGGTTTGAATCATTTACAATGAGTATAACATATGTCTGAAGCGTTGACTATAATATTCATGAATATGAGAAGATTCATAAAAGAAAAATTCACATGGTGCTTCCAAAAAATAAAGATCATTATGAATGATATGGGATAACTTTTAGAAATAAATATTATGTGGATGAAATATTTTGGAATGGGAGGAAACACTTATAAATAGTCCTACACCCCCTTAGAAAAGTAGTGAAATTCTAAAATAATATTCTAATGCTATGGATTCCTGTAGGTGATTATTGATGGTTTTTATTTAGAAATATTTTCTAAAGAAATGATGTTTACAAATAATTTAATAGATGACAAAAATTAGTGAGCATCACCAAATTAGTGAAGTTCACAAATTATATAAAAATCCGACTGAATGGTATGAGCTTTGTGAAGGCTATGTGAAAATTTCAAAGGTTGGATTCATCACAATGTCTGAGTGTTACTGGTAAAAGGAGGTTTCTTCGTGAAGGATATTTGAGCTCCACGAATGAGGTGAGCTTGATGAAGGTAGTGAGAATCAAAAAACTATTCAAAAAGTATTTCATATTCAATGTATGGTAAAGTGATATTTATCACATAGATGAATGTGGGAATTCAATAGAGAATTTATCTATAGTTGATGATATATTAATTATAGAAAATGAAGACACATAAATGTATATAAACTATGGGTGAATCACTTATATAGACATTATAAAAGGAAGAAGAATAAGGATATCCCTTACACCAATAGTAATCAATACCAAGAGATTCAGGGAGTGACCATTTGGAAGGTAGTGAGATATCCCTAAACCTCTTAAAGTATGCGAGACTTTGAATAAGAGTAATATATCCAAAAAAATTAATTTTGAGCGGGACTTAGAAAATTTGGAATATGAAAAAAATTTCGTAGAATGGTCCTTGTACGTATCCTTGTTATGGCGAACCATATAACTATCAATACGTATCATACATGATTTAATTTATTTTTATCCATTGCTATGAGAATGGGAGAAATGTGTGTTTTTTATAACAATGAAACAAGATCTGAAGTTTTAGTTTTTAGATATATCATAACTTGATTCACCCACTATAAATTTGTTTAACTTAGTTAGGATAACAGAAACCCTTGACACCTAAGAATAATGAATACATTGCATGTTTTCTTTTATAACACAGGGTGTCTAGTAAGGGATCTCATAGATCTGTATCTTTGCCCCAAAACAACTGAAATTATCCAATCCCACAAAAAATATCCCTCAGATCATTTTCCAAGGGACTAATATTAGTTCAATAATATTTGGTCGTCGATTTGTAAGATTCAGATGCTAGAAATTTGGAATCTTATTGACACATAAGAAGTCTGTCATTCCTCCATCATCACTCCAGGGTACAACAAATTTTTTTCTAACACAAAATCCACCACCAATAATCTTCACCTCTAATAGTAATCATCTTTATCATTGATCATATAAAAAAATGTGAATATGGTCTCGATTGTGTCTCAAACATGAATGATAGTCAAATCTATGGCCTACTACCATGATCCAACCAGAGACATCCTTAAACCGGTCACCTGAGCTAGTCTGTGACATGTCCCAAAGTGTTTTCCTAGTCTGTACTAGCTGGAAACTAATGTAAGACATCAAAATGAGGGAGTTGGGAATGGTTAAGCACATACAAAAAAAAGATAGTTGAATATAAACTAAAGAAAAAACAACACTAGTTTCAGAAATTAAAAATTATACTATGCCACAAAACATACATCTTGTGACCTTGTGGGTTACCATAAAACATAAACCACACTCTCTATAAGAGAGATCCAAAACACGAACACGAAAATGAGATTATAAAGTCGTTTCAATCACCAATATTCTTAGTAGGAATTCCATAGAACCACATTTCCATATTCAATTACATTTAAAAAGAAACCCCAAATGTGCAAGTCTGAAAATAAGACATAATAATATAATATTTTTTATTCTATTCATATTCAATTAACAGGAATGCATTTCAAGAAAATCAATTCAATTCCAATTAACGTTTGAAATAGGTTCCAATATTGGATTAAAATTTCACAATGAAAAGGAGAACAATTTAGATTAAAAATATATTTTTAACAAAAGAGGTAACAAGCATGAAACAACTGAATTGAAAATCATATCAAAAGCACCATGGTTAAACCATATGTATCTACTGTTAGTTGGGGACCTGGGAACCTCAAACCTCGGTTGAAAATGTTATAGCAACCACAACAAAAAATGTTCTCATGCATGAGACACTATTAGGGAACTCACCCATAACCTAGTGCTCTTCAATCCTCAAAAATGTTTAGTTAGTTTTGTAGCATCAACCTACTAGATGATACCGGGATGAACCACTCATGTATCATCTAGTGTACTAGTCCTAGTCTACTAATCTAGATACCCAGGTTTCTAATGTGCTCCATAAAAATTGGTGGTGAGTTTTTATCAAGAAAACATATATGAAATTACTATTTTATTTATATAAAAACACGTCCAACATCTCCCCACTGATTTCCCTATATGAGTTAATCCCCCATTACATGTCACACAAAAAACACAATCCTCTTCATAGGGCATATTTTAAAAATCACACATTAACACTTATATAACATTTCTCATATAGGGGGATGCCTCAAGAGGGGTTTTAGAGTTTAGTAAACCACTTTCAAGTTCCATGATTTCCTCATTAATTTACAAGGAATATATACATTTTATAAAAATTCCATTTTTCTCAACACTTTTTTTCCAAAACCACTTAATATAAAATACAATTAAACAACCAAGGTACTTCCCGTTTAAAAAATATATTTAAATCATGATTACAATGAAGCAATCTTTTTTAGAAATAGCATTCACAATTTAACTTCAAATTCACTCCAAAACCCATTTTAGAAAATCATATGGAGCTCTTCCAAAAAAACAAACAAGTCATTATGATTTTATTACAAAACTAGCCAAAAGGAATAAATGTATTTGGAAATATTCATTGCACATTCAAATCCAAATTTCACTTTTTCCAAGGGAATTTCCAAATACCAAAATTAAAACCCAAAACAATATACAAATATGCCAAATGGTATAAGTCACTAATATTACATTAAACCACACCATTGAGTTCAATGAATTGAACAAGACAACTAAAAATAATTTAGACAAGTATTTTTCATGTTTATGTCACATTAATATAATGAAAAAACATAACTACTCATAGACAATCATACAAGTAATTAATAAACCAAATCCATGTGGTGGAAAAAATTATACCTAACATATATATATACCAAAATTATATAACAATATATATTTAAAATGTTCAAGAAATCATGGAATCCAAATTAAAATATCATGTATAGGGAACCTACCTCAATCAAGAACCGAGTAGATGATTTCTAACTCAAGCTGTCTCCCCCTCCCATGAACATAAATCCATCGATATATATTTTCCCTTTACACAATGCACGTGTCCCTTGAAACATGAGGAAACACACATATGGGATATATATATATATATATTCATACTGGAATATATGTATATGCACCCTTAATGACGTTTAGAACTAATTACAACAATTATCAGGGACCCAATATTAAGGAGGCAAAGACCAACACACATGTAAATAAAAACTACGGACTCATATAAACCTCAAGACCCTAAATTCGGTGGCTTAAAACCATATATATGGTTTAGAATCTTACCTGAAACAACGATGGAAAATCAATTCATTTCCATCCACCTCGCATTATGTGGACGATTCAAGATTATGGACCAACGAGTCCCAAGACACTGTTTCCATATCCTATTGAAGTATGATCAAAACTATTGGGTATTATCGTCAAACACAAGGTTCAGCCAAAACCATATCGGGTGAAAAAAATGGGAAAAATCACCAAAAGAATGAAGGATAACATGTCTAAGGATCATACCTCGAATAATCGGACCAAAGCCATCGGAAAAAATGGAGAAGCCTACCATGGAATGAATGGTCACACACCATGGGTGGTGCACACTACTGGGGTTCGACAAAGGTCGCCCGCTAGCGACATGTCAAGACCAAGACTGGGAATTACATGGGTTGTTCCGGAAGGGGTGTTCATGTCGCTAGAAGGGATATCTGACCATGGTGCTCACGCCACTAGAAGTCTCACATGTAGTAGGAAGGGGCTGCATAGATTGGTGGGGGGGTGCATCATGTACTAGGGGAAACTAGGGGGTAGAATTTGGGTTTAAAAAACACACAATAAGATTATTTAAATAAAAACAACAACAAAAAAATATAAATAAGAACAATAATACTACAACTAATAATTTTTATTCATATCATTTTAAATAATAATGATATTAATAAAAATTGAATAAAAGTTATTTTTAAAACATTTTTTATTAATAAAAAAGTTTTTAACTTCACAATAATGATATTTTTATTCAGTCTTAAAAATTTACATTATTTTTGTCCCCCAATTTTTTATTATTTTTATTAATAGAAAACTGCACGGGCACCAAGGTCGATCACACGGTTACCTCCAACATTACGGTGCCTGTGCAGTGAGACAAAACCCACCAAAATCTTCAAAACTCAAAAAGTATAAGTCATGATCTGAACTCGAATCTCAACTAGAGATTTGAAATTGAAAAATAATTATAATTAAAAGAAACCTATGGTTGGGGTTTGATAATTCTCTACACGACAGACCCTTTCTTCCCCTAGAAAGTCACCAAGCCAAAAGACAACAATAGCATAAGTCAATGCTCAAACAAAACTAGAAGAAACATGAAATTTCGGGGGTGACTATTTATTCCCCAGGTCACACCCGACCGATCAGGACAAAACCACAACAAAAAACAAGGGAAAAACATGAGTGGGTTCTCCCCACCCTAAGGATTCTACTTGCACAAAAATTAAAACCAAAACATGGCACCCTAGGGATGGGGGGACCACACTACAAGTCCCAACCGATCTAAACTAGCTTCTATATAATAAGAGAAACGATTCCACTATGTTAACTAGGATATTTCCCTAGACCAACTGAACCACACCACCATGACTAAAATAAAAATCTCACAATGAAAATTGACATACCGGTGCACCTGGACAAATGAACTATTTATAACAGCACCACCGGAACTAAGGATTTCCCACGCCAATCATAAACCCCCAATACAAACACTTCCAATTTCCGTAGCACGTGTGATAAAATATCTGTTGGAACCTAGAACATCTGGCCTAGACCAAACACCCCCAACACTATAACAATTCCATGATAACCTCCCAAGGAAATGATGAACTTAAAATGATGAAAAAAACATCAACAATAGAAAAAAAAGAAAAAGATGACATTAAATATTCCAATCCCAACAAGGAACAAAAAACTAGACTAGAGTTTAACTCCCATGGTGACTCCTTAATGTGCAGGAGCTTCACCCTGCGACCAGTTAATGTGGATATGATGGATGAAGCATCTCCTACCTCACAGTTAGGTGCAAGAATCCCCTAATAAAACTCAATGTTCAAGCGTCACTTCCTGAAAAACATATCTAGATGAACCAAATGTCCAAAACGATGGCGGTAATTAGAGGGATGTGACATGATGGATTTGAGTGTCCGAACTGGCCACACTAGTGGAACATATGAGGAAGCAGTCAGAAGAACCAGACGCTCGGACCAATGAAGATAGCTCTTTAGAGATTGGATCCTCTGTCATGTTCTTTCTGCCATATGGGGAACCTCACAAAATCTGACTACCACTAACTACACCTCATGAACAAACTCCCTTTGAAATTAATCATTCCGAAAGCTCTCGAAACAGGTTTCACTAAAAAAGAGTAAGTATTCAGCAATATCTAGGAGCATACCACAACAAGAAGTGAAATTAACTCTTTAAGGTGGTTAATGAAAACATTTTCTGACCACTGACCCCACCGAAAATCCTGCACTCTACCACCTTCCTCAACATCACCTCCTCGCGTATCACCCATCAGATGAATATGAGATTAAAAACATCAAAATTCATCCCAAACTACAACAACCGTGGGACATCAAATTTCCATTAGTCCGAGGCTATACACTCAACCAAACCCAAAACAACGTGATCTTTAGAAACCTTAGGAGTTTCTAACCACCCAAAGGGACACTCTATATAATCAAAACACTCAAACTCTTCTAACAGACCTCAATTACCACCATAAAAAAAGAAATATTTTTTGAGAATCATCATCTAGGCATGACTCATCAGAAACAATGTGGACCTTTCTAGATGACACTTTCAGAACAACAAAAAATGCACAAAAAAGCCTCATTGTCAACAAAAATCATAATCGAAAAGAACACCCTAATCCAAAAAATAGCCTCATAGGTAAAAATTATAGAAATACAGAAAACATTATATAAAAATCCTATAATTTCGTTAAATTTCAAAAATCACCTTCTTTTAGTTCCATTCTCCAAATTCTGAGAACCCAATTTAATACCAAATTTGATTTACAGAAAAATATATTTTTCAATTCCATTTTGGAAAATAAAGGCCAATCCTTCAATTTAAAAACCCTTCCTTGGAACCCCCTAAACTGTTGTACATCCATTCTATAATTTCCATCCATGTGCGTCAATATGAACTTTCCACACTTATACCCTCACATGTGAAAACATCTATAAATAGAACCAATGGTCTCACCCAATCAATTTTATTAGAAAGTCCAACCATTAATCAAATTCTCAAGCTAAAGTGATTTTAAATTTAAAACAATTTATACAAAAGAATATTAATTTCTAATACCCCATTCATTTAAATAAACAAACTTACACTTTGAAGAACCGAAGTGAATCACAACTTGCACCAAATGTTGAAATGAGGAGCTAGTTGTTTTGCTTAACCCGGTGACATGGTATTGAGCCATGCCCCATATAAGAATCAACAACTAAAAGGTACTTGAATCATTTAATCTAAGTCCACATTGTCCAATACACCATTTTAAATCACAACATAACAATGGAATGCCTCATTTATCATCCCACAATTCCAGAACAATGACAAAAGACTCGAATCCTAGACTCCCCCTGGTAACTCAATGACCAGGGCGAGCAAGGCTTCACATAACTCTTCTCGTACCAACATCCTATGTCCCGATAGTCCTAATATCTAACTACTCGAAACTCCAAATAACAAGGTCCACCTCTGAATAATTTTTTTCATGAACCTTCCCAGATCAACCTTGAAATGTTTACCCAAGCTGGTCTGCGACAAGTCCCAAAGGGAACTCCTGATGCTCATGGGCTAACATCTAGTACTTGTAATAAAAATGAAATAGTTTGGAACAGTTTGACACATAAAAAATAGACAGATAACTAAATATAAACTAAAGAAAACAAAAAACAACACTACCATCAGAAATAAAAATAAACCAAGCAGCAAAACATACATCAAGTGACCTCATCGGTCACCATGAAACACAAACCACACTCACTACAAGAGTGGTACAAAACTAGAAACTGAAACAGAAAAGATAAAGTATGAGTGATCACTGAGAAGATCTGTAGGAATTCAAGAGAACAAAAACTCCTTATTCCCTCACATTTAAAAAGAATCACATAACTTGCTAATTTGAAAATAAGACATAATAATATAATTATTTTCATTCTTTCCCAATTCAAGTAACATGTATGAATTTTCATGAAAAGAATATCCCTTCTAATTCATTTTAAAAATTGGTTCCATTATTGCATTATCATTTCAAAATGAAAGGAGACCATTTTGAATTGAAAATATTGTTCTCATAAAATAGGTAACAAGAATGAGAACTGAATTGAAAATCATATCACAAGCACCATGGGTAATCCCTAAGAAGATCATGTTAGTAGGGGACATGAGATCCTCAATCCTCAGTGAAACATGGTATATAAACAACACAGTACTATGTTTTCATGCACGAGATACGACTAGTGAACACTCCCATAACATAGTGGACTGTAATTATAAAAAATGTTTAGTTTGTGTTGTAGCATTAATCCTGCTAGACAAATATAGGATGAACCACTTTTGTATCATCTATTGTACTAGTCCTAGTCTCACAACCTAGACACTCAATTTCACTTGTGCTTCATTTCATGTGATGGGGAGTTTTTATCAAGGAATCATATATAAACTTATTGTTTTCATTACTTAAAAACACATCCATCTTTTCACCACTAATTTGTCTCTTTGATTGCCTCCTCCATTACATGTCACAAAAAAAACCCAAGCCTCTTCACTAGGAAAATATCAAAAAGCACATATTTACCCTTATCAAAATTTTTAAACATTGAGGGGAATACCTCAAGAGGGGTTATATACTTACAAAATCCATTTCAAGTATCTAATGGGCCACATTAATTTATAAGAAATATTTTCATTTAAGAAAAAATCAATTTTCTCAACACTATTAACTTCCAAAACAATTTAAATGAAAATACTATTAACCATCCAGGGTAATACACATTTATATCATGATTTAACTCATGATTTCAATAAAGAAACCCATTTGATAAATTGATATCACCATTTAACCTTGAATTCACTCTAAAACCCATTTTGGAAAATTGCTTCGAGATATTCGGAAGAAAATCCAAAATTGTCAATATGCTTTTATTACTAAATAGGCCAAAAGGAATAAATGTATTTGGAAATATCCTGAGCACATTTAAAACCAAATTCCACTTTTTCCAAGGGAATTTCCAATATCCAAAATAAAAACACACATCATGCGTTAAATGTTCCAAACTACCCATGTCACAAATAATACATTATACCGCACCTTTGGGCAACAAGAAATGAACTTGAAAACTAAAAATAATTTAGAAAACTATTTTACATATTGACGACATATTAATTTTAATGAATACACATAACTAGTTTTAGAAAAATAATATAGGTAATTAATAAACCAAATCCAATTGGTGAAAACCATTACAGCTAACATATATATAAATTACAATAACAATAAAATTAATATATATAATTTTTAGGAAATCAAGGAAACCAAATTGAATGATTTGTTAGAGGGAACCTACCACAATGGAGAACCGAGATGATGCATTATAACTCAAGCAGTCGCCCATTACACAGACATACATCCACACACACACACCCATACTAATCACTATGCACGTGTCCCCCACACAATGAGGGCACAGACACACGGTAGATATATATATTCATGCATGAGTATATTCACGCACGACCATTATAAAATTCAAATCCCACTTCACAAGTATCAAGGACCCAAAATTAATGAAGGAAAAGAAAAATTCACCTCTATATAATAACTAGTGACCCATATAAAACATAATAACCTAAATTATGTAGTGAAAAAATAATCAGCATGTTTTGAATATTACCTAAAACAATGGCAGAAAAGAAATTTGAGTCCATATACCTCGCCCTTGGCATAGAATCGGGTGCCGAAATAGGAACAAATCACTAAAGCAGTGATAGAGGACTTGTCTAAGGATTATACCTGAAATATTCGGACCAGAACCATGGGAGAACTAGGAGAAATGGACTAAGGAAATATAGTTCACACGCCATGGGTAGTGCAAGCTACAAGATTTCATCCCGAGTTGTGCACCTACTACAGGTCATGGACAAGAAGGGGTATTTTTGTGGAGGTTCGACCAGTGGGAGTTTGCGTTATTGGAAGGGTGGTACGATAGTGGAGCTCACACTCCTCGATGTGGAGCATGTAGGGAGGAGGGACTATGCAGATGAGGGGGGTGTTGAGTATAGGAGGAAACAATGCAGTATAATTAGGGAAAAAATAAAAAAAATAATATAATATTTTTTTGAACAATGTGACCCTTGGATTAGAAAACCAAATCCATGGACCGAGAGAATATTATTTGAAAAACACATACAGCCCCAAAATCATGGAATAAAAGACATTATGATCCAAAATAGAGCACTAGTTACCTGAAATCCGTCGAATTCAAGAGCAGAAAATAGGAAAACAAACCAAACATGGGTCACATGGACATCAACATTCCACCAGCCAGCCAACCAGTCTTTATTGTTCATGATATCCCAAAAAAGCCTTCAAACATCAAAATTTTCTTCAAACTCTTCCACGAAGAGATCCACCACTCACGGATGTCAACCTCAGATCCACACTACGATTAACTGTTGCCTTTTTCAACAGATCATGAGTAGAAAATGACAAAACAGATCCCTCCTGTTTAGACTCATCGTCATCTTTGACAACATCCATGATGAAATAGAATCTAAAATTATCACATTACTGTATACAGTAATCATGTTAATTGGAATAATATCCATATATAGCTTAGAGTCATCAGTGTGAACCCCCTTTGAATTAGAAAAGATGCTAAAAATCCAGAATTAGAGCAAAAATATCCTACTAAATCAGAGATAATAGAATAATCCTAAAAAAAGCCATAGCATCCCCTTGATTACCACAAATGTCATAGATCCATGAGAACTTGAATCCCCAGAAGGATCAATTTTAGGAGTCACATCAATCTTAGAAATATAAAAAGTTGAAACCTGTGGAATGGTATCATCAAGTACTGTTAACATAAAATTTATCACATTATAACCAAAAACCAACAGCTACCATTTTAATGGATGATCACTATAAACAGATAGAGAAACATTTCAAACTAGTCTAAAGCAGAGAAAAAAGATTTATCAATTTGAAAAATAGGGATAAAATCCTATAGTATTTGCTCATAACAAGAAAGGATCCCACCATCTACTACTTTATTAGCTAGAATATCGGTCAGAGCATTACCCTTCCAGAAAACATGGGTAATAATGATGTCAATAGATGAGAGAAACTGTAAACAATTAATCCATCTATTCATAATATTCTAAAGGATTTTAGTAGAAGAGGTTATAATTGCATGGACGACCATGGTAGAGTCACACTGTAAAAAAATATTATTCAAACCCCTATTTTTAACAATATCAAGTGATGAAATGACACCAAGAATATCACCCTTAAGAGAGGAGGAAAAACGGAAAGAGCTGAAGGAGAAACCCAAAACATCACCAAATTTATTCATGAAAACTAGAACATAACATGAAAGACCTATATTTCCTCTTGGAGATCCATCAGTATTAATTTTAATCCATCCCAAAAACGGATGACGCCAAAAAACTTCCATAGTACCCAAAAGAGGACGAAAATTACCTTTATCCTTGATACACCTAAGAACAGAAAAATCCTGCTCCGAGTTGTGACAATAAGCATTAAAAGGAAGCTTTACATGTTTCATGACTGAAAAAATACCAATAGAGCAGGCCTAAGGATTGAAACCAACATCATCCTAAAGACCCTTGTTTCTCAACATCTATAAGGAATGAACAAGTTCAGTAGCAGAAACTTGAAAAAGAATCAACAACATAGGGGTTAAAGGATGGCAAGACTTACCTTCATGAATGTCTCGAATAGTACAAATATTCTGCATTTTATCCTCAAAAATATCATTAAGTTCATTCCCCATGGACGCAGCTGTAGCACAACTCAAAAATAGATGATCCAATTCCTCCCAGTGCTGATGGCAGAGAATACAAACAGAACAAAGAGAAATACCACAATCCTGTATAACTGAATCAATAGGGAATTTTCCATGAGCCAGTTTCCAAAAAAATGTGATCCGAGAGGTAGGAATGATTCCCGTATTAAAATTATTAATCCAATCTAACCCCAACACAAAATTATTTTCATGAGGGTAGAAGTATTTAGTTGTGATTATACAAGAGGGATGTAGTTCCCAGATCCAGAAATCACCACCAGAGAAAAAACAATAAATATTAATAATCTTTTTTACAATATTCAGAAAAGTAGAAATATCATTTAATTGATCCTTAAAAGAAAAATCAAGTTTTGGGTTTGAAATTTCCTGATTAAGAGTATCAATAAGAGAAACAACAATCCCATTATCTTTTATAAACATGAGAGAATAATCATCAAAGACAGACCATCTACCGTCATCATTAATAAGAGAAAAAATAGATTTCAATGAAGACCAACCAAAAAAATCCATATAATTAATGTTGCCACTTTTGAGTTTAGTAATTAATCTAGTCCTCAGGAAATAAGTAGATTCTGATTTATCGTTTATGAGATTCAAAAAAAAAGTAGCCCTGATGGATAGATTAAAATGATTAATATTTTGGATACCAAGGCCACCGTTCTCAAAATATTTGCAACATATGTTCCAAGTAACAGTTACCAATTTTCATTCTAAAATACCACCATTACCAATAATGTTTTTTATTTCCACATTAATTTACATTATAATAGAAGCCTTCCATTTTTAAACCATAAAGGAATAATCAAATTTACAAAAAATAACATCTTTAACTAGACAAACACGTCCCGCCATGGAAAGGGACTTTCATTTCCAGACAGCAAGTTGATTCTTGATCTTACTAATAATGGAAAAAAAATAACATTCCTTCAGTCAACCACTGAACATTAGAACACCAAGATAATAAAAGGGAGAAAACATTATCTAATACCCTAGGCATTGATGACTTCTGATTTCCTAGTTTGTGAAATATTTCTACCAATGTAAAAAAATGACATATTCCAACTAACTTGCTGCACAGAAACTTTCTCATAATTTAGGGGATCTTTCTTGATATTCATGATATTATTTTTATCATCTTGTTTAAAGAGGAAAATATCATCATGATAAAGAAGATGGGTAGGAGAAAAGAGACCATTCCTAGAAAAAATATCCTTTATCTTTTAATTGTAATCCAGGATATAAAAAAATATACTATGATAATCTTTTGAAATAGAAAAAATAATTTCAAAAAGAGTATCACCTTACCTAACACCTCTATAATAAGAAAATGATACCTCTGGGGATCTATTCACAAGAATTAAGACACGAGTAGAAGAAAAAATAATATTAATCCAAGTAATGAAAGTGACTTCAAAACTAAGCATTGAATGAATTTTAAATACAAAACCCCAATCCATTCTATCTAAAGCCTTTTTAATATATAATTAGAGGGAAATATTCCCACCACGAACAGTTTTTTATAGAGATTGATAAACTCAAAAGTTGTGACAAGATAATATAGAATGGATCTTCCTTTGATGAAAACAAATTGATTAGAAGAAACAATTTTATTTGAAATGGGTGCATGTCTATTGGAAAAGATCTTAGTTATAACATTGTACAATGTGTTGATAAGAGAAACATGATTGAATAAATTTATATCAATATCATTTTCAATATTTAGAATAAGAAAAAGAAATTGAGATTTTAAACCATGAAGAAGATGTCCCCCTTTGAAAAAATGCAGAACAAGTTTGATAGGATCATCTCCAATGATCTCCCAATGATTCTGAAAAATGATATTACTAAATCCAGCAGCACCTAGGGAGATATCCGACCTAAGACTGAAAACTGCACCCTTGATTTTAACTTCCAAGGGAATGGAGACAAGTGTTAAATTATCCTCATGGTTTTCAAATTTGGGAATAATAACCTCGGTAGGGGTGGAGCAATGGTAGATGATCTATTAAAGTGATCTTCATAAGAGGAAATAATGTGCTCTGATAGATATTGTCTATTATCCAAAATCGAATCTCCTCTTTTAATTAATGAAAGAGGCATGGAAATTTTTTGAACTCTATGAACATTATTAAGGAATTTTTTATTACTATCCCCATCCTTGATCCAATTTGATTTGAGAGAAACCATTTTCATTGAATCTTTAATATTCAGCAAATTATAATTTTTAAGAGTCATCTCATATTCCATAGAGACATCACCAGAGAAATTAGCATGTGTACATTGCACCTGGAAAGACCGAAGAGAGTCATCAAGATTGGAAATGACGGAGTCAAGATGACTAAACCTATCCTTACTCCAGAGTTTATGATTTCCCGTTAGAATCTTACGTTTAAGAATGCAAGAAAATTCATTTCTCTTACTCCCTACAGAACACCAAAATTCCCGAACAAGATTATCACATTTAGTTTGAAGAACCGAACATTTATTAAATATAAAAGGGAAAGGGGAGTTAATACCTTTGACTGAGATTTCCATCATAATATGATGATGTTCATAATTAAACTGGGATAATCACATACAAGAAATAGAATCTTGTGATTATATAGAGAGGTCATTAACAAAATCACTGTCAATTTTACAAGGCACAATACCATTAAGGTGACATCTATACTAATTAAACTCTTCCCCAGCAAAATTTACATTAATCAACTAATTTTGTTATATACAACCAATAAATTATCTAGAAGACATAGAAAAAGTCACAGGACACATTTTTTCACCAGAATTAAGAATCCTTAAAAAATCCCCAATAATGATCCATGGATCATTAATAATTCTTTCGAGAGAACCAATTTCAGCACTAAGATATATTTGATCCTGATAACTATTACTTGAATAAAAGAAAGAACAAAACAGCTTGATACCCAAATCAGAAAAATAGCAAGTAACATATTGATTGCATGAACTGAACGGGAGATAATTATATAGAGAGGAATGAACAAAGAAACACATATTATTGAACTACAAAAAACATTTGTTCATGCCTAGTAAATTGAAACCTATATTTTCCAATATAGCAATGCAATTATATTAAATAGTTTTGGGCTCGAAAATCCCATTTAAAACAGTTCTATGCTAGCTAATATTAATCGTAAGAGACTTGATTGTGGACTAATTAGCTAGGCTTGGAAATTCCAATAAAGAATCCTCATTTGAATCATGATTTGGCGTGAACCCCCCTCTTATTCCCACCCCCTAATTTTTTAGTAATTTAAGAATGTCTCTGTGCTTTCTTCTTAGGTAACTCAGAAATTTGAATTAAACTAGTAATATCAACAATTGATTTGTAATTATTTTCCTAATATTGAGAGAAATCCAAATCCACCTTATCTATATTTTGTGAAATATAAATAGAAGAATCCTTTGTTTCATGTTCAGATTCATTAGGATCAATGATTTCTCAAGATTTTGTAGTAGGAAAATCAATCTTTTACTTTTCAGATTCACTAAAACCAGCCTGTAATTGCTGGGGGCCCAATTAAAGAAGCATTCATTCTAGTTGAAATTAAATCCTTTTCCCAAGATGAATCTTACAGGGCCTTATCATTTATAATATTAGGAATAAGATCTGTACTTCTAGAAGAAATCATGTTTTGAAGAGGGAAATTCATCTCTAATGGGGGCCTAAATAAGACCTATAATACTAAAAACTCCAAAAGATCTATAATATCCTTAGAAACAGAGTTGAATATTGATTCCTCTTCCAAATTCATTTGTATACTATAGAAAAGTTCTGTTATGCATAGAGTGATCTCTAATGAAATTAAACTATCTTGAATATCTCCACCAGATTTTGGTGAATGATTGTGAGGGCAGGGATCAGAAAGAAAATTATCTTCTTCCTCAACAATATGAGCACTATATTTTTCTAGGGTGAAATTCAAAGAAGAAGGAAGAGAATGTGAATATTTACACATGGGATTAATATCAATAACCAACTCAAGGGAAGGCCCCTTATTCTTATATAGAATGATAAAATCATTAAAATTATTTCCTTTAGAGGGACTCCAAACTTTCTTTTGAATCATTCTAAAAGATTCAATAAAATTTCCTAAAATATTTCAGAAATCACAGAATGGGGGATCTTGCTCAAAATCAAAATTAACATCAATTATATGTTCATTTGGCAGCAAGAAAATGGTCTTTTTCTGTACAGAATCCAAATTAATGTCTGCTAAAATTCTTTCACAAATACCTAAATTTACTTCCAATGTTCTATTATCCATTTTTTTAGGAGAGAAAAATCAAGAATCAAGATCATTTAAAATTTTCAGATGCTAATAAACTATATTTAAACCAAGAAGTCTGATCCCAATTTGGGCATTGGACTACTTTTTATTTAAAGGATCGAAATTAAAATCCCATTCAGAGATTTGAAAAAGACTTGGTTTAAGATAAAGGATATCGTTAGACTAGGCCATACAAATATCATCTTCATTCTAAAAAACCAAATTAAATTAACCATTTCCAATTGGAATGAGTTTCCATGAGCTTATTCCTCAATATATGGATATTCAATATTTAATTTCATCATACAACCAATGCATATCCCCCATGAAATTATCATTCTTCCTTGAAGTGTGAATTTATAATGATTGAATCTCTGTCCTAATGCGCCCTAATCTACCATCACCAAGAAAGAACCATCTTCAGTTTTTCTGATAGAAGAGATATTAGGAATATCTGATTTCACTGGTTCATTCAATCCTTATGAGGCATCTATGAAGGATCACCAAAAATACCATTAGTATAAGAACATGGAACACCCTTGAAGGATAACTATATTATAAAGGATTATATATACTTCAAATAAAAAATTCAATTGGAAGGTCCATTCTTAAAAATGTATAATCCAAATTCCATAGAAAAAAATAATGCATTCTCAAAATCCCAAATAACAAGGAATGTGTCAAAAAATAAGTAATACCTATCTCATAATCATTTTTACCTCCAATAAATAATGTTTCTACATTGACACTAATGATGAGTTATGATAAATTAATTTATCAATCTATGAATTCATCTTATTAGAACGTGGTATAATCTATCAACAATGGCTATAATTATCTCAAAGTCTCCTAGGGTTATATATATCGCATTTTGGAATGAATATAAATAAGAATAAATAAACCATCAAAAAAGACAGAAAATAAAATAGTCATTAAAAAAATATTTAACTTAATTCTATAACAACTTCTGACAACGTCACCTTAAACCAAGTTCTATTTATAACAACCCTTAGATCGACCCGAGGCTTAAAATCAGATTTTCTATTCAAAAATAGTCTTGATTTCATATATGAGACTATATTCAATAGAATCATTATTTCAATAATTATAAACTCATATGTAATAATATATTTAATATATCTATTATGAGATCCAAGAACACTCATAACACCACACTAACAACGTTTAAAAACCTATATTAATATATAAATATATACAAATAGTTCAAACATCAAAACTAGAGCTATTAAATTCTCCCCACCTACAAGGAATTCATCATTGAAAATCAAAACAAACTAAAAAAGTGAGAATACGGATCCTTCATCAAGCTCTTACACTCCCACATGCTCTCATTTAGGTTACCTTGACTCCAAAGACCTCACATAAGAGAAAATGTTCACTCATCAATATTTTACCCAATTGATACTCAATTTCCATTGGAAACACAAAATATTGATCTATCCATGATTCTTAGAACAATCTAATTAATTGAATTTGATAGCTATTTCTTGAATATCTTTATTTCTGACTTGTGGAAGATGTCAAGCACTCAATGTAACTAAGGTAGTAAAGCAAATTAATAATAAAAATTACCACCAGTATAATATATATAATTTCCTAACGAACCCTAATTACATATTTATTCCCTAAATAAACCTTCACAATCATTATTGGGGAGTGAATCTCATAACCCAATGGTCTCACAATTTGAAATAAATGGGAAAATGATGTGAGAGTGTATCTTTTTGAATTAAAATAATTAGTTCTCATTCCATCATAGACCATATAATCCTTATCACTATACACTTGCAACAAATATAATTCCATAATAATTTACACACATATCACTATCATGCATAAGGGAGATCATTACTATGTACTGTATAGAGGATTTTAGGATTCCATGCATATATAGAAGAGATAAAGATTAATATATGAATACTAAACCATTAAAAATTGATCCCACTAGGCCCAACAGAACACAAACTATTAGGTTCATAGAATTTCCCCGAAAACCTGGATGTTTTTCATTATCTAGTCATATATAAATTGGTGACTTCATGATCATACTAAAATAACCCTCAAATTCCTCCTGGAAAACTCTATAAACCCATGAAATGAACACCACATCACATTAAAATAGAATCTTCGAGGGTACCATATGAAGTCAGATGATATAATACATGTAAATGCATTAAAAAATATCTTCAAAACTCTTATCTTAGGTGGTAATAATGTAATATGACATCATATGTCATTAAAAATCACACAGATTATATGACAATATCGCACTCTACATAAAATCAACTAAAAAAATCCATCAATATATTTTCCCATTTCACTCTAGGATCTCAATTGTTTAATTAATTTAATTATGGAACTTGATTCACTACCTTGATATGTTTATAGGTTTTTAATAGAGTATAAACATTATACAAACGTTTCCCCATGCAATTCCTCTAGAACTATTACCGAAAGTCATAGTATATATTCATCACTACAGAATGTTCCTCTATGTGTAAGATATAGAACTCCCTAATACCATCATCATAAAACATCATAAAAACACTATTAGTCCTTAAAAAATGTTGGATTCTCCCAAAATACATAAAATACATCTAGTGAAGATCATGAATATATATTGCCTCATAGAATATCAAAACTAGTTTCAATAAACTTGTCCTCTATAACACATTGGAGAAGAGGGGTGTACATATAATCGACATGATATATGATTCCACTCTATTCTCACCCAGTATTAGTTGCAAATTGGAAAACTACTCTGATGACTCCTATACCAGTTTAGAAATTGATTTCTTGCTAAGGGAATCCTCCACCATGTTTCTCTTCCCTATAGTATAGATAATCTTGAACTAATTGTCTGGAGGGAACTGTAGCAAATATGTCAATCTTATGTTGAGGTCTCTCTGGGAGAAAGATACACCTGATATTCTTGTGTACTTAGTAAACTATAAACCACTCTCCTTTACAATAATTATTTCATATCATAAAAAAGAATAATATGTCTAACAGATCAATTCATGCATCGCGTTGCTATTGGTATGAAGTCTCAACTACCTTGACTCGTAAGTAATCTTTGTCGGTATGTAAATAAATAGAAAACCAATCCTATCTCCTGGAGCATTAAAGAACACAACACACTTAAATCCCTCATATGGATATCATAAAATAAGTTCACTAGTCAACCATTTCTTCAACTCCTCAATGGACTTATGAATCATCTCTATAATTGATTCCCTTTTCACATTATGGTAGTCAATGACGTTAGAATTCTATAAGAATTTTAGAAAATGATATAATTATTCGATGAAAAATCAAGGAAACCCTACACCTCATATATACTCTTGTGAGGGTAAATATATAGCAATATCTATACCGGTATAGAATCCATAAATACACAATATTTTGAGATGACATGACCTAGATTTTGATCCTATAAATTTAATGGCTGAAACATCCAAATATTACGATATAACTAGTTATCCTAAATTATGTCCATGACTGTCCTAAAATTATCATTGTTCTTATCCACTATTGAAGATTAAATGAAAGTTTTATCAATAATGAGAACCTTGAATTGATCCAATAATAGATGAAAAATATGGTCCATAAGTCTCAAGATGATAGTAGGGGATTTCTTCAAACTAGAGGGCATCTACATAAACTTATAATATCCATAGTAAAATCATAATTTACTTTTTATTATATTTTCCTTAGAAAACCACAACCATTGATAGTTAGATATGATATTAGTATTCAATATCCATCTCACATCAGTTCACTTGTCCAAGAGGGCTTCAATCCTTATAAAATGGTAATTTTTCTTTATTATTGCATGGTTTAGGAAACACTAATAAATATAAAAGAACATGATCTGTGATGAATTCATTGATAGTGACATGAGAGAATCCTAGGAAAGACACTATGTCTTATACAAACAAATTTACAGAATGAGGTTTTGATGTTAGAGTTCAAGAAGGTTAAAAAGATGGATCATTAGTCTTGTTTTGTTAAATAGAAAGGTATACTTTTTTTCATAACAAAAATAATAAAACAATATTAAACAATTTAACATTAGATACCAGTTGGAGAAGACTAGATTGAGGTTTCAAAACTGAATATTCCTGAAATTTTTTTATAGAAATAGTTTTTAAAATATTTTTTTGGACTAACCATTTATCATCATTCAAGGATCATTAGTGAAAGTGTTTTATGAAAACCAATTTGGTAATAATGTTTTTCTATGTTCTAAAAATATTGAGTATTTGAATATATCAGGTTTCAAGTTTTAGTCAAAAGGGAAAAATTAGTTTGAATAGAAGGGTGTGGATATGTTTGGTTGTAAAAAATTTCTACAATAAAGATATATGAAATTTACCAAATTTTTATTTCCACATAGAATTAATGTTATAGATTTTATATGATTGAAAAAAAATTAAGGATTGTGTTGTTTTTATTTAATTAATTTTTTTAATTTCAAATTCCATCATTTGAAGTTGTTAAATTTTTATGAGCTAAGGAATGTTTTGGAAGTTTAATTTGATGTTCAATGGAGATGAAATTAGAAACCATTCAATGAACAATGTCATCATATAGAGTCCATTAAAATATCATCTCGTATAGTGTTTGGTTTAAAAAAGAAAAAACATCTACAGAAATTTGTTTAATCTATTAAAAATTAGTTATAAATAATGATGTGATATAAGGCTATAAGATTGAATATAGTGGTTGAATTCCTATGATATATATTTTTGTAAAAAATTTAAATGTTTGTAAGAAGTCTTGTGATGATAATTATACCATAGTTTTTCTACAAAGTTATACCGATTGATTGTTTGGTTTAATGTCTTACTAGTACAATGTTATTTAAAAAATTCCAAAATATAAAAAACATTTATGATTCAAAGATGATCATTCATTGTTGAAAATACCATAGGAAGAATATATAAGATTATCATCATGTTATAAGAAGGTTTTTCTCATGGTATTGGTTTTTTCAATCTATGATTATAAAAAAAAAATTAGAAATCAAGGAGTATATTTCTGAAAATATCAAATTAGAAAGAGATTCAAATTTTTATTTTTCATTGAGAAAGAAAGTTATTTAGGGTTCTTGTCTATTATATTATGAGTTCACTTATTTAAATGGGTTGAAAAAAACCCATTAATATGTACTATTATTGGATGTAAAATATGAAGTAACATAAAAATAGTTTCAGACAAAGATACCATATGATTTTTTGAAATCTAATCATTTATTATGAAAACAATACAACCCAGGAATATCACGGTTGAAGAAGAAATTGAAATAAAGAAGAAAATGTGTGATTATATGAACAAGAAAAATTTCACCATTCAATAGTTTATAACAGGTGGAATTAGACAAACCATCTACAAATGTTAATATACAAACATATCCAAAGAATTTTTCTTCCTTTTCAATAAAGAATTAGGTAGATTTTTAAAAATGGATTATAGGATAGGTAAAAGTAAGGGAAATTTATTGAAAAAAAGTTTTATATAGAAGTCCATGGATGGAGTATTTATGATATTGATGGGTAAGAAAGCGAAGAAAAAGATCTCACAATATGAGAAAGGAAAAATAAATTATATGATTCAAAGAGAAAGAATATTGATTCCTATTTGTTTATGTTTCTAATATTTGTTGAAAAAACATTATAATATCATTTATATGTGTGGATTGGACATTAAAATTTTTGTTATTATAGTGGATTCCAATTGCAAGGATATTCCATATATTTTGTAATCACAAAAAGAATATTATTTTTTGTTGATTATATGGTATTACATAATTTTCAAACCATTCAAAGGACTAGTTAGTCTTGTTGGGTAGTGAAATATTCAAATACTTGTTTTTATGTGGGTTTTCTTGTATGATTTTTTAATAAAATAATATCTCTTTAAAAATAGGAAATCATTGTTTTATATGATTAAAAACCCTAAAAATAATGGATTACTAATTAACACCCTCCCCATCTTATTGACCCCATTTTTTATTCAAATTACATCAGAAATAAGGTTTACTTCTGTGAATATTTACGGAAATCAGATGAAATGAGAAGTTTCCATTTTTTTGAATTATGTGAACAATATTAGGATTCCTTTATTATTGAAGAAACTATCATATCTATAAATATATAATTTCAACTTATCTATTTTCCATTATTTATGATGTTACTGATTCTGATAAATTTTCTTCCCCTTCAAATCCTGAAATTTCCCATCTTATAGTTATTGGTAAGAAATATTTGGTGAATTATGGGTGAGTAAGAAATTTATTGCATTCCTCACTCACATAAAGTTATTTTCTGATAGTTAAAGGAGTTATAATTACTCAAGACACCTATGAGAATCCAAAAAACATATATGAAGGTAATTTGGATTTTAAGAAGGTGAGTATTAAAATTTTGGGATTGAAGTATGATAATTATAATATGTGTGATTATGAAACATTTAATGAATTATTAATAAGATTCAATGACATTGTAAGCCCTCTGAAAATTTTTGTTTTGTATTTTGAAGATACTTTAATTTTTGAACAAATATTAAAAATTCATTCTAATAAATTTCTTAATAAAGATTTATCATTTGTTTATTCATATCCTAAAATGCTATCTATATATGATAAATATTTCACATCAATCACATATTAAATTATAAGGGAAATGGACATGAAAATTGATGAAAAGTCTGACTGAGAAATTTCATTCAATGCTCTCAAACATGGTAAACCACACTAATTTTTTGAAGAATAATCAAGTGACTATAGATCCAAAGAACAGTATATTAATTTTTTTGGATTTATTTATAACTTTTTTCTTAAAAATATAAAAATAGGTATAGGAAAGTTCAAAGGAAATTCACTATTGAAATTTTTTGTTTTCATAGATATTGGACAGATTTCTATAAATTTTTAATTTAAAAAAGGAAGAAGAGTAACATGAAGAAGATAATATAATGTTACGAATTAATTTTAATATTAAGATAGAAAATTACAATCCTATTCTTTTGGAAAGGATAATACATTCTTTAAATACAAATGGGGGAACTCTTTTTCTATGTTTGATGATGAAAATGAGGATGAAAGAGAAGTTGTAAATTCGAGTGATGATGCTTTTGAAAGTTAATTTATTGAAAAGGTTAATGATGAAAATTTCACAAATTGTTAAATTAGTATCTCAGAATAAGAATAGTCTCATATTGGTTTTATGTTGAAAATAAAGTTTAGTTAATTTCTTGAAAATATTGTAACACATTAAGGGGAAACGATGATGTTGAAGAAAATAAATATTACCACAGGCAATCAAGGATATTATCATTATGAAAAATTAATTCATTAAAAAATAATTATAATTTGGGAAATTTTATTGATGAAAATAAAAACATATATAAAAATATAGAGTAATTTTTAATTGAAGAAAAAAAGATATAGATTGTTCATCAAATATTTGTTAAAATGGAGTATAGAATTACAATTGTCAAAAACCCAATTAAAGAAGGTGGTGAAATTAACATGAAGTGAATAAATAAGAAGGATAAAAATATTGTCCTAAATGATTTATTGTATCAATAAATATGAGCATGATTAAAAGTTATTTATGAAAACTAAATATGCTGCTTAGACAAACATAGTTGAAAAACATGAATCTTTCAAGGTTTCAATGTCTAATCCAAAAGGTACAATAAATATTATATTGAGTATGAGAATAATTATATGATAAATAATATTATATCAAAAGAGAATAAAATCCATGGTATGAAGGAAATACCAATTAAAGAGCAAAGAATGTTAATGAAAATCAGATACAAAACTCTGAATAGTATGTACATTATAGATGAAAAAACTAATTTTATAGTTATTGTTAGTGTTTTGGAGGATTTGGATATAAAACATATATGTTTTGGTTTCATCATTAGTGAAACATATAATCATTTAGAAACTGAAGTCAAATATTTAGGGGGAATCTACCCACTCAAAGGAGAAATCATGAAAAATCAAGTCCATGGATTAAAAATTGATTCCAACCCTTGGAAAATATTTTTAAAGGATCTGATAAGAATATAAATCATAAAAAATATTTATTTTCATGATAATGATGCAAGAAATTTTCTATAAGAAATTTAAAAATACACATGAAATGAAATTAAAAAGGAAAAGAAAAAATCCATAGTTGTTAAAACTACACCCAATGATACAAAAAGAGTGAAATCTTGAATTATGAATAGTTATTATTTTCAAATATAATAAGGTAATTGATGGTTTTTATAAATTATAAATATTTTAAAGATGGTATAGTTACATTTTTAAATTATGAGTCAATCAATTTCTAAGGAATTTTATTTTTTATCATTAAGCAATAAAAGTTAAAATACAAAATGGCCTTTTTATTGATTGGAAGAAATATAACTTGTTATGTGTTTCAAGTTTTTTTGATATAGCTAATAAATATTTATTCAATAAAATGTTTATTTTTTTAAAAATAATAAATATGTTATAGTTTATTAGAAGTAAAAATTTGAAAACAATAACTTATTTCATGCAAAAAGCTTGGAAATATCATGTTATTTAAGCATGATGGTAGAAAATGAGTTATGCCATAAAAAAGATGAGACATGCATGCCTAAAGAATATGAGAAATATAAATATGAGATAATTTATTTATGATATTACTATCTTGAAAAGATGAATATATTGGTGTTATTCCATTTCTCAAACAGGGATGATAACAAACTAGGTTCAAAAGCATTTTTAGCTACGTTCATCTCATCCCTTAATCATAATAGATTCTAATATTTTAGAGCCCATGGGTAACAAATAAAAACATGAATAAAATTAATTTACCTATTTCATTGATGAGTTTACACATATTATAGGTATTGTTCATTGGAAATATAATTTATAGGATCACACTATTTTTATGAATTTTCAGATAATTATAGAAAACTAATGGGAATAATTTGTAAGAAAATTAAAATTGATAATTGGAGTGAATATAAAAGTGGGGATTTTAGAAATTTTATTTATACAAATGGAATTTCGCATTATTTTACTTAATCATACACACCATATAATAACATTGTTTCTAGAATAGGAAATCGTGTTTTTGTGGAAATGGTAAAAAAACATATTGATGAAATATAATGCCTACTGATTTGGAGGTAGGATAGCAGAGAAATAATTTATGTTTAGAATTTCAATTTCTATATACTAAAATATGATATTACTCTTTATGATATGTATTAACAAGAATCACCATGTAATAGGAACCTAGGTCTGTTTATTAGTCCCTATATTATTATAGATAAGGATGAAAATATTTTGATGTTTGATCGTAGAGGCGTTTATGGAAAAATTATTTCCAAATTTCCTAAGGATAGAGGATAAAACATTTATAAAAATTTAATTAAAAATATGTTTGACTCAGTATATGTGAATGTTATTGAAGAGTTTAAAAATAAAGTTTCATAGTCAATTTCAAATATGAAATAAAGTAAATATGATGTGCTTGTGGTTTATAAATCTGTAAAATTTCGTAATGATATTATCAATATTCATGATTATCATAATTAACATTCAGAAATAACTATATCAAGTGATTGTGAATAATTATTTTTATCACACCCAAGGATGAATAAGTAATTGGATGTTTAGAATTTCATTGGTGAATAATGAAAATATGTTCAAACCATAATAACATCAAAATTATTTTCACATACATCCTTATATTTAATGTTTGATCCGAATTATCTTGATTAGGCTATGGAACATAAAGAGTGGATCGATGAATTTAATGAAGGAATATATCTTATATAGAATAATGATATGTGGGAAATTTTACCAAAAGTAAACAATAAGAATCAAATTGGTAAAAATTTGGTGTTCCTAAAAAAGTTGAATGAGATTGGTGAATTGATAAGAAACAAGTCATGATTGGATTGTAATGGTTATTTAAAATATGAAGGCATTTAATTTTATGAGATTTTTTTATCTATAATAAATAATATAGACTATTAGAATCATTCTTTATATTGATGTATATTGAAGATATTAAATATTTATGATGTTTTTCAAGTCATCTTTTCATAGAAGGGTGATCAATAAATAAGTTTATATTGAAAAACCATGTAGCTTTTTTTAAGAAAATAATGAATGTTATGTGTGTATGTTCAAAAAGGATTTTTTTTGGGTTGAAGAAAACTCAAATAGTATGGTATCTTGAATTGTATAAATTTTTAATGATGATAAAAATAATAAAAATATAAGTGCATAATAACATAAATATAAAATAAAATCAATAAGCTTCCCTAATTATGTTTATTTATTTTGAAAACATTATATTTTCTTATAATTTCAATGAAATAAGTGAAAATTTTCTTGAAGGAATCAATATGACTTTTGAGATTTCCATGTTTAGAGAAATGAAAACATTCAAGGAATAAAAATCATAAAAAATAAGAAATATATAAGGATATCAAAAGTACTGTTTTCTATAAAAATTATAAGGATGTTTTCAATGAAATATTTATATCCAATATCCACACCAATTCTTGTGGTAGAAATGATATAAAACGATGGGGAGTAAAGTATTTCAACCCTGTTTTTTAAAATATTGTTGGAATTTAATTATATATAAAAGATTCAAGCCCAAATATGGTGTATGATGGTACACTTTTTCTAATAAGTCAAAGAGCTCTAATGGAAACATATCTCATGGTAGTAATAGTGGTATTCTCAGATATATTAAATGAAAAAAACAAACTTGGGTTTGAAATATTATAGAGTATAATAGATTAAGTTGTTTGGTTATACTGATGTAAATTGGGAATGAAGTATAGATGATAAAAATAAATATTTGGAGGAGTGTTTTTCAATGGATACATTTTTTTACATGGAAAATAAATAAATTGAATTTAGTTGACTCTTATTATAATATAATTTAAAAATGTTTCCACCACCCATATAACAACACAACTTATATGGATAAATAAATAATTTGATGATTTTTTAACGAAATTCATTTTCTTCTTTTCATTAGAAAGGATAATAAATGTGTTGTAAATATTATCTAAAACTTATTGAAAAATTCACATTTCTAAAAAATTAATATAAAATATCACATTATCAAATAACCTGTGGAGAAGAATTAACCGAAGATGTTGTTTTTCCTAAGAAATAGAATGTTTCTAATATCATTAAAAAACAATTTCCAAAGGAAAAATATTATAATATGAGGTTGATAATGGGCATTCAACCTCCTTTAATTCATGTCTAAGGTATGTGAAACAATATCGTCCCTCATATTTCCTTTGTAAAAAAATTGCAAAAGGGGATAAAAGGTTGTAACATAAATCTATAAATTGGTATTTTATTAACCATTTATGAAGAAGAATATATTTAATTTGAGATTTTTACATTGTTTATGTTTTTATTTTAGTGTGTGAGAATAGTTTTAATAGTTTTATAAGTGGATACAAGGATTTAGTTCATATAGGAATAATTTTTTTCCTAAAATATTCATGTGAACGAAGAATTTTCTTATGAGTAGTATAGAAATATTTTTAGGTCACTACTCATGGAAGACCTGGTATTTTTTTCAATGTTTCCTTTTTCAGAAAATTCCTTCTCTCACATGAGAATAGAGGTTTTTGTTAATCAACCCATTAAATGGGTTATAATTATTCAATGAAAAATATTTTATTTAATGAAATTAAAATAAAAGTGGAGAAATTATTGAGATATGATGTTTTAATGTGTTTTTTTTATCTAGATAATATTAGGTTGATAACTGATTAAGATTTTTTTGTTTAAGTTGAATGACTATATTTTTATCCCTTAAATAAAAAAAATTATTTAAGATTTAATACTTTGGAAAATAGATAGAGAAGTCTAAACAGAGGTTTTCATGCTGAAGTTTCTGGAGAAGAATTTGTGGATAGATATTATCAAACATCATTTTAGACTGAATGTTTACCTTACATCAGGGACCACCGGACATAGTTTTTTGTGAAAATAAAATATGGTGATTCTTTTTTAGATAATTAACTTATAAAATTCCTAATTATTTAAAAATATAATTCATCAAGAGTAATTCACAATGGGATAATTTAGCTTAAGATGAAAGGTGTATAATATTCTTGGTTTTACAATGTTTTTTTATAAATTGATCTTTTGAGTTTACGAAATGAATCATTCTGAACATAATATATATTATAATATTCATCATCTAAATGAAATAGAGGAATGTATGTGAATGTTTTTTCACAATATTAGAAAGGCACACATTCCAATGTTCAATTTTGGTATTTTTTTATGAGCTAAGGAAAATGGTTGATGTTCTGAGGGAAGTTGTTGAGTGATAACATCAGTTGTCGTTCATTGGATGAAGCCTTCATAAAGACTACATCGGATAAAATTAGTTATTAGTTATTGGAATATGAAGTGAATATATAGATTTCATCCAAATAAAATTTAAAATTATGTTAGAATGAATGGTCAGAAATATGGGTTTTATACAAAAGATTGTGGTTGAAGTCATCAGAACAATGTTATGGTACAAAACTATCCAAATAGAAGAAGTTTTATAATTATTATCACGTGGTAGTTTTTTATAAATAATATAGGATGAATGTTTGTTTTAAAGTTATATAGATTCAGTTTTCATTAAACAAATTCATAAAGATATAAATTGTGATGATGAAAGTATGATGTTTCATGTTTACAACTTTCATGGGAGGGATAATTATGATTATTGTCGAGGTAGAATGATTTTTGTTAAAATTTATGGTTGCATTATTTTTCAATATGCATTAATCTAACTATAAAAGTTTTGAGAGGATTTAAATGTCTTTTAGAAAAGAATGAGATTTGAAATTCATATTTTCATTGAGTGGAAAAATATATTTGTGATACATCCTTTACTATTTTGAGATTACCTATATAAATTTTTCATGAAAACACCCAAACAAGTTTACTATTCACTCATGTAAAATATGATATAATATTAAAATTGTTCCATAATTATGGTTTTAATGAAATTATAAATGAAACAAATTTAGTATGGATAATTTCCCACTATTTAATCTCTTTGTAAAAGAATTTGTTGGAATTAAGAAGAAAATTATTCTTCTGAGAAACTAGATTGAATTGAATATAAATAAGAAGCAAAATTGGTGGAACCAAAAATACCATGTTCAATTTTTAATGGATATACAATGTATATGAATGTTCCATTGATAATCATATGGAAATAGATGGATATTTTTTATTTTGGACCAGATAGAAAAATCAAATTAACAGTGAACAAATGAATGTTTTTTTACAGAATTCCCAGTAGGAATTTCTTTCCAGCTGCTTTCCATCAATGGGAACAAGGAGTTATTGAATGAAGAGAAAGAGTGATTGAAGTTCAAGAAACATAGTGACAACATACTAATTCCTTTAGGTGAAGGATTCTAGTAGTTTATAGAAATTATTTCTTAAATATTTTACCAAAAACAAGAGAATATGCAATGTTGTGTGATTATAGTGGAATGCAAGTGCAAAGAGGCTACCAGTTTTTTGTATACATATATTAAGGATTGTTTTATATTAGATTTTGTTATGTTCTATTATTTCTCAATAATTTAATGGAGTAAAAAATCATTTTGTGTATTGAAACATGTAATTATTTATTATCTTGTGGTCACTCTAGTGTGATTGTTTTCACCAAGTTTATATCTCTTTAACAAGAGGCAATGATTATTGCATAATAAATAAATAAAAATAAAATATAACCAATTCACCTCCTCTTAGTGATAATATTACTACCATCAAAACTCTCATACTCATTATATAAAAACTCGAACCATAGATCCCAGAGTTTAGAAAGGAATATATGATATAAACTATAAGATATTGGTTGGGTCCTAGGGTCAAATTCAAAAAAAATGAAAATATATCAACATGAAGGTTATACTGAAATATAATGAGGGAAGATATTAATGTATTACTCGACTATCACTAGAATCCATTTATTAATAGAGTCCACCACATCAATGGAGAAACCTTACAACTGGTGCGAGATATGCTATAGATTCCCACTCATAAGACTCACTCATTCGACCAGTAAGCCCTTCTCAATATTAATGATGATACTTATCACATATTCTCATATTAATATAACTCACCTATGGTGAAATTTATTTAGAAACATACATTATATTTCAATTCAATCCTTGTATAAGGTCACATGGATTCCTTGAAAAAACCAATACCTTCCACTGGATGATATTACGACAAAGATTCAACTCATGTTGTAAAAGACATGAAAGATAGGGGAATCAGATATCATTGAAATCTCCATCAAAAATTGATGGGATTAAATCATCATACGAAACTCAATATCTCATAAAATATATTAGGTGATTTAAACAAGACTCGATCCTATATGTATAATTACCAGGGAGAAAGTATAGAATAATTAGTTTATACAATGAATAACCTCAGGTACCACATAATTATATTCCTCGATAGCTTGTAGTTGACCTCTCCCTCAGCTACCTAATCTCTAAACCTAGAGTAAACTACCTATATTTAGTGGTGGAAATAGGTCATAACAACATCCTACTCTAGAGACAACTATTCCCACGTCTGTACCATCCCTTCTAAGATCATTTCTCCCTATGTTACACCATGACCACCACTAAGATATTCCAAATCATTATGATAAATATACAATAGAGTTTTTTTGAACATTCTATCAACATTTTATAGCATACCAGGTCTAGCATTCATGGGCCATGTCATTCTACTAGACCAAAAATTACATTATCCATCACTTGGTATAATATACCATTGATGAGATCCAACAGTAGTAATTTCTGAGACTGATCACACCTAATAAAAGTCCTAATTCATTATAAAATTAAATTATATCATTTACCTGATGCAGTATAAAACTATTCTCCATGATTTCATTTTCCAACTATAGTTACCTAATCCTCCTCTTCTTGGAACCTCTTAATTAGTGAGGCTCCCTACCAATATAATCACAAGTAAATATTATACACTGTTAGGAATCTATATTTATTTATATTTATAGATTAGTGGGTGAGGTTAGTAATCCTCAACATGTAAAATATAAAAATCATATAACCTTATTGCAGCTCAAGACGATTATGAATCTACACAAAGTTAAAGGATAATAGATAATAATTGACACAAAACATTATCATGAAATTTATTGATTATAGATTCATCTCATATGGGTCTTGGGGATAGGACCCAATTGGCTACCTACACCTCTACGAAGAAGACCAGTCAGAAGAGAAAAAAAATTTTTGGTCAGAATCTGTACGTGTTTTAAACATTTAAAGAATGATTCAATAAAATCTTCTTCTTCCTATGGTTATAAATCCCCAGTAATTGTGAGTATAATCTTCCAAAAAAACACAAATTATTTACTCAACTTTCATGTATCAGCATCCTTACCAATTGGAATAATTATATAATCGGATTGAAAAATGGGCATTAGCACACATTACTAGAGGCCATACCAAGAATTAGTGAATGGGTGGAGGATATATTATCTACTCAACTAGAGGGAACATCTTATAAAAAATCCCATAAATTGAGCCTCATCACTCAACTGGCATTCATCATGAATCTATCTCATTATCCTAACTTGATGTTGTTGTGTCATTATCTTAAACATTAATTAGATGTATCGTGGTCACATGAGAATATCTAGGGGACTGAATAAAAAAAGGAAATGAAATTCAATGAACCATTATTATTTGATTCTTGTACCACTGGTTGATGTACTACTGATGTATCGGTATACCTAGTCAAGAAGTAGTTTATCAGAGTCCTGCAATATAGGTATATCATCCATAACAACATCAAAAGATTCCCTTGCTAGAAATTTAAACTGAAGAAACTGTAACATCATTTTCCTAAGTTACCAAATATGTCTCCACAATTTATTTATCTCCAAACATCATACATAGGGTATACCTACTTTAACACCCTTTATGAATAACATGTCCCACTTAGGCCTCACCAGGAGAAGTGATATATCGGTTATGACAACCTAAGTCATTCTAAAAAAGGTCAGTGACTGGTGACATGAATTGAGTAAGCTCATATTACATGTGGGAGACTATAAAATAACAATACCCCCAACACATACTTCTGAGTATATCAAAACCATGAAGGATTATGAAATTTTACTAACATATGGGAAATAAATTCATGTAATGTTCTCTAGAATAACTAAAGTGATATATTATAAATATTTCAATTGTATAAAGAAGTAAAATACATAACAAACTAGAAATATAGGTTCACCAATGTAACAGTAGATGTGGAAAAAAGTGCACATTAAAACGGAATCCAACCTCCACTTGAGCTCACCATCACTTGATAAAGGTTTCTTCCACCAACACCATCCAAACAATGGTCACTATTTAACTATCCATCATCTGTATAATACACAACATGTATGGGAAGATTCTATGTTAGGGTATGTATTTACATACCTAGTATGATACCCAAAAAAGTGGTATGACATTGAAAATAATATTCTATCCAACCAACAAGTTAAATATGGTTAAATATATCCAACAACATGGATATGCATAATATTGTAACTGAACAGAGGGAGTGAGAGATTAGAATCCATTGATCTTCATAGATATCAAAGGATAATTATTTTATAAATATATCAATGATAGTGTGACATCCTTATGATAGTATCTCAAATTAATCATTCGAAATATATATTATCCATGCCTCATTGAATGCATATCATGATCATGGAGGTACTAATCGCAATGGAGGACCCATGACTTGTTGGAGATCATATGAAGGGGTTCAAATTCTATTGATAGGGGACCCATGGCACAAGTGGGAATGAAGGGGATTCCAACCCAATCCCGTCGAAATAAATGGGTGACCCATTCCCTATCATATATTTATAATCAATGGGGGTGATTTCAAACCTAATATCGACCCAGATATTACTCTCATGTCTCAACATCAGTAAATGGTTAATGACGGATAGATATAGTCAAGACACCTCACATATTAACATTTATGTCATATAAAAATCCAATATCATGTCATATAAATAATTATACATTAAAATTAATATACATATGTAATATTCTATGTTATGTATAATAAGATAAAAGAGGTAAAAAATTATATCAAATGTATAAAACATGTCCCTCAGTACACAATAGGTGTACTCCTAGAACCTCACCTGATAATGTCCTGTTGCTCTACCAAATGTTTTTACATTATCTCCCACATAAATCATTATAGATGTTAACATTATTAGGAATATCATACACAATTGTTTATTTATTAAATAGAGAAAGGAAATATAAGAAATTTTGATCTTTGATTCCCAGTAATGATAAACAACAAAGATATTAATGACTATATAAATATAACATGATAAAAAGAATACAATAACATGGGTTTAAAATTTTAAAAGAATAACCTCCATATCATAGAATATAATCTTGATTCATGTAATAAATCATAGTAGTTTTATAAGGAGAGAATCATAATGGAAACATAGATCTGGATTTATGAATGTATAAAAATGGAATCATACATATGTTTTTGGTGTACACATTTTCATAAAAATATTTTAATTAGTAGTAAAGAATCATTTCCATGAAAATAATTGTAGATTGGGTTCACACCCTAACCCATTATAATATTCAGGGTTTAATCCCAAGTCTATCATTATGGAAAAAATACATTACTAAAATGGGATCACTCCCCATTCAAATCAAATTTATCGCATGAGATACCAATTGTTACCCAATTCATATGATGGAGATATAGTTCTGACCCGTCATATAACAAAAGGTATAAACAAATATTTCAAATGATTATAAACCATTCATCATATCAGAACCCATGAAATGAAATGGGTTTTATAAAAATTTCATCATTACATAATGTGTGAAAAAGTAATGTGTTTTATAAACATCATACCATTATAAATGTCACAAAAAACCTAACATTTATCTCTAATTTTTTTTATTTAAAGTCTTTATTTTTTTATGGCTTTCCTCTGTTTTTTTCTAGAATACTATATTTGTTTCTGGATGAAAATAAGAGGCACATGGTTGGTTCATGGTTAAGAGAAACTATGAACAAGCATATTTGAAATCATGAAGCCTAGAAAATGGATCTATCTATTCTATATGGCCATGATCATGTGTGTGTGTCCTTTATAGTTAAACCAAGAAGGAATTTTTTCACTTATATAGAAGTGGATTTATGGTTGGAACATGGTGAGGTAGACTATATGACTGGAAAATTTTTCTAAACCAACGTTTATATTTCATTATATTGGTTATTATTATGAATATTATTATTATGAATATTATAATTTGATTTTATTATTATCATCAACTCTCACGAACCTCTTTTCTCCTTAGGTCGCATGACCTCCCCCCCCACCTCGCACACCATTTCCACCACTCCTCCCTTGGTTGTGGATGATTCTCATGCCGATCATGGGGGTGATCTACTCAAGGTGTGGTTTTCCATCCCTCATCATCTTGTTCTTCATTTTTCTTGGACTCCTCATTTCCCCTTTTATAGTACATGCACCTAGAGTATACCCTCCCCCAATTACAAGGTTTTTTTTGCTTGATTCATGATGTTTATAGTTTTTTGGTCCCATTGAGGATAGTTTTTTCTATGAACATTGAAGGCAGTTGATTCGTCTTTAGTTTTTGGTATGATACATTTCGTTTTAGTTATTTTTTGCAATTTTTATTAGAGATTTTTTTATTCTTTTAGTTTTATTTTTTACTATTTAGGGTGTTATATGGATTTTTGATGGTGTGTGTCATGGATATACATGGGTCAGCACCTATATATATGTATATATATATACACATTGCAAATATTCCCTCATTGTGATGGGAATATGTACACTAGTTCAATGGATATATATATATATATATATGACAGATTATATGAGTCTAACTGTGAAGCTGTTTTGGGTTTTCATCATCAAAATATGTGGGGTTTGAGTCAGGTTCCCTATAACTAACTATATAGTTTTAATTCCATAATTAATTTATTTTATAAAATATATTATTTCATTATTATATATTATTTGTATACTATAAAAATTTCTTTTGACTCTTGGAAATGGATTTTCATTTGTTATATATATTTTACCTACGATTACAATTTCGGTCGTTCCTTTTAAAGCATACTTCAATTGTTGTTTTGAATGAATTTTATTTTAAATTCTTAATTTGTTTCTAAATGATTTCAATGAAGGAAAGTATTAATTCCCAATGTAAATTTACAAAAAATTAATGTGTTTCATTAAAAATGGTGAGGCTCGTTTGGGAATTAGAATTATTTTTAGGAATGAAAACCCCTCTTAAGACATCCCCATGAATTAAAAATGATATGTATTTTCTAAATGTGTTATTTATGTAATGATATTAGTAAAAATTTGTGTTCTTAGGTTATGATACAAAGAAATGTAATTAAATTAAGGTGGTAGATTTGGGGAGAGAAGGTGGATGTGTTTTGGATAAGTAATATGATATGTATTTATATGGTATCATGATAAAAACTCTCCACCATTTTGTTATAGACCATGGTAATCCTAGGTATCTAGGTTAGAAGACTAGGTCTCGTATGCTAGTTTAGTCGAAAGGGTTTTTTTCTGGTCTCCCTACAATGATTACATCTTATAAATATCTAAACATTTATGGTGGGTATTAGTTTTCATGATTAAGATACTAAACATAATGTCCATGATTCAATAACCAAGAGTATAAGGATCCTAGGAAAATGTTATCCCTAGTATCCTTTGGAATTTCTATAGTTCTTAAACTGTTTTATTATTTTTTTGATGGTATAATTTGAAACGCTTTATTAGTTAAATACTATCCTTTCCCATAATAATAACAATAATTTCAATTTTCTCTACTAGTTTTCCTCTAACTAACCACATATATCATAGAATGGTTTGAGAAATATTAAAAAAATTAATAGAAAATGGTATTACTAAATATTGATGCTTGATAATTTTTTTTGTAATTGATGGAAAACCATACAGACTTTATATCTTATTTTCAAACTAACATCGCTTATATTTATATTAATGGAAATGAATAGGTAATAGTTTATTCAGGAATGACTATAGAGATTTGTTACTCCTGTCTATAGCTCTATTTTGGTTTTATCTTATTATGTTTTTTCCTACTCAGACTCTGTCATTATAGCGTGCCATTGGATTAGTATTTGATTATGACATATAGGATCACTTAGAGGTATTCCTACATTTATTTCATTTTTATTTCCATTTCTGTATTATTTGTTTTTTTTATTTATTAATTATCTTTTTTAATGGGATAAATCATTACCAACAGAGTATTATCGATTATACAAACATGTTTCATGTCTAGGAGGATCAGGAATGCCTCCCAATCTATGTTGACAGCTATCACGGGTGATCTATTATTAGATTACCCTATTAGGTTTTTGATAAAATGTTATTAAATAATTCTATCTTCTTGTTTTGGGATGTATAGTAGTTTGAATCTAGGATTGTAGGTATTTAAGTGGAAATTCATGGGTAGGTTCTTCATCAGCACTTATTTTGAAGTTATCTTTAATTTACAAGGTTTTATTGGATGGTTTTTATTTAAAACCTGAGATATAATGTCGACTATTATTTAGGTTCCTAGGATTTTAGGGAGTTTTTTGGTTTTCATCGTGAATTGGTGGTTAATTTTAAGAAACATAACGTATAAAAGTTGTTTTTAGTGGAATATAAAGGGGTTAGTGGTTGTTGGGAATGGTATGGAAAACCATGTGTAGAACATGTAAATACCTCTAATGAACACTAAGGTTCTCACCTGATTTCTGTATAACCAACCCAACCATGTAGCCATGTTGTGTGTAGTCGTGGTTATTTTGAGGTTTTGAGATTGGTATTCATTGATTAAATGGGTTTCTATTATTATTCATGGAATTGGATTTAATAAAATATGGGGTATTAACAATGGATTATAAAATACAGATTGGTATATTAAAATTGTCTTTTCATAATTAAAACATTGTTTTCCTGAAAATTAAATGGGTTTTGTTGAAAAAAGAATGTATTTTGGGATTTTTTAGATATTTTAAATGTTTTAAATAATTGAATTTGAAATATATTTGGATAATGTTTGGGGATTTTTTATTGTTTTTTGAACAATGAAATAGATGTTCCTCAAAAATTGATAATTTTTAAATGATTACGTTTTGGATGATAAGGTGGAATTTCAAATTGGTTTGGAATTTGGGTTTCAGTTGAATATTTTTTTTGAATTGAAAATGATTTGGACTAACCCTTTGTATTCATATTACGAGTCACATATATTGATGTACCCATGGGGAATGTGGATTTTTTTTATGTGTATGTTTTCTTGAGAAGGAAGGGATATATATATATGTGATGTTTCATGTAATACCAATGGTGGGTGTTTGGTTAGTAAGGATCTCTATGTTTTCTTAAAATGTCTTTCTAGAAGTAGAATTTTAATGTTCATAAATTTGACCGAGTTATTGTTTGATGTTTTCTTATGTTATTTTAGAATATAAATTTGGGGACTTGGTTGGGTTATATTAGCTATTTTTGAATTATATTAATTCAACATTACATGAAATGTACAGTGGATTTTGATGTTGAATTTTGTGGTTGGGATGGTTATGGAAATAGCTGTTTTTAAAAAAGGGTTCTTGGATTGTTTTGTGGTAGTGTACTAGAATTTTTTCTTTTCATATTGGATTTCTTTTTGGATCTGGTTTTTTAATGTTATGGTTAATGAGCATGTTGATTTATTTTAATTATTATTTATATTAGATCTTGTTTGTGGATGATTTGCATAGATGTTTTTTATTACTTAGAGTACGCCACATAAAAGAGTCTAAAGGATTATGAGGTGTATGATCCATTTTTTCTAGAATAATTGGAAAGTGATGGAGTGGAGTTATTTTCATTTTTAAATTATTTTATAGTAGTTAAGGATCTTAATTAGTGCTGGGATAGAAAATATCATTTGTTTTCATCTTAGTCAATATACAGTGAAGTGTTATGTCGACTATCTTGAATAGGATGGTTCCTTTTTCCAGTTGTGGGATTTTATTGACATGCTAGAAGAATATATTTTCATATTGTGTCCCTTCTCATATGTTATGGATTAGTTTCTTATATGTGAGTATTTTTTTCAATGAAATTATTGGGTGTAGTATTTCTATCAGAGTTAGTTCTTAGAAGAATTTTTTTAGATGATAACTATCTAGTTACTCATGGAAGTCATGAAGGTTCCTCAACATATGAAAAGTGTGTAGTAGAGGAACCTAGTCCTTAGATGTCCCCTTCATCAGTTCTTACATATTTTTCATCAAACCACACACTCATTTTCTTCTAATGTTACCAATTCAGTAACTCAACCCCATTTTCTGTAGTCCCTCGAAGGATTTTCAACTGTGTGGATGCTGGGGAAACCTAAAAGAATGCTTTAAATGTAGTTGTTTCAAAAGAGTAAGACTCTATCTGAAGTTGTATTCTCTATACTATGGTGCATAATATGTTTCAAGACATCATGACTCTATCCATAAGACACAAATTGAAGTTATTCACATTGTCAGGGAGGGTCATGTTTTAGGGGGGTTTTCCAAATTTTCATCTCCATCATTGGAGAGAAATCCTATTGAGTTTACCCTTTGGTAATTTTTTGACATTGAGACCACTATTTATTATGATTTGGTGGCCTTATTCTTTTAGGATTTATTCGAGAGTATTGGGAACACAGTTTGTATTATCCACATTTTAGTGATACTTGTGACTTAAAGAAATTATGAATTATGATTTGGTTTGGATATGTCTTGATTATTCTAAGATGGTTTTTTTCTCAAGAGGTGTTTTGTTCAATATTTTTTTGTTTTTAAATTTTAGGGAGACCCACCATGGATATTTCCAATATTATTTTCTCAAGATATCATCATGTGTTACTTGTGGTGATGAAAGGTCACATTTGGTGTTTTCATTCTTAGTGTGTTTCTCTTTATTTATGGTCATGTATGGATGTTATTTCGATGATTTTTATTTTTAGGTCAAGATTTAATGATTTTACCCCATCTAAGTTGGGTGACATTCTAGGGGAACACGACTTTTATGGTGGGGATAATTGTTTCACCTAAACTAGAAATGTCTATATTATTTTATATATTATTGGTCTTGAATTTTTTTCTTTTTGGATTTCATGAGTGTTTTTCAGAAACAATATGGTTTTCATGATAAATTATGGGAGACACATAGTTATATCAATGATAAGAGAGGTCTTACGCTAGCCTTAAACAAATCTTGCGACCAACCCGTTTTTAAAAAAAAATATTTTTATTATTGTTAATATTATTGTCAAAATCATCATAATATCTCCCTTACCCATTTTTATCCAAAGGTCCTGCAACCCCTTCTCCCCCGCTCTTCTCCATGTCCCGTGACTCCCCCATAAATGAATCCACCCTCGCATGCAATGACATCGCCTCCTCCCTTGGGGCATGAAATTCATTCCACCTGATATTGGTTGAAATATCCTCATGTATTGTTTTCCCTTTAGGGGTCATATTCTTCTCCATTTTTATTGTCTTGAATATTTCCCTTTAATTGGAACATGAAACTAGCATATTCCCTAACATGATTTTTGTGGGTTGTTTTAGTGATTCATGTTGGTTACAGTTCATTGGTCCAGTTGGGGCCATTTATTTCCTATCCATTAATGGAATTTGGTTCTCTTTTTTATTTATTTTGGTTTTATTCTATTTCAATTCTTTTTCAAAATTTTAATTAATCCATTTATATTTATTAGATTTATTTTTAACTATTTACGGTATTATTTTACTCCATAATAGTTCCATTCAAATATATACACAAGAAATAAAATTTAAATATGTATCTTCATTGTACATATTCCATCATGGGGGGAGGGGAATATATACATTACGGTAAAGGGTATATATATATATATGGTTTAGTGAGGGTGTATATATGTGTAAGTATGAAGCAGTTTTAGGTTTTCATCATCTGAAGTAGTAGGTTTTGAGGTAGGTTCTTTATTCCAAACCTTTTAATTTATATTATATAATATCATAATTCTCATAAAAATATATTTTTATTCTTTTATTATGTTTATATTATATTAAAATTGGTGGTGAATTTTGGAAATGGATTTTCACTTATTCCCTATATTTTACAAAATCCAAAAATATGGTTCCCTCATATTAAAGATTTATTTGAATATTGTTTTGAAATGAAAGGTATTTTAATTGTAAAAATGGTTCTAAATTTATTTCTATAAAAAAGTAGTAATTACCAAAATAATTTTTTCAAAATGTAATGTGTCTATTTAAAAATAGTGAGACCTAGTTTCTATGTTGAATTGTTTTATATATAGAAAAACTCATCTGAAGGCATGGCCCATTAATTAAATATTTTATTTATGATATGATCTTGGAAAAAAGGTTTGTGATTGGTTTGTGTTACATGGAAACATGATAGACTTAAGGATGGAGATCATGGTGGGAAGGTGGATGGTTTTTGGGTATGGAATATGATTTTCATTTATATGATGGATTGAAAGAAACAACTACATTTTGGATTGGAATATGGGAATCAAAAGATTATCGATTGGAAGACTAGGTGTAGTATTCTAGGAGAGTCAGTAGTGATGATGTGTCGTCTCCATTGTTGGATGACCTGCCAATAATAAATAAACATTCGTGATGGTGTTTTGTTAGATCAAGAAAGTAACAGTTCTTATTGTCTAGGATTTGTTCACTGATAGTACAAGGTTCCAAGGACCCCACTATCACTATTCACATAGGTGTGTACTCTGGTGTTTACACTCTTTTATTCTCGTTTTCATTGTAATCTTTTAAAATGAACCATTTATTGTTTATATTTCTGGTCTAAAATAATAATAAGAATATCAATTTTCTCTACTATCCTACATCCAACATACCACATCACTTTTATAATTTTTTAGAAGTATTTAAAATATGTAATGGAAAATAGTTTTAAATAAATATGGAAGATTGAAACATATTTTTCAATGAATTAATAACATTACTTTCTATATATCTTATTAGAAAACCATATTGACTTACATTTCTTTATAATGTTTTGGAATGGAGAAATGATTATTCAGGAACTCATATTGAGTTTTAATACTCACTCTTATCACTATATGTCTATTTATATCTTCTAGTGTTTCTTCCATCTTATATTTGAAATCTATTGAGTGGCATCGGTTCAGCCATTAATGGTGACTAATAGGGTCACATGGAGGATTGTCCAGTTTTATTTATTTTCCTCAAATAATTATGTCTTATTTTATTTGTTGGTGTTTAATTATTTACCTGATAATCATGTGATAAATCAGTACCAACTACGTATTCTTGATTAAAAACACTATTTTTTTGTCTAGGGCGATTGGGAATGCCTCTCCAACTCTGTCGAGGTCCAGTACAAGTGACTAGTTCAATGATGATCATTGTTTGTTAATTAAAATAAACATAAACCATCCAGAGAATCAAAATTTATTGTATCGATATATCATATTACAATTAAATTATAAAAAATATTTATTGTTTTTTAATTAATTAAATATAATTCCACTAAATCATTCATGAGGAAACAACCACTCTATTTTGAAATAAAATATTCAAAATATTGAAATTCACAAATTGTCATGGAAAAAATTCCCTTTTAAATAACATAGGGTACATGTATAGTTTTCATAAAAAAATGATAGGTCATGATAGTAGGAAATGTCATTCGTTATGTATATGTTAAGTACAGCATTCCAATCCTTTAAAGGAAAATTCCAAATATACATCCTTTTTGGAAAATGGTAAGAAGAATATTTTCAAACAATTTTATGTTATTTCAAAAATAGATAAAAATGAAATTACATTGTCATATGTGAATAATAAAAACCTTCTTCAAAATAATATTTTAAAACATGGATATCAATGAAAATGGTATTTTGACCAATGAGAGAAATTTAATCTATTTTCCATACAAACATATTTTTAGTATATTGAGTAAAAATGGATTGGAAAATGAACGAAAAAACTATATATTAAAGAAATAACTAAATGCGAGGAAAATTCATGAGTATATTGAAATTATTAAAATAATTTTTATCATCATAACTTAACCATAATCCATCCTTATAACAATTAGATTGTAATAAGAAACCCCTTACCATAGGTCTGACTTCCTACGTAAGTAACCAAAAATAATGTATAATAAACATATGGTTTTTATAAACAAAATTACAGAACAAAACTCTGAAATATATTACCATATAATATTTAATTATAGCATCATATAACCTATTTACTAATAATTAATTATTAAAATCTCTATTCTGGGTGACAATTGTTTATTTTTTCCTGTAAGCTTTGGTTTTGTTGTTTTCATCCTTGTACAATGACCAATGTTTGATCACTTCCATAATTTTAATCATGTTATAAAAATAATATACATTAATTATATTTATATATGTATATATATTTATATTCATCCATAAATTTTGTGGATTCAAAAATGAATTACATCGTTCATGGAGATGGTGAGTCGTACGTATGCATGAACACTGTTTTGAATTTTTAAATGGTTGGAATAAAATAAAGGTAAATAATTGTACACCTATCCTATATAATTATTATATCAAATATATTCATACAATTTATCCTCATTACAATATAATTAAAATATAAATGAAAAAAATTATATCGCCTCATGGAGATGGTAGTCCACACGCACGCACGAGCAGTGTTATCATTTACCATGAGATTTTATGGTAAGAAGGTACACATGATATTATCATTAAATAAGTATAATTAATTCACATGTATATAACACATAAAAATTAAACCCATCACAATACCCATCCATTAAATATGGTGAGTGAAAAATAATTTTATTTTTATGTAGAGACGGTAAACCGTACGTACACATAATTAGTGCTTTCACTTTCCATTTGATGGGATAGAAGGTGTATAATGGTATTTTAAAAATTATGATAATATTTAATTAAATTTAGGATATTTTTTATTATATTATGAATAATATTATATATTTAGAGGAGTTATAATAAAAAATTATTATAATGTGATCAGTTAAATCAATTATTTCTTCTTTGAAATGACTCCTTTATATCTATTCTAAAGGGGTATAGGTTTGGTGTTTTGGGAAAATAAAAACCTTTATGTTTTAATATGGAACTTGAAAATATAAATTAGATTTTTTTTTTCTATAAGATTAATTGGGGTGTGAATAAGAGAATGGAGTGTTCCCATTTATAATTGACGGGATGGGAACTCTTTTAATTTTATTAATTATTAAATTAATATAAACTATTTTCAGGTCCAAATGGATCCAAAATGATAATATTAGAATATAATACAATTCTGATTCAAAATAGTACAATTAAAAAAATTTATACTTGTTTTGATCACAATTGTATCCTTATTGTATAGTTTTAAACCCATGATAACCCTTCTGACAATTACTAAAATATTAATGTTTTATATGCTTTACGATCATTAATGTTACTATAAAAAATGATCAATAAACGGACCATCGGTGATTTTTAAAACTATATACCAATAATTTGGGAAAATATATGAATTTTATGAATTTTATATCAATTAATGAAATATTTTTTGTCATAATATATAATTATTGTCATTATTTACACTATTCATTGAATTTAACATTTAATTCAACAATACAATGGTGGAATACTAGTAAAATGATTCCACCCCTACATAATATGTAATTTATATCTATAAAATTTATGGTACACATTAACTTATTCAAATTATAGAACATTAAAAAAAATTTAAAATCATTTATTTTATTTTTTATTAATTGGAAAAATGTTGCATTGGTGTCGCATTAGAAAATAATAGCATTCAATAATTACTAAAAAATAAAAATAAATTTATATTGGGAAATTAAATTAATTTATCTTAAAAAAATCAGTTATATTCATTCATAATTTACCATTTGAACTACATGGACATATAAAAGATATTAAATCAAGGAAAGTTCAATTTTGAAATATTCTTTGATTTAAATATTTTTAGGTGAATTTAATGGGGATGTTTCTATTAATGGAACCAATTTATAGACTATAGTGATAAGGGTTGAATTTAATTCAGTTAATAAGAAGTAAGATGAAAAATTATGGCCTCAACACTAAGATTTAACCTATATTTACCAGATTTACCTGTTTTTGAGGTGATATGTTTTACTACGATTACTATTCATTTTTTTGAAACATGAAAGGGGCATATTTACCAAATTTTAACCTAATGAATATAAATATGTAATTTATTTTATAAAATTCACTAAAAATAAATGTAAAAAATTAAATTTTGAATTAATTCTTCAAAATGTGATGGAAACGTGTTTTACAAAAACAATTTTTTTAAATGTTAACCTGGATTTTTTATAATCCTAAGAATAATAATTATTTGATGAATTGTAAATTTATATTTAATATAGAATATATAAATTTCATTTAAATCATTCAGCAATAATTTTGAATTTCATTTATAATAATAAAAATAATTTTCAGGCATAAAAAATATTTAAGAAATCATATGCATTATTTTCAAAGGAATTTTTTTTATTTTTAATTACTTTAAAAAAATTAATTAAATTTAAAAATGTGTACGAAATAAATTTTAATAATTTTGTTATTCATACTCAAATATACTAATCCAATGGCTATGTGATACTAATATTTTAACAGTATATCAGATTTGGTCTAAACTCTCTTTTATGAGTAAAACAAACAATTAGAGAAATTAATGATATTTGATAATATATATTTATTAAAATATCACAGTGTTAATTTACACCACCATTTATGATTTTTCACTAAAAATTCCATTACTCTGATTAAAACAATTGAGTAAATTTATGCCTCATCATATCATTAGGTTACAAATTGATAATATCTCCAAAAAACATTGACCCGATGATGAGTCTTTCATTATAGCACATTATATTTATGATCTATATTATCGACCTATTTTTTATCACAATGAATTTACATATATAGTGGTATAACCATTGATTTTAGAATGTTTTATGTATCAGGTATATACTTCCTCATGATAGATACATGGAACTCATCTTGAACTTGAGAGTGATCTGATGGGAGTTCCAATTGATAAGCTACCATCCATATAAAATCAAGCATTTCAAAAGGACCAATATACCTATATATCAAATTTCCCTTATGTCCATATATAATCACCCACTTCCCAGGAGATATATTTCATAATACATTGTCACCAACTACAAACTCTAGGTCTTTCTAATGATTATCAGTTTAACTCCTTTGCCGGCTCTAAGGTGCTCTTATGTGATGTTGAATGGATCAGACCATCCCAACCATTTCCTCTTCTATATGGGGATTATAAGAAGACCTAAAACACAACATAATAACTATATCCATTTAAATGAATCTCCAAAACTTTGAGTAAATTCTCAGATACACATCTAATACCACATATAGTGGTACACCATGAAATATTAAAATTTCATTATTCCATAAAAACAAAAGATTTTAATGAAGGAAATTTTATCTAATGGTAATAATGTGTGCTGAATTTATATATAATTCAACTAAATCCCGTTTAATTTTATACCATTATGATTATTCATAGATTCTACTTAAAAAATCCATAGAGATGTTTTCACATTTCCATTGTAGTATGATTATTGGCCATAACATCATCTAATAATTATATCTCTTAGCCTTAACCTATTGATATAAAAACACCATGAATCATACTATTTAATATCTCTCTTCATTATATACCACCAAAAACCTTTTCAAATATCTATATATCATCATACATCTAGGGTGAATATTTAATGATGAACTACAAACTTCATCTAAAAGATCGATCTTAAAATCTGGTATGTTGCAGTCACAAACCTGGTTCGTGAAAAATATTATTACTTCATAATCATGGTTGAAATCAGGTAAATTTCTCACTTTTTCATCTCTACATATTCCTTATATTCATGTTTAATCATTATATAGATAAACAGTTGAAAAAATATGAATGATAATATATTCCCCCTTACATAAACATTTTCTGATCCACCATTTAAAATTATTTAAATTTTTATTCTTTAGTGATCCATATCAAATATAAGAATGCATGATACTTTTTACATTGAGCATCTTCCACCTTGTTCACATTCCTGGAGTGGTAATGTGTTGTGCAATCAAAATCAATAAGCATCTCCACACATCTTCTATGGTGAATGTCTATCTCTTTTTGAAAGAATATAATATTTCAAATATATGGATAAATTTATATGTCACAACATTATCCATAGATACAATATATTTATATATTTAATAAAATAAATCAAAATAAAAAACTCTAAAAAAACATTTGACTAATATTTATCATACACCATCAATATTTCTCATTCAACAGGATGTCACACATCGTTCCCCACATTGATGAATAACTATTGACTAAAATGCCATATCCTCTGTAGGGATGTGTAAGGACAGGTGCACTGACTAGAATTCTCATAAGCCCCATAAATAGTTCATCACAGTCAGCCATTCAATAGAAAATGGTCCACTTATGAGTTAATATTGTGAGTGGATTTAATTTTGGTTAAAAATTCTCTATAATGTTCTCATATTATCCATCAAAACCATGAAGAATATAGCTCATAGTCATATTGGTTTGTCTAGTCCGATGATCAAAACATTTTTTCTTTGGAGGGTCTACTGATGTACCCACACATTATATTTTATGACCCAATAATTAAACCATTTAAATTAAAATGTCACACATGGAAATTTTTTCATTATCTGTATCCATCATTAAGGTCTTCATCACAATTCTTAAGTGATCATCATTATCATCCATTATCTTTGAATATATAATAATTTTATCAATAAATACACTTAAAAACATATCAAGGTGTTCCCTAAAGACTTCATTCATTTAATCCATAAAGCATATAGAGGAATTCATAAGAGAAAAATGAATCAATATAAATTTAAAGTGTCCATAACACGTGTGGAATGTTTTTATTGTTGTATCTACCCACATGAACCTTTATTGATGATATCCAGAATAAATATAATTATTCGAAAATTATTGAGTCGCGTGTTATTGATTGGATAATTGATTAATATGGGTTAAATGATACATGTTGTTGATAGTTATATTCTTAAGTACTCGATAATTGTGGTAAATATTCATTGAACCATTTTTCTTCTTGGAAAATGAAATAGTGACAACCCAAGTTGACACAATTAGTCAAATAAATCTATTATGAAGATTGACTATGAGTTGATTGCCAAATTCTTGAAACTCAATCCTGGTAATTCAATATCATGTCTGGGTAATAGGTGTAACACTAGGTGTGATTTATATTGAAAATAAAAATTCCCAATTCGGTAGAAAACCAAAAAATTATTTTGAAAACAAATCAAACAACTCCAACATAATAGGAATATCTTTGAAATAGAAATTATCTAAATCCATCTAAGATAAATGTCCTTTTTAAATAGGAATCCTGGCCCATATAATGGTTATAATTTCCATTGGATGTCCATTTTTTCAATCAAACCAATCGATGATTCGATATTGGTTCATAATACGAGATGAAACTTTCCTTCGATATAAATAAATTTAAGGTCCATGTAATGAAATTAAATCCATGACATCAATAAAATCAAAATCAATTAGAGGATATATAAAAATATTTTCATGAATAACATTCCAAAAACAAAAAGTAAATAATAATCATAGACTTAATATGTGATCATTATTCCATTTTTTGTCTCCATAACAAATCCTGTAACTAATTATTAGAGTGGTAGTACAATAAAAATAGAATATTCTTTAAAAATAAATGAGTTGATATATCAATAACTACATAAGACATTTTATGTTCTATAGTGGATGATATGTGTTCCTTTTACCACGCCATAATCGTAAACCTCATTGTAAATAGTGATCATTTGATATTTTCATTTATATCTAGTATTTTAATGATTTTGACATTATTCATCATAATTAACCTTAAAATTAGGGAACTTGTTAAAATAAAAAAAATATTCCCTGAATTTAAAACACTGGATCCTGGGTGGTACATTAAATGATGATTTATATCTATTCACATCATTAGATAACTTATTCCAATCATATTGACATTCAATTACTTTATGGAATCCCTTTCCACACATGATACATTTACTAGTTCCATTAAAATCATTTTCACTATGTTTCCTTCCACATATTGATCAAAAAGTAATTTATGTATTCTTATCTAAATGGTTTTTATAATTTCCATTGAATTCCATTTTTATTTTCTCATAAAACCCATAATATTGAGGGGTAAAAATGTGTCAATATCTACCGTTATGGAACCTAAAAATATTTCTTCAGAGATTCCTTAATTTTATTTTGAAAAACACCCTTTCGAGAATTGGTTTTAAGCCATTGACGAATAAATAAACCTTACATTTAGGAAAGATGATAATACTAGATGTACACATCACATGTCTTGATAAAATTACCTCATAGGCACCAAGGGATTCATCATCACTATAATTTTTCTAAAAGAAATCATTTTTCATTTTTATATGAATATTATTTGGGAAATACATATTAGGATATAACCATTTAAACTCATCCAGATATAGGGAGTCAATTATTCATATTTCTCCATGTTCATGATAAGAGTCAAACAATTATATAATTTGACACTTAATAAAAGAAAATTAGAATAATATCCTCATGTTATGGACACAAGATAAGGGAAAATATCTTTTTAGTTGTGTTGATCCATTTCACAATACATTGTGGATCAGTAGACCCCCTAAAAGAAGGTGGGTGTATTCTCATGAAGGACTCAATAGATCATTGTTCCATTATTTTACAGTTGTTTAACTCAATATTATTTATAGATTGGCAAGTTTTTATGATAATAGAAAATATATTTTTCATTCAATCATCCATAACATTTTTTTATCAAGAGGAAAATCACTTCATTGTTTATAACATTCAAAATTAACATGATTCGTTCAGGATCATCTATTGAATAAAACAAAAAATCACAGTGTCAAAATTATTAATCATAGTGGGAAGACACATAATCTTGAAATATCATATCTTGGATGTATAACACCTAATACCATGAACTATGAAAATTTAGGTTTAACAAATGTAATTTATGATCATTTACAATATCTTAATTTTTTTCTTATAAATTTAATTATCCTTAAGATTCTCAAACATTATTTCTCATCCTAGTATCTGTAGTTTAACTAAACCTTTATCTAAATCCAACTATAGTGATATAGTTTTTTCCTATATATATATACTATGTATAAATAGGGGGATATTTTTTTAAATAACATAATGTTCCATCCCAGAATCATATAGGTTTAGTATCATTGGAAACACGGAAACACGAAGAATAGGTTCATAATAGGTCAACATTATCTCCCACTTATATATTCATAATTATCACTAATAAAATATGTACCACACATAAAACCTATCATTATAAACAATTGAAGTTGAACATAATAAAGGGGGATCACTAATTCTTAGTAATAGTATAAAAGGGATACATTAATGATTATGGGTATCAGAACATGAGACAAAATTTTAAAACAACACCCAATATATCATAGATCATAATATTGAGTCATAAAATAACTATTTATGGTTTTATAATATATGAATAAAAAGGGAATCAAAGAAATTGATCTAGGAGAGCATAACTTTTCTATAAGACAGAAGTTCAAGGAACACACATAAGTATAGAAAATCATTTCCTTAGTAGTCAGCGCTCATTTAAAATACTTTTATGGTGAATTGCATTCCCTCCCCAAACCATCACAATAGTCAAGGTTCACTTCCAAAACCATTAGTGGATGAAGTCTCTTAATGTGCCATGTTAACAACCCATATTATTCTTATTTAGCTTATGAGATATCAAAATTTACACAATGAGTACGTGTGAGATGTAGTTCCTTCTAATAACATAACGAAATTCATACATAAATGTTCCACAATATAATAAACCAATCATCATATCCAAAACCATGAAAAGAAATGGGTTTAATAAATAATTCACCATATAAAGACTAATTAAAAATGAACAGGCTTCAAACATACCATTCCATCATAAATATAAAACATAAATATAAAGAATAAGTATGGAATCCTTGGACCGAATTTAACATCCTAAGTACTTATAAAATTATTTGTTTTCATTCTGGAATTAAATAGTTAAATTACTTTTAAATGTGTAATGAGAAAAAAAGATTTTATAGAGATTAAGGAATCTACCCAGATATAATAGTAACCTCACTTATGAATGTATAAATTTTAATTTTCTATCTTATGAATTAAAATATAATATATTTCATTCATTGAATAAGTAAATAAATGTTTTAGACATTATAAATGAAGTGTTTGTATTTTTTCTAATTTATAAATATTATATTACAATTTTATATAAATCTAATAATGAAAAAGAAAATTTATTTTTATAAAATATATTCAGAAATTTGTATTTTTTATTTTAAATTTATTCTTGAGACATTATGCAATTTTTCAATGTTTTATAAAATTTGTTATAATTTTAAAAATGGTATTTTTCGAATAAATGATGATTTTAATTAAAAATACAATTACTCATATTTATAAATTAGTTTAAAATAATGGATTTTATTTATGATTTATAATCATTGAAATATTTTTATGGTGAATTTTTATGATTTTTCTAAAATAGTAGAATTTTTGGAGAATAATGAAAAATTGTAATTTACTATATTTCAAAAAATACCTGAATTATTGAGTCACATATGATTTATGGATGATTTATGACCATAATTTCAAAGAATAATTATTTATTTTAATATATTTGAAGAAAATTATCAAACTATTCATTATATTGTGCCAAAATAATAAACTAATGAATTAAATATTCAACAAAACTCCCATCTCATCCACTATAAAGGAAACTCATATCAACATCCTCTCCTCACACCTCCAAATCCTTGAAGGTTGTCCAAATTATTCCTAATAAACTTCCCAAAACTGTACCACGAATCCAAGATCCCCTGGTCTCAAGAAAATACCAAATAAAATTTTTCAAAGGAAGTTCTCAAAGAGAATAATAGGAGAGGTAATGTCCTCTTTTTTATCATATTTTATATTTAATTTAATTTATTTTCTTATTCTATCCTCACATACCCTTTCCAATGTGATATGATAACTCTATTATCTTATATATAGTGTCATGTTATTATGTTAATGTAATATCCAACATCAATCCTATCATCTTCTCCTATTATTCTAGAAAATTAAATCATCATATGTGATGTCTCGATTGACCACCTTCATGGATACCGAATTTTCACAGTCTATTACCACATTCAGAGAAGTCTATAAAACCATTATTATGGTTAAATAATACTTTATTATAAATTTGATATTCTATATAGTTTTCTAGAACAAATAAATATATATGATATTACAAAAATGATATGAATTCATGGTGGTAGTAAAAACCAACAAAATAAACGAAATCATTTTTATTAATTTTTTATCTATTGTATCATCTTCATATCAGAAAAAAAAATAGACATGGTATCATTAAGAATTTTAGAAACATATTAATACCAATTTTTCAACTTCTTGAGTTTTTCTTCCATTCGATAAGAAACCCCCTAATGAACCAACCATGGAAACCATGATATAAACACACCCGAAATAATAAAAATAAGATAATATAGTCCATAAATTTTTGGAAAGATGTTATAAAAATACCATATAAGATATTATAAATATTAATATAGTTATTTAATTTTTTAACAGCAATCTTTAAACCATTATACATAAGTTTTTAACATGTTTGATGTAATATTAACCTGAGGTAAAGGACTTTCCATTGAAAATCATAATTAATGAATCTTTTTTCAAAAAATTGAAATAAATGTTTTTATGATAAAGTATTAGTGTTTCTTTATTATTTTTTGTTACATGAAATATTTTTATGATCAAGGGTGGGAAATATATCTCCTTCTAATTCATATGGTATGTTTATGAAGGAATTTGGTCATAATATTTATTCCAAGTGTAACTATGATAGTTAAATCAAATGGTAGTCATGATGGTTACATTTTAAAGAAGATGATATGGTTGAATATCATATGGTAGTTGTGATGGATAAAATATTATGTAATTAATTCTCCAAAACACCTAAATAGTTTATTTAGGTTCTCTATGTTTTCCAAAAGTATGTATATGATAATATTTGGGGGAGATGTATGTATTTGGGAAAATTAATTCATTTCTTTATAAGTATAAATAGAATAAAATTTCCAATAACTAATATCCCATAATGATGTGTTTTTTATCATCCAATGTTATATAAAAATTAACATAGATTAAGGAGGGGTAAAAGAAAAGAAGAATCAAATATTAATGTTTATGTTTTTGAAGAAATTGGAACTTCATTGAGAAACATAACATTTTGATGGGGGCTAATGTGTACAGCCACTTTACTGAAGGAATTTCTACAATTGACTCATTCATGTCGGGTTCACCAATTTTCCCCCTCATATTTCACAACATTGGACGATTTTATATTTGGGAATAGTTTCAAATAGGTTTGTTTATGGAACATGAAATACCCAACGGATCAATATCCATAGGGACATTCATTATAAAGGTGATTAATTGTAATGTGTTTTAACCTAGGATTCTTAAGAACTATCATTGGTTTAGATGATGTGAGGATGTTATCAGCAACCCCATTTTGGGATAATTATTTCATAATCCAAGGCCCTCTTATATATTTATGATATGTTCACGAATCCTTCATTAATTATCAGGTTTGTTGTGGGAAATCTCCTTATTATCAATCAATTATTAGCATGAGTGGAATTTAGAACCATCTATATGTATATGATGTTCTTCATCAATGGAGATATCTATATATATCTGGGGTTATACATAAATGGTATCCCCCCATATACTACATAGATATTCTTGTGTCTTCATTATAACGATGCTGGTTTCTAAGCCCCTCAATGGGGGAACTCGATAGTTTGTAATCATCCATGTAGATGATGGTCACTCTGGAGTCTATCCTCATCTAAGGAGACAAAAGTAGTTTTTATATTGGGATTAAATCCATAAACGGGATTCCGATGTATATTTGTTAATGTAATCCGATATCATGTAGTTTTGTGTTGCTTAGTGGGACATGTCATACCTTTTAAGGTCATGTGATTAGGACATGGTTGTAGTTTTTAACATCATGTTGAAAGTAAGTCTAAGAATTAGGCTCCTCTTCAATTTTTGGCATGGGACTTATATTGGGGCATCCTAGTGAAACTCAAAGGTATATGATCATCCAATTTGAAATAAAACCTGCTAGAGAGATGTCCCATAGAGAACAAGGTTGATTTGGGGTGCTGGGTTTGAACCTTAGGGAGGCTTCCTACAAATACCATTTATATGGGAATCAAGGACCACATTGTTCTGTATGTCTCATAGGCTAGTATATCCCATTGAAAGGATTAAATCATGGAATAATTTTGAAGATTATTCCCTATAATGGGGACCATGAGATATGTTTTAACACATGTTAGTTAAGGGATGTAATTTGAGGCTTAAATCTATGGAGGTTTCCCTGATTAAAGTAATTAGTATTAGGGATTACTCATGAGTAGGATGCCAAGTGAGCCGAGGCCCTAAATGGGCATTTTATCTATCCTGGTTAATATGAATTAGAGATATAATTGTTCATTCCTGAATACCTACACCTATTGAGGCGTTGTAGTGTTTTCAAACAGGGGATTACAGTTCATTGAGATGGTTAATTATTTGATTATTCACGAGGAAGATGTCCTGGGTTGTAGTCATGTGTATATAGTGACCACCATTGATCTCTAATACCACATGATTATGCTCGGTGTGAGAAGGAAAAGGAAGCGGAATATTCTAGAACCACACAATTTACTCTTTCCACTAATGGATGAGAGATAGATAATATTGGCACATACTCCTAAGGATGATTCCCATTTGATTTGTTTGGGGGATTAATGCTAATGTGTAATATCATTTGAGTGTTGTTTGGGGCTAACTCCTAAAGAGGATTTCCATTTTTTTGTTGGTTAGGTCTTACTCCAAAGGAGGATTTCCTTTGAGCTTTGGATGGGTACTACTCCTAAATATTATTCCCATTAGTGGTTTGGTTGGGGATTACTCATATGTTTGATTCCCATTTAAGGGTTGGTTGGGGCTTACTCCAAAAGGGGATGCCCATTTTAGGATTGGTTGGGGATTACTCCTATGGAGGATATCCATTGAGGATTGGTAGGGGATTAACCCAAATAAATATTCCCATTTGAGGTTTGTTTGGGGATTAATCCAATGTAAAATGACCATTTAAGGTTTGGTTGGGTATTACTCCAAAGGAAGATACCAATTGGATGTTTGGACTGGGCTTACTCAAAGGAGTATTCCCATTATATTTGTTTAACCAAAAAAAGGAGTCCAGTGATGAGGATTCGAGAGTTTCTTTTGGAGGTTATCGACTCATGTTACTCGAGGAATCCATGAGGAGAATATCAACACATAACATTGGAAAGGAAACATGGGATTATGTCGACTAAAGGCCTATTTTAGGGAGTGTTGAGGATTTTCTCCCTTCATGGTATTATATGGATGCACATTAATGCAGTATAAGGTGAGACCAAAAATATCATTTACTCGGCCTGGAGGGCTAGGACCACAACACAACAATGGTCTTGAGAGGGGGTCTGGGGGTGCATCCCTAGTGGGTTGGGACATCGGGATTTCTAATGTGTGACTTGTAGGTGGGTCTCATAGGTGGGTCACGTATGTGGGTCATGTAGGTGGGTCACGCAAGTGGGTCACGTAAGTGGGTACTACAGGTGGGTCTCACAAGTGGGTCTCTCATGTGGGTCATCTAGGAGGGTCCTACAGGTGGGTCACACACATTGGTCTCCCACGTGGGTCCCCTAGGTATGGATCACCCATGTGTGTCAGATAGCAGGGTCACCAATGTGGGGAATATAGCTGGGTCATATAACTCTTGGCCGTGCATGTATGGGTCACCCAGGTTCTATGATTGGGGGCCACAGCTTAGTGAAGTTGGTCCATGGATGTTCACCCAAGTAGAGATCGACTGCATTGGAAAATGACATGTGTGGATAGATCCCTCTATGGGATTCAAAGTTTAGGAGTTAGACTATCATATAGAAAATTTAAGGTGGAGGGGGAAATTTTAAGACATTTTGTACATATGTGGATGGACTTGCATGGATGGTAACACACAGATTGATGTGGGTGGATGACCCTCTATGAATGACCTGCGCTGTGACACACTTCCCTTTACAAAAATTTTCTAACTTCCAAGATTCATAACATTTGATCTGTGATTGAATTTTGGAATTGTGACAAATAAATGTACACCTCTCATTGTGTTCTACACTTCATTACATGGTTAATATAAAAATATACTCTTGGAAGAAAATTAGAAATTTCATTTTTATTTGTCAACACCTTTTAATCATTGGTCATGGAAATCCATAGCCTACTCCTAGAGGGTGTCTTTCCCCATATACCACATTGTGGATTAGTCTCATGGAAAAAAGGAAATTCAACCCTAAATTCTGTGGAAAATTTCATGAAACACAATCTATGTTGTTAATATTTGTAACGGTTTATCATGAAATGATTTCATATTTAATTAAAAAAATGTTTACATTGGAAGGAATGTATATGATTTTAGTTGTATATCAGTTTAATTATTGTGTGTTAAATTTTTTGAATTACGTATTAATTTTCTAAAACTGCAATATGAAAATATATTTGGAAATTTAAGAAAGTGAATTCTAAAATAATTTCCTAGATTATGTAAGGTTTCATATTGGGACTTTATAGATTTTTTTAAAGAGTGGTTTTGATAACTTCATGGGTAATAATGACTACAATAGATTACCATAAATTAATTTTTACCATATTTTTATGTTTAAATAATAAATAATTTAAATATTAAATTGTTTCTTCATCTAGTATATTCCTATATAGAATGGGTTTCCACAAAAGAAACGAGAATGATAACGTATGAATGAATAGAGAGGATGATATCATTCTAAATCTAAAACCTATAACAGTGGAAATTGGAACCGATTAGTTTTTACACAAATGGAATAGTTGAAATTGTTTATAAATGGTGATGGAATCCATAAAAGGGAATAACTAGAACAACAATAAATTATATGATCGTAGTGGAACATTTTATGAGACAACACCCTCCAGCATTCAATGGATCTCCTGACATTGTGCTGGATGAAGGAGGGATTAATGTTCTTGAAAAGTTATTCAATATCATGGGGTGTTTGGATAATAAAAATATTTGTCTTTTTATTAATCATTTTAAGATGAATCCGGATAGTGGAGGTCAATAGTCAATAATATTGGGGATATTGAAGAGATTTATGCCTTGGAATGTGATGAATTTAAGAATATTTTCCTTCAAAAATATTTTCCTAATGTGTTCTGACTTAGGATGGAAAATAAATTTTTGGAATTGAAAAAAGTAGGATGATTTAGTGTCCATGTATGAATAAAACATTACTCAATTGGAAGGGTATTCTATTAATCTTATTTGGTATCTTGATAGTAAAGTCAATCATTTTAATCTAGATTAAATTAATGATATGGAATGTAATTGGACTCCCATGAATTAAATTGTTATGAGTATATTCTATGATGTGATGAGATGGTAGAAATGGATTTTTATGATGATTGTTAATACGTTGAAAAAAAATATAAAGATAAGGTTCATATAGAAGGAAATTTGTAAGAATCAATCAGTGAGATATGAATGTAATCATATCCAGTTTTTTTATAAAGTGTTCTAAAAAACCCTGGGGAATACCTTAAAAACCAATAAGTGTTTTAAATGATGTATGTTTGGACATGTAGCTGGCAATTTCAATGAAAATGGTATTTTTTTGGTACATTTAATTCTAATAATAAAATGTAAATGTTTCTTAAATTTATTAATATGGGGAATTATGAAAATACTTTCACTAGAATGAGCCTAATGATAAATAAGCCATATTATAAGAAGAATAGTGAAAATAAATCCAATGTTAAAAAATCATCATATTTTGGGAATTCCAATGAAGTGGTATCAAGTAATTTTTTCTTCTCCAATTTTTTTAATGTTTTGTTTGAAATAGGATCCACACATTCTTTCATTTATTAATAATTTTCTGGTAAATTTGAAATTTCAACTTAAGAAATGAAACCAGAACTTATTGTTATAACACCAGAGGGAAATATTGAAGAAAAAAAGGAATTATAATGATTTTTTTGTCTATAGATATATATTACTTGAAAAACATATAGGTTAACATTATTATATTTTTCTGTTAATGATGTACTGTTGGTAAATTAATTCCTTTATGTTTTTGCTGATGATTTTCCTAGTGGTATACATGACTGGGAATTTTAATCTACCATTGAGTTAGTTCTTAATAATAAGGAAATTTCAAAACCCCCATTTCTATGGTCTCAAGTGGTACTTATTGAATTAAAAAAGTAGTTGTAGGGGTTTTTTGATAAAAGATTAATTTATCCAAGAACATCACCATGGGGTGCTCCTATTATCTTGTTAAAAATAAATATCTTTCCTTAAGACTTCTCATTTATTATAAATCTTTTAATTAAATTACAATTAAGAATAAGTATCCACTACCCCATATCGATGACTTGTTTGAATTGCTCCAAGGAGCTCAGCATTTTCCAAGATCGACTTGAGATCTGGGTACCATTGACTGATGGTGAAGGAAATAAACATTCCAAAACATAATTCCATACTAGATATGGGAATTATGAGTTTTTTTATTCCATTTTGGTTGAAAAACAGTTCCTACTGTATTTATGAATTTTATGAATAAAGTATTATAAGAATATTTGGTTAAGTTGTTGTTGTTGTTTATATTGAAGATATGATCATCAATTTAAAATTTTATAAGGATAATAATAAAAATTTATGGATTTTTGTGGAAACTCTCAAAGATAAGTAGTTATAAATTAAATAAATAAAATATGACTTCTGTTTGTAATAGATTTATTTTCTTTCTTAAATGGCCTGAAGGCCTTCATTTTTATTGTTTTTGATAACCCCCTGTTTCAAGGGATGAGGGGTAACCCTTACAAGGCTCATAGGATCAGAGATTACAAGGCCCGTAGGCTTATGAAATTACATGACCTGAAGGTCATAGGGAATTCAACCACACTATCTACAAGGAACATCCCTCCCCAGCATCTGCATATTTTCTTGAAGAAATTATAAATAAGGATGAAATAACTATTGATTCCACAAAAAAAAGTGGTTTATGAATGTCCATGACCTACAAATTTTATAGAGATGCATTTGTTCGTTGATTATAATTCTATTACCAAAGGGTTGTTAAAAAAATGATGGTTATATATCCCCATAACAAAGTTAACATGAAAAGGGGTTAATCTAATTTAGGCAAATTAATGTGATGTCTTCCTTTAGGAACTAAATGGAATATTGGTGGTTGCTCTAGTTTTGGATATTCCTTCTATAAATTGTGATACTTTCATCTACAGTTATGCTTCATTAATGTAATATGGTTGTGTTCTGATGGAGAATGATCATGTAATTGCTTATGCTTTATGAAAACTGATACCACCTCACATAAATTACCCCACACATGATTTGTAAATTGTTTTTATGGGTTCCACATTAATCATTTAGAGACACCATTTATATGAAACCAAATGTGAAATATATTCTTACCATAAATTTTTTAATTAAATATTAACTCAAAAAGAATTGGAAAAAAGGTTGTGAATAATATTGGAACTAATAAAGGATTATGATCACACAATCAATTAACATCTTAGAAAAGAGAACAAACTGTCAGATTCCTTGAGTTGAAAACATCATGCAACATTGACCATGTTTTCTTTGGAACATGAACCCTTGGTTTATGATTTGATAAATATTTTATTGTAATTTTTTGGTTAAGTATATTTCATAATTTTGTTTCAAGTGTCAACAAAGTCATATCTCTATGAAATATTTACAGAAGAGTAGAAGGAAGAACATGAGTTACATAAAAAGGTTGAATTTTTTAATCAAGGTAAGAAAAATGAGGTTAATATTGATAACGAATGTGTTATAATATTTGGAGTGAGATTATGGGTTCCTAATAATCTCCATATGAAGAAATAAAGTTTAATTGAATATTATAGTTATCTGTTTTTAGTTAATCTTAGAATCACTGAGATATACATATACCTTCAGGAGTATTACTCATGGGAAGAATGAAATTATATATTGAATAATTTACCATGAAATGTTTGAAATTTAAAACAGGTTAATATAGAATGAAAACTATCCAAAGGGATGTTTCGTCTATTTGAATTACCACAGTGGAAAAGGGAAAATATATCAATTGAATTCATAGTGGGAATACCAATGAAATTTTGGGGAAACAATGTGATATGGGTTATTTCTTATTGACTAACTAAATATACACAATTCCTTCCAATTCGAGAGACTCCATATCTGGATCATATTTATAGACTGTACCTAAAACCGATTGTAAAGTTACATAGAGTTCCTCTTTATACTGAATTTAACTGTGATCCCAAGTTATGTTATTAATTTTGGAATGGCCTTGAGAAGTCATTGGGAACTGAATTAAATTTTAGTATAGACTTTCATACCCAATCTGATGTATAGGCTGAGCAAGCAATTCATACCCTGGAATAAATGATTTGATCATGTTCAATGTATTTATAAGGAATTTGGGATCTATATATTACATTAGTTGTGTTTTATTATAAAAATAGTTTTTATTCTAGTATACAGATGAATTATTTTGAGGCATTATAAGTAATGTAGTTTAGAACTCCATCATTTTGGGATGAGGTCAGGGAAATGACATTCAAGGGACCATAATTAGTAGAATAATTTCTTATGAAATTGATGATAATCCCACAACACATGAGGACATAATAGAGTTGTCTAAAAATTTAGGCATATAAGGGGAGGAATGAATTTTCATTTGAGGTAGGTGATCATGTTTTCCGAAAAAATATCACATTGGATAAGTGTTATACATTTTGTTACGAAAGGAAAGAAATGACAATGGATTATTTGACCTTATGAAATTCTAGAAAAAATCAGACCAATTGCTTACCAAGTATCATTTCTATTGATTCTATCTCAGGTATATATTGTTTTCATGTTTTGATATTAAGAATGAATTTTTTATATTAATTTCATTTTTTAAACCCAAAATGTTTTCATCTAGAAAAGAACTTTTCTTATGTGGAAAATCATGTTCAAATTCTTTATTTTCAGGAAAATGTTTTGTGGAATAATATAATTCACCAATATAAGGTAATGTGATGAAATCACATGTTTAATGAAACAAAATGGAAATATTAACATGCTATTAAGGAACGGTATCCTCACATTTTATTAAGTAAATTAAAAATTATGAAGATGTAATTTCCAGAAGGGGGGAAAATGTAACAACCAAATTTCTTATAAAATTATTTTTTTTCATTCTGGAATTGAATAGTAAAATTCATTATTAATGTATAATGAATTAACTAGTATTTAAAGGGATTAAGGAATCTATATAACTAGAATAGTAACCACACCTATGAAATTATAAATAAAATTTTGAAATCTTATAATTGAAAACAAAATATATTTATTTCATTCTATAAATAAATAATCATTTTGGAAATGATAAATTATGTGTGAGTTTTTTATAAGTTATAAATATTTGAATACAATGTTAAAATTAATATAATGATATAAAAGAGAACATATTTTCATAAAATGTGTTCATAAATTTGGATTTTGTTATCTTATTATTATAAGATAATTTAATTAGGCCTTATGTAATATTTCATAGTTTCCTAAAATTAGTTGTAATTTTAAACATAGTATTTTCTGAAAAAATAATGATTTCAATTAAAAATTAAAATTTTCATATAGATAAAATTATTTTAAAAAAATCGGAGTTCATTTTTTAATTCTACATGTTGAAATATGGTTATGGTGAAATTTTGGGATTTCTTCTAAAATAGTTGAATATTTTGTGAATATTGTAATACAATAATTTGCAATATTTAAAAAATAAATGAATTATTTAGTTATATATGTTTTATAGATGATGTAAGTCTATAATATTTAATAATAATTAATTATGTTAACATATTTAGTGATAATTATAAAACTATTCATTGTCTTGAGTGAAAAATAATAAACCAATGAATAAAATAATTAGAAAACACCCCTATCCTAATCTATAAATTCCACCTCTCACCAACTGTTCTAATCAAAACAAAAAATCCATAAATATTTTAAAAATTATACCCAATACACTTCCTAAACATATCCACCGCATCTAGGGGTCGTTGGACTCATCCAAACACCAAATATAATATTCCAAATGAGTATATCATGGTGAATAATACAAGAGGAAAAATCCTATTTTATTTTATTTTATTTTATGTTATTTTCTTCTCAATTACATTTATTTCCTTATTATCCCATCAAATAACCTATCCAAAGTGACATGATACCTCCTCTAGCTTACATATAATAAAATTTTATTCTATTTATGGAATATCAATCATCAAACAAATCCTCTTATCAGCTTATTCTAGAAAATGAAAGTGTCATCCATGACATGCCAATTCACCAACTTTAGGGACATCGAATTTTCATTTTCATTTACATAATTAAAAGATAAACCTCAAAAATATTATGGATAAATAATAATTAATTATAAATATTCTATGTTATATAATTATCTTGTACTAAGATATAAATATGATAATATATAAAATGATATAAGTTCATGGTGTTCGTAAAAACCACCAAAATAAATTGAATAATTTCCAATAATATTTTGTCTAATTAATCATTCATATATAATAAATTATGATATATTGTATCATTTAAACTTATAGAAACATATTAATATCATTTCATTCCACTTGTGTAGTTTTTCTTCCATTCGACATGAAACACCGTAATGAACTAACCATGAAACCATGAAATAACCGCATCCAAAATAATAATAATTATAAAATATTATCAATCAATGCATGTAATGATATTGTGGATGGATCTTATAAGGTGTTATAAATAATAATATATTCCTTAATATCTAAATAATACTCATTAAACAATTATACATGATGCTTGAAAATGTTTAAAATAAGACAAACCCGAGTTAAGGGAAATTCATTTTAAAATCTTTTTTAAGGTCTATTTTTACAAAAAATTAAAAAGAACTATTTTAATGATGAATGTATTCAGGTTTAATGATATTAATTTTTTTCTTTTTAATTTTTTTTGATGAAGGGTTGGACTTATATCAAACTCCAATGCATTGGGTTTTTAATGTTAGAAGTTGGTCGTAATCTTTATTCGAAGTGTAACAACGATGGTTACATTACATGGTAGTCATAAGGGTTACATTATAAGGTAGTTGAGAGGGTTAGAAATAATATAGTATTCATGAGGGTTACAATATTTAGTACATAATTCCCTATGAACCTAAATATTTTATTTATGATTACTATTTTTTCACTATGTAAATATATGATACTTTTTGGGTGAGAAGTATGTCTTGGTGAAAATTATATCATATGTCAATAAGTATTCATGAACAAATTTTTATATTTTCTAATGTCCATTATTGGGATTTTTATTCTTCTCACCCCATGTTTTAAAATGTTTTCCTAGTGTATATGGATGGATTATAGAAAATAATAAGCCAAGATGAATTATGTGATGATTTTTATAACAATATTTCATTTTTTTATTAAACAAATGGTATTATTAATGAAATTGATAGTATTTTAGTAGTAACCACTTCGTATTCTTGTTGGATGATATGTATGGAATATGTCCTAATTTTTTAAAACAGTGAATTAAAAAAATCAATGGGAATGAAATAAAGGTAATTCTAAAATAATTTGCTAATTTTTTTTAATATTTAAGGTAGTGAAATTATATAATATATCCTAAAAAACATTAAAACATTGAATGTTGTTGTTTTGGTTAAATTAAAATATAGTTAAAACATTTTTATTGTAAAATTACCTTTCTATTATGAAATAACCACTTAAATATAAATCAATTTCTAAAATATTTTTATAAAATATCATCTATGAATATAACCATGGTCAAATTCAATGGAAATATCAAAACATTATGTGTCCATAAAGGTAGGAAATTCCATTCTTACTATATAAGTAAAAAATATCCTTTAATAATTTAGTAATTAATGTCATGGTATACCTTCTTTGGAAGAAGAAAACAAGATTCCCTTTACATTTTTTTAAATCAAACATATTTAAAAATGACATTAAAAAATCACAGCTTAATTTTATAATACTTAATTATTATTATTTTTTAAACATTGAAGTGGATGAAAATGTAATTTTTTATCCAAGATAGAAATGAAGTCTTTTTTCCAAAAATATTTCAGATTCATGAGATATAAAGGTGAAGAAAAATAAAATTAAAACATGTATTTTTAATAAATAACCAATGGAGATAAAAATTAATGATTATATTGAGAGTTTGAGAATAATATTTAATCATCAGAACATAAAAATAATCAATATAAATAAACAATGATATTGAAACATAAAACCTCTTACCACAGTTACAAATTAATTCATACATTTTCGAGCCTACCGTATATGAAATATATTATTATTAAACGTATTATTTTAGAGTTAGATTCATATATATAAAACCATATAAAATTTAATTTTAACCATATATAGAACATTAATTAAAAATTATTTCTTATAATAACTAATCTAGGTTGTAATTGCTTCATTTTTCATGTATGTTTTGGTTTGGTAGATTCATTATTTGCACTAAAATCATAGTCCCATAATATATGAATTATTAAAAGTGGTATAATTATCATAAATATTCATTTTATATATATCCATCCAAAATTTTTTGGGATAGAAAAATTAATTACACCATTCAAGAAGATGGTAATCCATACATTCACAATAATTTTGTATTCAATTTTCAGTGGATGGAATTGAAGAAAGGTAAATATTAATTCACAATTTCTAGATAAGTAAAATATTACATATATATTTATAAAATCCATCTTCCTTATCAAAATGGTTCTTTGTTGTTGAAATAATTAGATATAGGTAAAAATGTAATCTATGTAATAAATGATAACAAATCATATCATGTTTGTACTCATCTCTTATAGTGTTAACCCTAGTTAACTCACTCAAAATTAAATTATTATTATAGAACAATTTTTTGAAAAACGGTGAGAAACCAAGTCAGGAACTAATGGATTTTCTAAATCCATTAATGTTAAATTGTAGCCTACCAGTTTCAATCTCTCACATAGTTTCCATGAGATATTGTTTACCTAGATGTCCGGTTTCTCCATCAAAAGGTCTTAAAACCAGAATTCCATGTTGTCCCATGACTGGATGTACTCCTCTACATTGATAATTCCATTTCTGATACCCCAAACCAAAATCATGTTCTTCTTTTCAATCTAGGGTCCCTTCTCATCATTGGTGGACACCTCAAGAGCCCTTCCCATCATTCTTTTTTCCTCAATATTGGGATCTTTTATTGTCAGGATAGTTTCTAGTATGACCTAATCCGAGCTCAAAACCAATTTCAAAGAGTTATTGGGCACCTCCCGTTGCTGGAAAGACACCTTAGAGAGGTGGGGGCCGCAATCCTACTACTTTCCCATTGACTTCTTTGCTGATCTAGTCTATATTGGTAAAGTTAAATATGAGTAGTCCTTTTTTTCTATCCGGCTACCCGTCTTATTTTTACTCCTCCTCGAACTTGGGTACCTCATCCCTTGAGCCTAATACTCTATATCTATTGAAAATTTGCTTAAGCAGTCATCATTGGAATCTCTCTTAGAATCTATCTCCACATCCGTAGAGGATCCGACCATGTCAGTTCCAACATTTTGTACGGGATCCTCATATAACATGACATTAAACCAATTTCCCATCTCAATAACTTCCACCTCTCTAGATTTTCCCCTAGTTTTATCCGCACTCTCTTTAACATATTCTAATACATTTGAAATTGTAGGTTGTATGACATATGTGGGAAGCATAAGGACACCATAATCCACCTACTTCAGAACCCCATCCTGATTGAGCCTCTGGAGACCCTTAGTGGAGGTGGCATCCAAAGCGCCAGCAGGTGACGCATCATCCAAACTCTTATGCATTAGTGAATTCTTCTCAGAAGGTTGAGGGAAACCAATTTCCTTTCCCTACTGACTGTAATTGGAAGGCTGACTCTGAAATTTGGAACTCTTACCACCACGTGAGCTCACGGCCTCACCGTAGGAAGCGGTCCCATGTAGCTTGGAAACTCTCTCATCCACCAGCTATGGAACCACGAGGTTAAGGGCAATGCCTGACAGTTCATCCTCCTCACCAGACCCCTCATTCCCTAAAGCAGTTGGCGGAGGGAGTTGAGGTGAACTAAAATCACTCCAGAAGTGATTAAAAACATCATACACCAAAGTATTCACATCCTGTGATCTACTCAGCATGCCCCATGCAACGGTACACTTAGAAGCCTCAACCCCAAGATTTTTCTCAGGCACGACTGACTCTGCATAGTCTAGTGTTCCCTTACCAATATCCGTTGAAATTTCCTTGGTGAGAGTCATAGCCCCCGTTGACAGATTTCTTGCAAATGGCCCAAGCACTTACATCCTGTACATAACTCTGACCAAGATTCATAAACCACCTACTATATACACCAAAACTCTTCACCCACTGTAATCCATATATATTCAAAAGGCACCCTGGACACATCCAGTTCCACACCGACACATGGGTTAAAGGGATGGAAAAGGGACATAGTATTACTATCAGAACAAATGTTTCTACCCGCTTAATTACAAAGCAATCGAATCACAATGGTATTTTGAAATAAAAGAAGAAGATTAGGGAAACTCACCCAAAGCACAACTGTTGGAGAATCACATTGCATATGAAAGTCATATGACCAGAAAAATAAGAAGAATATGGTTCCCTTTGAATCTAAGAGGTGCCCCAGATAAGGCTATGATTAAATCTTCCTCTGACGCAAATCGAATCAGGAAAATTATTGAAATTTTAATGATTTATAACTTTTAAGGGATGATAATATTAATATAAAATAACAAAGGACCCATAAATAGAATATGATTGATGTTTAAACCCATATCAAAATAATTTTTATAAAAACATGATTTTTATGAATTTCATATCATTTAATGATCACTTATTTATTATAAAATATTATTAATGTAATTTAACACTACTCATTTAATTTAATTACAAATACATCATGTTATAGGGTTAAATAAAATCAAAGGACTTCAAAACACTCTGATATAAATGATATATGTAGATAAATTATGAGATATATTAAATCATTCCAATTATATAACTTATAATAATTTGTAATATTATTTGCTATTTTTTAAAATTGATCAATTATATATCATCATTTAAAATAAAATTAATGTCATTATATCGTTAATATAAAATTTGAAATAAATTTAAATTAAAAAAATAATTTCATTATCCACAGTATAGAAACATAAATACATTCATAACTTTATTTTTGATATATGTGGACACATTAGAGATACTAAAAACAAAGAGAGTGACATTTCGTAACTTTTCTTAATTTAAAATTTAAATAGGCCATTTTCGTGAAAAGGTGTATATTAAACTAAAAACGTTTGAGCCTATATGGATAAGGGAAAAATTAAATTCCAATAATATGTTTTAAGATGAAAAATTGATACTTTACTAATTAGTTTTAACTTATATTATTTCGATTTACACTTTACCAAGATGATAAATTATACCATGATTACTATTCATATTGACCAAAAAATAAAGGGGGTATATTTACCAAATTTGAGAATCCTAATTTTAAATATTTTGATTATTTTAATCAAATTCAAAACATATAAAAAAAGGAAATTATTTTTAATATAACTTTACAATATGTGACGAAAACATATTTTTATATAAATATATTCATAAGCATAAAATAGTTTTTTATTCTATTAATAATATGAAATATTAAATGAATGTTAAAACATATAATTGAATTTAATGTATATACACATTTTATTAAAATAAATCAACAATAGTGATAAAATAAACTTGTTAGGATAAAAATAAATTTGACAAGTATAACAAGTATTAAAAAAAGTTCTCCATTAGTTTAAAATGATTTTTATTTTAATTTCTAATTACTTTATCACTAATGAATTCATTTAATAAATTTGTAAAATATAAATTTTTATAAATTTTTACGCCCTATTTAGAACTACCATCCGAACAAATTGGTGATAATAATATATTAATAGGATATCATTGTCTATTAAAACATAATGTTCCATGTAACATAATATATCAGAAATAATAATTCTATTGAAAACATTTTTTTGATAAAATATGAATATATTAAACTAGATAATGGACATAAATGAAATTAAATATATGATATGATTGGTAAAATAATAATTTAATCAATTATATAATTATATTTCTCAATTATTTAATATTCACCCTTAATAGTTTATCACCTTGGGGTTCGATGCTAATGAATATTATGTTGACCCAAGGTAAAAGCCCACATTATAGATTGAAGATCAGTCTTAATTTTCCCTATTAATGACTCTAATAATGAGAAAAATAATTAATTCCATAAGGATACATACATGTGGTTAAATATATTTAATATTTTAAATATATATATATATATATTGTAGATTCATGTGAATCCAATAACACCCTACTAACTCTAGAGAACACCCTAGATTAATATATACAAATATACAATGGGTCTAAACCTAAAATATAGTGGTTTTACACTTATAAGTATGTTATTTTGGAATACATGTTTCAATATATAAGGGTATATCCCCCTATGAAGATTGAGGTGGATGGTATATCTCCGAATTAAGTGAAAATGAAATCAATTTAGTAGCCCATATAGTGTTTTGGTAGGGACCAATTTGATTTGAAAGTATTAAATAATAATCCGGATCAACTAGAGATTATCCATGAAGTTAATTATACACTCGTAAATGATTTTTATTGTAAAATAAAAGATTAATTAATGAAGAAATTTACTTGAAGATAAATTCAATGTATATGAAAAATTTTAATGAATATTAATGGATACAATAGTCAAATAATATTAGAATATAAAAACAATTTATACTCTCAAGACATACCTATTAGAGGGAATAATGATTCGAAGATAAACTATCTCGAGAATGATTATTATGGATAATCATATGATGGAGAGGGATATGATGATTAATCTATTGGAAAATATATATCAAATATTAAAATAGGGAACAAAATAATAGTGATAACTCCTAATGAAATATAAATAATCATATTATAAGATACTCGATATTTATAAGTGATGTGATGGTGAAAATTTTATGAAACATTTATAATGTATTTCAAAAAAATAATTGTATCATTGAAGTAATACCCTTGGGGAGTTATGGGACACCCCTTGGACATGTGTCTTGAAGAAAATGTGCTCCAAGTTATAGAATCCATACAATATATTCTCATCTTTTGAAAGATAAATGATGTATTATTTTTAGGAGATTTTTATTAATGATATATAAAGAATTATGAAAAATAATTTTATTATGAAATTTGGTGATGTTTCCAAAGAGTGAATCCCCTTTTCCCATGCCAAAAGGGAGGTTAGAAAAAATGAATAATAGACTCTTACATTGAAAAACATAATTAATATATTAATGTAATGGGAGGATAAAATATAATATAGGTTTTAATATACGTTACTATATATGTTCATATAAAAACAATCATAGAATGAAAAGTACTAATTTTGAATGAAATTGAATTAATATCCACCTGTTGTACTATATAATGATGAACGTGTGATGAAATATTATCATTGGAAAAATTATTCTGAGATATAATGGATAATGAGTGGGAATAATATCAAACATTCATCTTTTTTCTACAAACATTAACCATGAGTAAATAGTTGAATAAACGTAGAAGAAAACTCTAAATTATATGGAATCATATGATTGGTGCAGATATATTGATTCAATGTGAGGGAGATATATATAAGTGGGATTAGTCTCATAACAACATTGGATCCAAATTCATGAATTTATAAGATTAAAAATAAAACCTCAATAATTATTTATGTACAAGTGGTCTTTTGATGATAAATGAATATACATATTAACATCTAGTTTAGAGTAAATGGTTTGTTACCTGCAAACAACCACAATCATCTATATGTGGATGTTCAGGAATTAGAAATGTCTTCATGTATATATGTTTTTTTATTTTATAATTTATTGTGTTCTATTTTTTATAGTGGGTGCGATCAATATAGTGAACATATTGTAAACATAGAGTGGTATATAAGATCTTTATGAAAAAAATATTTTGCTATGAAAAATAATGGATATAAGGAAAAATATTCTATTTATATTGAGAATATATCCCAATGAAATGGAATAGATATTCTTGAGGGTATGGACTAATAATATTAATATTCCAAGTGGAATCTTGTTTATTATATATTTTAATAATGTATTAGAGAGGAAAAACATTTATAAAGGAGTATCAAATTAAACTATATTATGTATAGTCTAGTATCATGTAATATATAATGATAAAATAAATTATATTGGGCCATATCAATTAATTTTAATCCATAAAAATCTAGATAAGAAAAAAAATATTCACATAGAGGATCATGATTTATTGGTTTATCATTTATCAGTAGTTTATCATCATCTTTTTATAAGGATGCTACAATACGTTTTAATAAAGGATGTATTATCAAAAAATTAATCTGTGGCCAAAATTATTTCCAGGAGACATACCCTATGAAGGTAAAAATACCATGAACATCAATTGGTACTACAAGAATATAAAACAAGTGACCCTAATTTATTCCACAAGTGTTCGGGCGCACACACATTTTTATGTAATGTTCATCCCCTTATGTTTTGTTTGTTTTATTTATAACCCCATGATAATAGTGGATGTAAATTAGAAATATATTTTATATGTGTTTATGCATGTATGCGAGTAAAATGAAAAAACATTGATGTTATTAATATTGATCCTTTTTTTAATATCTATTTTGACTAATTAGGTTAAGAGGATCTACCAATGGGTCATTACTAAGTGATTTATTTAGATTTTAAAATCCATTAGAAATTAAAACTAGAGGTGAAATTATTTCTAAGGATAAAACTATCACTAATTATAGTTGTAACTCCCTGATCCTAGTTACCCAGAGTCTTTGCATTATTACATAACATTGGAATGACCACTAGGGATCAAATCCCGAAAGACCGATCATTTATTAGTCTTGGAAGTAATAGATACATTAATAAGTATTACATTACATCATGAAATAAAAACATCAATTAAATATTTTCCCCTTTTGAACACACTTATATCCTTTTCTGATCCCTGCAGGTCAACCAATAAATATTTCTTCACGTCTAGGGAAAAATACAACATTGAAAGGGGTGAGCTCAGATGCTTAGTAAGGATAACAATATAGCGGAATCTTTCATAATTAAGTATAATTATTTAAGGAATTTCATAAGACTAAAAAAATCCGTTTAAACATAAACATCAGCATAATATTGAAAAATAAAATCAGATAATGACATTTACATATTCACATAGATATTCTACAAGTCGAATAATCACAAGCGATATCAATAGCCACTTTTATAATGATGGAATGCATAATGCCAGACATCCTAACCACATAGTCAAGGCCTCTTTCCAAGACTACAAATATGATTTTGTCAATTTCTTATTTCAATACACTATTTTTTCTCATTATACCTACCAATTCAATGAGGAGCTATAGCGAGCTCCACCCGTCACTTACTAAGTCCAATGAATTCATCTTTTGAAAAGGTTTAAACATAAAATAACCATTCGTATTAAAACATGCATACAAAATGTAAATACATTATCCATAAACCATGAATGGTAAAAAATTAACACATCCACAGTCAAATATATCACAAAAACTTCAATACATCATGGACGATTTGTATCATAATAAATCAACTTCAAACAAGTTTAAAATCTATCAAAGAATGTTGACATAGATGAAATCAAAACGTTTTGAGAGAAATATTTATTTCTATTTTGAAATAATTTAGAAGTCCTATAATTATAAAAGAAAACATTTTTTTAAAATATTATTTTTATATTTTAAGGGAATCTTTGACGATGTTATAACCGCAGAATATAGCCACACCCACCGTATAAGTTAAAAACAATTTTTCCATAATTTTTCCAAAAAGGTCATAAAGTAACTTGTTTTGAAAATGAAGGAAATATTCATTTAAAAACATATAAGATCAAACAAGGGTATAAATGACTTTAACCCATAGTCTAGTAAATATTAAAAATTATTTGAAATACAATTTTAAGAAAATACGGATTTGGATGATAATGAGGTCCCACTAGATAATCGACTCTATAAACAACCTCGAATAAAAAGAGATTGTGAAATATAACACTTAACATTAATTTTTCAATAGTTTATGGTATTCTAATCACCTTTATAATAGTTAAAACATTGTAAGTAATTTACATACTAACTATATACATAAATATGATATCATATATGATACTCTAATATTGCTTTGTTAATAACATTTTAGTAGTATCATTGTTTCGGGTGTTAACTAATCTGTTTTCCTTTATATAATCAGTTACATAAGTCATATGTTTTATGGATATTATGTATTTTATTCACCTACCGAATTACATTATGTTTTTAATCATTATTTGTAATCATAAAATGAAAATTATTCTTGAATGATTACGATGGGGCATGAATCTCATCACGTTCATGGAGACAGTAATCTATATGTATGCATGAGCGACAATATCAATATATTGATGGTGAAATAATATGTAATTGGATGGTATATCATATATAAAGAATAATTAAAATTTTATAGTTATTATTTACATTATTTATATGAATTGTTATACCCATCAAAATAAGGAAGTGTTTGAATAACAAACTATACCATGACGTGGAGATGGTAAGCCATATGTACGCACGTATGGTGCCTCTATCATTCATATGGTGAATAGAATAATTAATATGGTTGTATAATTTTAAAATAACATGAAATTATATACAAGATACTAGATTTTTTATTTTAGAATGGAAACAACATAAAATTAGGAAGTAAAAGAAGAAAAAAACTTGAATGTGGTGATGAAATATTTACCTCATTCTCGAGTTCTTCATTTGGATTTGATCAAAAGGGATCCATAACTTTGATTTCTGATCAAAGTAAGGACTATAGGTTGATGTGAATGAAGTTGGGAGGATATTTGGGTAGTGGAAGGCTGATCCAAATTGCTTTGGAGGTGTGAAATTAATAGAAGGGGAAGTACCCTTTTACAAGAGAGGTGAGGGTCACATTAGGAAAAGCATAAAATATTATTTTATAGTAAACTCATGTTTGCTTTCTAATGGCTCCAAAAATATTTATTTAGTGTCTCAGGTGGGGATGTGTTGCAAAACTCTCAAATAATAGGTTTTAGATAGGTTTAGGTCACCATATTAATATTATCTTTTAGATTTATGTCTTAGTTTAATAGTTTTACATTTACCATCTCTCTTTGATTTTTTATTTTATATGGTTAATAAACAAACTATAGCAAGCCATGAAAACCCCCAGTGGTTAATTATTAATATATATAACATTATATAAGTCTTATGGAAGAAAATTATATTTTTAGGATTATTATATCAATTAATAATTTAGTCTTTATTTTAAAAACTCAATTATGTCAATTTTGACACTATTTAATATTTGTTTTTTTTGAAATCCTTTAAAAAATTATAACTTAGAATAAAAATTATTTAACCAACACTAACATGTAGTATTAACTTATAAAATTAGTGGAATTAATCAGAAGTATCATTTTACATTTATTTGGATATTTATAATATAAACTATTTTAATATTTCATTATTAAGGTAATTGTTGCATCATCATTGTGTCATAAATAAATTAAATTATTTATTTTATAAAAATTATAAATAAAATACCATTATGTAGTAAATATAATTATAATTATAATGAAGATTTATAGTCTAATTTATATTGTGTGTAACATTATATTAAAAAGGATTTAGTTAATAAACATTGAATTTACCTCTTTTAACTCTTCTTTAAATAAAATAATAAAAAATGTCCTAATCTAATCCAAGTGGACCAAAGGGGGTCATATTTTATTCCTAAGATTTTATTGGTAAAATTATACTTATCCAATAGAATTAAGACATGTTTTAGGGTAATTATGGAATCATTTTTAACCTCAATTACCCTATTTAAATTTAACTGTGTTAAATAAAAGGAAAAAGTTACTATTCATCCAAAAAATATTTTCATCTTATTGATCCAAATTTTACTTATCAATATTAATTGTGTCTCTCATATTTTTTAAATTCAACACACCGAAGTGGTAAAATTATGTTTCATACAAATTTCCAAATGCTCCTAGGAGGTGGGTAAAGGATGATAAAAAGTTCAATAAAGTTTTTATATATTTAAACTTATTATAAAATGACTCCAATGAATTACAATGAAATTATATAGTAATTATGTATCTATTATGGCCTAAAACAAATTTAAATAAAAGAAATAATTAATTAAATAAAAATTCAGTTTTATCCAATAACGCAGTGGTTTTCACTATTCATCCAAAATTGAAAGTTTTAAGAAAAATACAAAAAATTAACTTTATCTATTTTTGATATTCTGAATTCAAAAATGAAGTCAATTTTGAAATATAATATTTAAAAAATTTCAAAAAGTGGTCATTACTATTCATAATGTCTAGTTTGATTGGTCATGGTGTGATAGCATCTCGAAGTTGCTTACAATGCAAGCTATTGCATTTTTCAAAGGGAAAAGTACAATTGAAGCTGGGGGTGTTACATTCTCCCCTCCTTAAAATAATTTTGTCCTCAAAATTTCAAGAATATTACTGCATAAAAAGATTCGGGTGGTTCTTCTTTATAAGTTCATCGGGTTCCCGATTTGCCTCTACCATCTTATGATTTCTCTATATAACTTTTACCAGATGAGTCATCCATTTTCTCAACACTTGTTCTATGGTATCAAGAATCTTGACAGTCTCTTCACAATAAGATATATCAGGTTCCATTTCATTTTCCTCATAGGTGAGTACATGTGTTGGATCATGCATTTATTTTCTCAATAGTGATACGTGGAACACATCATGAACTTTGGAGAGACATTATGGAATTTCCAAATGGTAAGCTACAACCCCAATTTGATCTAGAATTTCGAAAGGTCCGAAGTCCCTGGGACGTAATTTACCATTCTTACAGGATCGTATAACTTATTTCCATGGAGATACCTTCAATAAAACATAATTTGCTACCTGAAATCCCAAATCCATCCTTCAGTTATCGGCATAGCTCTTCTGCCAATATTGAGCTGGTTTGATGTGGGTTTGGATGAATTTCATCTTTTCCATTGTTTCCCCATAAAGTTCTGGGCCTACGAGATTTCTTTCAGAAACATCATCCCAACAAGTTGGTGTGCGACATCTATTTCCATATAGCGCTTCATATGGTGACATCTGAAAACATGAATTTAACATATTGTTATATGAACAATCTCTTAGAGGTAAATATTGATCCCATATACCTTGAAAGTCATGTGAGATATATACCAACATGTCTTCTATATTTTTAATAGTCTGTTCTGATTTTCCATCATTCTGATGGTGGTAGGCAGTTCTCCAATAGAGTTCAGTATCCAAGTCCATCTAAAGACTTTTCCAAAATCATTATTTAAAATAGGGATCTCGAAAAAAAATCGATATGGGTACACCATGGAGTCTTAAAACTTCATTAATATACATTCTAGCTAAATGTTAAAGTGGTAAATCTTCTCTTATATAATGAAAATGTCATGACATGGTAAGTCGATCAACAGTGAACCATATTGAATCATTCCTTCTTGGATTCTTTGGTAGCCCCATGAAAAAGTCCATCATAATATTATCCCATTTCCAATCAGGTATGGGAAGAGGTTGCATGACTCCTCTTGGATGTTTTCTTCTAGTTTTATCTTGTAGGAAAACCATACATTTCGACACAAAACCAGAAATCTTTCTCTTTATGTTGTCCCACCAAAAATTATTTTTCAAATCTCTATACATCTTAGTACTACCATGGTGTATAGAGAAATTGGAGCTAGGACAATTATCCAACAATTCCCTTTTTAGATTAGGTATATAAATAACACAAATTCTCTTCCCAAATTTCAAAATTCAATCTTCATATATGAAGTCACTCAATCTCCCATCATTTACAGCTTTAATTTTCTTTTGAAACTCCTCATCATCAGTCTGAGAACTCTTTCTACTTCCTAGTAATAATGGTTTGGAAAAAATCTGAAAAATTACAGATATTTTACCTTTCAATGTTATTCTCATATCCATATTTACTAGATCTATGAAAATAGGATCTCTTTAGTCTCTCATCTTGTTCAAAACTCAATTATCCTTTCTATTCAAAGCTTCTGCCACCATATTTTCCTTCCTCGGGTGGTTGTGTATTGTGCAATAATAATCCTTGAGTAGTAAAAGCTATCATCCTTTACTCATGTTGATTTCTTTCTATGAGAAAATATACTTCAAACTCTTGTTATCAGAATATATTTCACATTTTCACCCTAGAGATAGTGTCTCCAAATTTTCATAGAAAAGATTACAGCTGATAACTCAAGATCATGAGTGGGATCGTATTGTTCATAAATTGTTAGCTGTCGTGATGCATACGCAATAACCCTATCATTATGCCTAAGGACATAACCAAGTCCTTTTTTTGAATCATCACTGTAAATAACAAACCCATCATTCCTCCATGGTAAAGACAAGATAAGAAAAATTACTAAACATTTCATCAGATTTTCAAAACATTCTTTACACTGTTTTGTCTAAAAAAATTTAACCCCTTTACGTGTGATCTTGGTTAATGGGTTATCCAATCAGGAAATATTCTAGAAAAAACTCTGTTAATAACCTTCCAAACCAATAAAACTACGTTCCTTGGTTATACTCTTCGGTGATGGCCATTTTTGGATTTCCTTGGTCTTTGAAGGATCAACACAGATTCTATCATTAGAGACAATATGGCCATGAAACGAAATCTCCTGAATCCATAATTCACACATTCTAAACATCCCATATAATTCATTTCTTAAAATAGTATTTAGAATAATGCATATGTGATTTTCATGATCTTCGATGATTTTGGAGTATATCAAGATTTCCTCAATAAATACCACTACAAATTCATCAAGATATACTTTGAAAACTCTATCCATTAGATCCATGAAGATAGAGGGAGCATCAGTCAATCCAAAAGGCAATACTATAAACTCATATTTCCCATACCTAGTTTTTAATGATGTCTTCAGAATTTCTTCCTTCTTTACACACAACTGATGGTATCCAGATCGAAGATATATCTTTGAAAAATATTGATCACCATGAAGTTCATCAAATAAATCATCAATGGAGGTTAGAGATACTGGTTCCTTATTGTTAGATCATTGATATCTATGTAGTCAATACCCAACCTCATAGATCTGTATTTATTTTTATCAAAAATGATAGGCGCGCCCCATGGAGAAACACTAGGGGGAATAAATACATTATTACTCAATTCCTTTAGTTGTTTCTTTATTTACACTATTTTCACAGTGGCCATTCTATAAGGAGTATTCGATATAGGCCTTAAAATAGTAACTAAATCAATGAAAAACTCAATTTCTCATTATGGAGGATGTCCAGGTAAATCCTATGGAAACACCTCAACATATTCATGCACAATAGGTACATCCTTTATTCGAACATTCATTCCCCCATAGTAATTTCATTATATTCTTCTCCAATAATTGAATTTAGTAGAATTACTAGGGGTGGATATAGATATGAATCTTGTAGTGACATTTCTTCTCTAATGATAATGCACTCCTTATCATTATCGAAAATTCTAACATCCTTCGTCTTACAATATATTTTCAAATCATGGCCTGAATTCCAATCCAATCTAAAGATTATATGAAATTCAATCATGGGTATGACGATGAGATCCGTATATAAAGAAAATTTATATAACCTAATGGGAACTGATTTACAAAACATTGTTGTGATGATACATCCATTAAGAGTTTTGAGTAACCACTACCTTGATACGGAAAATTTAAAATATCTAATTTTGTTTGCAAACTGGGAAGATATGAAAGAATGTGATGATCCAGAATCAAATAATTCATTGGGTAATCTTGAGTAAAATGTTAAATTACCTACCACCATGTCTTTCGGAGAGTCAACCTCAGTAGTAGTGATAACATAAGTTTGGCCTTGCTTCTTGGCCTTTTCTGAGTCCATTTCCCTTGGTGCTTAAGAAATTCATTTGCATAATGACCCTTTTCTCTACAATTGTAGCATTCAACATTGACACCCTCTTTCTTCCCATTGCAATAACAAGCTTAGTTGTCTTTTTGACAGCACTTGTAACAAACTCACATTACCTTCAAGAATGTACCGGTGTGTTTCTTCCCATATTTACTGTAGGATGGATATTTAACTTTTCCTTTCTTCCCTTTATTTCCATTTCAAAAGTGATCAAAATATCTATTTTTCTCTTTCTTTGCTTTAATGTTGGAATACCGAGAGAATTCCATTTCTGTTATGACAGCGCATGAGACTATATCTTCGTACGATGAGAAGTATTGTGACACTAATTCTCAACGGAGAAATGTTTTATACCCATAAAATAATCGATAAATAATACTTCTTGGGATACAAATATAGTATGCTTAATTCCTTTCTATCCTTATGAAGATAGCCTCATACTTTGTGACATTCTCTTCATCATTTTTGCCTCCAACTGAGAAATTTTCTTTCCATATCCGCTCGATGGTCACGAGGAATGTATTTTTCTATGAAAATTTCTTTAAACTCCCTCCATTCCATGTTTGATACTTCTTCCTCTTCCTTTGTGATTTGGATTAATGACCATCATTGATCTGCATCTCCCGTGAGGTGATAAACATCCATGAAAACTTATTCCCTTTCACTACTCCCCAAAGCATGAAATATTTTCTCTAATGAATTTATATATTACTCATCTACTAATGGATGTTTACTCCCATTGAATGCTGGTGGTTGTTACCTCATGAAGTGGTATAACCTTGATCCTCTGCGTTGTGGATCAGGGTGGTCCATACATGTAAGGTTATTTTTCATAGCCTGAGTGAGTTATCCCAATATGGTGGTAAGATGATCTAAACCAGTTGCATCACTAGATCCACAATAATTATTTTTAGTAGGAGTGAAATTGATACCTGGATTATGTGCATTGATACGGTTTTCATTCCTTCTAGTATGCGTCATTTATAAACAATGGCATACACTAGATTAATTTATGAATTGAAATACATAATTCCAAACTTGTAAAACAATTATCATAAATTGGGTAGTTTATGGATATAATCCACGTTCATTAAAATGTTTTCATTGAGGACATATATAATCATTAACCATACATAATGGATTATAATGAAAATGAGAATTATGATAACCATGTATCCCTAGAGTTTCGTAACCAAGAGTGTAGAAAGGAATGTTGTCGTGCACTAGTTCCCATTCGAGTCTAACTCAAAGCGGTGTTTTCAGGTTTTACCCCTAGGTAAATCTATTCCAGAGCTGCCTCTACCTTCTCATATCCAGACATGGATGTATTTCATGGAAAACTCAAAAAGTCTCTACATTAACAAAATTATTGGATGTTCTTCTATACTAATCATCAATGTATATTTTACGGTAGTGTTCTCTAATCAGAGTTGTTCTAAATTAGGATTTTAAGGTTTGTACTAAGTTTCCTATGATACCAACTATAGCGCCTTACCCATGTTACCTAGAGTCGGTGCATTATTACATAACACTAGCATGGTCATAAGGGATCAAATCCTGATAGAACGATCAATTTATTAGCATTGGATATACTAGATACATTCATAAGATTTACAATACATCATAAATTTAAAACACCAAAAATAGTTTTTTCCCTTTTGAAAACACTTATATCCTTATCATATACATGATGTCGAACCAAATAATACCTCTTCACATCCTTAGAAAAATAAAACATAGAATGGGGTGGGCTCAGATGCTCAGAAAGGATATAAATATAGGAAAAACTATCATAAATAAGCATAATCATTTAGGGAAATGTATAAGACTAAAATAAAATTCATTTAAACACAAACATCAGCATAATAAGGAAAAGACAAAATCAAATAGTGACACTTACTTATTCACGTGTATACTCTACTAGTCTAATAATCAAATTCAATATCCATAGCCACTTTCATAATGATTGAATGAATAATTCCAAACTTCATAACCACATAGTCAAGTCCATGTTCTCAGAACACAAATAAAATATTGTCAAAACCTTGTTCCCAGACACTAATTTGTCTCATGTTGCCTACCAATGCATCAATGATCTATAGCGGGCTCCACTCATCACTTACTTCATCCATGAATTCCTCATATGAAAAGGTTTAAACATAACACAAACATTAGTTTTAAAAATAGCATAAGAAATATCAATACAATATCCATAAACCACGAATGGTATAAAAATAACCCATATAGATTCAAATATATCTCCAAGCCTTTAATATATTATGGAAGATTAGTATCATAAAAAATAAACTTCAAACAAGTTTAAAATTCATCAATGAATGTTGACATAAATGAAATCAAAACTTTTTGAGAGAAATATTTCTTTCTATTTTGAAATAATTTAGAAGACATGTAAATATAAGAGTAAAAAATTATTTTGAAAATATTCTGATAATCTTGTAAGGGAGGCTTCGAGGATATAATAACAATAAAAAATTGATACACCCACCATATAAGTTAAAAATGGACATTCTTACCTTAATTTTGTCGAAATGGTCAAAAAGTATATTGTTTGGAAAATGATGGAACAATTTATTTCAAAACATATTAGTTCAAATAAAGATGTAAATCAAATTAACCCATAGTCTTGTAAATACTGAAAAGGATTTGAAATAAATTTTTAATAAAACATGGATGTGGATGATAAAGAGGTCTCAGTAGATACCTGTGTATAAACAATCTCGAATAAAAAAGAGATTGTAAAATATAATAGTTACCGTGTACATTTACTTAGTCGATGGTATGATAATCTCATGTATAATAGTTAAAACAATGTTATTAAATTATACAAAAACTATATACATTAATCTGACATCAAATATGATCCTCTAATATTGCTTTGTTAATAACATTTTAGTCGTCTCATCGTTTCTAATGTTAACTGATCAGTTTTTCTTTATATGCTCGGTTACGTAGGCCATGTTTATTATGTATAGGAAGTATTTTATTTATATCCCGAATGATATTATGTTCTTAAAAACTAGCTTGTAATCTTAAAATGAAAATTATTATTGAATGATTACGATGGGGAATGAATCTCATCACGTTTGTGGAGACAGTAATCAGTACGTATGCACGAGCGACAATATCATTATATTGATGGTGAAATATTATATGATTGGATGTTTAATCGCATATATAAAATAATTAAGTTGTTATATATATTATTTACATTATTTATACTCATTATTATACCTATCCAAATAATGAAGTGTTTGAATAACAAACTACACCACGACGAGAAGACGTTAAGCCGTATGTTGGCACCAATGGTGACTTTGTCATTCAAATGATGAATATAATAATGAATATGGTTGTACCATTTTTATAATAACATAAAAGTATGTAGAAGATTATGGAATTATTATTTTAGAAAGGAAAAAACAAAGAAAGTGGAAGTTGTCGAAGAAAATAACCTGAAAGAGGTGATGAAACATTTACCTCTTCTTCTTGTTCTTTTTTTTGATTGGATCAAAAGTGCTCCTTAGGTTGGCATTATGACCGATGTAAGGACTATAGGTTGATTTGAGGGATGTTTGAATGATATGTTGGTAGGGTTTAGCTGAGCCAAAAGGGTTTTGGAGGTGTGAAATTAAGATAAGGGGAAGTACCTTTTTATAAGAGAGGTAAGGATCACTTTAGGAAAAGATGGAAATATACATTTATAATAAAATCATTTTCACATTATAATGGATAAAAATGATTTATTTAGAGTCTAAGGACGTGATGGGTCTAAATCCTTTCGACCAATAGGTTTTAGACTGGTTAAGGTCACCATATTAACATTATATTTTAGATTCAACTCTTAGTTAAATAGTTTGACATTACCATGTCTCGTTGTATTTTTATATTATATGATTAATAAACATACTATAAAAAGACTTGAGAACCCAAAGTTGTTAATTATTAATATATATAATCTTATCTAAGTCTTTTTTCCAAACATTATATTTTTATAAATATTATATCAATTAATAATATAGTATTTGTTTTAAAAACTCAATCATGTCAATTTTGACACTATTTAGAATTTGATTTTTTTTTGAAAGCCATTAAAACTTTATCACGTCGAATAAAATTTATTTACCCATTCCCAAAATGTCATATTAACCTAGAAAATTATTGAATTCATCAGAAGTCTAAATTTACATTTATTTTGATATTTATAATATCAATTATTTTAATGTTTCATTAATAATCTAATTACTACATCATCATTGTGTCATAAATTAATTTAATTATTTAATGTCTAAAACTTATAAATAAAATACCATTATGTAGGAAATATTTTTTTATTTCTAATTAATATTTATAGTCAAATTTATTTTGTGTTTTACTCTATATTAAAAATGGTTTAGTTATTAAACATTAAATTTAACTCTTTTAACTCTTTTTTAAATAAAACAATAATAAATGTCCAAATCTAACCCATGTTGACCCAGGGGTATCATATTTTATTCTAAAGGTTCTTTTGGTAGAATTACACTTATCTAATATAATTAGGGCATGTGTTAGGGTAATTATGATATCATTTTTACCCTTAGTTACCCTATTTACTTTTAATTGTGGTGAATAAAAGTCAAAAGTTACTATTCACAAAAAATTATTTTAATCTTATTGAACCACATTTTACATACTGATATTAACTGTGCCTCTCATATTTTTGAAATTCAACTCACAAAAGAGGTAAAATTATGTTTTTTTGCAAATTTTCAATATCTCATAGGAGGTGGGTAAAGGACGGTAAAAAGTTCAATAAAATTGTAATATTTATGAACATATTATAAAATGACTCCAAGGAATTACATTTCACTAATATAGGTATTATGTATCTATTTTGAAATTATTTAAATTCAAATAAAATAAATAATTATTTAATAAAAAGTATGTTTTAACAAATAACGCAGTGTTTTTCATTATTCATCAAAAATTGAATGTTTTCAGAAAAATACAAAAAATAACCTTAAGATAATTTAGATATTCTGAATTCAAAAATGAAGCCCATTTTGAAAAATAAAATTTATAAAATTTAGAAATGTGGATATTACTATTCATAAATTCTATTTTGATTGGTATTGGTGTGTTGGAATCTTGATGTTGTGTACATTGCAAGATACTGCATAATTCAAAGGGAAACGTTCCTTAGAAGCCTAGGGTGTTATAATAGTAGCACAAGTGGAATAATATAACAGATATATAATTGGTTGTAAATCCCCTTATAACATAACATTTATTATTAGGATAATATATAATATGATTAGTTAAAACTAATGTTCCATGTGTGGATAAGAGAGCTAAATCCATAAAAAAATAGGCGAAACATTTAGCTAAAAATATCCATTGATTACTAGTTATTTCATAGGGGTTTGGGGAATAAGGACTAAGTGTGTGAATTAAAAAAAATATAAATATTACCTATATGTTTTTTTTATAGTTCCAATAGTTTTGAATTTAAACAAGTGGTAACAGAAATGGGTATAAATAAGTTAAATGAAAAGGATATGTAGTAACATGAAATATAAGGATATCTAAAATTTGGAAATTGAGTTTCAAATTGACATAGATTTATAGTATATATGGATGTTGTAGATTCATTTGGGAAAGTATAGTGTATTATCTTGTTACTCAAAAAGTGGGATGGTTCTACTTGAAATAGGATGAAAATATAATTTTTGTTTTAAAAATTGTTTAATATTTTTGTTTAAAATATGTGAGTATATATAATGAAGACACCCCCAAGTGTTCTGTAATGTATGAGATTTAATTGAAGATCTTGTGATCATATGATAATTGTTTATAAAAGTACAACTATATATTTTATGAAAAAATGGGAGATGATGAAAAAAAATTATAGATAAATAAAAAAGTTACATTTTATAGTTTGGGGGTTGTTAAATTAATGAAACTTGTATGGTAAACCAACACAGATAAGTTCATGATTAATTTATGAAAAATACACAAAGAATAATAAATATCATACAAGATAATGATAAATATGGAATTGGAGTTTAAGGATGAGAATAGATGATCATGGGTAGATTTACTGAAACATTAATAGTGTCATCATTGAACCAAATTTGATGATTTTTCATTTTAGATTATATATCAGCTTCTTAGAATGAAAAGATTTCAAGTGTTGATAATGTATATTAGATAGATGGTTTTATGGGATAACATGTAATAATATTTTCTATTTATGTGATAGAATAATAAATATCATAAAAGGAATCATTTTGAGATATCTAGAATATTTTTTTGTAGAAAAGGAACACAATTCCATGATACTGTATGACACATTGCAATAAACAAATTAGATATTGAACTATGGAGTTATATGGATGTTGGATAAATTGAGGAAGAGGACACACTACCTAGGGGCCACCATAATATTATCAATCAATGATATATAAGAATAACTACTTGATTTCTGTTTTTTAATATGCACCGTCACACAATAATGCGTGTTTCATATAAAAAGTTTGTTGGGAAAATAACTATATTTGGTTATGATAAAATAGACACACTAAAATAACTGTATCAAATGACCTATACTAATTATCACTACCACAAAACATGACAAGGGTAGCGCTACCCTTTATTAGCACTAAAAAGAAAGCATTGATAGTGGGGTATGCCTTTATCAGAACCAGCTAAAAGCCCTGATAAATCTAACCATTATCAGCACTAAAATGAATGATGATAATGGTATACCCTTTATCAACCCCTTTTTTAGCGCTGATAAAAGGGTACATTTGTCTGCGCTTATTTTAGCGATGATAAAAGTTTTTATTCTTAATTTATATAAAATTATAATATTTATCAGCACTAAAATAAAAGCACTGATAAAACATACCTTTATCAGTGCTTTAAACAAGTGCTAATAATGGTTCCTGCAGTTTCTATTTAACAACCCTAACAGGCCCTCCTCTCTCACACGCGGTATTGATTTTGCCGAAGCTGAACTAAGACACTCTTCTTCCGCGACTTCTCCTCCTCGTTCTCCTCCTCTTCCACATCCTCGTATTCCTCATCCTCCTCGTCATCGTCCTCCTCTTCCTCCTCCTCCTACGCCACCACCGTTGGGTTTTTCTCTTCCGGTGATGCCTTCGCGCCATTGGGTATTGCTCCTGCGCCGCGACCGCCGCTTCCTCCTCCTCTGCGACCGCCGCTACCTCCACCACCGCCTCCGCCATCGCTGGTCAGCGTAGGAGTATTTTTCCTTCTATTAGGTTAATATAAATGAGAAATGATGATCCTTGAATGATTATGATGACTATAGTTTTGTATAAGTGATTTTAACCTATGTAAGGGTAGTTGGGGAAAGTGTGAGAGCCTAGGTGGTGAGACCCTTGTATTGTATGTTGTTTTAGAAAGAGGATGTGTGAGAACCTATAGTAAGTGGTTGGTTTGGTTCTCTAGATGATGTGTGTTTTGAGGTGTTGATAAGAGTTCCACCATTAGGATAAGGATTGTGTAATAATTGATGTACAAGGTTTGTGCGAGATCCCAGTGGTCGTTAGAATGTGACTCAGGATGGTACCGAGTTTGTGAGTTTTTGTGGTTAGGGGAGACTAATGAGTGGGGTTATCTTGGTGTTATGAATACCTTAGATACATAAATCCAAGGATGATTCATTGACATGAGGGATTGATGAATATTAGGTGTTATCAAGTTGATAGACAAGGAATGGTCATGCCTTTGATTTGTATAAGGGAATCACTCTCTATTCATGAGTTTGGGTGTTATGACTGGGTTGATGGACATGATCATTTGGATTCCTAACCCTATTGATTTATAGCATGGTATTAATGTGACAATCACTATTGAACCTAGATGGATGGGTTTAGGGTAATGAAGCATGGGTAAATTTTCTTTTAGTTTTGGAATAATGTTGGGTAACTGGTGATCGTGTGGTGAGTTTTTTCATAGTGTGATGTTAAGATTGGAAAAGAGTAACAGGGGTGTGCCTTTAGAAATATGTGTGTCCCCCCTAATATTTGTCAAGATTTATGGGTAGGATCATTGAATTTGAATAGGGATATTATCCTAGTCACTACAAACCACGTGTTGGGTGGAAAATATTGTACCATGAAGTTTAAATTCATGTGATTAAGATGTATGTGTCGAGAAAGGTGTGATAAAAGAGGATTGATCAGGGATTAATCATTTGGGATATGCTATCTAGAATAAACTTGGGGATTATACCTAGTAAGGAGGACCTACTCGTCAGGGCCTACCCATTGTATTTTCATCTTTTATATTTTAAAAAGTATGATGAACTCATTCTATCAATGGCAGGTTCTATAATTTCTTGTTATCTTAAGGTGTGTTTAACCATGGTGTGGGTTGATTTTGGTTTTAGTGGGTTCATGGGGTTTGTACGATGTGGTAAATGGTTTACTAGGTTTTAGATTATTTTATTCTCATGAGTTTCCCCAATTATATGTTTTCTTTTTACTTGGAAGTCACCTCTGTTGGGTGCCTCTCCTCCGCCACAAACGCACCTCTGTCATGTGCTTAACGACACCTTCGCGGTGAGTTTTCTCTTATTACTCATTGGTTTCCTCTTTTTTGCATGTTATTACTATTTTATATTGATGTTTATAATGTGAAATGTACGAGCTAAATGCCCTACTGAAAATCATAGACGTTGGTGGTCCTTGTTTACGCAATAAATGAATTGCATGTTGGTTGGTTTTTGTTGAACATTTCTGTAACACCCCGAGCTTCCACGATACGCTTCTCATTCAATAATGCAATGGCTTGAATTGTATGCAACTTCGAGTTCTAAAACACCGCGACTAATCAAAGTAGCTGTTATGAATAATAATAACAACTTTTTAAAATTATAGAAATTTTATATTTCAAAATGGACTTCATTTTTGGATTCGGAATATCGAAATTAGCCTATGTTTAATTTTGGGTATTTTTCTGAGAACTTCTAATTTTTTATGAATAGTGAAAAATACTTAAAAACAACTTTTTTAATCAAAGTAATTTATTGTGATAAATTATACTATTTAGTGGTTTTAATGTATAATTAGAATATATTTTTACCATTTTATCCAATGGTGGTCCTTAAAATTAATTTAACATTGAAATTGGACATAAACAATTGTCAATCTTTTGATATAAATTGTTTCTTAAAAACACACTATTTTTTGTGACAATGGGAATTAATTATAAAATTAATTAATGAAACTTATATGTTTGGAATTTTGTAAAATAGAAATCATTTTTGAATTCAGAATATCAATTATAGCTTAGGGTGAAATTTTAGCATTGTTCTGAAAAACTTCAATTTTTGATGAATAGCGAAACCACTAAGTGGTAGTTAAATAACTAATTTTTCGATTAAATGAAATATTACCACTTCTGTGATTTGATTTTCAAAAAATCCGACATACATGGTTGTCATTAATAAGTTAAATGTGGTTCAATGAGATTAAAATAATTTTTTGGTGAATAGTAACTTTTAAGTTCTTAATCGCGATTAGAGACAATTAGTGTAGTTTAAGGTAAAAATAATGTTTTAATAATATGATATGAGCTTTACACATGTCCTACCCTCATTTGATGTGCCATGTCCGACCAAGACAATCCATGGGTCAACTTGGGGACCCCATGGAGCCACTTTAGTTGGAAAATGACATAAATACCTTTTATTTAATGTTAAAGTAAAAAAATGACACAAACATGAAATGTTTTACTGAAAAAAAATTTACATGGGGTTATACAAGTCATATTTTTGACTATAAATAGTAATTTGAAAGCTCAAAAGATTTCCTACATCATAGTAGTTTTTTTATAATTTTTAGACATTAAATAAATTAAATTATTTATGACATCATTATGATGCAGCAATGACCTCATTATTTAACGATTTTAATAAAATGAAAAGATAATGTACAATCCAAGGCTTACAATTGTCCAAAGACTATTGGATGGGTATATTTCGAACCCTTATAACCTTAGCCACAAATTATGTAAGTGTGGGACCTTTAGAATCCGAAAAGCATTGTATAATAATATAAAATTTCCTTACATTCCAAGAGTGCCCCTCCTCTCCTCTTATAAAAGGCCCCCACCTCTACCACCTCATTCACATTTTAAAGCCATTTGGCTCGGCCAAACTCTGCCCAAATACTCTCCCAACTTCCCCCTATTACTCCTAGAAGCCTCACTTTGGGAGGAACGCTTCCCAAGGAAGCCTTTGGCTCAAATCAAAAAGAGTTACCCGATTTTGAGGTAATGTCTTCTCTAATGTTGTTTTATTTTATTTTTCTTCTCCAACACCCTAAACTCTTTTTATTAATTTATTTTGTAACAACTCCAGTATCATCAATATACTAGGATGTTGTTATAAGAATGATTCGAGATAAAATTACACACACCTACATCTAATGGTTAAAGAACATACGGTTTATGTGGATGGCGAATTTCTGCCTCACGAAACGATGATTGTTCAACACTCATATAACACCTTCAAAGGTGGCCATTAAGATGTAACTATATTTATATATCATATATAATATGTTTATGTTTTACTTATGCTTCTGAATTTCTCATTTATGACATACTTTATGATTCCCATTATAGGTAAACGCGATAATTTCATTTTAGGAAGTGCGGACTACCGCCCCCTCAAAGTGATGTGAATCGTTAATGCCACATGTGGGATGTATAAAGGATGGAGTAAATGATATTATATATGATATTATACTGGAATTATATTATACATTTATATCATTATTATTTCATTCCATTAAATACGAAATAGAAATGAAAGTAGCGTTCATGCGTACGTACGGCTTACCGTCTCCATGAACGGTGCATTTCATTTTTTACCTGTAAATGTTACGTAATATTATAAATGAATGTATATACTGTATATATATGATATATATGATATCTACATAATTAATATAATTCTGGATATAATAGATATTTCACCACATGAACAACTTGTAATTATAAGAAGTTTATTTTTGACTCAAGTACCAAAGATCGACAAAACGACCGTTATTATCTTAAATAATTACATAATGTTCATAACATGGTAATAAGTGATAAAAAGGAATAATGAACATGAAAAAGGTTCTTAATTAAATATAAATTAACTCTAGTTTATTATTCAGGAGGTTAAAGAACGTTCGAGTCAGGACATGACGCAAGGTAAGAGAATTTCTTAACCCAATTTCCATTCTTTGGGTTAATCTCCTACTTTCAAATTATGTCATGATATTATTATGTCTTATTTTTAATTTTTTATTTCTTTATGTGTACCTATAGTGAATACACATAAAAGGTCTATTTTATTTTAAAAATGATCTTTTTAAGGACTTCGTCTCAATCTCCTTTCATTGAGGCATATTTTGTTTTATACACAACTTTTTTTATACTGTGTAAAAACCCCTTTGAATTTTATGTTTATTCAAAAGGAATCTTTTTTATACAAAGAGTTTTACTAAACGACAAAAAGGGAATGTTTTTTCTTGCCGTACATATGCGGAAACAACGACTTCTCCGCCGCCGTGACCATTATTTGAGTTTCGGCTTCCTCTACAAGCCATAACTTTTTTTAATGAAAAATAAATACAAACTTTTAAATTTCTTTTATTTTGGTATTGAAAATGGTTTTGAAAGTGTTTTTTTATTATATCAATTTGATGTATTGATATCTTGTGATTGAAATGTGGAATGTTATGTTTCCTTAATGCATTTTTTATGTGATACGATTGTGTTATGGTTTATGATATGTTTAAACCCATTCATATGAGGAATGCATTGGACTTAATAACTGACGGGTGGAGCCCGCAATAGCTCCTCGATGCATCGGCAGGTCTAATGAGACAAACTAGTGTCTTGGCACGAGTCCTTGACAAAATCTTATTTGTGGTCTTGGCATGAGGCCTTGGCTACGTGGTTATGATAGTCTGGCATTATGCATTCCATCATTATTAAAGCGGTTATTGATATTGCATGTGATTATTCGACCAGTAGAATATCCATGTGAAGAAGTGAATGGCATTATCTCATTTTACCTTTGCCATATTATGTTGATGTTCATGTTTAAAAGGATTTTGTTTTAGTTATACATTGCCTTAAATGTTTATGTTTATTGAAGAAAACTTCTGCTATATTGTTATCCTTACTGAGCATCTGAGCTCACCCCTTTCAATGTTTTAATATTTTCTAGGATGTGAAGAAGTATTTTAGGAATGACCTGCAGGGATAGTCAGAAGAGGATATGAGTGTGGACTATGAAGACTTTGTTATTTTTTTGTCACTTTATGATGTAATGTAAGACTTATGAATGTATCTAGTGTTTCCAAGGCTACAAAACTAATCGGTCTTTCGAGACTTGATCTTTTGTGATCATGCCAATGTTACGAAGTAATACACCGACTCTAGGTAGCTGGGATCGGGGCGTTACAATTTGAATATAAAAAATCAAAATTTACGTATACATGACTTAGGAATTAACTCCCTATGATGATATAACTTATTTGATATCCCCTGAATTAACAAACCAAATATAATAAGGGATGCTTTGTAAAATCTAAAAATGGGATTGTTTTGTTTGTTTGGTGTTTCGATTGTGAGCACAATTGTTTTTTTATGGTGTTTCATTTGTTGGAATGATTCATATGCCATTTGTCTTCCATGTTATAGTTATTCCACCATTGATTATCAATCCAAACATTATCCATTTCAATGGCACCACCACATTGTTACTAGTGCAATTCCACTGAATCCTAAAAAACCCCTTCTAGACGACTATATGAGACACTTTATGGTGCGAAGATGATGCTTTTGAGATTCAATATATTTTTAAAATACAAGGTACGTAGTCTTTTTAAATGGAACATGCTTCACCATACATGGATTTCTTATTGATTTTAATTCCAGACAACAATTATCTCCAAAATTTACACCACATGACTCATCTTCTGACTCAAACATGGAATAAGATCTATTTTAATTGTTACATGTCATGTGAACATAGGTCACACACAATGTATCTCCAAGACATATAATTCATCATGAAACCATGTACATTCCATGAAATAATGGTAGAACCATATTATATGTGTTTTACTTCACTCACGCCATGTATAGATACAATATAAACTTTATGTGTATTGACTTTACACCCCTAGTGGTCATGTAAGGACTACACACTATGTATTCCACAAAAATGTTATGCATAGCCAGTGAGGTGACTCATTTTGTATCTGAAGTACACACCTTAGCTCATATTGTTCTATATGTCATGTATTTTCAAAGGCACAATGCAGTCATTGTAAGACTAACTTGGAATTAATTTGATATATGTTAGATTAAATCAGGTGTCTTATCCATAGACGATGTTCACCATACTGGACACACCATGTATATGGATTTCACATGAGTTTAGAAATGGTAGTATATGACCAACCTTGACTGAGAACCCTATATATTGTGTATCCATTGAATAAATTGTGTGCTATGTTAATTTCGTTATTATTATTATTTATTTTTTACTTAGATGATAATATTTCTTGTATGAGTAGCCCATTATACATATCATCTCATGTAGATCACAATATTATGATTCCCTCATTCATTGGAAATTGCACACGTTGTGGTTTGGATATTTTAATTATCTTCACTCTGCTTGAGAGTTGACAAGTTACATGTGTGATGTTTGGAGAAAATATGGAGTATGGGACTCCCCCATGTTTTGGTTAAGAGTCCCCCATGTATAGGTTTTAGGTACTCCATGGAGATATACAAAAGACATGGCACATTCCCCTGTATATAGATAGTGTTCATGTACTTTCACATGTTTTGGGGTAGATTACTCTTTTTAATTGTAGAGGCATTTGAACCATGATTTGTTTATAAAACCCAAACAATGATACTTGATTAATTAAAACATAATATTTGGAATGTTCCAGATCGAACCCATAAAGACAATGAATATGAATAAAGAATGGATGAATGCCAATCGGTTAACAAAAGATTATGATGATGGCGTGAAAGTGTTTATCAAGTTTGCAGGAGATCATGCATATGACCCTTCTCAAATCCTTTGTCCATGTTTACGCTGTTGTTATTCAAGAAAAATTAGTCTAGACCAGTTGTAAGAACACCTGATCTATCACTGAATATATCAAAGTTATACATGTTGGAATAAACACGGGTAAAAATGAATGTAGGTAGTGGCTCGGATAACACGACATTTTATGGAAGATCTGATATGATTATAAGCGTGAACAGTGAAGACGGTTGTATGGAGGGTGTGATTACAGATGTGAATGATGAGGAAGATCGTATTGAGGAAATGAAAAGACAATTGAAGGTGAACATTGTGATTGCCCAAAATTGTTTGAGAAGATAAAGAGTTATGAAAAAAAGCCATTGTATGCTGTTTTCACTAAATATACAGCATTTTCATCCATACTGAAGTTGTCTAATTTGAATGCAGGAAATGGGTGGAGTGATTCCAGTTTTACGAAACTACATGCTCTCCTAAATGACATGATCCCAGAAGATGATGAACTCCGTAGCTGAATATACGATGCCAAACGAATTCTACGATCGATGGGTATGATCTCTGAAAGAATACATGCCTTCCCGAATGACTGTTTATTGATTCTCAAGGACCACAAATAACATAAATAATGCCCAATTTGTGGTGCTTCTCAATACAAGAAAGATGATTCTAGTCCTACGAATGTTGTATGGTACTTTCCAATCATTCCAAGGTTTAGATGCCTATATGGAATTAAGGAGACTGCAAGACATTTGACATGGCATGCAGATATTAGAATAAAAGACGGGAAACTAAGTTTCTCAACAGAATCTCCATAGTGGAAGAGAATTGTTCACGAGTATCCTGAATTTAGAAATGAGTCAAGAAACCTTCATCTGGCATTATCTACAGATGGGGTGAATCCTTTTGGTTTTCAAAGCAACAGTCATATTACAGGTCTGGTTATGTTGGTATGTTATAGCTAACCACCGTGGTTATGCATGAAATGAAAATACATCATGTTATCTATGCTTATATCAGGACCAAAACAATCGGGTAATGATATTGAGGTTTATTTGGCAACATTGATCGAGGATTTGAAAATATTGTGGGATTCAGGTGTTATATTGTATGATGCTTAAAAAAATAAGATTTCACTTTCAAAGCCATGTTTTGAGAGACGATAAATGACATTCCGGCTTATGGAAATTTGTCAGGATATAGAAAAGATAGAACTCAAGGGTGTCCCATTTGCAAACAAGGTACACTGTCAATTAGGTTGAAACATTCATCGAATACCATGTTTTTAGGACATCACAAATTTGTACCCTGACGGCATAAGTACCGATCTTGGACGACATCATTTGATGGATGTTCAGAAGAACATACAACACCCTCTCCACTAATAGTTGGTCAATTTTTTTGGAAGGTAAAATATTTGAACACTACTTTGGGTAAACTGTTTTAAAAAAACCTTAAGAAAACTTGTTGGAAAAAGATATCAGTTTTTTTTTGAATTACAATACTAGAATTGTCTGTATGTCATACATTTTCTTGATGTTATGCATATTGAAAAAAATGTATGTGATAGTGTCATTGGAACATTGCTAAATTCACTCGACAAAACATAGGATGGAATTAAGGCTATATTGGACATTGTTGAGAATGGAATACGAGAAGAGTTGGCACCAGTGAAGGGTGATAAATGAACATTTCTTCCTCCTGCTGCTTACACTCATTCCATGCAGGAGAGATATCAGTTTTTCAACTTCATGAATGACGTAAAGCTTCCAGAGGGGCATTAATCAAATATCAAGAACATCGTGTCAATGAGAAATTTAAAATTAATGGTTCAGAAATCTCATGACTGAAATGTTTTGATGCAAGATCTAATTCCAATAGCTTTGTGTTGAATTTTTCCCAAGAATGTCTTCCATACATTCACGAAGCTCTGTTTCTTCTTCGAAGCTATATGCAGCAAAGTTATAGACCCGATGAAATTTTCAACTATGGAAAGTGAACTTTCTGTCATATTTTTTGAATTGGAAATGTTCTTCCCACCTGCATTTTTTGATATGATGGTTCATTTTGTGAGAGAGATTAGACTATGTGGTTGTGTACATTATATGACAACCCCGCTTTTTATTACAACATAAAAATGCTTTATTACAGAAAAATTCACTTGATACAACAACTAAGATCGAGAGGTTCAGTGTCTTTGGGGCTTAGGATCATTACATAAAAACATAAAACATGAAATACAACATCTTTATTGAAAACATATTTTACATGACCACTAAATTCCCTCGAACATAGCATTGCATGGGATAACCTGAGTACATGCATAAGAAAAGGGTGAGCTATAAAGCCCAGTAAGGGAGTACACATGGAATAACATGAGAAGTAAAATACATGTTAGACAATAGGCATATCAATAGTGCATAAAAGAAACATAAACATAAAGGCATGATAAAGCATGATACTCATAAAATGGAAATGTGGCAATAACACTTAACATGAATTTAGCATGAGCAAACGCTCATTGCACATAAAGCATGAGTAAACCATCATTGCACATGAATCACGAGTAAACCCTCTTTGCACTTGAATTAGCATGAGTCAACACTCATTTCACGTGACGTATCTTGATACTATACTTTACCCAATGCATTGGAGCGCTATAAGGACGCACCCTTCTTAAACATTTCATTTCATGCATAAGTGTGCCACATGGATCATAAAACATGGATTCATAAAACATAATCATTTATTTCACGATAAAGGAATGTGGAATTCATACATGAAACTTTACAATCAATAAGTAAATGTGCATAAATGTGAATACCCTTAATGGAGAAATGGGCATGGTATTCACTACACAATGACATTGGCTTATAAAATCGGTGCGATTTCGACAGCGTAACGGCGTGACATAAGAATTCATAAAAATGGTTGATGAGAGAGAAAGGGGTTCCTCATCATATTTACATGTAAGGGAAAGTAAGGAGGTCATATAGATAAATGTCCCAACAATAGAAATGGAATTTAGATCCATGATACAAAAGTATTGCTTGAATTTAAAATAAGAGAGAGAAGTTCCTTTCGGAATTTCGGCATAGTAACGGGTGTACATGGGAGGCATTATATGAGAGAGAAAGGGGTCTTCCATAATTCAATCAATAAGAGGGCAGTATGGGGGAGTTGTGAAACCATACCCCAACATTCATAATTGAAATTAAAAGGTCAATACAACATAAAGAAAGTTGACAAAAAATGAGAAAGGAAGAACAAACCTTTACTTGGAAGTGTGCTTCCAAAGGCTAGAGAGAGGCTTGTGAGAGGATTCTTGGGAGCTTGGGGAACCTTGTGAGGATTATAGAGAGATTAGGGCAGCGTTTGGACGAACTCCAAAGGATTTTAGTGAGGAGGATGTGGGATATTGGGTGGGTTTATATAGGAAAGGTGAGAGACTACTTTATTATTTAGGTTTGGGACCCCTTATATTAAATTAATCCAAACCACAAACCAACCCATGGTTTTTGCATATGGATTCTGGAAAAGGAAAGAGGAAAAAATATATTACCAGGACAAGGTCCTAACTTATTAAAATATTAGGGTTGCTTATGTGGAGGTGAGTCACACTCCCATGGAAATTAATTTAAAAAGGCAAAGTGTTGAATATGTCTTGATGGGTCCATTAATGCTTTGAAAAGTAAGTCAAAAAAACCCAATATCACATTATTTTAATGATAAAACATATATTTTCCAAACATAAGGATTATGGTATTTTAATACAACACCATTGGGTCATTATGATCTCATAAAACACATTATATCTTTAAATGGTATTTAATTTTTACCCAAAAAATTGATTGTCTCAGAAAATTATGAAAAATTCACCATTAGATAATTTCGATGTCCTGATTCTAGAAATGATATTTATTATATCAAAATTTTTTTATAAATATGTTAATTTTCACTTTTAAAATAAAAACCAACATTTATCGAAAATTCATGGGTTTTGACAGAAATGGCCTTCAAACCTTAACAAAAATTTTATTTGCATTAATAAAATTATAAGATCATTTATATTTAATAAAAATTAATTTAATAATAATAATATTATTTTTTTTAAAATATTATTTAATTCAAAAATCTCTTAATTTAATAAAATTGAATTATTAATTAAATAATAACAAAAAACACCATTTTTACTTAAAAAACTATTTACAATGTATCAAAAATGATTAGAAATTATATTCATTATTATATACAAAAAAAATAATGTACATGAACATAGTACTTCTTATTTGTTACATAACCCCTTAAAACAGCCGCATACGACCTAAGGGTAAGGTGTGCGATGGTGACAGACTCTTGGGGTGGCTCGGATAGCATCACTCGAGTGGTAATTTCAATCAACTTCCACTTTTCCCGTAGACGGTCACGTTCGAGCTTGACATAATGAAGCTCAGCTTGGGCTTGGCCAAGGGCGAAGCCCAAGGATGCCACCTCTGTTTTGAGCTCTGATAAATGGGCTTCGTATGGGGAAATTCTACTAGATGAGGCCATCACTTCCTATGTCTGAGTAAAATTGGGTTCGTTAAACCCTTATATTTATACTAATCATGTGATCTCTGTTCAACGGCTATATTAACCAAGGTCAAAACTCTTATCATAAAACCAAAGAAGTTGACATTTTATAAACACATTATTTTATAAAGAGACATTTAACTGGATCAAGAGGGATTTTCCATTAATGAATCTTTGGGTCGTTAAAATATTCCCCCCTTAAGAAATTTCGCCCTCGAAATTTTCCTTTTCCCACACTAAAACAAATGTGGGTAACTCAGCTTCATCATATCCTCAGACTCCCAAGTTACTTCTTCAAACTTGTGATTTCTCCATAACACCTTGACGAGGGGAATTGTCTTATTTCATAGAACTTTTTCTCTACGATCTAAGATCTTCACTGGTTGCTCCTCATAAGAAATATCTTCCTCCAATTGTACCACCTTAGAAGAGAGTACATGTGAAGGGTCTGGTATGTACTTCCTTTAGAGGGATACGTGAAAGAAATCATACACCTTGGCCATAGTAGGTGGAAGTGCTAGTCGATAGGCCACAACCCCAACAAGATCAAGAATCTCGAAGGGGCCGATGTACCTTGGACTTAACTTCCCTTTCTTTCCACACCTCATGACCTTCTTCCACGGACATATGCGTAAAAACATCATGTCTCCAACTTTAAATTAAACATCTCATCGACGATTATCTGCATAACTCTTCTGTCGACTCTGGGCTGCCTTGATATGCTTCTGAATGGGTTTCACCTCCTCCACCATTTCTTCGACCATTTCTGGTCCAAGCAGCTTACATTCACCGACCTCATCCCAACATGCCAGTGTTCTGCACCTTTTCCCATACAGGGCTTCATATGGTGCCATTTGGATGCTCGAGTGGAAACTGTTATTATAAGAGACCTCAACCAGAGGAAGATGTTGATCCCATCCTCCTTTAAAGTCTATTGAGCACACTCTCAACATATACTCAAGTGTTTGGATAGTCCGCTCGGATTGGACATCAGTTTGAGGAAGATAGGCCGTACTGAAGTTCAGTTCAGTATTCAGAACATGTTAATGAATCTTCCAAAACATAGAGGTGAATCATGGATCTCGGTCAGAACAATAGATAGTGGTACTCCATGCAACCTTACCACTTCCCTGATATATATTTGTGCCAGATGATCCAAAGAGAAATCATCTCGAATAGTAATGAAGTGTGCAGTCATTGTAAGATGATCCACAACAACCCAGATTCCATTGTTGTCTTTGGATGTCCTTGGAAGTCCGGTGACAAATTCCATGGTGATGTTTTCCCATTTCCATTCTGGTATGGGAAATGGTTGCATCATACCCTTAGAATTCTGCCTCTCTGCCTTCACGTGGTGACACACCAGGCACTTTGATGTATATTCGGCGATCTCCTTCTTCATATTATCCCACCAAAAGTTTTCTCAGATATATCGAAACATCTTTGTGCTCCCTGGGTGAATAGAAAAATTTGAACTATGTGCATCATCCAAAAGTTCCTTCTTCAGATCCGGACATGATGGAACACATAGTATTTTCCCAAACTGCAAAATTCCTTCTTCATTAACATTAAACTCAGAGGATTTCCCCTTTTTTATAGCGTCCACTTTTTCTTGAATTCCCACATCATCCTTTTGAGCATCCTTTAACCTTTCAAAAAGAGATGGTTGAGCAATCATTTGTGAAAGGATTGATGATTTTCCCTTCTTTATGATTCCCACATCCATCTTCATCAAGTCTAAGAAGATTGGATCCTTCCCAATTCTCATCATTGATAGAATCGATGGATCCTTTCTACTTAGGGCATCCGCCACCTTGTTCTCTTTTCCAGGGTGGTAATGTATTGAACAGTCATAATCATTGATGAGATCTATCCATCTTCTCAGGTGCATATTAAGCTCTTTTTGTGTGAATATATATTTAAGACTCTTGTGGTCAGTATATATCTCACATTTCTCTCCATAGAGATAATGCCGCTAGATTTTCAAGGCAAAGATCATAGACGCCAACTCTAGATCACGCGTTGGATAGTTTTTCTCATGGATTTTAAACTACCTTGAGGCATAGGATATCACTTTATCATTCTGCATCAGCACACAACCTAATCCCTTCTTTGAGGCATCACTGAATACCACAAAAAGTTTCCCACTTGTGCGTAAAGTGAGCACGGGCGCAGTGATAAGACTCCTTTTCAAATCCTTGAAGATTTCTTTTCATTCATCACTCCAAGAAAAATTTACTCCCTTTCTAGTTAGCTTGGTAAGAGGGTTGGCCAATCGTGAGAAATTTCTCAGAAATCGTCGATAATATCCATCTAACCCCAAGAAGCTACGGATATCCATTACCAATGTTGGCCTCAGCCATCCCTCAATTGCATCTGTTTTGGAGGGATCCATAGATATCCCATTGCTTGTGTTGATATAGCCCATGAATGAGACTTCCTTCAACCAGAACTCACACTTGCTGTACTTTTCATAGAGCTTATCCTTGCGCAAAGTCTCTAGTACAGTTCTTAAATGCTCCTCATGATCCTCCTTGGTTTTGGAGTATATTAGAATATCATCTATAAAGACTACCAAAAATTTGTCAAGGTAATCTCTAAATACTCTATTAATCAAGTCCAAGAAGATTTCTGGAGGATTGGTGAGTCTGAATGGAATTACTATGAATTCATTGTACTCATACCTTGTACGAAAAGTAGTCTTGGGGACATCTTTCTTCTTCACCCTTACCTGATAATATCCCGACCGCAAGTCTACCTTGGAGAAGTATTGTGCTCCATGCAGCTGATCAAACAAGTCATCAATTATTGGGAGAGGATACTTGTTCTATATCGTGATTTTTTTAAGTTCACGATAATCGATTCAAAGCCACATTGACTCATCCTTCTTCTTGATGAAGATGACTGGTGCACCCCATGGTGAAGCACTTGGGCATATAAACCCTTTATCCAGATTCTCATATAGTTGTTTCTTCATCTCTTCAAGCTCAATAACAGCCATTCTATATGGAGTCTTGGATATTGGTTACACCCCAGGTATAAGTTCAATTGAGAACTGAACATCTCTTCTAGGAGGAAGACCAGGCAGTTCCTCAGGAAACACTTCAGCGAATTCCCTCACAATAGGCATTTATTCAAGGATGGTTTCTTATTTAGACTCAATCATCTGAGCTAGATACGCGTGCTCATAGGATAGTAATACCCATGCTTGAGTTGATGGAGCTAAAAGAGATTCATCTTCCTCCTGACACTTGTAAAGAATCGGGGGTCGATTCTCCATATGGAGTGTGATTTCCCTCTCCCGACAATTTTTGTTGGCTCTATATAATGAAAGCCAATCCATGCCAAGAATTGCATGAAATTCCACCAAAGGTAGTATGACGAGGTTCACCTGGAAATTCAGTCCATAGACTATAACAGGGGAGGACTTATATTCATGGGATGCAATGATTGCCCCATTTGCCGTACTCACCGACATATTTACTTCCATTATTTGTGGTGGTGCTGGGATTGTTCAACTAAACTTTAGAGATATAAAAGAATTCATAGAAACTGAATCAAAAATCACGTTCTCTATTCTTGAATGAATAACTAGCGTACCTGTCACCACATCGTTGTCGGGGTTTATTTCGGCAGAAGTGATGGAAAAAGCTATTCCTTGTTGTCTTGGAGGTTGTTGGTTGCCTCCGATAACCCTTGAATTAGGGCACTAATTTGCAAAATGACCCGGTTCTTTGCATTTATATCATTGAACAACACGTTGAGGTTCGAACGGAGCGTTCCTATCCTTTGTCGCAGCCGCGGGACCTTCTTGCTGACAGTTAATAGATAGGTGCCCTTCTCTTCCACACCTGAAGAATTTTTTCGTCCCCTTAAGGCAATTTCCAGGGTGCTTCTTTCCGCACTTTTGGCAAGTGGGGTGATGGAACTTCTTAGCGTCGTTGGATTTATCCATCGGACCAACAACATTGAATTCCACCATACACTTCTTGTCCCCATGATACCCCTGTGATTCTCTGATCTCCATTTCGAACTTGAGGGCACATCGGACAATTTTCTCATAGCTGTTGAAGTCACGGATCGCTAATGTTTTCTGCAATCTAGGCTTCAGCCCACCAAAGAAGCGGTCAACCTTGCATTCGGGGGTCACAACGAAGCCGAAAGCATATCGTGAAAGCCTTGTGAAGTTTTCCTCGTACACTCCCAAAGATTCTTTGTCTTTTTTCATGATGGAAAGGAAGTCCCATTCCATCTTAATATGGAGGGTGCATGGAAAATATTTATCGAAATACATCTTCCGAAATTCCTTCCATTCTGAAGCCTCGATCTCCTCCTCAGGCTTCGTATTTTGATCAATGTCCACCATTGATCAGCTTCACCCTCCATACGATAAGCAGCTAGGAGAACCTTCTATTGTTCAGAACATTAAATGATGGAGAAGATCTTTTCAATGGAGTTAATCCATTTTTCAATGATCATGGGATCGGATGATCCACTAAAAGTAGGAGGCCTTTTCCTCATGAAGCTCTCGATAGCGACTTGTTCCTTCTTAGGGGGGTTTGGATGTTCCTCTTGACCCGTGTATCTATTCAAAACATGAGTTATCTGAGAGAGAAGTGTGACAAAGTTTGCGATTCCTGCTCCCATTGGATGGGGCATCTCATTAGTATAGTCATCACACTGATCTTCACAACGGTTGTCAGCACGAGTCCTCCTATTACCAGCCACTAGCTGGAATAAAAGGAAAGTTAGGGGTAACACATCAAGGGTAATCCAAAGACAAAATTTGATGACGTATAAATAAAATTTAATTTCTTTAACTCATGAGTCTATAGGATTCAATCTAGGCTTTTCATGATCTACTTTCTAACAAATATTCGTAGAGCATTTTTTTTAATTCCCTTAATAAGGGTTCAGACTAAGCTTGTGAATTTATCAAAACATATCCCCCGGGAGTGTCGTAACCAAGAGTGCAGCAAGGCCCATTGTCGTGCATCAGTTCCTGTTCGAGTCAACCTCAAAGCGGTGTTTTCGTGTTTTACCCCTAGGACACATCTGTGCCAGAGTCGCCTCTACCTGCTCGTATCCAGACGGGATGAATTTGTTTGAAAAACCACTTACTTAGTATTTACCAAAACTTAGGGATGTTTTTATTATTCATAGTCTTGTATCTAAGGCTTTACTAGGGTTTCCTAATCCCAAAAATAACTAAACCTATCCTCTGATACCATCTATGACAACCCTACTTTTTATTACAACTTAAACATGCTTTATTACATAAAACTTTACTTGATACAACAAAGAAGGTCGAGAGGTTTAGTGTCTTTGGGGCTTAGGATCATTACATAAAAACATAAAACATGAAATACAACATCATTATTGAAAAATTCCATTACGTTACCACTACATTCCCTCGTACTTACCATTGCATGAGATAACCTGAGGACATGCATAAGAAAAGGGTGAGCTATAAAGCCCAGTAAGGGAGTACACATGGAATAACATGAGGATTACAATACATGTTAGACAATAGGCATATCAATATAGTATAAAAGAAACATGAACATAAAGGCATGATAAATAATGATACTCATAATATGGAAATGTGGAAACAACACTTAACATGTATTTAGCATGATCCAAGGCTCATTGCATATAAATCATGAGTAAACCCTCATTGCACATGAAGCACGAGTAAACCCTCGTTGCACTTGAATTACCATGAGTCAACACTCAATGCACATGACGTATCATGATACTATACTTTACCCAATGCATTGGAGCGCTATAAGGGAACACCCTTCTTAAACATTTCATTTCAGGAATAAGTGTGCCACATGGATCATAAAACATGGATTCATAAAACATAATCATTTATTCCACGACAAAGGAATGTGGAATTCATACATGAAACTTTACAATCGATAAGTAAATGTGCATAAAGGTGTATACCTTTGATGTCACATAAATATCTTATTTTAAATTTATTTTTATTTTAATTTCCATAAATGCTTTGTTTTGGGGGTTTCCAAAGGTTTTATGGAGAATAGATGAGTTTTCATGAATTGGGCCAAACCGTGAGCCCAATTCCAGATTTAAAAATAATTTTTGTTTCTTTTATAACTTATTCATTTTTTAATATTTTTCACACATTCCAACTCCTAAATGTCCTCCCCTGATATAGTAACACCTAAATTAACATTCGGAGTCTTTGGAAATCCATAACAAAGGTGTATATGGGTTTTTAATTTATGGATGGGGCCTGCCCGAAATCCCAATTCCAGTTTTAAAAATAAAATTTGATTAATTAATAACGTATTCATTTTTAAGGATTGTTCGGTGATTCCATGCCTCAAACGCGCCCCTTGAACCCCGTAGCACGCCCAAGCTCTATCTCACCTCTTTGGAGCTCTTCTACATCGCGGTTGTGAGCTAAACCTATTAGGGTTTCTAAATTCGGGAAAATTTGAAGATGTAAATTAATTCCTTCATAACTCCTTCTATTATTACTCTATACCCACCATTCCACTTCCTACATGAACATCTCATTCTTGTTCTAATATGCATTAAATTTTTTTCTGTTTTAAAAATCAGATTCCAGTCGATTTTGGGTCGTTTTCTTCAGGATTGTTTTGGGTAAGTGATTCCTTCTTGGTTCCTTCTTTTTCCTTATGGTTTCTTCTCTCTTTCATTCTGTTATAAAATTTCCAGAAGTTAGGGTTTGATCCTAGGGTTTCATTTGGTGTATTTGTGGTCAAATATTGTGAACTAGATCTGAATTTATCTTCCTTGTGGTGCGGCGGTTGTGCGGTTGACGTTTCGAATCAAGTTTTGAGGGATTTGACACTTTCGGTAGGTGATTCTGTGTGTAATCATTTCTAGAGGATTTAGTTTGATTGAATTAATTATTATGCATTCTCATAATATTTGGTGTGTGGTGCAAAAATTGTTTATGTTGGATTTGGTTAAACATTTATTTTTATAGTCTCATTTTAGATTAAAATTTGGTGTTTTTCATGTGTAACCATTTGGGTATTGTTTGGGATTGTTTTATAACAAATGAATTTTTTTTAATAAATCTTGTCTGGGATGAAAATTCTGATTTGGTGGGGTATTGGTGCGCCACTAGGTCTTAAAGAGTTTTTCAAGGGTTTAAGATGTAAAACATTATTGTACTTCTTGAAATTGATTTTGAAAATGTGTGTGTTTCATGTGGATATTTTGTGCTATTGTTTGAGGTGTTTGTATAACACATGGGGGTTGTTTAATAAATGTTTTTAAGGCTTCCAATTCTGTTTTGAATTTATATTGGTGTGATTTTGTACTTGAAATATGGTTTTGAAATGGATTCTATTTGAAAAGCTTTGGTACACTCTTTAGAATTGTTTTATGAAAGTTTTGAGTGGTTTAATGATTTATGTAAGAGGTGAAACCATAATAGAAAACTGTTTTGTATTGTTTATACTTTCAAATGAGCCATTTTAAATGTAAATAGTTCTGTTATATGATGTTTATCATATTTTTAGGGACTTCATAAAATTGTTAAAGGATGTGTTGGATTGTGAAAGTTATGAAAAAAAGTGTTTTGGGCTATTTTGGTGTGAGTTTGATTTCAAAATGCATTTGAATGAAAAGTGGAATTTGTGACTTATGTGATGTACATGGGGCTGTTTGGTTAATGTGTGATGTGTAATTGTTATCTACATGTGAAAACTATAATTCTTGGCTTGTTGAACATGTTTGAGCACAATGGGAAAACCCAGGTATCTAGGTGGGTGGACGTGTACTAGTATGCTAGTGAGTCCGTGAGGTTTGGCCTCAATTTCACTTAGCAAGATTAACGCTTACAACCCTAACAAAACTATTATGATGATGATTGAGAACCACTAGGTTATGGGTATGTTCCCTACTAGTGGATCGTGCATGAGAATGGATATTTGTGACGGTTACTCTCACCGAGATACGAGGTACCTCGGACCCACAACTAGCTATTTCCTAGGGGTTATTTCCTATTGCCTATGATCATTAGTTACTTTATAATTACCATCGGCATATGGTACATTTGTCTGGAAAATTCAGTAGCTTTGGTGTTTATTTTAAAAGAGTTAACCCGTTAAAATAGCCCACATGAAAACTGTTTTTATTCAAAATTGCATATTTTAGAAATTGTAACCATTTTTTCATGTTTTTGAAAACTTCCATGCTTTTCGTCTTTAAATGTTTATCACATGGAATCTCTTAGTGGTGGTATACTACTGGGATTTCGCTCACACCCTACTTACACCTTTGGTTGTAATTGGACTTGCTTATTTTATGTCACAGGATTGGTTACAGGTTTTATGCCTTTGGTTCGGGTTTTTAGTGGTCCATCGTGATATAGTGTCGTGGAGATGGCTTGAGGGCGGTGCCTCTTTCCATGTGGAGGTTCGTGGGCTGTCTTTTCCTGGGTTTGTACGTTTGTAATGGTGTTCAAACAATGTTTAATATTGTGTAATTCAGTTCTGAATTTTTATTAAAAGATGTTTTGGTTTGAAAAATCCAGATTTTATTTCTTGGATTCATTTGTTGTTTTAAGTATAAAAAATTTGGGTAAATCATTCCCAATTATCATTTTATGATACCCGGGCACTTGTTCCAACCTGTGGGGATCGGGAACGACCTTCGGGCCTTGGCACGGGCCGGGTTTGTTGCTGGTTTGATGGTGACTAGATCTGGTTCGTTAAAAAATGGTATCAGAGGAGGTTCGCTCTCTTTGGGTCATGTTATTTAGGGAAGAGTCAGGATAGTATAGAGATCAGATTCTAGGGACTTGGTATTCTAGTTATGTGTAGTGTGCCTGATAACCACACCTCATGGCAGGATTCAAGTTTACAGGGGAAGTCAGGACCTCTCAGAGTCCTTTGGTTTTCCTGGTTTAACAATGATTAGGGGAAATAAAAAGAGAGTTCGGTTAATGGTCTCAGTAAGCTCACAGGGCCTGGCAAGCCATGTAGAGCTGGAGATATTCCCTAGAACACTCTCTGTGACAGTTAAGTGATTGGAATATGGCCGCCAACCATATGTCCAAGTAACCCACTGAAACTAGTTTCCTCTCGCATTGTCTTGTGTTCTTCAGTTTTGAAATCTTGGATCTTTGGTTTTAAACTGACTTGGTTTTAAGAAGTGTAAAGTTTTTGTGAAATGATTTTCAAATAAATATATAATATTTTGATTTATGAAATGGTGGAACTGAATTTTCAGAATTGTTTTTAAATGGAAAATAGTATGCTTACACCTCTTTTGAAAGCCGTAACCAAATTGAAGTTGGTTTTCAAAAGTGATTCCAGTATAGTTTTCTAAACGATTAAAGGGTGTTTTATTGGGATGAGATTTTTTGAAATTGTTTTGAATAACTTGAAAGTGAGTTCTTTTTTAAATGTTTGTGTCCTTATGAAATGTTTTTTAAGATTTGAATTGGGAATTTGATCTCATTGTTAGCATTTTTGAGAAAAAGGTTGGGTTGGTTGACCATTTTGTTTTTGAAAAGTGGAAGGAATTTTTGTTTTAACCATTGGTATTTCCATGAGTGACCACATGCATGGGGTTATATGGGATGATGGATTGTTTATGACATGAATGGATGAGCGTTGTGATGGTTATGAGGAGGGTGCCCGGTGTGGCACAAAAACATGCATGTGTGAGGCCCATGGGGCACCATTGGTGGATACGCTTTCTGCAAAACCATTTGTTTTCAAAGAATTGGTTTTAAAGAAAAACATGATGTCTTGATTAATAGTTTGGTATGGTTTGTATTATGGGTTTTTGAAAATGATGATTTTGTGGGATGTTTTGAGTCCAAGAACCCCTTCGGTTTGAACTTTGTTTTGGGTTTGTGTTTGGTCGGTAAGTCGTGTCGTAGGGACGGTTAGTGGTCTCTTTTGAAAAATGTTTTGGGATGCCTTTACGGTGGTTCCCTTCATGTTTTTGGATTTGGTTTGTGGCAAGTTTTGACCAATGGACCAACTTGGTTGGGTCCTTGCGTTCTCTCATTGGATAAGGTACGCCCCCATTAAGGGTTAATGCACAACTGAAGTGCAACCCGTATTGTTTCTCCTTTGGAAAATCCTTCAGTTGATCAATATAAGGAATATTTTATAGATCATTGTTGATTGAGTCTACAACCATTCATTTAGTTGATTTTTGGATCCTCTTATAGTGGGATAGCGCTTGTGGAAGGTTGAAAGAGGCCTTAGTTTCTTAAGTTTCACGATTCATCGAAGGTGGATGTGTTCTTTGGTTGTTAGTGTGGATGAGTGTCATGATGGTGTCTAAGAGGGACTCTGGGTTATTTATAGTTTCCGTGAAGCAAGAGTTATTATTAAACCACCAATTTTGAGATTTTGGTCATGGTAGGATATTGTGTCCACTTTTTGGACTTGTCTGTTGTTTAGGGACTTGAAATATGGTCATGTTCCATGTATTTCATCTATCAATCACAAGGGTCATGTTCGGTGATGCATTGTGATGTTGTGTGCTCTTTTGACCCCAAAGGAGAAGGTCACACAATCCTCTGAGTTTCTATGTTATCTTGGGAGTATGTCTCCCTTGTAAAAAACATCAAATCCTATATCTTAGAGGAATTTGTTTATACATGTCTTTACCTTCTATTGTTTCTCACCCAAAGAAACAAGGTGAGATGTGTGTGCTTATTCTGATCCCTTGTTTCAGTGAAATGTCTGGTTTTGGTGAACTGAGTTATGGAGTGTGATATGTCTTGATGAACCCATCAGGGTATGTGGTGTTGTTGTTTGTGGCATAAAATGAAGAGGATCCATACAGGGGTTTCCACAACCTAACTGCGAGGCCGAAGATGCTTTAATATTTTGAGCTCCCGCCATAGGTCCCGGAGAGAAGCTTGCGCGTAGTCAGGGGAAACCCCAGTGTCATTTAAACCCTTGTACAAAGTCCTATACTCAGTATGAAAGATAGGAAGAGTTTAAACCTATGGTGTCATCATATTTCTTCTGTTGTTCCCGTTCGGTGGAAATAGGTGGAGGGTCTTGTACCCATGTCATCATACAATGTTATTCCCTCCCCCTTTGGTTTCCATTGAGTCTTCGGAGAATGGTTGGAAATTTCGCTAGACAAGTTGATCACACAGTTTTCACATGGTTAGTTCTAACCATTAACAAAAAAATAACCATTCAGATATAAGGATCCACATAGTTATCGCACAGTTTCTCAAACTGTGCAGACTAACTGTGTGACCGTCCCAAATCCTTAATTTTGGGGTCTTTTCATGTCAACTCAGGCCGGCCGGTTAAGATGGTTGGTTCTTGTGGTGGGAATACCCACCATGGGTATCATGAATATTTTTTTGTAAATTTATAATGGATGTATACCCCTTGTACTAGGGAGTATGTTTGGGCCTCCCCCTATTAGTTTCTTGATTCTGTATCGGGAAAAAAAGTTATGTTGTCTCTTATGGTGGTGAGCCCATTTGTGTCTCTTCATACGAGTAACTCATATTTTTCCTTGGTCTTGTCTAGGAAGTAGGTATTATCATTCAGAGATATCTAACTACCTACATATTTCTTGGGTAAACATTGATATTAGAGATCACACAATGGTATAGTTATAGTAGGGTACGTGTAAACTTGTTCGATGTTGTTGTTTATTTAGGTAAATTGGTTGAGTATTGTTCAGATTGTGTTTGAGGAGTTTTCATTTGGGATAAAGCCTAAATGTACTTGATTGTTTCAGGAAAGTGGTGTATGTTAGGTTTGTGAGAGTATTCTTTCCTTCATTGATCACTGGAGGTATTTTGGCTTTTGGGGGAGAAACCTGGCAAGGGAGTACCTCTTGGTTTCTTAGTTGGGTTTGGTTATTGCTTTGGCCTTACTATGACTTTCTGGGGCGGAAAGTTTTCATGGATGGGATAATTTTCACATACATACCTTATTTTAAATGTATTTTTATTTTAATTTCCATAAATGCTTTGTTTTGGGGGTTTCCAAAGGTTTTATGGAGAATAGATGAGTTTTCATCAATTGGGCCAAACTGTGAGCCCAATTCTAGATTTAAAAATAAATTTTGTTTCGTTTATAACTAATTCATTTTTTAATATTTTTCACTCATTCCAACTCCTAAATGTCCTCTCCTGATATATTAACACCTAAATTAAAATTTGGAGCCTTTGGAAATCCATAACCAAGGTGTATATGGGTTTTTTATTTTATGGATTGGGCCTGCCCGAAAGCCCAATTCATGTTTTAAAAATAAAATTTGATTAATTAATAACATATTCGTTTTTAATGCATGTTTGGTGATTCCAAGCCTCAAACGCACCCCTTGAACCCAGTAGCGAGCCCAAGCTCTATCTCCCCTCTTTGGAGCTCTTCTACATCGCTATTGACAGCTAAAACTATTAGGGTTTCCAAAATCGGGCATATTTGAAGAGGTAAATTCATTCCTTCATAACTCCTTCTATTCTTACTCTTTTTCCACCATTACAATTATTACTTGACCTTCTCATTCTTTTTCGAATATCTATTATATTTTTATCTGTTTTAAAATTCAGATTCTGGTCGATTTTGGGTCGTTTTCTTCAGGATTGTTTTGGGTTAGTGATTCCTTCTTGGTTCCTTCCCTTTCCCTTAGGGTTTCCTCTCTATTTCATTATGTTATAAAATTTCCAGAAGTTAGGGTTTGATCCTAGGGTTTAATTTGATGTATTTATTTTAAAATATTATGATCTAGGTCTGAATTTATCTTCCTTGTGGTGTGGTGGTTGTGCGGTTGACGTTTCGAACCAAGTTTTGAGGGATTTGACACTTTCGGTAGGTGATTCCGTGTGTAATCATTTATAGATGATTTAGTTTGATTGAATTACTTATTATGCATTCTCATAATATTCGGTGTGTGGTGCAAAAAAAAATTATGTTGGATTTGGTTAAACATTTATTTTTATAGTTTCATTTTAGCTTAAAATTTGCTGTTTTCATGTGTAACCCTTTGGGTATTGTTTGTGATTGTTTTATAACATATGAATTTGGTTTAATAAATCTTGTTTGGGATGAAAATTCTGATTTGTTGGCGTATTGGTGTGCCACTAGGTATTAAAGAGTTTTTTTAAGGGTTTATGGTGTAAAACATTATTGTACTTCTTAAAAGTGATTTTGAAAACGTGTGTGTTTCATGTGGATATTTTGTGCTATTGTTTGAGGTGTTTGTATAACACATGAGGGTTGTTTAATAAATGTTTTTTTGGGGATTTCAATTCTGTTTTGAATTTTTATTGGTGTGATTTTGTCCTTGAAATATGGTTTTGAAATGGATTCTATTTGAAAAGCTTGGGTACACTATTTAGAATTGTTTTATGAATGTTTTGCGTGGTTTAATGATTTATGTAAGAGGTGAAACCATAATGGAAAACTATTTTGGATTGTTTATACTTTCAAATGAGCCATTTTAAATGTAAATAGTTCAATTATATGATGTTTATCATATTTTTAGGGACTTATTAAAATTGTTAAAGGATGTGTTGGATTGTGAAAGTTATGAAAAAAAGTGTTGTGGGCTATTTTGGTGTGAGTTTGATTTCAAAATGCATTTGAATGAAAAGTGGAATTTGTGACTTATGTGATGTACATGGGGCTGTTTGGTTAATGTGTGATGTGTAATTGTTATCTACATGTGAAAACTATATTTCGTGGCTTGTTGAACATGTTTGAGCACAAAGGGAAAACCTGGGTATCTAGGTGGGTGGACATGTACTAGAATGCTAGTTAGTCCATGAGGTTTGGCATCAGTTTCACTTAGAAAGATTGACGCTTACAACCCTAACTAAACTATTATGATGATGATTGGGGACCACTAGGTTATGGGTATGTTCCCTACTAGTGGCTCGTTCACGAGAATGGATATTTTTGATGGTTACTCACACCGAGATACGAGGTACCTAAGACCCACAACTAGCTAGTGCCTAGGGGTTATTTCCTATTTCTTGTGCTCATTAGTTAATTTATAATTACCGTCGGCATATGGTACATTTGGTTGGAAAATTCAGTGGCTTTGGTGTTTATTTTAAAGGTTTTAACCCGTTAAAATAGCCCACTTGAAAACTATTTTTATTCAAAGTTGCATCTTTTAGAAATTGTAACTAGATTTTCATGTTTTTGAAAACTTTCATGCTTTTCGTCTTTAAATGTTTCTCACATGGAATCTCTTAGTGGTGGTATCCTACTGGGCTTTCCCTCACACCCTACTTACATCTTTTGGTGTAAGTAGACTTTCTTATTTTATGTCACAAGATTGGGTACATGTTTTATGCCTTTGGTTCAGGTTTTTAGCGGTCCATCGTGATACAGTGTCGTGGAGAGGGCTTGAGGGAGGTGCCTCTTTCCATGTGGAGGTTCATGGGATGTCTTTTCTTGGGTTTGTACCTTTTTAATGGTGTTCAAACATTGTTTAATATTGTGTAATTCAGTTCTGAATTTTTATTAAACGATTTTTTGGTTTGAAAAATCCAGATTTTATTTCATGGATTCATTTGTTGTTTTAAGTATAAAAAATTTGGGTAAATCGTTCCCAATTATCATTTTATGATACCCGGGCACTTGTGCCAACCCGTGGGGATCGGGAACGCCCTTCGGGCCTTGGAACGGTCCGGGTTTGGTGTTGGTTTGATGGTGACCAGATCCGGTTCAAGAGATTTGATGGCGAAATGGGCATTGTATTCACTACACAATGACATTGGCTTAGAAAATCGGTGCGATTTCGGTAGTGTAATGACGAGACATAAGAATTCATAAAGAAGGTTGATGAGAGATAAAGGGGTTCCTCATTATATTTACATGTAATGTACAGTAAGGAGGTCATATAGATACATGTCCCAATAATTGAAATGGAATTTAGATTCATGATACAAAATTATTACTTGAATGTAAAAGAAGAGAGAGAAGTTCCTTTCGGAATTTCGGCATAGTAACGGGTGTCCATGGGAGGAATTATATGAGAGAGAAAGGGGACCTCCATCATTCAAACAAAAAGAGGAATGTATGGGGGAGGTTCAAAACCATACACCAACATTCATAATTGAAATTAAAAGGGCAATACAACTTAAAGAAAATTGACAAAAAATGAGAAAGGAAGAAAAAACCCTTACTTGGAAGTGTTCTTCCAAAGGATAGAGAGAGGCTTGTGAGAGGCTTCTTGGGAGATTGGGGAACCTTGGGAGGATTATAGAGAGAGTAGGGCAGATGTTGGACGAACTCTAATGGATTTTAGTGAGGAGGAAGTGGGATCTTGGGTGGGTTTATATAGGAAAGGTGAGAGAATACTTTATTATTTAGGTTTGGGACCCCTTATATTAAATTAATCCAAACCACAAACCATCCCATGGTTTTTGCCCATGGTTTATGGAAAATGAAAGAGGAATAAAATATTTTACCAGGCCAAGGTCCTAACTTAATAAAATATTAGGGTTGCTTATGTGGAGGTGAGTCACACTCCCATGGAAATTAATTTAAAAAGGCAAAGTGTTGAATATGTCTTGAGGGGTCCATTAATGCTTTGAAAAGTAAGTCAAACAAACCCAAAATCACATTATTTTATTGATAAAAAATATATTTTCCGAACATAAGGATTATGGTATTTTAGTACATCACCATTGGGTCATTATGATGTCATAGAACACATTATATCTTTAAATGGTATTTAATTTTTACCCAAAAAATTGACTGTCTCAGAAAATTATGAAAAAATCACCGTTGGATAATTTCGACGTCTTGATTCCAGAAATGATATTTATTTTATCTAAAAAAAATTCTAAATATGTTAATTTTTCACTTTTAAAATAAAAACCAACATTCATCGAAAATTCACGGGTTTTGACAGAAATGGCATTCAAACCTTAACAAAAATTTTAATTGCATTAATAAAATTATATGATCATTTATATTTAATAAAAATAAATTTAATAATAATAATAATAATAATAAATTTTATTTAAATATTATTTTATTCAAAAATCCCTTAATTTAATAAAATTGAATTCTTAATTAAATAATAACTAAAAACAACATTTTTTCTTTAAAATCTATTTACAATGTATAAAAAATTACTAGAAATTATATTCATTATTATATACAAAAAAAATAATGTACATGAACATAATACTACTTATTTGTTACATAACCCCTTAAAACAGCAGCATAAGACCTAAGGGTAAGGTGTGCGATGGTGACAGACTCTTGGGGTGGCTCGGATAGCATCACTCGAGTTGTAATTTCAATCAACATCCACTTTTCCCGTAGATGGTCACGTTCGAGCTTGAAATAATGAAGCTCAGCTTGGGCTTGGTCAAGGGCGAAGCCCAAGTTTTCCACCTCTTTTCCGAGCTCTGACAAATGGGCTTCATATGGGGCAATTCTACTGGATGACGCCGTCGCTTCCTTTGTCTGAGTAAAATTGGGTTCGTTAAAGCCTTATATTTATACTAATCATGTGATCATTGTTCAACGTCTATATTAACAATGGTCAAAAAGATTATCATAAAACCAAAGAAGTTGACAACTTATAAAAACGTTTTTTTTATAAAGAGAAATTTAACTGGATGAAGATGGATTTTCCATTAATGAATCTTTGGGTCGTTACACATTATATATGGTTGTACCCCATTGAATGGTATAGAATGATTTTTAAAGGGTACGTCAAAAATCGAAGTCGGTCAGAGGGTTGTATTGCAGAGCAATATATTTTTGAGGACCCCACTGAATTTTATACCAAATACCAGTCTGGTTTGGAAAACGCTGGCCTACAGAAATCTCGTCACACTGAGTAGCTTGAGGATTAAGGAATTTCTGGAAGAGAGGTTTTTATAATCAATATTATAGATTGGGAGAAGGGTAACCTTTATGTTTTTCATAATAGTTTCGACGTTGACCCATATGTTCAAACCCACAACAAATTCTTAGGCGTTTGAATCCATCTAGGGATGAAAAATGGATATCAGATACACATAATCGACAGTTTATAGGATGGGTTCAGGACCATATTTTGAAGCAGTTAGATTAAAATCCAGACTCAATTTCAGAACGAATTTGATGGCGAGCCGGAGGAGCAAGTGTGTATGTATTATCTTACAATTATTATGTAGTTAATGGTTATACATTCAATAGTAATGTACATGATGATGATTGTACCATGCAGAATAGTGGGGTTACACTTGTGGTTGTGGCGATGCATGTTTCTGGTGATAAGGACAAAAATCCAAATTATGCGAATAGGTCATACATTGGCATCATCCAAAAAATATGGGAGTTGTATTATATGAAATTCAGAGTGTCGATATTTCAATGCAAGTGGGTTGATAACAGGAGTGCAGTTAAAATAGATGAATTAGGATTTGTGAAATTTGATTTCAGTAAGGAAGGGGAGAAAGAAAAACCATTTATAATGGCATCACAGTCAGTACAAGTATTTTATGTTCTAGACCCCACAATCCAAAATTGGTCAATTGTTCTGTTATCGACAAAAACAACTAAAGGGTCAGATGAAAGGTCAACAGAGGATGACTCTTTTATGGGGACTTGACAATCATTTCACAGTAGTCCCAATGTAGATGACATTTTGTACGTTATATGAGACCACAACGAAGGGATTTACATAGTCGATAGAGGAGTCAAATCTCTTCAGACTTTAATGAAAAAAAGAGAGTACAATTATCAGGTTATTTGTTTATTGTAATATACATTGTGTTGCATTATGTTATTATATGTCTGTTGTTGTTTTTATGTAATCTAAACTAAATGTTAAACCACTTCTGTAGAGAATGACTTCTGCACCTGATGATGCGCCCAATCCTAAGGCACAAAAGGTCTCTCAACCACCTACTGGTGGTCCCAGTGCAGAGAAACAACATGTTTCGCAACCAGCTGGTGGTGGTCCCAGTGTAGAGCAACAACTAGTTTCTCATCCTGTTGTTGCTGGTCCTAGTGCAGAGCAACAACATGTTTCCCAACCTATTTCTACTGGTCCCGGTGCTGATGCTAGTGCTCTAGAAAAAGATATTAATGATACTTATGAGGAAATGGTAGTAAATGAAACCCTGAAAGTGAAAAAAAACAAGAGCGTCGTAGTTTGAGAATGTTAGCAAAAATCCTTAAGGAAAATGATAAAGGCATCAAATTTGTGGTGGGATGGAATAAGCGAGGCCAACATGTTAACCCCAACAAAGCCATCTTTAGTAGCTATATTGGAATAATCACTCAGAAATGTGGGTCAATTGATGTACAGTCATGGTACCATGATGTCAACGGTCTTAAGACACTAATGTTGGAAGAGATTATTGTAACATTATGATAACATTATTTTAATTTATTAAAATAAAATAACAAAAAACTGACTTACTATTCCTCATCCATTGTAGAGTGAATTTATAGGAGATGCCTCACAAAAGGAATATGTATTAAGAGTGGTAGGAAGGATTCATAGAGGTTTCCACACAATTTTAATGAAATATCATCTTAATGATGCTATAGGGAAAATCAAGTCGCACCCACCTCCTCTTTATGCACAATTGATAACCCAGGGAGTGTGGGATGCGTTTATCAACCATCGTGGGGAGCAGACTTTTCAGGTACATTGTGTGGGGTAATATGTTGTTTGAAGTTGCTTGTATTCATCGCATTGATTTATAGTTTTTTATTTATGAAACAGAAATTGAGTGCTGAAAATAAAAAACGCGCAGCAGAACCAATGTACCCTTACCGTAAAGCAAGGATGTGATACACTTCACTTTAGCAAAAATTGGTATGTATTTTAAATCTATCGTACTACTTATATGTGACATAAAACCACACCATAACCATGTTTCTCTGTTTATATGCATATTGTTGAATCAAAATCGAAAGCCAAATCCATCCCATGCCATGTGCTATAGAAGGAGGCTCGTGTAAATAAAGAGAAGTGAAACGAAATATCAGCTCAAAACTATCTCAAGGATCAGTCAACCGATAGAAATGGTCTACTGAGAGAACCTTCACCCTGCCCATTCTATATCCATAGTTAATATCATTGTAGTCTCATGTGGATACAAAGTTGATAGACATCAATGATCACAAAGTGGATCTTGAAAAAAATATGTACGGTGATGAAACATCAAATTTATTTAGTGCTAAAAATTTAAATGAATTCCTCATATATGAATGGCTAGGAACCTTAGTTGTAAATGTATACATGAGGTATGTTTTCCTGATTTTATTTTTCAAAATCTTATATACCCTGATAAATATGAATAAATACATTTTATATTTTTCGCAGGCGTATATAAGAAAAAAAATTGAAGTGATTTCCCCCTGAACAAAAATTAAGACTAGTTAATCCTCACACCACCTCTTCAAAATAAGAAATAGATTCTGATAAAGAGGATGCAATAATGTAATCCCTGCTCAAATAATTTTAAAACAAAATAACGGATGACATACTATTTTTAATACCAACGATGCAGGGGTAAAAAATTACAATTTAATAATATCAATAATATTTTCTGTTCTTTCTTTACATATTCCATTTTGTATTTTTAGGGAGCATTGGTTGCTGATTGCAGTCAATTTGGATACTCCAAAGATTTATTTTCGAGATTCAACGCATGGATATCCAACAAACCAACCACATATGATGGTGTTTGTTAATTTGTAATACACGGGATGTAACATTTTAAAACTAAACATCTTGTTATATAATTTATGTTATCTCTTAATGAGGATTATGTTGTGATAGGGTGGTGTATCAATATCGTATAATGCATGGAACGAATCCAGGTCATAAGGAAGAGCAATCCTACAAGATCTACAAGTGCAAAAGTATCCGGTTATATATAATAACATTGCAATATCCAAACACATTTCAAAACTAATTACTTATTTTTGTCGATGTTTCTGCAGTGTCCAAAACAAGCAAACATATAGGACTGTGTTTAATATGGTTGTAAATTTATGAAAGAGATCGTATTTCATCAAAAAACTAGCATCCCTAACAAGGTATTTTTGATAATAATTACGAGTTCATATAAAATATTTCTTAATCCTTTTTGTATTTATATTTTTTTAGGACTACCATTACTGTCACAAAAAATCATATTCAGAAGATGATATAGATGTGTTTAAAATCGAATGTCCAACATACTTGATGGAAGATTGTACACAAATAGGATGAAGGTAAATTCCTACTAATGTTATCCATATATGATCCTTGATATCTCCCTTGTTTACACTTATTGAGCATATATGATCACCCTTTATTATGTTTTATATCCATAGGTTATGAAGAATGGTTTTAGATATGATTTGTCTTTCTATTAAAGTGTAACTCATTGGACTACACTGGTCGATATTGTGGAATTCAACTGATGCATGGTCATTCGGTCCACTCATGGGAATATTAAAATCTTGATGGGAACCAATATCTTGGATTATCAATTTTCTAATTTTAGTTTCCCTTATATGTGGGTGGGGGTGTCTAGGAGGGAGGGGGTATCCAGGAGTGTGGGGGTGTCCAAGAGGGGGGTTTCTAGTGGTGAGGGTGTCCAGGAGGGGAGGGAGGGGGTGTGTTCATGGGGGTGTCCATTCGTGGGGTGTCTAAGAGTGGAGGGAGATATCTTAATCCAATTATAAAGAGGGAATCCTCTATGTCACACTTCACCGATCCCTATATGGAATATCCTACTCATCACACACACCATAACTTTTATATATACATAAGAGGGTGTTCCCCATCATACGTGATATATAATATTATATTATCCATCTTATTTAGGCATAAGACTCTAATACCGACTCAAATAGACTTATAAAACCTTAAAAGGCTACATAAATCTTATACCAAACCCAATACTCTCGTAAACACAACTAGAAACCTCACCATCATGGAGACATAGTCTCTCGATGATCACAAAATCACAATCATTCAATAGAACCCTCACTCTATCACTTGCTGGATCAAAAACACCGTATTTATTTAACTAGTTTTCTCTTTATTTCTATCTGTTTCACTAGAACACATATACTCATGTATGAAACTACAATCCATGAGTCATTTGTGAGGTTTACGAATCAACCACATCTCAATCTAATGCACGGTGTGACCGGTATGGCTAAAAGTGTCTAATATCAATTTCAAATTGACATAAACTTTATAATACAACAGAAGTGACATATAGAAAACTAATAAAATGCATTCGTATTGTTTTGAAGCATTTGGAAAATGATCCATGAGTCATTTGTGTGGTGTACGAATCGATCGCACCTCAATCCGACGCACGGTGTGACTGGTATGGCTAAAAGTGTCTGATATGAGTTTTTAATTGACATAAACTTTAGAAAACAACACAAGTGACATACGGAAAACCTCAAAAACACATTCATATTGTTCTGATAATTTAGTACAACGATATATGAGTCATTTGTGATGTGTAAAAATTGACCGCACCTCAATCTGACACACGATGTAACTGGTATGGCTAAAAGTGTCTTATTTCAGTTTGAAATTGACATTATCTTTAGAAAAAAACACAAGTGACACACAGAAAACCAAGAAACAACATTTGGATTGTTATGATACTTTAGGAAAAAGATACATGAGTCATTTTTGATGTGTACGAATCAACCAAACCTCAATCTGATGCACGGTGTGACCGATATGGCTAATAGTGTTTGATATCTATTTCAAATTGAAATAAACATTAGAAAAAAACACTACTAACATACAGAAAACTGATAAAACGTGTTCAGATTGTTTTGATACTTTAGGACAACTATCCATGAGACATTTTTGACGTGTATGAGTTGACCGCACCACAATCCAACATACAGTGTGATCAGTATGGCTAAAAGTGTCTGATATCAGTTTGAATTTGACATTTACTTTAGAAAACAACACTACTGACATGAGGAATACTAAGAAAACGTATTCGGAATGTTTTCATACATTAGGACAATGATCCATGAGTTATTTTGGACGTGTCAGAATCAACCGCACCTCAATCCAATGCACAGTACGATTGGTATGTCTAAAAGTGTCTAATATCATTTTCAAATTGACATTAACATTAGAAAACAACACTACTAAAATACATAATACCAAGAAAAAGCATTTATATTGTTTTTATATTTTAGGAAAACGATCCATGAGTCATTTTTGACATGTACGATTCAACCGCACCTCAATCCGACAGACGGTGTGATCGGTATGACTAAAAGTGTCTGATATCAGTTACAAATTAACATTAACTTTAGAAAACAACACAAGTGACATACATAAAACTAAGAAAATGCATTTTTATTGTTTTGAGACTTTATTAAAACAATCCATGAGTCATTTTTGAGGTGTACGAATTGACCACACCTCAATCCGACTCACGGTGTGACCGGTACGGCTAAAATTGTCTGATATCAGTTTCAAATTGACATTAACTTTATAAAAAAACACATGTGACATATAGAAAACCATGAAAACATGTTCGGATTGTTTTGATACTTTAGTGAAACGATCCATGAGTCATTTTTGATGTGTAAGAATTGACCGCAACTTAATCCGACACACTATGTGACCGGTATGGCTAAAAGTGACTGATATCAATTTGAAATTGACATTATCTTTAGGAAACAACACTACTTACATACGGAATACCGATAAAATGCATTCTAATTGTTTTGATACTTTAGGAAAATGATCCATGAGTCATTTATAATTTTTTAAAGTTGACTTCACCTACATCCAACATACGGTGGGACCGGTATGGAAAAAAGTGTCTGATACCAGTTTCAAATTGACATTAATTATAGAAAACAACATAAGTGACATACCGAAAACTGAGCAAACACATTCAGATTGTTTTGATACTATAGTAAAATAGTCCATGAGTCATTTTTGATGTGTACTAATCAACCACACCTAAATCCCACACACGATATGACCGGTAGGGCCAAAAGTGTCTGCTATCAGTTTCAAATTGACATAAACTTTAGAAAACAACAAAAGTGACATTCAGAAAACTGAGAAAATGAGTTCAGATTGTTTTGATACATTAGGAAAATGATTCATGAGTCATTTTATATTGGTAAAAATCAAACATAGCTTAATTTGATGATTGGTGTGACTGATATGACTAAAAGTGTCTCATATCATTTTCAAATTGACATAAACTTTAGAAAACAACATTACTAACATACGGAAAACTGAGAAAACCCATTCATATTGTTATTATACTTTAGAGAAATGATCCATGAGTCATTTTTGAGGTGTTAGAATCAACCGCACCACAATCTGATGCATGTTTTTACTGGGATGGCTAAAAGTGCATGATATCAGTTACAAATTGACATTAGCTTTAGAAAACAACACAATTGTCATACGGAAAACCAAACAAACGTTTTTAGATTGTTCTAATACTTTAGGGAAACGATCCATGGGTAATTTTTGACGTGTACAAATCAACCTCACCTAAATCCGACGCACGGTGTGACTGGTATGGCTAAAAGTGTCTGATATCATTTTCAAATTGAGATAAACTTTAGAAAACAACACTACTAACATATAGAAAACTGAGAAAACTCATTTGGATTGTTTTTATACCTTAGGAAAATGATTGCTGAGTCATTTGTGATGTGTAAGAATTAACCACACGTCAATCCGAGGCACGATGTGACTAATATGGCTAAAAGTGTTGGATATCAGAATGAAATGGAAATTAACATTAGAAAACAAAATTACTCACATACAGAATACCGAGCAAACACATTCGGATTGCTCTATTACAATAGGAAAATGATTCATGTGACATTTTTGATGTGTATGAATCAACCGCACCCCAATCTGATTCACAATGTGTTTGGTATGGCTAAAAGTGTCTGATATCAGTTTGAAATTGGCATTAACTTTATAAAACAACACAACTAACATACGGAATACCGATAAAATGCATTCGTATTGTATTTATATTTTAGGAAAATGATCCATGAGTCATTTTTGACGTGTACGAATCAACCACACCTCAATCAGACGCACGGTGTGACCGGTATGGATAAAAGTGACTGATATCAGTTTGAAATTGACATTGACATTAAAAAACAACACAAGTGACATACGGAAAATTGAGAAAACACATTCAGATCGTTTTGATACTTTAGGACAACAATCCATGACTCATTTGTGAGGTGTAAGAATCATCCTCACATCAATTCGATGCATGGTGTGACCGGTATGGCTAAAAGTTTTTGATATCAGTTTAATTTTGACATTAACTTTAGAAAACAACACAAGTGACATACGAAAAACCAAGAAAACACATTTGGATTGTTTTGATACTTTTGGAAAAAGATCCATGAGTCATTTTTGAGGTTTATTAATTGACAACACCTTAATCCGACACATGGTGTGATCAGTATGGCTAAAAGTTTCTGACATCAGTTTGAAATTGACATTAACTTTAAAAAATAACACAAGTGACAAAAGGAAAACCAAAAAAATGCATTTGGATTGTTTTTATACTTTAGGACAATGATACATTTCCATTTTTTACGTGTACGAATTGACCGTACCTCAATCCGAAACACGGTGTTTCTGTTATGGCTAAAAGTGTCTGATATCTATTTGGAATTGACATTAACTTTAGAAAACAAAAATACTAACATATGAAATATCGAGCAAATGCATTCAGGTTGCTTTGATACTTTAGGACAACGATCAATGAGTCATTTTCGACGTGTATTAATCAACTTCACCTCAATACGATGCTCGATGTGACCAATATGGCTAAAAGTGTCTGATATCAGTTTCAAATTGACAAAAACATTAGAAAAAAACACAAGTGACTATGGAAAACCGAGCAAACACATTTTTATTGTTTTGATACATTAAGTAAATGATCCATGAATCATTTTCGATGTGTAAGAATCATCCCCACATCAATCTGACATACGGTGTGACCGGTAATGCTTTTCATTAGATAAAGAATCAGTATTTACTAAATGAGATAAATCATCCAAAAATATATAGGTTTTACATTATTCCCTTTCATTGTTATCAGAATGAAAACATTTGAGTTTATCATTTCCATATTTTAGTTTCACATTTCTATTATAATGTATTCTTCCATATTAATGTTTTAATTTATTTCATTATTGTATTACTAATATAATATTTGTTTTCTTATATAGGTGATGTTTTTTTGATGAGTTCGGATTCTTTGTTCGGCATCAAATACCGTGGACGAAAATTTGTTATAGAGGATCAAAAATATCAAAGGATGAAATATTAATTTTTATAACTGTTGTTGGATAATTGTAATTGTAACCATGTAAAACATTGTTTGAAATGTATATATTAGTGTGTTTGTTTTGTATTCATGATGTTAAGTAAATATATATAGCATTATTTTTCAAAACATTGTGTGTGGGTGCTGTTTTTTACAGGTGTGCTGGTGATATTTTGTACAGGTGTACAGGTTCTAGTTCTGCAGGTTGAGGGGAAAGTGCATTTATCAGCGCTTTTTGAGTACTGATAAAGGACACCTTTATCGGCGCTATCTTGACCGCTGACAATCAGGTCATTTATCAGTGCTCAAGATAGCCCTGATAAAGTCCCACCTTTATCAGCGCTAAAAAAGCGTTGTTAATGCTGGTGTAGATAAGGGGGGGGGGGTCCCCTTTATCAGTGCCATAAAACGCATTGATAAAGGTGACCTTTATCAGCGCTAAAAAATTGATGACAAAGAAGACCCTTTTTTTGTGCTTTTCGGAGTGCTGATAATGGGGACCCCCTATATTTGTTGGAATTAACATCACTTTTCTAGAACTGTTAGTTTCGGTTTTTATCGCGGATAAAAGGCCAAGTTGTAGTAGTAATTATTCCACAGTAATAGGATTTGAATATTTTTTGTTCCACTAGTTAGTGATAACTATATCACACAAAATAATAACTGGTATGTCCCATCACAACCATGGAGAATGATTGATGTGGAAGATTATACCATGTAACACAATTAGTGGTTTTAACATGAGGTGTATGTTTTGGGTAGTGAGTGACGAATATTATAAATGATTGGTATTAATGTATATACACCATGTGGGGGATCATCATGTAGTAATTGATCTATGATTTTTTAGATTTAGAATATTTTTTCTTGATTATTAATGATTTAAAAATAATATATTTTGTAGAAATCAGAGAACTATTTATGAACTGAGGATCACACTATAATTTTTCATTCTCATGTGTTAAAATTTTCATAATACTTTAGTATTAGAGGAATGTAATTACTTATAACCACATATTGAATGTTTAGAGACATGGGATTCATTATAGAAACTACTAATAACAGTTTTGTAATTGTGATAATGTGTGCATTATTTCAATATCTATTTTCAATGAAAAGAAAGGCTTGATAGTGCCTTGTTGATAGATCTATTTTTAGTGAATAATAAAACTCTATGAATATGTAGTCTATAATCATATCCAATTGTTAAAAATGGAAAATCAAAAAGATAAATACAGTTCTAAATAATAAGATACATACAATATTACTAATTGATGATATACCCTTATGCCTATAAACTGTTGATGAAATTCTATATGATTTTTCATAGGATGTGTTTATTTTGAATGATATGAAATATTTTATTTTCATATAGGGTATTATATGTATATAATTAAACTTATAAAGTTCTATTGATGAACATATTGCTTATGTGATATTTGGACTCTAGTTTGGGATTTGATTAGTTAATATTAAAACTTCTAAGATAATGACTTAAAAACATTTAATGTGGTGAGTCATCATTAATGATAAATATCAGATAAAATATTATATGGTTGTGATTCCAGTTTTGATTAAATTTGATAGATTGTGTTTTGATGATAACTGATAGATTTTTATATGTTATTAATACAGTTTATGAGGATGTTTCAATTCATAAATCCCAAGGTAGGTGAAGTCAGAATGTATATTGATTGTCTTAATTTTTTGATTGAATTTGAGATCTTGATTTGTATTACATGAGTTTTCCTATATTTGCTGATAAAATCAATTTTCAATGTATTGATGTAGTGAATTGGTAGTATGAGAAACCAATGGTTTTTGGATTTTTAGAGATTATACGAATGAATGTTTCATAGGGTAGTCAGTTGAGGTGAATTGGGTTTTTTTAGTATTTAATGTGTTTTATGTGTCCATAACCTTATTACATTCTTAAGAAACTACTATGTGATCCATATAATTTAAATTCAATTTTTTTATTCATATCATGTTTTCATTCTAATTTTCATAAAGTTGTTTTATAATTAATTTTATAGTTTCTTATTATGAAGGTGTTTTAGTTCAATTAAAAGTATTTTCAAAATATATAGTTAACTTATTATTAAAATCTAAATGATTTTGGAAATTCATGAAATTTTAAGGATTCATTTTTGTTAGACTAAATAGTATTAAATTTTAATTTTAATAATTTAAAATATTTATTTTTATGAATGGTCAATAGATGGGAAAAAATTTACATGATTAGCTTGTGTGATAGTTTTATTTATTTGACAAAATTTATGAGACTTCTATATTTTGATATAACATTATTAAAGGTATGGTTAATAATGGTTAGGTTTTATGATATTTGTAGGAAAGAGATGTCTTTTTATAGGGATAATTGAGTAGAGTACTCTAGGTGAATGATTAATAAATTATTCCCTTGATTATGGTTTTCCTTTATATTAATAGTATAGTTATATGAAATATATATTCCATAGTTTTAAAGATGGGTCTCTTAGTTAGCTTTAGTATTATTTGAGAGGTGTCTCACTTCAATTTTATTAATGTTTTACTTCAATGTTTTTATTCTAAAATATTAAAATAATTTTAGTCCTTTAATATTGATAAATATGTTTTTCTTGGTCCCTTATATTGACGTATATGGATGTAAACCTATTTAATTATATCTTGTAATTATTTGTAGGTGAGATGATTAGTTTTGGTAATGTTTAATGTAAAAACCCATGTTAGGGGATTAGAAATTCCTAGGATGGAAGCTAGTTTAGTGATCCAGATCATATAGTTCAAAATAGTCATATTGGGGATAGATAATCAATTAGGGTTCCCAAATATATTTTATATAATAGACCATATTTAGCAATTCCAGTTCTTGAAACATGGAACGCCCATTTGGGAGGTGGTAATTCCATTGTTCAATTTCTTGCACTGTTGGTATGAAAAAAAATATTATTAATATTATATAATTAATGGTTTATTACACGGAAATTTATTTAATAAAATCTAGTAAAATAGTGAATTCTTGTTTTTCGGAAATTAGGTACATTACAGAATACAATGTGATTGAAATAAAATGACATTATTGCAAACTTCCTTAGGATTCTATTAAAATTCCATCATTCATTTAAAATTACATAGGATGGAATGGGGCTGTACATAATAATGGAGGGAGATATGAATCCTATCAATGGAAGAAACAATACATAAAATAAGGTTAATAATTTCATGTTTCCCAGTAGGAATATCATAGTAATATAAGAGGGTTGACAACTAAAATCTGGAGCAATGATGAATCATATAAAATGATAACAAAATGGAAACATATAAATATTAAAATAATATTAATCATTAAATAATTAAAATCAATCATGAATAAAATACATTAAAATATAATATAATTTTCCTAGGATAACCTGTCATGCACAATACATGGTATTTCATGAGGAGAAAACAATATACAATGATTTAGATGAGATATATAATTTTGGGACCCCACATCTATTTCATATCATGTATTTGCATATGTCTGCCACATATAAAATAAAACATAATAATTTATTAAAAACAATTAACAAAAGGATTATTCAGTTTGGGTTATATAACAGAAATCTCAAATCAATGAATGATATTTACAACTAGGTGAAAAACTATTGGTTAAATTAGGAATGGGTATTCACTATTAAAATGATTGGCATGAAAAATCAGAAGATGATTTTTCCATCATGACGATGGTACATTAATATACATCGAATGGTTTTATGGGAGTGAATGAGGTATCTCATAACTTGGACATCATATATAAAATAATTTAGAAGTACAAAAACATATCATAACATAAACAAACTAAATAATTCATAATTTGAATAAGGTTATTGATTAAAGGGGATATGGAGTGGATCATTTACCTTGAAAAGGGATTTATAAAACCTTAGGGGAAACATAGGATGGAACTAGAGAGGGAAATACAGTTTAATATCATAATAAAAGGGTTCTTATTAAAAAGATACAGGACTTTGTGTGCGTTAATATTGAAAAAAGAGGAGTGTTCGTTATTAATTTCCAAACATGGGGTTTGGACCCTATTTGATAATGTAATAAAAAACCCATATCATGTTTTTCCCATGATTATACCTAATTAGAATTTTATTATTATTTTAATGTATATGAAAAAATATAAACAAATCCCTTTAAGATGTGGAAGTGATACATGTTTATAAATATTTGATTTTAAAAACATAAAATATCATATAGATTTTGAAGGATTAATTAAGTGTTTATAAAATTAATAAGAACTTAATTTTGGTCATGGATACTCTTTATAGTAATTTAGCATCAAGTTTTGTCTTTTATGTTGTAATAATACACATTATATATTTGCACTGTATTTAATTATGACACAAAAATTCTATTATGTCGGAAAATTATGAAAAAAAATCATCATTGACTAATTTTGATATCTTGATTTTAGAAAAATATTTATTATATATATATATATTTATGATAAAAAATACTTGTAAATAAAAAATCAAAATTTAATGTAAACTATTGGTGTCTTGATAACAATAATTTTTTGACAATTTTTCTAATTATATTTGATTAAAAAATTAGTTATCATATATAATTAATTTTTTTAATAATAATATTTAATTAAAAAATAATATATTTTGAAGTCACTTGAATTCATCATAACTAATATCTTCATTTTAAATATATATTTCCCTAAATTAAAAACTAAGCTTCATCATATCAAAATCAAATTTGTATCAAACTCAATAGATAAAAAATAAAATTTTATTATTTAAAATGGATAAATATAATATAGTTTTATTAAAATGAAAATATAAAATCTCATATTGTTAGTGTATATATATATCCCTTTATTTCACCAGTGAATTTGTCTAAGTGTATCGGTGTGGTATGGTAAGATTTTTCAGAGTTGGTTTGGTGAACATGTTTTGGACCATGATCTCGATGAGCTTGAAATGATCCCATAAATGGTATCACTAATGGAATCACTAATGCTTTAGTTGTGATTCTTGGCTTCTTCGGTTATGGCAAGCTTCGATCCTGCTTGGGAGACCGGATCTGTGAACGAGCTGGTCCTCAATAACCCTAAGGATTCCAATCCTCCGCAACAGAAGCTAGCGTCTGAGGGGACTTCCAATGGACTCTCCTTTTTAGAAGTGGCTAAAGCACCAGGGAAAGATCCCCACATGCGAGATACGGTTGAGGTTGGTCAGAATAACTCTTCTTTTTCTAATTTCAAGGATACACATGCAGGGATTAGGAATAAGTGTTCAATAGCACATGTAAAAGCTGATGGTGATGTGGTTGTTGAGAGATTGATGTTAGGGGGTCATTCCATCATTGCTAGGATGATTTTGCCAAAGGGCTCACAGCCCTGGAGGTTAGATTATCTCAAATCTCTATTAACTAATATCTGGGGCTTTGATGCCTGGAACTCCGTCTCTTTGGGTAAGGGATTTTATCATATGTTGTTTCCTTTTGAGGAGCTTAAATTGAGAGCCTGGGGGTTTGGCTCCATTTCATTCATGCCTGGGGCATTTCATATACGTGAGTGGGATAGATCTTTTAATCCTTTGGAGATGGGTAGATCGGTTGCACATGTTTGGATCAAAATCTTTGGTTTAAACTGGCTTCTTTGGCATCCCAGGATCCTATATGACATCTCACTAGCTATAGGAGTAACCATTAGAATGGATAAAGAAACTGAATTGGCCAGATATGGGCATTTTTCCAGATGTTTAGTTGAGGTAGATCTTTCATCTACCTTAATTGATAAAATATTTTTATCTACATATGAAGAGGAAATTAGCTTGAGGATTGAGTATGAAAGCCTGCCCAAATACTATTTCGATTGCAGAGTATTAGGACATGAGTCCTCTAATTGTAGGATGACTGTTTATTGCTCAAATTGTTCTTTGAAGGGGCACGATCTTAACTCATGCCCCAATCTGAAAGACATGCCACTTGAACAGAAAACAATTTCTTCACCCAAGAAATCTTCTGGATTGACTGTTCAAACCTGTTCCACAGTGCCACTTCCCAAAAAATCATGGGCGGCAATTGTTGAAGAAGGTCCTTCTGATCTCCCAGAATTGCTGCCTTATTGTACTGGTGATGTGGATCAGACACAAAACACCAAATCTGATAAAATGCATAAAACTATTTATGTTCCTGCTTCTGTTTCTAGGGTTGACTCTGATTTAAGTTTTCCAGAACAGCCTTCTTTGGCTGATATAATCCAGGTGTCTTCACTGCCTGGTCCTTCTTTTACTAAATCTGTTGATGGCACTTATGTTGATTCTACAACTGTTTCATCTTCTGTTTATCATGATCCTGCTGAAAGAATATAACAGTCTCCTATTTTGAAGGTTTTGGACTGTTGAGTCCAGAACAGTGTTGCTTTGATGGCTCCCCCTGTTATGAATGTTCTCACAAAAATATGTCCTGATGTTCCTGAATCTCTCCATAGGGAAACTGGAATGACTGATAGTATTACTGTGTCTACTCATCTAGAGTCATCTGACATGGCTGGAACACCAGATTTATTGATGAAACACCCTGATGTAAAGGTGAGTAAGGATTCAAATACCCCTACATTGCAGAATGCTTATTGTGTGCAGGAAACCTTAGGAAAAGAAGATCAGAAAAAGAAAGGCTCTGATGACGAATGGCAACTTGCTAGAACTCGAAGCCAAAAGAAGAGAGAAAGGAAAGAGCAAATGAAGAGGATGGAAGAAGCTAAAGTGGACAGCTCTGATGAAGATGTAGAATCGCTCCTACAACAAGCCAGAGAGATTGAAGAAACCTATCGTGGAGGAAGAGGAAGAGGAAGAGGACGTAATAACATCAACCTTTGGAACGAGATGTGAAATAAAGAACGTATCATTGGGGACAAGCTGAGGAAAAATCTTGGCGCCCCTGAAAATGGGTGATAAGTTTATCTGTTTTCATTCCTTTTTTGTACCTCTTTTGGACTTTCATTTTAATAATAACCCTGGGCTTTTTCCCTTTAAAAAAAATTAAAACAATAATAAGAGGGCCTCATGAGGTAGGATCCTAATGTTCGGGCATATCAATTCATTTGTCTATGTCAAATAGTCTTTATCATAAAAATTAATATACAAATCTTAATGGTCATTGTACATTGATTATATTATCAATGATTATAGTTCTTAATAAAATAATATATATGGTAGGATAGATATTATTAGGATCTAAAATAACCAATTTTGTGCATTTTTTTCTTTAAATTCACTGGAAAATAATTCATTTATTCATTCAAAAGGGGTATTCAATTTATTAATGTTCAGGTCATTAAATAATTAACCCATTTGAAATTTCACCATAAAAATTTTCATTTCGTACACTAAAACATATTATGATACTTATATTTCATATATTCTTACAGTTTCCTTCTATCTTCCTCGAACTTGTGGTTCTTCCATAATACTTTGACCAAGTGAGTTGTATTGTTTCCTAGAACTGCATCTATATGATCTAAAGTCATCACTAACATCTCCTCATATGAATGATCATTCTCCAATTTCACCACACATATAATTTGAACAAGTGAGTGGTTTTTTATATACATTCACAAGAATTATAGATGGAATACATCATTCAATTGAGATAGGTTAGGAGGGAGTACTAGTCCACAATCCACTACTTTGATGCGATTAATAGTATCAAAGGTGATGATGTATAGAGAGATAATATTTATCTTCATAAAAATATTCTTGAATTTATTACATGTAGGAATATGAAGAAACAAATTATAACTAACATAAAACGTTTGGTCTCATTAATGATTTTCATTATATGTATCATATCACCTTTTTTCAGATTTCATTTGATTCTAAATTTTTTGATCCTTCTCAATAATTTCTTTGATAAGATTATATCCAATCATCTAACAATCACCATCATCATCCCATCAAGTTATATTCTGGCACCTCTTCCCATTTAGAGAGTCATAAGGCCCCATTTGAGTGCTAGAATGGAAATTTTTTTCTAATGAGAAATCAACTATGGGATTTTATTGATCCAAATATCCTTTTAAACCCATGATCATGATCTTAAAATGTCATCTATAGTTTTAATAGATCATTTATATCGATCATCCTTTAGTGATTGATATGTATTGCTACAGCTCTACTCTATATCAAAATATTTCTAAGGTATTCTCTTAAAGTTGATGTAAACAAGGTATCTTGATTAAATAAAATAGGGACATGGATTCCATGATGTCTTAATACTCCCCTTAAGTATATTTCAGTGAGTCGAGTATGGGATAATAATCCATGATAACAATTAAATTCACTTACTAGGTAAGGTTTTTAACTACCACCAAGATGGTTTTATTATCATTAGGAGTCTAGGGGAGTTCTATGATGAAATACATAGTTATGTTTTCCTATTCATATACTAGTATGGAAAATGTTTTAATAATTATTTTAGAATTATTTTGTTAGTACTTTCCTTATTGGCAAACCAAGAATCATGATACAAACTCGGCACTCTATATATTCATTTTATCCTAATAGTGGGATGGAAAAAATATTCACGTTAGTGAATCCTTGATCAATGTAAAAGGACGAGATATGAAAATCATCTAGAAGTTTCAACATTATTATTGGTTATTTTGGGACACATATTTGGGTTCCACAGTCTATAACACCATCACGAGAAATGTTCAACTTCAAAATATTCTAAACCTTTTTAAATAGAAACTCATCATCTTTCTATACCTCTATGATTCTCAGAATAATGGATGGTTGAGTAGTTATTTGAGAAATGTAAAATGAATATTCATTTATTATTTACATGTACAACCTTTTGATGTACACGAATATTGGATCCCTTTCAATCCACAACATGTATAATGATATCGATTACTTTATATTCATAGAATCCTTTATTTTGTTTGATTTACAAGAATGGTAATGGATTTACCATTAAAAATCATTGATCTGGTATAACCCACTTTATTGGATAATATTGAGGTATTTTTTTTGAGAATATATACTTATATATTCCATGATCTGTATATTTGTAACATTTATCCCATTATAGATAATGTCACCATATATTAAATGTGAAGATCACTACATCCAATTATAGATCACGTGTTACAAATATATACTCATGCATATATAATTTATTATAGGAATAGGATATACATTTTTTATATTGTAAGAGTACAAAACCAAATCCCTTATTGGACACATCACTTTAAATCAGAAATCATTCCCCACTAGTTTGAAATGTGAGAACATGTGTTGTGATCTAAATATTCATTAACACTTTATAGTATTCTACGCATCAATCAATCCATTAAAATATGAGACCCTTAAACATTATATTTTTTAGTATGATTAATAATAATGGGATGTTTATAACAAATAGATTATATTAACATGATAATCTTAATAAAAAATTTATTTAAATCACAAATTTTGGTTTGGTCATCCATTAATTGCCTTATGTTTTTGAGGATACATAGATATAACTTCACAAGTGATACCATGCACTAGGAAAGTTACTTTCTCTAACCAATACCTGAATTTATATACTATTCATATAAATTTTCATCCCAAAAGTTCATCAATAAAATATTTACATGTTCTTCATGTTCTTCCTATATTTTGATGTATATGTAAATATCAACTCTAAATACAACCACAAATGTTTTTTCGTGTAATCCCCATCGAATCTTGTTATCAAGTATATAAAATTTCTTATGCATTAGTGATTCTATGTATAATTTCTATATACTCATTATTTTGGTACCTTGAATAAAATATAGTCTTGGGGATATCCCCCAAATTCGCCTTTACTTGATAATATCCTAAAAAAAATGTCCACTATATAGAAGTATTGTTCCCCATATATTTGGTCAATGAAGTAAAAAATATGTAGTAGAGGATAATTTTATTATCATGATTTTACTGATCTCATGATAATTAATGCAATGGATAATTGACCCATCATTCTTATTGACAAAAATGAATTGTGCACACCAGAGTGAAGCACATGAGCTTATGAACCACTTTCAAAATTCTCTGGTAATCATTTCTGCTGCTCCTCAATATTAAAAATGGTTATTCATCATAGATTCTTTGAAATTTTCAATGATGTGGGTATATATATAATTTATAACTCAACCTACAAGCTTTTAGAATGGTGATGCAATTTTTGAGGAAACACATTAATGAATTCGTTCATAATAGTAATGTCCTAAAGATGATATTTTCTTTAGTCTCCATAATTTTTAAAATATATTCTTAATGATAGGGAAATAATATCGATGTTTGAGATGATGACACCAAGGGAAATTAATCTTCATCTTTGAACATTTATTGAATCAGATGACATTTAATAATATAGAAGGTGAATTCCTTCACATGTAAATATTTGTTTCCTCTATTAATGGAATGCAAATCCATGTATAGAATGAAATCAATTTTCATTTAAGGGAGTATTAGGGGGGGTTGATTAAGAAATTCGGACAAAACATTTTGGAAAATGGAAGTGTTATATTCATAGGTTGCAATAATAGACCCATTATCCATTTTCAACAACAACACAACTACCTTATTTTGAGTTCATGTTTGAATAGTTCTACTAAAATTATTGGATATAAAATACTGCATATAACATTAGAAAAAAGATAATCATTCACTATTTAATTTTACTTATAATAATTTCATTCACGTTAAATATGATTAGACATGGTAATCTTAAATCTATTAAAATCATAAAAGTGAAACCCTAAACCTTAAAAGGATAACTCATAAATGAAATATACTATTTAACCCAAGAAATGTTATCTTTAAATATATGTTATCCATGGTCTATTAATAACATGAAATAATATGTTAATTTTTCCCCTTAATAATGGTTCATAAGGAGCAGGTCATTTTATCAAAGAATATATAGAGAGAGTGTGAAACAAGGTGTTTATCAAGGACAATTTTCATATACTTGATAAGATTAAGTCCAGCTCAATGTTTCATTTTTATAATCGTTATATTTATGTACAACGTTTCTCGTTCCAAATCGACTTGTTGTATATAGAGAGGGATATATTTTCTTGGAAACAAATTATTCTATAAATTACTAAAATTTGATGTCATTTTACTCTATTTAGTGTTACCCTATGAGTTTCACTAGATATTTATATTCCAAAACCCAAAGAATAACTATACTTTTATCTGATTCCAACTATGACAATCGATATATTTATTGCTCCATAATTAATTATTTATCACATAAATTTACACATTATAAAATCTCAGAAGAATGTGAATCAATTTTTATTTAGTAAATTATGTAGATAACATAAAAACATGATACAATAATATAATTACCTTATTAAAAACATCTTCAATATGCGCTAAAAATTACATCATTCTTCTAAATTTTAACTTGATTACCTAGGGATGTACATAAGAAAGTGGTGAGATATAAAGCGCTGTATGGGAATAAAAAATATAAATTTCAAGGTAATGTAATACATGTGAGATAATATGAATATCATGGTAACATAAAAGACCTTATATTCATAAGCATTAATAATAATAAATGATATGACATGATTATATAATTTCAATATATGAATGTGAAAACAATATAAAACAAGACATCATGAATATAAATTAAGGTTAAAAAAACTGAAAAAATAATATATTGTTATTATTATAATATCATGTGCACTATATATGGAATTTAATTATATAAAAATATTTCCAAATTCCTAGGAGTTCTATATAATTCTAGGCCCACTAGCATGTTTTGTATATTGTACATGCTTAAGTGTGACACATAGAACATACAACATAAGGATATACTTCATCACTTTTGAGCACATTATTATGGAGTGTTTGTGAAATAAATGGAAATAAAAAATAAATGAATCATTTTTACAACTACATAATGACTACAAGTGGAAATTGTAATGGTTATTCAATATATAAATGTTTGGTAAGGAAAACCATCGTATGATTTCATGTTCCTAACAAGGGTATTAAATGAATCCTGGATGGGTTAAATGAGATTAAAATGGAATTATAACACATTTATAATCACAATAATAGTAATAATTATGTTTTGAAACGTATCCAAATAAGATAAATCATAAAACAAAAGTCATAATTTACAGGAGGTTACAGAAGAAAGAGGATAATGAGAGTATGCATTACCTTGAGAGGGTGATTCTAAAAGCATGGGGTAGATTCTTAAAAACATGTTGAAACATCGGAGGAATCAATAGGGGAAAATATAGTGTAATATTATTTATCAATGGGTTTGTAGTGATTATTAATGCAATTTTTTTTGTTTAAAAAGAAAAAGAGTGTAGAATTATTTATTAATTTCGTAACATAGGTTTTGGACCCTCTATGAATATTTAATAAAAATAAAAAACCATCCCATGGGTTATCCATTAGTTTCTACCTATGTGGAGTTAATTTATGTATTTTATTATCCTGAAAATCTAAAACATTATAATAATTTTATTGGTTATTTAGAAGTGAGTCGTGTTTATAAATAAATTACTTTCAAATATTAAAACATAATATATGTTTTGGATGATTAATCAAGGGTAAACAAAAAAGAATAAAACAACCTAAAAAAGATTATTTTAATGTAATCATAAAATATAGGCCTTTAAAAGTTTATATATATTTTATTACATCACATTTTGGATTTTATTATGTCATTATACACATCATATATATATATTGTATTTAAATTTTACACAACAAAATCATTACCTCCATGAATTATCAAAAAATTAACCATTTTTTAATTTAGATATTCTAGTTTCAAAAATTGTATTTATTATACACAAAACATTATCTATGTATGATAATTTATACATTAAAATAAAAAAATATTTATTTATTGAAAATACTATTTTTTGACAATTACATATTTCTTACCCATTTAAAAATTATTTTTGAATATGAAATATAATAGTATTATTTAAATATATTAAATATAATTTAATGATAATAAATTTTATAAATATAATTTATTTCTTAAAAAAATTAATCATAAAAATGATTTTTTATTGAAAATATATATTTCCAAAAACTAATTCTTAGTCAATGCTTCAAAATATAATTTTTTTCAAACTAATTATTTAATATTTTTAAAATAAATATTTCAAATTGTTATAAAATAGTTGTTTTATTTAAAATACAATATAAAATACAAACTATTATGGTCTAGATATATATCCCTTTATTAAACCAGAAATTTTTCAAAGGTTATGTTTTAGAATGGTGAGATGTCCATTTGGGTGGTTTAGTAAACATGGTTTGGGTCTTGATCTTGATAAACATGAACTTATCCCATAAACAATTCCATTCTTGTTTTAGTTTTTGAATTTCATCTAGTTCATTACTCAAGGGAAATTCTCGGTGACAAAATATCCCTCAAAATCTCAAATAAATGTGCATCATAGGGTAAGATCCTAATGTTTGATGCCATGATTTCAATAATATTTGTAAAAAAACCATTATCATAACATTTAATATACAAATAATTATAGAAGTTATACAATGAACATATTATCAATAGTTATTTTGTTTAACGATCTATTCATTCTAAGAGGATGTAACTTATAATTATCCTAAATAACCATTATATTTCACGTGTTTTCCAAAAATTCATTGCCTAATAACACATTTGGTCATTAATAAGGAATTCTTATTTATAAATGTTTGGGTTATAATATAATTGAGTTTAGTGGCCTAGAGTTTTGAATCAATGATCTTATTGGAAATTATTATTGAAGTTTTTTTATTTTATGTTGTGGATTTTTGGATTTTAGAAGGATTTTTTATTGTGTTGCTCAACACTGGTAATATGGGAAACATGAAAGTGTGTGACAAAGGTTTTGGATTCCATTTAGATATTATATTTTTGGTTGAGAGGTTATAATCCATTATAATCTATGGTATTCATGGTGAAATGGAAATGGTGGTGTATATATTCCATTGATTCTCTTAGATTGCGGTTAGGTTCGAGGAAACAATTCTCAATTATATGTCATCCATGACATAGTGAATGTCAACCTCATTTTTAAATTGAATAAAATAACAAAAAATTCACGAGATTTAAGGACATTTTAATGGCCAAAAAATGGATTTTGACTCACTCAGCCACTATACCTTGCGTGGGAGTAGAAAACACCAAAAAAAGAATCTCACCACACCATGGAAGGGAGAACAGAACTCTAGAGAGCCGATCAATTGGGGTTTTATATAACTATATGATCCACTTTCTCTATGGGTTGGTTCATTAGTCTATTGTTTAACCCTATAAAACTCATCATTTCATTTTTTGTCCTTTTCCCAATTATTATAAGATTATGTGGTTAGGTTTTACTTCAAGGGCTCCCCATTGATCTATGTTATCTTCCCAAAAAAATAATTTGTTCTCTTTTTTTCAATTTTTTGTTGGATATTTAATTTCTTAACAATTCAATTATATTATAGGCCTATCTTCTATTTTTAGGGGTTATGGTTTGATATGGGGTGTTTTTTGTTTCTATTGGGGGGCCACTATATAAATTCATTTATGTGGATTCCTTATAATCCATCTCATTCCTACATGATGATCATTGAATCTATTTTGAGTTAGGGGTAACTAATTATTTATATATTTATATTATTTTATTAATACTAATAAAGACTAATTTTTTAATTTGAAAAGTTTATTAATTTACTTATGTAATATAACAATCCTAAAAATAATTTAATTGATGCTAAATTATTTGAAACATGGGTTTTTATGAAATTTTAATGATATTGATGATGTGTTATTTCAAAAGATTAATTTATAAGTATTAATATGGTGTCTGTGTTTTTATAGATAGAGTGATTTGACCCATTAAAATTTGGTTATGTTATATAATTATGGAAGAAAAAGGTAAATTATGTAAATCAAGTAATAATATGTATTAGAAATTTATATAATGTAAAATAATGAATTAGGCATCCTTAAATAAATATTTAATTTTTCTATCAATATACTTTTTTTATTTTCTGATAATTTTGTTATATTGTTGTTTTATTTATTATTATCATTTCTTTTATTTTCAAAATAATTAATTCAAGCAATAGATATTGTGGAAGTTTTTTACCATTATATGATATCTCAATTAATCATGACATAGTTGGATAAATGTTTTAAAAAGGGTAAATAAGAATTGTGGATGATTCATGATCATTACTTTTTATGTGTTGATTTATTCGATATGATATTTTTATTATATTCTTTATGATAATATGATAATAGGTTTTCATATTTAATGTTAACCATTTTTTTAATTAAAATAGTTATTTCCTTATTATGATTTGTATTTTTGCAATAAATTTAGTATGATATTGTTGATGTAATAGAGAGTTTAATGTTGGAAAGTTATAGATTTAATGAGGTTATTAATGGTTTGGGATTTTAAAATGATGATGTTTCTATGGTGGTCAGTTTAAGGGTTAGTATATCATTTCTAGAGGTTGCATTTTTTGAAATTTAGTCATAATATATATTTAAATGAAATATGAATAAATATATAGGATGGGTTGTGATATCCTAAATATGAAAATGGATCTTGTTATGTTAATTGTCAGGTACAATATAATGTGGAATTAATTAATTAATAATAATTAAGTGGTTAGTTGATAAGTGTTAAATATAATATATACGAAATGATGATGTCTTTTTCATGATTCTAATATAGTGGGTACAAAACATGTTGTATTTGAATTAATAATGATAAATAGTTATGGATATATGAATCTTTTAATGCATGGAATATGATATACTTTATGAATTTTATGAATATAATTGGTGATAATATTGAAAATAAATGGGGTGAATTAACCTATCAGGAAATAAATGAATTTTTAATGGTAATTGAATATGATGGAAATATTTTTAGGGAATGAAATACATTGAAAAAGCATGTCATATTTTCATAATGGTACTATTGGTAGTGTCATCATGGAGGGTGTAGTTATATTGTTGTATGGTAGATATAGATAGTTAATATATTATAGTTAGATATTATAAAATTATGATAGGTATGTGTGTTGATATATATATATATATATCAGTTTATTTTTGTTATTCATTACACTGCACCACATATATTGGGTAATGGGACCACTGCCCATATGTGGGTTTTTGTTTGGAGTTTGTCCCCAACATTCAGGTTATATAGGATATAGATATATGATAACTCCCAAATAATCTCACCCTTTACTATACATAAAATATAATGTGACAGCTAAATGTTATGAAATTTTTATATATATGCTAAAATTTCTTACGATTATGGAATATAAATATCCATGACCTGAAATGGATATGTGTTTAGGAGATTGTGATGCATAGTGTGATCATACATTGGGGAAGGAGGGCACGAGATTACTTTCCTTTATGTCTATATATAATTTCAATGTTTTTCTATGTGGTTATATTTATATATTTTTTATATATGTGTATATAATTTTTATATAGTTATGTAGTTATGTTGAAATATAAATGACTGAACCTCCAAGACATATGTCATTCGGAAATAAGGGTGACTAGTTCAGTATATAAGTGGATATGGGGTAGCCATTCATATATATATATATATATGTATATATATATATTCACCTTGAAGGTATTTCTCTAAATTTCTGTGGAATTAGGTGAATCTCCCCTAGTAAGGATGGAAAATTATTTTGACCTGACACTATTAGTGACTCTTATTTTTTGTTTATTCACTAAGGCTTTAGTATTGTTCTACTATATTTTCCAAATATTGTTTCACATTGATACAAATAATAAAAGATATATTCCAACCCATATATATATATATGTGTGTGTGTGTGTGTGTGTGTGTGTGCATGTGTATCTTTCATTTTCCATGAACTGAAAATGGAGTTATAGATCAAGGTAAACTTTTTTACCTTGTTAACATTATCGACATTAGTGTTCATAGAGGGGTTTCAGTTGAAGGGGATATTCACGTTAGCTCTTTTAATATTTTATACTATGTATTCCATATAAGTATGATTGGTTATTATCTATATTTTTAATGTTATGAATTTGATAGGTGTATTCCTCTTATTGTTGTGATTTATGGGGGTAATGAATTATATATGTGTCTTTTTAAAACCACATTGTTTTTAAGGACCTATGTCCTATTGGAGGTTGTATTTTTAGTTCATTAGCATCTTCAAAATTATCTTAGATTGTTCTTATGATGGTCGTTTAGGAATCATATTCATTAAAATACATGAAAATTAAATAAATAACAAATAATTTTGAACTATAAGGATTATTTGGAATTAAAATTCATATCAATATTCATGGATAATATAAATGTATAAAATTACCTCACAATTTGAATAATTATGTGTTAAATGGAGATACTTCCATAAATAATAAAATGAAAGAAATATTAATATAAGATTTCATTGTTTATAAAAATATTCAATAATTAATAAATAATGTACCTTCATCAATATATATAGTAATTAAAAACACATAATGAAATAATTTTTGATGTGTTAATAAATTATTTATTAAAATCAATCATTAATTTGTTAATTTTTTAGTAAATGTCCAAATTCAATTTTTAGATAATTTTTAATGAAATTTATTTTAATTTATACATAACAACAAGAGGATTATAATTCATTTTTTTCGATTGCCTATCTCTCTAAACGATAAATTTGATAAAAAAATATTTCCAATTAATTAAATTATGTTAAACAACAAATATTACTTATATACCCACCATCAATCAACTATATAAACTAATAGGAATTATAAATATGTGAAAGGGTTTGGTCGGAAGTCTTCATGGCTAGTTAGAGGATTTTATATCACTTTTTTTTATTTCATCTTCCAACTCCTATGATATTTAGTACAAACTAAATCAAAATATGTACTATCATCTATTAATATTACTCTAAGAAATATTTGTAAATAGATATAAAATTAATATTAAATTCAAAAACATTCATTGGTAGAATCAAACTTTTTTAATTAATCCTAGGTATATCAAAATGAATTATTTATGATTAGTCTATTAATGAATTTATTATAGAATTAATTTAAAAAAATCATTAACATTTTTATTTTAAAAGTGAAAAATTAATAACGATTAAACAAAATCTCTTATACTAATAACTTCAATAAAAACATTCAAGTGGTCCTATTTTAATCCCCTCTTCCACAATTATTAAATTAATAATTGATTTCAATTTTAATATTACAATAAGAGCTATGATTGTATTTTCTTAAAACACTATTTTATTTAGAATAAAAAATATATTCAATGGTAATTATTTCCATTTGAAAAATTACACTTCTTATTATTTATTTATATATTATCCCTTTTATTGATAGTGTTTTTAATACTTAACCATATTATTTAAATAGTGTTAATTATTTTCAAAATTATATCCATTATGATAAATAAATATTTTTGTAATATACAATAATAATAAATAGATATCATGAATTTCAATAATTTAAATCCATAATTGATTTTATTATTTTCCCTAAAAATCCATTAAAATATATTTTGACCTAAAACATATAAAAATAGTAAGAGAACAGTAATATGAAATTTTACGATAAGAATCACCCTTTATTCTCAAAAATATTGTCCCTAAGGGTAGTTGATGGGTTATCTCCAAGAAGATACTAAATTAAGTAGAAATTCTATTTATTCAATATTTCTTGTAATTTTTCTGTAGGATAATAAATCAATAATTTTATTACATAAATTTATAAATAAGTAATAATGGGATATATTCGAGGTTTATTGGCCACCAAATGGACTAGTGTTGGAAGGATATTCTACTTTAGTATAACACATATTTAAAAGTTTTATAGGGGTTTTGTAAACAATTATTTATTTTTCTTCTTAATAATCATCATAATTTTATTTTTTCATTATTTTTTCATTTTATCCACCTTGTTGTTATGTTTTTGTTCATACAAATTTATATTTATACCCATTTTTTTCTGGCTGGAAGATATGATGTTCATATTTTATTCATTAAGTTGGAGGTAAGTTAAAAAAAACTCATAGGCAATGTTTCAAATGTAATGGTAGGAGGAATAGTCGGTCATTTATAGTTTTAATAACTATTGATATTCCTTTCTCCTAAATTGGTGCCCTAAAATGTTTCTCCTTTAAAACCAAGATGTCACAACTCAGGATGTGTATGGAATAAAATCAATGGATTAAATTGTTATGAAAAACTGATGTCTTATTCAAAATCAATGATTTCACACATAGACTTCATACATTATAATATAAACCCCAAACATTCTACCATGTAATTGATTTTATTCTATTTTCATAGATAAATTATATGAAAATGGATCACTATTTAGATTCACCCTCAATAATATCTATGAAAGATGAGTATCAATCTCTAGTATCAATTATTTCTCATCATTCCCATTCTATACCACCCCAGAGAAATATATTTGATATATCTATTACATATAATTTTAAAATTCACTAGATTTTTTAAACTAAGTCTATGAATAAATTTTATTGAACCCAATTTCTAGAAGAAGAATTATGTGTTTGAAATTATAATTCACTTGTATAATTATGTGATATTGATTCTTCAGTAGTGTTCCCATTACCATTTTATCCATTATTAGATGTCATGAAACATAAATAGTTTACTTTTTAGTGTACCTTGTAAAATTGAATTAAAAATTATTGCTTCAAAATTTTTTTACTATACCTTAATGTTATTCATTTTTTAACAAGATTAAATAAATTCTATGGAAGGGTAAATCAATCAAAATTTATTCTCTTTTAATTTCGTAGATTTCATATGGATATATGATCATTCTTTGAGTGTTCTATATATTGTACATGCCATATAGTTTGATATATCCATTACCAAAGTATTAATGTTGTGGGATATCAAAATATAATTAGTACAAATATCCATTCATAATCTATATATTTTTAATCAATCATTCTATGTATGGCCTCCAAAAAACAACATTTTACGTGGATAATAAGAATTTATATCGATAATATAAATATTAATCCATAAAAATACATACAATCTTCAGAACAAAATAACATCAGTGTAGAGATTCATAAAATCCACCATTATAAGAAGCTATAAATAAATGGTTTTGAATTTTTGTGGGTCTTGAATTATTCATTATAGCGTATAATTTATGAAAGAATTTTAAAATAATTTTTTATTTGAATTAACCTGAAATTTTATTTAGGGGTGTATATTTTTTGGAAATGAATTTATAAAATATGATGTGTTACCAATTTAATTGGGCCATGGGGTTAATGGGTTTGAATGATTTCTTGGAATATTTTGGTTGGATTTGTGGAATATTTCATAGGGGTTTATTTTCGATTTTTATACCTATTATTCTTTCAATTGTGTAATGTTTTCCTTAAGTATTTTGGGGTAGGGAGATTAAAATGGATTATTGGTATTTATAATGGGTTTTAATTTGGTTTATATGGGTAAATTTATAATTTATTACATTGAACCACTCCAATAATCATTAGTATAGTATCTTTGTGACTAGAGACATAACACATCATAGACATTTACATTATGAAAACTATTTACTCACTTACTTCATTGATACAACTAATAAGGTGACGAACCACTTTTGTATTACCAATAATATCATGGTTAAATCCAATAAATATATTTAGATCTAAAAATATAAATAATAATATCAATATTGAGAAAAAATATGGTACATTAATTTAGAGTACATAAATTATGATATTGAATATAATAACAACATAAACATGGTCTAATATTATAAAATATAGAAACCATATCAATGTGGAATAGAATCTAGGAAATAAATAATAACAAATTATCATGGTCATATGTTAAGGATTTATACCAATAAAGATGAATATAGTTGTGATCAGATGTATTCCCATGTCTAATAAAAATTATCTCATCAGATAAAAGCACTGACTGATGAAATTTAAAAAATGATAATTTTTGGCACACCCATCACAAAATAATATGTTCAAAATTATGTATTCCATATATATATAAATATAATGATATAATGGCCCACCATAATTAATTCATCATACAATTGGTAAACCATAATTTTATGAAAAAAGGTTGTAAAAAATAGCACACATCATAAAATATCATCAATATTAATTTAATATTTAGAAATAGATATAATTATATTAAATTTTGAACAAAAAGACACTAATATAATTAATTGAAAGATAAATATTCAATTCATATATAATATAGATGTGATAATATCAATAAGATGAATTAATATAAAAAAATATTTGGGTTGTATTGATAAAATACAACCCTCCCACAAATTTCCTACGATATATAAGATGATTAAAAATGAATAAACCAAAAATGTACTATAATTATCAATATTATATCGAAAACAAATTTTATTATAATATAAATATTATATTACGTAGTAAACATTTTAACAAATCTTCAAAAATTGAGTGGATTTCAAATAGTGGAGAGAATGTTTCATACAATGAAATATTCAACAATAATGGAATATGTACATAGAATACATTACATTAAATATCACATTTCTATGGAGAATTTGTAATGACCTGAACCCAATTACCCAAAGTCGGAGCATTATTTTAATACATTATCATGATTACAAGGAATCAAGTCCTGAAGGACCGATCGGTTTAGCAGTCTTGGAAAATATATTACATACATGAATGTTACATTACACATTATAACATACAAAACAACATAAATAATCTTTTTTGAACACTATTATTCCCTTTGATTAACCCTTCATATCAATAAAAATACACTTCTTGGAATCCTGGGAAAATAAAACATACAATGGGGTGAGCCCAAACGCTCAGTAAGGGTAAGAAATACAGCGGAAACTTTCAAAAATAAGAAAAAACATTTAAGGAAATGATTAAAATTAAAACAAAAGCCTTCTAAAATTGATCTTCAGCATAATATGGCAGAAATAAAATGAAATAATTCCATTTACTTATTTACATGGATATTCTACTAGTCGAATAATCACATGCAATATCAATAACCAATTTTATAATGATGTAATTCCTAATGCCAGACTATCATACCCATATAGCCAGGACCTCGTGCCAAGACTACAATAAGATTTATTCAAGGCCTTCTGCCAGGACACTAGTTTGTCTCATGAGACCTATCGATGCATCGAAGAGCTATAGTGGGACCCACCCGTCGCATACTAAGTCCAATGCATTCCTCATATGAAAAGGTCTAAACATAACATAAACATTCGTATTAAAACTATCATACGAATTGTCAATAATTTACCCATAAACCATGAATGTTATGAAATTAACACATCCACAGTCAAACATATCAAAAAACCATCAACAAAATATGGATGATTTGTATCATGACAAATAAACTTCAAAACAAGTTTAAAATCCATTAAAGGATTTTGACGTTGATGAAAATGATTTGTAAAACTCTTTGAGAGAAGTACACATTTTTCATGAAGAAATATAAAAGTCACACAATTTGGAAAAGAAGTCATTTAAATACATTTTTGAATCAAAGTGTCCCATACCACATTGAAACTTTTGAATGGAATTAACATTTTAAAAACATTCATGTCTATATAAATAAATCCTTAAAAACTATTCTGAAGACATGGTCATTAATGAGATAGATTTAGGAGAATAAATATTTAAAACATTTGAAATAATGTTTTAGTAAATAGTCCCTTAAAATAACCCCTTTGAAAACACTTTCATAAAACATGGACATGGATAATAAATATGTCCCAGTAGATACTTATGTAAAAACAACCTCAGATAATAAAGATATTGTGAAATGAACCCTTACCAATTTGGTATCTTACGAAACATACAACCCATGAAAGAGGTATCATAAAATGAATATGTAAATACACATAAATTAAAGTGTATTACACAAAGAATACAATTATGTGCAATACATACACCACACAAAAGGTAATAGGGGAAATATGGCATGAATCTCACGAGAATAAGGAGTGAGATGAAAACCCCTTACCTAGCCCTTTCCATTAGTCGAGGGTACGTTTAGAATCATGTATGAAGACTACAGTATGTTATTAAATTATAAAAGTACCATATTAATATTTAAAATATCATATAGTATTCATTTATGAGTTTATAATTCCAATTTAATAATAATTTCCATGTTATATTAATATTTCGGGTAATAATCGTTTTCTTTATCGTACGTGTTTTAACTTGTTACTCTTGATTTTATCACATAGATCATGATTTAAATAAATCCAGAATATAGAACATTATTTATTTATCATATATATTTATAATATAAAAATTTATAATAGACGTATATATAAAATGTAAAACACCGTTTATGGAGACGGTAGTCCGTACGTACGCATAAACGTTGTTTCCGTTTTTATATAGTATTGAACGGAAGTAAGTGAATAAGAAATATGTAAGTACATAAATACTTATATATAGAAATATATAAAACTCCAGTATCATTATTATTTCATATATGACATACTTATTAGTAATATATATTTTTATAATCGTCGATGAATGGTGAACATGGAAATTAATCTCATCGCGTCGTGGAGATGGTAGGCCGTACGTAGGTACGTATGGTGACATGTAATTCAGGTATAGATAGAATAAAGAATTAGTTTGTTCCATATTTATAATAACATCATAGTATATAGAAGATACTGGAGTTATTATTTTATAATAGAAATAACAATAAAAGAAGAAGTTGAAGAAGAAAGGAACTTGAAAGAGAGTGGTGAAAACATTACCTCTTCTTCGGGTTCTTCCTTTTGATGTGATCAAAAGTGCTCGATAGGTTGGCTTTATGATAAAACTAAGGACTCTAAGATGATGTAATAGAAGTCGGGGGGATATTTGGGCAGATTTTGGTCGAGCCAAAAGGCATTGAGGGTGAGAATAATTGGTTAGAAGTGGTGTCCTTTTATAAGGGGGAGGAGGGGATCTTTTGGAAAAACATAAAGAATTATTTTATAATAAATTCACATTAGATTTATAATGGCTCCAGAGTGGATAATTAAAATCCTAAGGTGGGTATGGGTCTAAATACTTTCATCCAATACATTTTATACAGGTTTGTGTCATTATATTATTCTTATCTTTTAGTTTTAACTCTTGGTTAATTAGTTTGACACTTACCATGTTACTTGCTATTTTTATATTATATAGTTAATAAAATTATTATATACCTCCAAGAGACCCCCAAGTGATTAATTAATGATATAAATATCATGATACATGTCCTTTTACCTAACCTTATATTTTTAGAAATTTAACATCAATTAATAATATAATTTTTTTTAAACCCTTTTATGTCAATTTTGACACTATTTGGTATTTGATTTTTTTGAAACCCATAACAGCATGATTAATTCGAATAAAGTTAATTAAATCAATAATAACATGTCATATTAACCTATAAAATTCGTGGAATTCATTAAAAGTAACAAATTATATTTATTTGGGTATTTATAATATCAATTATTTTAATATTTCACAAATATTGTAATTAATGCATCATCATTCGGTCATAAATAAAATAAATTATTTAATGTATAAAATTACAAATAAAATACCATTATGTATTAAATAATTTTATATTTCTAATGAATACTTATAGTCTAAAATATAATATATATAACCCTATGTAAAAATTGATTTGCTAAAAGATATTGGCTTATGTCATTTTTGTATTTACTTTAACTTAATTAATATAAAGTGTCATTATCATTTAAAAGTGGATCCATGGGGTCACAAAATAGACCCTAAGATACCCATGGTCGGACATGTATCAACAAATAGGTTCAAGATACGTTTTAGGGTAATTTATTATTATTGTTATATTATTTTCTTACCCTTATTTACCGAATTTACCCTCTAACCATGGTAAATACAATATTTACCGAAGTATTTCTTCAAAATGTCTAAAAATAAAAGTTACCTCTTTAAAAAATTTGTACAACCTAATTCCAAATGTGGAGTCCATTTTTCAAAATTCAAAACACAGAAGTGGCAGAAATTAATTTAATATTAATTCTCGCTGTCAAAACAAAAAGCGTGTTTTTAAGAGACAATAACTATCAAAAGATTGACACTTGTTTATGTCCGGTTTAAATGTAAAATTATGTCCAATGACAAAAATTGTATTAAATGGTAAATATATTTTTAAATATAATTTAAAACCACTCAAATTCATAATTTATCACAGTTAAATATTTCAATTAAAAAATTTGTTTTTAATAAAAAATTTGTAATTTTCACTATTCATCAAAATATAAAAGTTATCCGAAAAGTACCAAAATTTAATCTTAAGATAATTTTGATATTCCAACTCTAAAAATGAAGTCCATTTTGAATGATAAAATTTATAAAATTTCAAAAAGTTGGATTACTATTCATAACGGCTACTTTGATTGGTTGCGGTGTGTGTTAGAACTTGATGTTTCGTACAACACAAACTACCATATTATTCAAAGAGAAGTGTACAATGGAAGAATGGGGTGATAAATTCTCCCCTACTCCAATAAATTGTGTCCTAAAAATTTATGCTTGGTATTGGAAACATGGGGTTGACATTTTAAAACATCTTAGTTGAAATCCCACATCGAAAAATGGATTAATGAGGCCTCTATTTAAAATAAAGAGAGGTAAGTATGAAGGTTACCGAAAATAACACAATCTAGGGTTCTATGAAGGAAAATATGGATATGTAAGAGAAATGTAACCATCAATATCTGATGGAGAGTGGTAGAGATCATGTCTATGAAAAGGAAAACAATCCCAAAGCCATAAATTTGTAATGATCTAAGGTACCATCTAGGACAACATTTTTGTTCTACGTTCCTTTTATTAATGTTGAGGAATTTATTTATGAGATTTTATAATATCATAAGGAGATATACTTACTTTATAATTAGAGTTTTATCCATTAATAAATTTCTACCACAAACTCATCTTTCACCCCAAAACATAATACAACTCAAAAATACTCTATTTATCCTAATCGTATAGGGTTCCAAATACAATGAATTTATAATTCACATATCAGAACCTTTAAAAAGGAATCTACATTATACCATATAGGAACATCATGTAGTACAGTGGTATGCGATACATCCAAATTGCACTATGGTTGTGGGTTTGATTCCCACATCTTTGTCCGACGCGACAGGTCGTCACACGGTCTGCGTGTTGTCCTTTTATAAAAATCTAAAAATAACCTTTCAAAAATAATCCATTCCATCTTTTAGACTTATTCAAAATACTTCTGTTAACTCTCAATCCAAAATTTATATGAACAGTAAACATAATATAGATCCTTTTTACCCTATAATAGCATTTGAATACCTTCATCATCTATTTTTTTAAAACACTGAAACATCCTAAATTACCATAAACCTTATTGATTACATTCATGCTACCTTATTCCCTATAGAATCCTTCCAAAATTTTTTTAAACTCCAACAATGATGGAATATAAAAATCTTTTATCGGTATCAAGGTAGTCAAGAATATCTAATATAATTTATCCAAATCAACCATATCTTATCCAAAACCAGTACCACAAAGTGGTGTTTTCTGGTTTTACCACTAGGAACATATGTTCCAGATCCACCTCTACCTGCTCGTATCTAGACAGAGATGTATTTCATTGAAAACTCACAAAATCTCTACAATACGAAAATTCTAGGATATTCTTGTATATTGATCCTCAAAGTCTATCTTAGGGTGATGTGCTCTAATCAGAGTTTATCTAAATCTAGTTTCCAAGGTTATTGCTAAACTTTCTATGATACCAACTGTTACGCCCTGACCCCAGTTTTTGATATTCGATGAATTATTTTAATACATTTTCCGGATTACAAGGAATCATGTCTCGAAGGACCGATCAGTTTAGTAGTCTTGGAAAATCGATTACATGCATGAATGTTACATTACACATTATAACATACAAAACAACATAAATAATTCTTTATGAACACTATTATTCCCTTGGGTTATCCCTGCAGATCAATCACAATACACTTCTTGAAATCTTGGGAAAATAAAACATAGAAAGGGGTGATCTCAAATGCTCAGTAATGGTAAGCAATACAGCGGAAACATTCTAAAATAAGCATAAACCTTTAAGGAAATGTATAAGACTAAAACAAAAGCATTTTAAACTAGAACATCAGCATAATATGGCAGAAATAAAATGAAATAATTCCATTTACTTATTCACATGGATGTTCTACTAGTCAAATAATAACATGCAATATCAATAACCACTTTCATAATGATGGAATGGATAATGCCAGAATATCATAACCACGTAGCCAAGGCCTCGTGCTAAGACAACAAATATGATTTTGTCAAGTCCTTATTCTAAGACACTAGTTTGTCTCATGAGACCTAACGATACATCGAGGATCTATAGTGGGCTCCACCCGTCACATACTAAGTCCAATTCATTCCTCATATAAAAAGGTCTAAACATAACATAAACATTAGTATTAATACTAGCATACGAATTGTCAATAATTTACCCATAAACCATGAATGGTATAAAATTAACACATCCATAGTCAAACATATCTCAAAACCTTCAATAAAATATGGAACATTTGTATCATGATAAATCGACTTCAAAACAAGTTTAAAATCCATTAAAGGATTTTTAGGTTGATGAAAATGATTTGCAAAACTCATTGAGAGAAATAACACTTTTTCATGAAGAAATTTAACAGTCACACAATTTGAAAAAGAAGTAATTTAAATACATTTTTGAATCAAAGTGTCTCATACCACTTTGAAACTCTTGAAAGGAATTAACATTTTAAAAACATTCATGTCCATATAAATAAATTCTATAAAATCATTTTGAAGACATGGACATTAATGAGAATGATTTAGAAGAATAAATATGTAAAACATTTGAAATGTTGTTTTAGTAAAAAGTCCCTTAAAATAATCCCTTTGAAAACTCTTTCATAAAACATGGACATGGATAATAAATATTTCCCAGTAGATACTTACGTAAAAACAACCTCATATAATAAAGAGATTGTGAAATTAATCCTTACCAATTTGGTAACTTATGAAACATACAACCCATGAAAGAGGTATCATAAAATGAATTTTTAAATAAAAATAAATTAAAATTTATTATAAAAATAATACAATTATGTGCAATAAATACACCACACAAAAGATAATATTGGAAATATGGCATGAATCTCACGAGAATACGGAGTGAGATGAAAACCCCTTACCTTGCACTTTCCTTTAGTCGAGGGTATGTTTAGCCTCCTGTATGAAGATTATAGTATGTTAATAAATTATAATAGAACAATATTAATATTTATTATATCATAAATTATTCATTTATGAGTTTATAGTACCCATTTAATAATAATTTTCATGTTAAATTAATATTTCGAGTAATAATCGCTTTCTTTGTTGTACTTGTTTTAACTTGTTACTCTTGATTGTATCACATAGATCATGATTTAAATACATTATGAATATATAAAATGATTTATTTATCATATATATTAGAATATAAAAATTTATAATAGATTTATATATGAAATAGAAAACACCGTTTATGGAGACGGTAGTCCGTACGTACGCATAAACGTTGTTTCTGTTTTCATATTGTATTGAACAGAAGTAAGTGAATAAGATATATGTAAGAACATAAATACTTATATATATAAATATGTACAACTCCAGTATAATTATTATTTCATATATTAAATATTGATTAGTAATATATATTTTTATAATCATCAATGAATGGTGAACCTGGAAATGAGTCTAATCGCGTCGTGGAGACGGTAGGCCGTACGTACGCACATATGGTGACATGTCATTCAATGGATGGATAGAATAATTAATTAGTTTTTCCATATTTATAATAACATCAATGTAAGGAGAAGATTTTGGAGTTATTATTTTATAATAGAATTAACAATGAAAGAAGAATTTGATGATGAAAGGAACTTGAAAGAGGGTGGTGAAAACATTACATCTTCTTCGGGTTTTTTCTTTTGATTTGATCAAAAGGTATCCTTAAGATGGCATTATGATCCAACTACGGCCACTAGAATGAAGTGAGGTAATTTGGGAGGATATATGGGCATATTTTGGCCGAGCCAAAAGGCTTTGAAGGTGTGAATAAATGGTTAGAAGTGGTGTTTTTTTATAAGGGGGAGGAGGGGATCTTTAGGAAAAACATAAAGTATTATTTTATAATAAATTAATATTCGATTTATAATGGCTCCAAAGTGGATTATTCAAAGACTAAGGTGGGGATGGATAGAAATCCTTTCAACTAATAGATTTTAGACATGTTTGGGTCATTATATTAACCTTATCTTTTAATTTTAACTCTTGGTTAATTAGTTTGACACATACCATGTCACTTTGTATTTTTATATTATATAGTTAATAAACATACTATATACCTCCAAGAGACCCCCAGTAGGACCATTAATGTTAAAAATATCATGATACAAGTCCTTTTTCCGGAACTTAGATTTTTAGAAATTTAATATCAATTAATAAAATAATATTTTTTTTAAAAACTGTTTTTTGAAAATTTTGACACTATTTGGTTTATGATTTTTGTGAAAACTATAACATAGTGATTACATAGAAAAAAGATAATTAAATAAATACTAAAATGCCATATTAACTGATAAAATTCTTGGAATTCATTAAATTTCTCAAATTATATTTATTTGGGTATTTATAGAATCAATTATTGTAATATTTTACTAATAAGGTAATTACAACATCATCATTGTGTCACAAATAAATGGTATTTTTTAATGTATAAAATTAAAAATAAAATACAATTATGTAGGAAATATTTTTATATTTATAATTAATATTTATAGTCCAAAATATAACATATATAACCCTATGTAAACATTGTTTTTCAAAAAGATATAGGCTTTTGTCATTTTTGTATTTACTTTAACTTAATTAAATTAAAGTGTCATTATCACTTACAAATGGATCCATGGGGTCCCAAAATCGACCCAGAGATACCCATGGTCGGAAATGTATCAACCAATAGGGTTAAGATATGTTTTAGGGTAATTTATTATTATTATAATATTAGTTTGTCCCCTTATTTACAGGATTTACCCTTTAACCATGGTAAATAAAATATTTATCGAAGTAATTATTCAAAATGTCTAAAAATAAAATTTACCTATTTACAAAATTTGAACATCCTGATTCCAAATAAGCCGTCCATTTTTCCAAATTCAAAATACAGAAGTGGAAAAAATTAATTTAATATTAATTCCCGATGTCAAAACAAAAAGCGTGTTTTTAAGAGATAATAACTATCAAAATATTGACACTTGTTTATGTCCTTTTTAAATTTGAAATTATGTTCAATGAACATAATTTTATTAAATGGTAAAATAATAATCAAAATATAATTTAAAACCACTCAAATTCATAATTTATCACTATTAATTATTTCGATTAAAAAAGTTGTTTTTAATAAAAATTTACTAATTTTCACTATTCAGCAAAATATAAAAGTTATCCGAAAAGCACCCAAATTTTATCCTAGGATATTCTTGATATTTTGAATCCAAAAATGAAGTCCATTTTGAAAGATAAAATCTATAATATTTTAAAAATTTGGTATTACTATTCATAACGGCTACTTTGATTGGTTGTGGTGTGTGTTAGAACTCGAAGTTGCATACAACACACGCTACTATATTATTCAAAGAGAAGCGTACCGTGGAATCTTGGGGTGTTACAGAATGTAAATTTTTTCATATAACCAAATTATATAACAATTTTTTCGAATGAATTATGAGTGTTTTCCAACAAATAATTTTATAGGTTTAGGGGAGTAAGATGATTTTATAAAAAATAATTTCCTCACAATGATTTTTCATAAAGGAAGCTAACGTGTCTAAAAGTGAAACTAAATTTCTCTATGTGTGATTAATGGTAATATAACAATTTTATAATGTATAAAAACATTATTATATATGTGATATCATATTGTGAATATGTTAGGATTATGAGGAATTTGACCACTAAATCATATTTGAAAACATCTATACATATTTATATAATAATCACCATTTTGAATGATACTCCTAGATAAATTTTTTTCATCATTTTGGGGAGGAAACCCCAGACCAATAGGGGTTAGAAAAATAATAAGGGTCTATAATATTTTTTTAGGACCACAAACATCATTGCATCATTGCATTATAGAAATGGGATATTGAAATTCTACTTTGGGCCTTGCAGCGGAAGGTTCCATTCGATCCATATCCATCTATGTCTGGACCTGGTAATGATTGATATTATAATTTAAGGATAATGAATAATCTATAATAAATACATTTTTTATAACCATTTATTAAGTATAAAATATCCTCTTATCTTATTTTAATTATAGAATCTATATTATAGAGATTAGAGATTGAAGATGGTTCAATGGTACAATTGATTCTCCCCAAAAAATACACTATAATATGGATAAAAAATCATTATATAGATTCCCTTTAAAATCTATTAGATTAGATCATAAGAGACATTATTTGAAGAAATTTGTAAAGGAACTAATATTTGTATGGATCTATATATATTTTTTAATATAGAGTATAATGTAGTAATTTAATAAATGAAGAAGTAAATTAGAAGAGAAATTCCGCAAATTTTATAATATATGATATATAGACCAATCAAAGATGGAAAATTAATAAGGAATTGTCAATATATAAAAATTAAGGAAAATTATATTAGGATGATTTCATTTTATGATATACAAAAAATTTGAAGAACTTGAATATATTAATGTGGAAAAGATCTTGAGTATAGACTCAGTGCAAGAAAATATTTAAAAGTATTTGAAACATGTACTCTAAAAATTAATCAAGGATAAAATATGCAAATAAAATGAAAATAACCTTAATTAAAATGTAAATGAAAAATGATACTTCTATAGAATTATATACACACATTATTGATGGAAAACTAGAGTCATAATTTCATTACATTATATTATGATAAAAATCCCCTTAATGATTTTTGTATATTTCATATATAAACTAATAAAACATTAAATATTATGATGGAAATAAAAATCCATAGATATCATAGAAATATATAATAAGAGGATTCAATAGGATTTTATATAAAAATATATTATAATAAGATTGATATATAAGATGGAAGATTGGTCAAATATTCTTCTTTAAGAAATGAAAGTCCTTTTAAAAAACCCAAATAAAATAATATTATTGAAAACATCAATATAAACAACATTTAATTATTAAAATATTTATAATGAAAATTTTATACATTTAAATAAATTATTCATGATAAATTTTATCAACTGTTAATTATATATAATTATCTCAAAAGTAAATAAAATCCACTAGGAAGTATTTTTTAACTGAATTCCATTATCATTTTAGTATTGTGGTATTGGTAAACATTCATGATTTATTTGTTCGATAAATTTTTAAATGGGGTGGTAATAATTTTTTAAATATATCATTACATAAGTATAAATAAAAATGAAATACATATATATGTTATATATGTTAAAATAATTATCCTGGAAGGAAAGGTCATGTAAACGAATGACATCATCTTATAAGTGGTAAAACATACCATTTAATTGAAATATTAAAGGGGTAAAGAGATAAGATATGTAGTATTTATAACATATGTAATTTTTTCAAAAAAAATATAACATATAAATTATATTTATATAATGATTAATTAGTTAGGGAATGATTATATTAGAAATACAAAGGGAAAATGATAAAAAGGTAAATATAATGACAAATGGGGTTTCATATTTTTATCTAAGTCTCCCATTTCTATTTTACACATATATTGGCACCATGGGATTTTGTTATATAAAAACATCCCAAAAAAGATGAGTATTAAAAGTTGAATATGGTTATAGATTAAGCAGTAAGAGAATTCTTTATAGTAGTTTTTAAATGGGGGTGAGAGGAAGTACTATATGTTACAGGGAAGGAATCAATGGGATAAAATAAATAATATAACATTATTTTATAAAAAATAATTATATTGGTGGACATACAAACAATAATGAATATAATTAATACCAATTTTCACAGAAACTATTCATTTTTAGATGTTCTTTGATGTATTTTCAAATTGATATCATTGTTACATCATAACCAATGTTATTTTATAAAAATTATTTATATAATTGATGAGCCTTTATGAAAAATTGAAAAAAAAATCATCCTATCCTAAATTTAAAATAATATTAAAAATATAAAATTTATTTTATGATATATATTTCAGAATATATGATTTTTTAAAATTAACTTTAAAATTTTAATAATTATGTTTTCATTGTGTTAAATACATCCATGAATTTTGAAAATATTATTTTATAATTATGAAATTTATATTTTTGTTTTGGAATTTGAATTTAGAATTTAAATGTAATCATTTTTACTAATTAGTAATAAATTTATTACTTGAAAATATTATTTATATATACCACAGAAGTTATTTTACTCTTTATATAAAAATTGAAATATTTCAAATAAATAAATTTTTTCCTTTTTTTCACATGTAAATTAGAAATATATAATCTTTTTCATCAATTTAAATCTATAATAGTGAGAAATTAAATATATAAATTTTAATTAAAAAAATTGGGTTTGATTATTAAATAGTAAAACATATAATAATTGAATTAAATTTATTTAATTTTGATGAATGAAATCATTATATTTATAACATAAAATATTCAGTAATAGAATCCTGAATATTAATATATTTTAATTTAATTTATTTATTTGTTAATCATAATGGCCAACTTACTATTCCAATAATATAATTACTATTCTAATAATCATATTATCCAGCGATGCCTTACCCTTTACAAATACCATATAGCCTTTTACTACAAATTATATAAAACTTAAATATTACAATAATCATTCAATTAATTTTTTTTATACTTGTTAATATTTTTTTACATGTTTCCCAAAAAGATTTTAATATTTTTATACTTTCTCTAGGGATGATCATGACTGTGTTATTTCATTGAGATTACAATCCATCATATATATATTTTCTATTTATGTTATTTACTACTGATCATTATTCCACTATACTTATAATGATCTTATAGACTAAATTTTTACAATATTTTTAGTATTTGATTACGAATAATTAAACAATAACCATTTTATAGAGTTTATCTTACTAATTTGTTATAAATATTAATAAATGAATTGAAATTTTCAAAAAAGAATATTTATTTAATGAAGGGATGAAAAAAAATTATTAGGCATATGAATATATTTATTTATAAACTCAATTTTAAAATCACAAAAAATTAATATAAAAATTAAATATTTTACACATTTTTTGATATATTTTCTTAAATATATGAATGTAAAATAATGGATGTTATACTCTATCATCATTAAATCAATTTTCCGCATGTTATTTTTGATTATTGAAGAAATTAATATAATGTTTTCACTTAGATCATATAAAATTCCTATTATTATATTAAAATTTACAATATGTACATGTGTTTATGAAATAGTTCAATATAAATAGGAAAAAAATTATAAACTTTTTTTATTTTAGTTTTACTTGAACAAATTATTGGGAACTATCTATTTTGTCTCTTTGAATTATTTTCCAATTAATTCTATAGAGTAATTCCAAATAAATTCTAAAATGCAACTTGATAAAAAAACAATTCTTTTAAACCACAAATTATGTTCTACTACATGAAATACAAACATTTCATATATAATGTGAAAATTTATTTCATTCAATAATTCATATAATTATTATTATTATTTACTTGGGAACTATGTACATAATTCATCCATATCTGATAAAATAACATAACAATTTAATCAATTATTTCATTATATAACCCATTTAAGTTGGTATAAAGCTTATTTATCTAAAGGATACCTATATATATATAATAAGCATGAGTCATATAAAAACTAATAAAATAGATGACTAATATGAAAAAATGGAGACATGAATCATTAGTAAATGAAGCATTATTCTGTTCATCCCCAAAAAATGAAAATTTGAGAGTAATATAAGAATATTTATTTCAATGAAATGGGACATAGAATAAAACTATTTTTTAGAAATGAAACAAAATAATAATATGTTAAGGTATTAGTTCCTATGAAACTAGCAACCCTGAGTTAGTGTCAGATTCACTACATTCAAAAAAACATTCTTGTATTCGCTTCTCAAAGTCAGGAATTGTTTAATGATCATGGAAAATATGATAAAAACATGAAATTATTATTATAATTGAAAAAATTAAATAAAAAATTTATTTTCATTGAGAATACCTTTATTCCACTTATCATATCCCTGAATATTAATTTTAATACACTTCCTAGTATCATTGAGAAAATAAAACATAATAAATAGGTAAGCCTATATGCTAATCACGAGTAAGTGTACGACAAGACCAATGAATAAATAAAGAATAATCAATATGGTAAGGTAAATAACTCAATCACATTATACTTAATCAATAACATGAGACTAATATAGCATGAATAAATTGTGATAAAAAATACCCAATAAATAATCACATGAACATGAAACATAACATTGAATATTCTAGAAAATAAAATAATCACTGTCATATAAACAATTGAATTAATATTTATATAATGCATAATTATACACATATAAAATATATTTTTTAGTCCTGATTACATGAAATCTAATACCATTGAGTCCTTTTTCCATGGAATCTAATACCGTCACGGCCTTGTTCTAAACATCTATACAAATTGGTAGGTCCTTGTCCAAAACCCAATCTAATTTGTCCCACAAGAGCCAATGGTGTTTCAACAGGATATAGAAGGATCCAACATTGAATTTAAAATTCCTATTCATTCCTCATATCAAATGGATGAAACAAATTTAACATAAAAATTCGTATGGTAAAACTAACATATGAAAAGTTAACACTTTCTCCTAATAAATTAATATAATCTTAAAACATCCTCAGTAAAAAGGCGTGTAATGAGGTGAACCTAGATACCCAGTATCGGTGCATTATTACATAAAAATGGAATTATCACAAGGGATCATGTTATTAAAGACCGATTATACTAGAAGCCTTGGATGTACTAGATAGATACATAATTTTTCTATTACATCATGAGATAAAAAACAAAATGGTGTCCCCTTTGAACACACACATATCCTTTAGTGTATCCCTGAATGTTAATCATAATATACTTCTTCGCATCCTAGGAAAAAATAAAACATAGAAATTGGACAGCTGAGATGCTCTGTAAGGATAACAATATAGTAGAAACTATCATAAATAAGCATAAAAATTTAATGAAATCAATAAGTCTAAAACAAAATCCTTTTAAACATAAACATAAATATAACATGGAAAAGATAAATTAAATTATTTCTTTTACTTATTTACATGGATATTATACTAGTCGAATAATCACATTAAATATCAATATCTAATTTCATAATGATGGACTGCACAATGCCTGGAATCATAACCACATAGTCAAGGCATAGTGCCAAGACTACAAATAAGATTTTGTCAAGGAATTGTGCTAAGACAATAGATTGTCTCATGATACCTACTGATTCATCAAGGTACTATAGTATGCTCCACCCGTTACATACTTGGTCGATTTCCTTCCTTATATGAAAAGTTTAAAACAAAAAAGTAGCATTCATATTAAAAATAGCATATGAAATTTTAATTCTTTAACCATAGACCATGAAAGGTATAAAAATAACACGTTCATAGTCAAACATATCACAAAACCTTCAATACAACATGGTAAATTTTATCACAATAAATCAACATAAAACAAGTGCAATATCCATCAATGAATGTTGACATAGATGAAATGAAAACTATTTGAGATAAATCTCTCTTTCTATTTTAATATCAATTAAAAGTCCCATAATTTTAATAGAAAAGATTTATTTTGAAAATATTATTATAAGCATATAAGGGAATTTTTGAATGTGTTATAATGGTGGAAAATATCTTCACTCACCATATAGGTTATAGTCATTATTTCCTTAATTTTTTCGAAAAGGTCATAAAATACCATGTTTGGAAAATAATGGAATGATTCCTTTATAAACACATTATAAAATATAAAAAAATGTTATTAATGAATTTAACCCATAGCCTAGGAAATAGTTAAAATTTTTTGAAATAAATTTTAAGAAACAAGGATGTGGATGATAAAGAGGTCCCAGAAGATACACACATATAAGCAACCTCAGATAATGAAGAGATAATAGAAGTAAATCATACCTTTTACTTTTCCTTGGTTGAGGGTATTCTAACCTCTTGTATAATAGATAAATATTTATTATTAAATTATAAAAGAACCACATACATAAATATGATATCATATACCAGGAAAGCGTAGCCAGAGGCAGAAACCCCTGACCATTTATTAAAATAAAAGAATAAAGTAGGAAACACGCATTACAGACCCAACACAGTCACAACATGTCATCAAAGTCACACCCCTCACCGCCTCAATGATAAACAGACTCTTCCTCAGCCATCGTTTCCCACACTGAACTCTCATGGTGATTCAGAACCTTAGAATACTTCCTCCTCAGATTCAACCGCTCCAGCTTAAGAAACTCAATGAAAGATTGCATACTCCTGACTGTAGATCGGGTAGGCATATGCTTTGACAAATGGGAGTAGTCTTTCTTCATCCTACCTCGTGGAGATGAAAACACCTTTTCCTGGATCACTGTCAGTGCCTTGTTCCCCACTTGGACAACCTCACTGTATGATGGCCTAACCGTGTCCCCGTCATTTTCCATATCGCGGTCAGCAAGCTCCCCTAGTTCCGATGGCCCTGCATCTCTTGAAACCTCACCAATTGATTTTGCAGAAACTGTTTATTCATGTCAAACATGGCCAAACAGTGATGTTGCTCCACCATTTCAGCATCAATCCCACCTTTACCCACTACTGCATCCTCCTTTGACACATTCTGCCTGCATCCACTTCCACATAAGTGAGGCATATCATCCCCAGTTTCCATTCTTAACTCTTCGAACCGATTCCCCGTGGGTACTGTGATCATCACACCATTAGCAGCATCATCCTGCCCACTGTAGTCGCCAACAAGATCCACTACTCTATTACCTTTACATCCAGTTGACCCAGTTTCTTTTACAGCAGGAAAAACCCCTGCATGTGGTCCATTTCAGAATTAAAAACCATCCCCTGCTTGCCCTCACACACAGCATCATAGCTACTTCCCTTCCTCTGATTATCTGCACTAGAATCAGTCCGATTGACACTAACATCCTTCACCAGTACAGCAGCGGCTGCGGATTCTTGCTGAGATGTTGCAGCCGTGGGTTCATAAGAGGGGCATGCCACACCACCAACATCAGCACCCTTGGGGTCAATTCCTTTCAAGTCATTCCCTCTATTTATATCCTACCTGAGTCAAGTGAAAACAGCAGACACTAATGGGTTTTCAGTAACACCTGTGGAAGTGGAAATAGGAAAAGTTCCCTAGGGTCCTAAATTATTTGTCGCTAGATCAACCACAACAGGTCACATGTTCTCTGTGTGTGAGCTCGGTTCTGGTGACCTCTTGTTCTGGATTCCAGCATGACATGTCGAATAAGTGTGGCCCAAACTCTTATAGTGTGCGCAGTAATCAACCCATGATTTGTAGACAACAGATTTCTTCCATCAAAATTCCTACCCGGCTGATATCCTGACCCATTCCACTAGTGGCCTCAAAATATCCACTTCAACGCAGCACTGTGGATTAAACGGATGGCACAGAGTAGAAGTACACACATCAGCGCATAAAAATGGCCTATCATGTTCCAAAGCATACAAAAAAATCACTGGATTTTGAAAGGGTAAAGTCAGATTGGGAAGTCTTACCCAAATCGGAATGGAGGTAGGGTCCCGGTTCATACAGAAGTTCGTCGTCCACCGAAATAGAAAAAACTTACACCCATTGCAATGTTGGGGAGCGCTGGACCATGAATGAACAAGGTCTTCATAAGAGAAAAAACATATCATTATATGACGATTATCAAGAAGGCCAACCACTTCTCGGTCCTGCAAGTCCAATTTGGAAATGGCAAACCGATCAAATTCATCAACATATGGACTTCAAGAGTTGAAGCGCACCACCAGTGTCAGATCAAGATGTTTCGAAGCTTCAGAGAACTCTGAACATGAGATCGGGAGATGAGGATTTCCAAGATGATGATCTGGAACCTTCGGATTTAGCGCAATTGATGGAAAATCAGAAAGAAAGTTAGGTTTAGAAAAAGGAATGAAGGGGATCCGGGGATTCAAAGGCAGCAGAAACAGATCATCTTCCCCCCTCCCGCTGCTAGGAAGGGGGAGGGGGAAATCATCCTTCCGCATTTGCTAGAAACTCGAAAAGGATTCTTCTTCTCGAAACTCGCAAAAATTTTGTTGGTAATGAGGTATTGGTGATTGCCACACCATGCTTATTCTGGGCCCCATTCACCACCTGCGTGCCGCTTGTCCCAAGCTAAATTCGAGTGTGGAGATGGTAATCCGTACGTACGCACGAGCAATAATACCATTCTATTGATGGTGAAATAATATTAAATTGGATGGTATATCATATATAAAAAATCATTAACATGTTATATTTATTATTTTTATCAATTATACTCATTATTATACCCATCCAAATAATTAAGTTTTGAATAACAAACTACACCACGACATGGAGACAATAAGTCATACGTACGCACGTATGGTGACATTGTCATTCATATGATGGATAGAATTGTGAATACCGGGGTTACATATTTATAATAACACAAAATTATATAGAAGTAACTTGGTTAATTTTTTTTATGGAAATAACAAATAAAGAAGAAGTGTAAGATGAAAAGAACATTGAAATAGGTGATGAAATTATTACCTCTTCTTCTAGTGCTTCATTTTGATTTGATAAAAAGGATCCTTTAGGTTTGATTTATGATCAACATAATCCCTATAAGAAGATCTTAGAGATGTTTGTAGGATATTTTTCAAGGGGAAGGTAGATCCAAATGGATTTGGAGGTGTGATTTTTCAAGATGGGGAAGTACCATTTTATAAGAGAGGTGATGGCCACTTTATGAAATGCTTGAAATATTAATTTATTATACAATAATATTCTTTTAATAATGGCTAAAAATGGATTTATTTTGTTGCTAAGGTGGGTATGCGTAGAAATCATCTCAACCAATAGGTTTTAGACATGTTTAGGTCACCATATTAACCTTATCATTTATAATTAACAATTAGTTAAATGGTTTAACTTTTATAATGTCTTCTTGTATTTCTATATTACATGGTTAATAAACATACTATAAAATGCTAATATAACCATATGTTGTTAACTAATGATATTTTTATCATTATTTTATTCCTCTGGAAGAATATTATATTTTTTGGAATATTATATCATTTAGTAATATAGTTTTTGTTTTAAACACTCATTTATGTCAATTTAGACACTATTTGGTATTTGGTTTTTTTAAGTCATAAAAACGTTATTACTTCAAAAAAAAATATTTATCCAACCCTAAGATGTCATATTAACCTATAAAATGTGTGGAATTCATCAAAATTATAAATTTACATTTATTTTAATATCTATAGTATCAATTATTTTGACCATTAATTAATAAAGTAATTAGAACATCATCATTTGTCAAAAATAAATATAATTATTTAATATATCAAAATTTATAAATAAAATGTGATTATACAGGAAATCATCTTATCTTTATAATGATTTTTTTGGTTGAATTTATCTTATGTATAAACATATAATAAAAAAAATTACTTATGAAAATATGGATTTAACACTTTTAACTCTTCTTTAAATTAAATAATAACAAACTTCTTAATCTAATCCAAGTGAATCAAAGAGAGTCATATTTTTATCCTATTATTTATTTTGGTCGACATAATATTATCCAATATAATTATGACATGTTTCCGGGTAATAGTAATATAATTTTTACCTTTAATTACCCTATTTACTTTTAACCGTGTTAAATAAAAGTCAAAAGTTACTATTCAAAAAAATTATTTTAATCTTATTAAACAACAATTTACTTTAATATTTCAAACATGTCTCTTGGAATTTTGTAATTCAGTTCACAGAAGTGGTAAAATTACGAGTTTTGAAAATTTGCAAATGTGCCTTGTGGTGTGTAAAAGACGTTAAACAGTTCAATAATATTCTATAAATCTAATATTATTATAAGATTACTCTAATGAATTACATTGAACTAAAATAATTATTATGTTTCTATTTTGACATAAAATAATTTTTTTAAAAAATAAAGAATTATATAATTATTAAGTCTATTTTAAACCATAACGCAGTGTTTTTCACAATTCATTAGAAATTGTATATTTTCAGAAAAATAAAAAAACATCACCATATGCTAATTTTGAAATTCTAAATCCAAATATAATGTTTATTTTGAAAAATAAAATTTATAAAATTTCAAAAAGTGGGAATTACTATTCCTAACGGCTAGTTTGATCGGTCGTGTTGTGCTATAACTCAAATGTGTGTACAACACAAGCTATTGTATAATTCAAAAAAAAAGCATTCCATGTATGCTTGGGTTGTTAAATTCTTTCCTCCTTAAAATAATATAATCCTCAAAATCTCTATAATACTAATGAATAAATGGATTCGGGTGGTTCTTCATGGATCCCATTTCGCCTCTTCCATCTTCTTGTTTCCCCATTGAACATTTAGCTGACGAGTCGTCCGGTTTCTCAACACTTGTTCTCTGGTATCAAGAATCCTGATAGGATCTTCACAATAAAACAGATCAGGTTCTAGTTCTATTTCTACATAGGTGTGTACATGCATTGGGTTAGGAATGTATTTTTTCTACAGTGATACGTGGAACACAACATGAACTTTTGAGAGACTTGGAGGCACTCAAAAACGGTAAGCAACAACTAAAATTCATTATGTAATTTCGAAAGGTCTGATGTACCTAGAACTTAATATACATTTAATACCAAAACTATAACACCATTCCATGGAGATACCTTCAAGAAAACGTAATCTCCTACTTGAAATTTTAAATACTTCCTTCGGTTATCCGCATATCTCTTTTTATAACCTTGAGCTGCTTTGATGTGGGTTTGGATAATATTCACCTCTTCCATTGTTTCCTAAACATGTTCTGGGCCTACGAGTTTTCTATCACCAACATCACCCCAACACGTTGGTGTGTGATATCTCTTTTCATATAACACTTCATATGGTGCCATATGAATACTTGAATGACAACTGTTGTTATAGGAATATTATACCAGAGGTAAATACTAATCCCACATACCTTGAAAGTCAAGTGAGCAAGATCTCTACTTATCTTCTATGATTTGAATAGTTCGTTCTGATTTTCCATCAGTTTGAGGGTGGTAGGTAGTGCTTAAATGAATTTCAGTATCTATGGATTTCAGAAGACTTTTCCAAAATATTGATGTAAAATGGGGATCATGACCATAAAAAATAGATAGGTGTACACCATGAAGTCGTAGAAATTAATTATTATATATTCTTTCTAAACGTTCAAGTGGTAATTATTATCTTATAGAAATAAAATGTGATGACTTTGTAAGACTATCAATAATGTCCCATATTGCATCATTCCTTCTAGGGGTCTATGGTAGCCCCATGACATAGTCCGTTGTAAGATCATCCCATTTCCACTTAGGTATGGGAAAGGGTTGCATGACTCCTCTTGGATGATGTCTTCCAGCATTCACCTATTGGAAAAACATACATCTTGAAACTTAGTCAATAATCTCTCTCATTATGTTGTCCCGCCAAAATTGTTCCTTTATATCACTATAAATTTTAGTGCTTCCAGGGTGTATAGATAAATTGTATATATGAGCATCATCCAATAATTCCGTTTTTAGATCATGTATATTAGGTACAAAAAGTCTCTTTCCAAATTTCAATATTCAATCTTCACATATGAAGTGGATCAATCTCCCATCATTCATAGCTTTAATTTTTTTAACTCCTCATCATCATTCTAAGAACTTTTTATCCTTTATTGGAATGATGTATTGGCAACCATTTGAAAAAGTATTGACGGTTTACCTTCCATGATCATTCCCATATCTATCGTTACTAGATCCACAAACATTGGATCCCTTTCAACTCTCATCTTGTTCAGTACTCCATAATCCATTCAGTACAAAGCTTCTGCCACCTTATTTGTGATCCCCATGTGGTACTGTATAGTGCAATCATAATCATTGTGTAGCTAATCCATCACATTTCCCTCATGTTGAGTTCTTTTTGTGAGAAAATATACATCAAACTCTTGTGATTAGTATAAATCACACATTATTCACCAAATAGATAGTTCCTCAATATCATCAGAGCAATGATTACATCTTCTAACTCAATATCATGATTGGGATTGTTTTGTTCATGAATTTTTAAATTCCATGTTACATAGTCAATAATTCTGTCATTATACATAAGGACACAACCAAGACCATTCTTTGAAACATCACAATAAATAACAATCCCAACATTCCCTGATGTTAGAGTCAATATAAGATCATTGAATAATCCTTTTGTCAATTATTCAAAACTTTCTTCCATCCCTTTTTTCTAAAAAAATTTAACCCCTTTACGTATGATCTTGGTAAATGGGATGGCCAGTTAGGCTAAATTCTCGACTAAGTGCCAACAATAACATGTTAAACCAATAAAAATGTATACCTCATTTATAGTTGTCAGTTCTGGCCATTGTTGGATTGCCTTGGTATTTGAACGATAAACATAGATTCAATCCATAGAGATAATATGGCCAAGGAATGAAATATCTTGAATCCAGAATTCACACTTGCTAAACTCCCCATATAATAAATTTATGTGAAGAGTCATTAGAATAATGAGCAATGTATTTTCATGATCTTCGAATCTTTTTGAGTATACCAAGATATCATAAATAAATAACACTATAAAATAAACTATATATTTCTTGAAAAATCTATTCACCATATCAATAAAAATAGAGGGTGCATTAGTTAGTACAAAAGGCATTACTGTAAACACGTAATTCCCGTAACAGGTTCAAAATGTTATCATTGGAAATCTTAGTTCATCATGAGAGACTGATGATATCCAGATCAAAGATCAATATTTGTAAACTATTGAGCTCCATGAAGTTTATTGAATAAATCATCAATGTGAGTTAGGGGATACATGTTCTTTATAGTTAGAGCATTGATCTCCCTATAGTTAATGAACAACCAAATAGATCAATCCTATTTATTAACAAAAAGAATAGGTGATCCCCATGGAGAAAAACTAGGGAGAATAAATACCTTATTACTCAATTCCTAAAGTGGTTTATTTAGTTCCACTAATTCCATAGTGGCCATTCTGTATGGGTTCTTCGATATGGGCCTTGAACCAGGAATTTAAACAATGGAAAACTCAATTTCTCATTCTAGAGGATGTCTAGGTAAATCCTGTGGAAACACCTCAGAATATTTTTGTACAATTGGTACGCCTTCTATTTGAACATTCCTTTCCTCACACATATTTATTTCCCTTTATTACTCTCCAATAATTTAATTTAGTAGAGATACTGGGGGTGTATCTAGATAAGAATCATATGGTGATGTTTCTACCTAAAGATAAGGTACTCCTTATCATCATAAAAAATTGTAACCTTCTTATTCATATTATAAATTTTCACATCATGGGATGAAAGCCAATCCATACAAGGGAATAAATCAAATTCAATAATTGGTATGATGATGAGATCAGTAGATAGAGAATGTTTATATTCCTTAATGGTAACTAATTCACAAAACTTTGTTGCAATGATACATCCCTTAAGTGTTTTTACTAACAAATCCTTTGTTAAAAAAATTCGAAATATGTATTTTTATTTGAAAACTGGGATGATATGAAACAATGAGATGATCTAGAATCAAATAAAACATTGGTAAAATTTAAGGAAATCATTAATTTACATACCACTACATCATTCAGAGCTGCAAACTCAGTAGTAGATATCTCATTAGATTGGCTTTTCCCCCTTGGTATTTTCTAAGGATAGATTCCTTGCTGCGTGGGACATTCATTTCCATAATCACCCATTTCTCTAAAATTTTATAATTTGACATTGACACCCTCTTTATTCTCTTTGTAATCACAATATTGGTGGCCTTTTTCTCCACACTAGTAACAGACTCTGATTCCCTTCAAGAAAATTAGCAGTGTGTTTCTTCTCACCATTACAATAGGATAGAAATTTTACTTTCTCCTTCTTCCACTTATTTCCTTTTCCAGAGCGTTCAGTCGATCTCTTCTTCTATTGTATTTCATTAAAGTAATAAGACATAAAGAATTCCTTTTCTGTATTGAGAGCACATGAGACTATATCTCTGTACCTCGAGAAGGATTTTCAGACTAATTCTCAACAAAGAAATGGGTTTAACCCATTATATAATGTATCATTCTTACTCATTGGGTTACATATATAATCAGAAGCATGCCTTGCTAACCTTATAAAGATTGCCTCATACTTTGCGACATTATCATCCTCATTTTTCCTTAGACTCATAAACTACCTTTCCATATCCGCTCGATGGACATGAGAAAAGTATTTTGGTAAGAGAATATCCTTAAAATCTATCTATTCAAACCTTGATTCCTCTTCATCCTTATTTGTGTTTTGATTATTGAATAACATGTATCTGAATCTCTAGTGAGGTGATAAACTTCCATGACTACTTTTTCCTTTTCACTAATCCCCAAATCATGAAATATTTTGTCTAAAGAACGTATCCATTGTTCATCTACAAATGGATTTTTAGTCCAATGGAATTTTGTTTGTTGTTTCCTCATGACACGGTCTAACATTGATCCTCCACTTTTTGGATAAGGGTGCTCCATATGGGTAATCATATTATTAATAACCTGAGTGAGTTGTCCCAGTATAGTGATAAGATGATCTACACCAGTTCCATCACCAACTCCAATATAATTATCTTGAGTAGGAGGGAAGTACCTACATGGATTACGTGCATTGATATAGTTTCCATTTATTCATCTTTGCGGTATTTTTAAATAATGGAATAAAATAGATTAGATTATGACTTGTAATACATAATTCCAAACAGGTAAAAAACAAAACATAAACTGAACAATTTATGGATATAATCCATAATCATAAAAATATTTCTTTGAGAAGTATATACTCATAAATCATTCATAATGATTCGTAATGAAAATGGAAATTATCCTAAGAATATCCCCGAGAGTGTCATAACCAATATTGCATCATTGCCCGTTGTCGTGTACCAGGATACCCCGAGTTAAGCCCGAAACACTTTGATGGAGTTTTCACTCCGAGGTATATCTATGCCAGAGATGCCTCTACCTTCTCAGATCTAGTAAAGTATGTATTAATTGGAAAACTCAATAAATTTTGCATTTCCAAAATTCTATGATGTTATTATATACTAATCCTCAATGTCTATGTTAGGGTAATGTTCTCTAATCATAGTTTTTCTAAATCTCATTCCAAATGTTTTTACTAAACTTACTCAGATACCAAATGTAATTCCCCAACCCAAGTTACCCAGAGTTGGTGAATTATTAAATAACATTGTCATGGTCAAAAGAGATCATGTCTCGAAAGACATAATAGTTTAGTAGCCTTGGATATACTAGATACATACAAAAGTTTTTCATTACATCATGAGCTAAAAAACAACATTGTGTCCCCATTGAACACACTCGTATACCTTATCATATCCCTGCATGTTAATCATTATATACCTATTTGAATCTGGGGAAAAATAAAACACAGAAATGGGTGAGCTCATATGATCAGAAAGGATAACAATATAACAGAAAGTATCATAAATATGAATTAACCTTTTTGGCAATGTATAAGACTAAAACACAATACTTTTAAACATAAATCTCATCAAAACATTAAGATGATAAATCAATAAATCCATTTAAATATTTACCAGGATATTTTACTACTCTAATAATCATATGAAACATAAATATCAAATTTCATAATGATGGAATGAATAATGACCGACAACATAACCACATATTCAAGGCCTCGTGCTATGACTACAAATAATATTTCTTCAAGGCCTTGTGCTAAGAGACTATTTTTTCTCCGGAGACCTACCAATGCTTCTAGGATCTATAGCGGGCTCCACCTATCATTTGCTATGTTCAATGCATTCCTCATATGAAAAGGTTGAATCATAACATAAACATTCGTATTAAAACTAGCATACAAAATGTTAATACTTTAACCATAAACCATGAATGGTATAAAAATAACACATACACATTCCAAAATATTACAAAACCTTACATAAAATATTGAACACTTTATCATAATATATCAACTTTAATCAAATGTAAAATCCATCAAAAAATGTTCACATAGATGAAATCAAAACTATTTGAGAGAAATATCCCTTTCTATATTGAAATAATTTAAAAGTAACATAATTATAAAAGAAAACATTTATTTTAAAAATATTCTTATAATATTCTAAGAGAATCTTTGAAGGTGTTATATCGGTGGAAAATAGGAACATTCCATATATAATTTGAAAAATTATTATTTCATTAATTTTTGTCAAAAATGTCATAAAAGACCTTGTTTGGAAAATGATTGAAGGATTCCTTTATAAAAAATTTATAAAAACTCATAAAATGGTATAAATGAAATTAACCCATAGTCTATTAAAAAGTAAAAATGTTTTGAAATACATTTTTATGAAACATGAATGAGTATGATAAAGAGGTCGTAATAGATAATCACGCATAAACAACCTCGGATAATGAAGAGATTATAGAATTAACCCTTACCTTGTAATTTTCCTTGGTCAAGGTTACATTAGCATCCTGTTAAATAGATAAATCATTGTTATTAAATTATACAGGAGTCACATACAAAAATATGATATCTTATATGATCTTCAAATATTTCATTGTTAATAATATTTTAGTAGTATCATTGTTTCGGGTGTGAAAAGATTTTTTTTCCTGTATATGGTTTGTTATGCAAGTGATGTTTTTATTGAAATATGTATTTGATTCATATCCAGAATGATATTATGTTCTTAAAAATTATTTTTAATCCTAAAAGGAAAATTATTCTTGAATGCTTATGATGGTGAAAGAATCTCTTTGCGTTCGTGGAGACGGTAATCCATATGTACGAAATAGTGAAAATACCATTATATTGATGGTGAAATCATATGTAATTAGATGGTATATCATATGTAAAGAATCATTAAAATGTAATATTTTTATTTAAATCAATTATAATCATTACTATACCAATCAAAATAATGACATATTGAATAACAAACTACTCCATGACGTGGAGACGGTCACTATTGCAAAACACAATTTAACGTCGTTTTTTACGTCGTTTTTTAACCGACATCTATAAAGGAGACGTAAAAAATATGATTTTCGGCGTCAGTTATTATAAAAAGGATGCTACAAATTATATTCGTTAATGGTTTTAGCTTTGGTTTTCTATAAAACCGACGCCGAAACCCCCGTTTATTTTTTTTAAAAATTCTTCATAGGTTTTTAAAATATCCGACGACGTAAATTAAATTTTTTTTATAAAAATAAAAAAAATTACACTTCTAAAAATATCGATACCCCAGTACAAAAGAAAAAAATATACATCAATAGGAAACCAATATTTATCATTCAATAAAAACCTATAACTTACATATACCAAGCATAAACAAAAAAAAGACGATGTTGAATGTTAAAAAATTAGATTAGACATACCTGAAATTTACGGCATGCTCAATTTTGGTAATTAATGAAGCATTCATTTGATTATTGGTAGGTGAAAACTCCTAATATATCAAAAGAGATAGTTTTTTGAACCCATATGTATTATTATTTATAAATATTAGAATATACAAACTTCAAATCCTAATCAGGCTTAACAAATAGATTCCAAAGTGTATCGAATATGGGTCATTTCAGATTTGGAATAAGACTATGAATTATTGAATACCTACAATAATATTTAATGATGTGAGATTAAAAAATAAAATAATATGGCCAAAAATATTAAAAATGTTAATACATCTAACCGTATGAAAATCAGTAGTTTCCCTAGTTGTTATTATCTATTACATGAATCATAAAATATAATAACCACATTCAACATTTCCATTTTAACGATGGAAATGCAGTTATAAAATAGTAAATTGATAATAAATACAATATATAACAATAAATTCAGAAATAAATATAATATAAAAACTATTTACCTGTACTTCCACATATTTTATTTTCTTTAGTATCTTTACTAACATGTATTCCTTGTAAAATTGTTACCATGAACTGCATTTTCATATATATGAACTAATAATACATGTCTAAACAATGAAAATTAAACATAATTATCATATAAAAAATAAAAAGAAATTACTTGTTTTATAATTTTGAAAATGGTTTACAAATTTTTCATAATAAAGAGAAAACAAATATAAGGTGCATTCAATTTGGCAAAATACACCTAACATCCAATGTCCCCTACAATAAAAAAAGTTTAAAATTAATGAAATTAAAATGATTGTCAGTTCACAATTATGTTTATGTTCTAACTTATCATGAAATGGAAAAAACCTTCATTTAATCTCTTTTTGTGATAATCTCTGAGATATATAATGAACTCTATCATTATTCTTCACATTTACGATATTCAAGGAAATGTACTTTAGATATATAAAACTCTAAATTCATGTTATTTAATTTTGTAAAATAAGCTTCTGTATATACCTAAATTAAAAATAAAATATAGTTAGTCAATTTAAAACCATATTTTATTAAAGAAATAACAAATCAAACATTAATTTAACTACATGGAAAACAACTACACCACTCTCAGCCTCAGCTCTTCAAAATAAACTAAATGAATGATATCTTATATCATTATTCTCAATTGATAACTTCTTCTACATACATTAGGTGTCATCCGAAAATCACATATATAATTCAAGGAAGTAGAAGCCTGCAATAATCTTTGTAACCCAGAAGAAATATTAGATGTTTCTAAAGCTGACTGTTCCAGAACATTTTGTTGCATTTGTGCAGTTTCATTTTCTTTCAGATATTCCTATATAAGTTAAATGTATGAAAAAATTACAAGTAATTTTGGATCATTTATAATTCCTATTAAAAAAATTCATACCTCATATGAAATATAACGTAGAATAATATTTGGCCAAACTAAAAAATGGCTAAGATATTCTCTTACATTGGTGATCACCTCAGTAGGAAAGGGTATTATGGAAGTAGTATCTATAATATCAAGTACCGATACTCTAACATGACCCATCTTCATAGGCTGATGATGTACTGAGTACCCCAAAAAATGCACCTGTACAAACACAACAATATGTACATGAGGATATCCCGCAAACAAGTCACAATATAAGGGTTCATCCGAGTGAGGAGGTCGAGGATCAATGTAAGCAGATGGGGTAGGGTAGTCCAGGTGAAATGTCTAAGAAGACAGAAAAATGAAATAGGTATGTTAGTGTTTATAATTTATAAAATAGATACATTCATGAAAATAAAATAATATACATCAAAAGGCTGCGCAGACGGGGCATGATAATTTGATGGGGCAGGGTAGTCTGCGAGAGGAGGCTGAGAATGTTGAAAAATGAAAATGGTATATTAGTGTTTATAAATTATAAAATAGAATAATTGATGAAAATAAATTAATATACCTTGAAAGGATGTGCTGATAGGGCGGGATAAGCATATGGTGCAGGGTAGTCTGGGTGAGGAGGACGACAAGGCTGAAAAATGAAAAAGGTAAATTAGTGTTTTAAATTATAAAATATAATAATTAATGGAAATAAATTAAAATACCTCCAAAGGCTATGAAGACAGGGCATGGTAAGCATGTGGTCCAGAGTAGTCTAGGTGCACAGGTTGAGAAGGTAGAAAAATAAAAAAGGTATATTAGTGTTTATAATTTATAAAATAAAAAAACTAATGAAAATAATATAATATACCTCGAATGGATGCGCAGACAGGGCATGGTAAACAGGTGGGGCCGAGTAGTCTAGGTGAGGAGGATAAGAAAGCAGAAGAATGAAAATGTTATCTTAGCGTTTATAATTTATAAAATAGAAAAAATAATGACAAATAAATAATATACCTGAGAAGGCTGTGCAGACGGGGCATGGTAAGCAGATGCGGAAGGGTAGTCCGGGTGTGTAGGCTGAGAAGGCTGAAAAATGAAAAAGTTCTATTAGTGTTTATAATTTATTAAATAGAAAAACTGATGATAAATAAATAATATACTTGGGAAGGTTGTGCACACTATGACTGTATTCCCAAGTGTTCTAATAAAGACTTCTACACTGCTGCTTGAATTTTATCACCCATTGACTGTTTTATATCTTTGAGTTATTCTTTTAAGGATTCTATTTATGGGTCTCTTTATTTCATACTCTTACCAAAATCCTTCTGAATACTAACACCCACTAGATATCCTTTAACATAGACGGGGTGTTCTGCCTTTCCCAAAGTACTGGCTAGGATATCCATCCTACCCTTAGGGATGAAAGAGCCAGGTGTCTCTTGTTCCTGAAGTTCATCCTAAAATGAAAAATCAAAAAGTTATATTAGTGTTTATAATATATAAAATAAAGAAATTTTTAACTAATAAATAATATTTACAAACAAAACTATCATCCACTTGTTGATCTTTCTCTATAAGATACTTTTGATTTTTACTTTTTCTTGATCGTTTCCATTTCTCATGGTGAGTGGTGGGAGATGGTGGACCAAACTAGACCTCTTCTGAACTACTACTTGATCGAGCTCTTAATGCTTTAAATTTTTTTCATTTATTTTCTGCTCCAAATATGAATACCCTCCATGTGATAAAGTATGATAGTATACATTTCTCAACTAGATCTCCCAATGAGATATCATGGTGGCCTGTTATGTAATAATAAACTACTAATTAATATGAAAAATATATCATATGTTTTAAAATATAAAATAATTACCATACCTAGAATTTCTCTTCCTGATGACTGTCAAAAAATTGCTTCTATGTATCTTCATCTAGAAACGGATAGTAAAGACATGGAATTTCAAACCATCTCTTTCCAAGAACATAATTCTTCGTCAGTTTTGTTTTAAAATCTCTCCATCGAACAACTGCTAAAGGGATATTTCTTTTCATAATTTCTTTGTATTTCTCAAAATTGAATTTCATTTGTAATTGAATAAATTTAATATGTCATTTAAAATACATAATATTCAAAAAATTAGATAAAATAAGTCGATTAATATATTTTACCATCACGACCTTCCAAAGTAGTGGCTTAATCGTTCGGTCCACTAACTTCAAATCAGGATAAAAAATATTAATCCTACAACGGCTATGCATCTCTACATACCTGACAAATTGAACTAAATTTGGGACAAAGGAATTTTTATTATCATAAAAATCGATGTGTACTTTGTCATCATCTCGTGAAATTTATAGTTTTGGTAAACGTGTAATACCATGTTTACTAACTTGAGAACATGATTTTTGAGTAGTAACTAGAGAAGTCTCCTCCGTCAAGGATGCATTTTTAGTCCTGCAATTTTTTTAAAAAAATTAATAGTTTTATTTCATTAAATAAGTATATTATTTAATATTTAATAATATGAAAAAATATAAATACCTCGGTAACTGCTCCTCTATATCTGTATCTGACATTGCTACTAGAAAGTGTAATGAAATCTTGTGTAGCTACATATCATTTTAAAGCTGAAAATTTAGAAACAAGGAATACCAAAATAAGTATGTAAAAAAAGAGGCATGCATTTTTAAGTTTCAAAAATGGGAACAAATTATAAATAATTACCATAAAAATTAGGAGTCTAATTTTTTTTCCACATGCCTTCATCATGATCATTATGTACTCCATACACTATGCATGTCTTATACTCATTGTAATCTTCTGGATATTGTGTAATAAATGAATAAGGCTCATGTAAATCACAAAACACCATCAGCATCATCCTCATCATTAAAATGGTATCTTTTTTCCTCGAAAAACAACTAACCACTGATCATTCTATGGTTTAATGACATTAAATACTTGTTTTGCTAGTGTCGCCAAGATAAATGGTTCCTCATTGTAATTAAATCTTTTCAAATTAAATAGTTTAAACCCATATTCATCATGTTTCACACCATTATTACTATCAACCCAATTGAACTTAAAAATGGTGACTCGAAATTTAATATAATCAATTTCCCATATGTCTTCAAGAACTCCAAAACATGACATTGATGCAGAAAATGGGAATTTATCTTTGGCACTCGTAAAATACACTACTTAAGCGAAAACCATCACACCACTATTCTGAACGGTACTCTTGTCAACCATTTTTTGTGTGTAAAATTTGTACCCATTGATATCAAAAATAGACCATGAGATCACATTAATAGATGGTCCCCCATAAAACCACTTCAATGTTTCTGATGCAGTCACATCTGGGGTGACTTTCTCATTAAACCATGAAACAAATTTCTTCTTATGCTCAATCATCACCCACTTTTTGTTTCTTTTTTGATATCGTAATATTAATACAGAAATATATACAGATATATATGATTGAACCTCATCTGTGTTGTTAAAAATTTATAAATGTGCTTGCATCACTTCATCATGTGGAATGAACATTACCTTTAAGACTCGAACCCCTATCCCTTCACTATCAACTGTCATTTGTCGAGATACAGGGAGACCAATATGCTCCACCTCATACAATAATTCAGTAAAGAACTCAACCACCTATTCTAATACACATTTTCGAATAATAGAGGCCACTAGTCGATAAGGATTTTTAACATATCCTTTCAAAATTTTCATATATATTTTAAAAGGATACATCCATCTTAAATAAAGAGGCCCCCATATTCTTATCTCACCCACCAAATGAATTAGAAGATGAACAATTATATCAAAAAATGTGGGTTGGAAATACTTTTCTAGATGAAAAATGAAAAATAGTTTCTTCATTCTCCAACACGTCTAACAAATTTGGATTGACGACTTTGCTAAAAATGGATTTAAAGAAATTACATAACCTGATGATAGTGTTTCTGATAGAAGTCGGCTATATACCACGCACAGCTACTAGTAGAAATTGTTGCATCAACACATGGAAATCATGAGATTTCATACCTATTAATTCACATTCTTTAATTGACACCAAATTATTAAAATTTGAAGAAAACCCACTGGGTACTTTAATACCATGAATACAATGACAAAATTTCATCTTTTCAATCTTGCTTAATGTGTGACAAGTCGGAGGTAAACCTGTTCTGTTTCCTTTCATAGTGGGAGATAACTCTAAATGTATTCTCACTAATATCAAGTCCAATATAACATTCATTCCATCTTTTTTCATTAATTTTATGTCTAAAAATGTTCCAATTAAAATATCACATAAGTTTTTTTTTCAACATGCATAACATCAATGTTATGTTTTATATCTAAAAATATCCAATAAGGTGGTTCGAAATAATAGACAACTTATTCCAGATATGTTTTTGAAAAACCATACATCTTCTCTTTACAAATGTCGAATCAATATCTTTCACTATGTCATAATATTCTTCAACTGAAAATGGTCACGGGGGAAGGTTGTATTCTTGAAAATCATTAAATGATTTTTTTCAATCTCCGATAATGATGATCAATTTGAAAAAATCTTCAATGTCCCATGAACACTGCCTTTCTTCCATTATTATATTGATAATATGATGTATGTTATTCACCAATTGGACATGCTTTAGGTCCCTTTACACTATATCCAGATAAGTTTCCATATGCAGGAAAGTCTTTTATAGTGAACATCATCATATCACGCAGTAGAAAATAATCATTCTTGTATATATCAAAAACATTAATATCTTCCTCCCATATTAGTTTAAAATCATCTATCAATGGTGAACGATACACATCAATATCATTTCCCTGTTGTTTTGTCCTAGAAATCATCAATCTCATCATAACATATTTTTTCTTCATAGATAGATGTGGGTAAAGTTGTAAAATACCACTAAAACGGGCCATGAACTATGATGGCTACTGAGGCTCCGATATGGATTCATTCCATCAGTACACAATCCCATTATGATATTTCTAAAATCACTTCCAAAATCATGAAATTTTTTATCAAAACTCTTCCACTGTGGTGGATCTGCAGGGTGACGTAAGATACCATCAGAGATGTGCTCATCTAAATGCCATCTTAACCTTTTTGAATCAATTGAATTTGCAAATAGACGCTTCAAAAGAGGAATTATTAGAAGGGTCCAAATTGATTTAGCAGTAGTTTTGATTTTGGTACTGAAAAATGAATCAGAATTGAAATCCAATAATTGTATTAAAAAAATATTGGATAATATCATTGGAATGTACAAAATTGATTTTTTATGATTTTAGATGACATCACCTGAGAATGAATCTGAGTTGACTTTCCCATCTATCTTATTGCGTGATGTCTCACATGTAGGAAAACATGATAAATATTCATTTTCATTCATATACAGTACACAATCCTTGGAGCAAGCATGTATCTTTTTATACCCAAATCCCATTGGGCATAATATTTTCTTAGTTTCATAATTTAAATATGGGCGCCCTTTGCCTTCTAGAAGTAGATCTTTTAAAAGAACAAGTAAACTGGTAAAACATTTATAACTCCACCCATTTTTGGGTTTTAAGTTAACTAATCTAAAAACTGATGATAACACTGTATATTTACTACAACTTGGTAATAATGGTTTCTCAGAATCTCCATTCAATCATTCAACATTTGGTGTTTTCTCGATGGTTTCTACACCTAAATAATTAATTAATTTATTAATAGGACCCTCTACCTCATTATGAATATCATCATCAACATTGGATGTTGAATTTTCAGTTCTTTCACTATGTCAGATCCAACGTGTATAATTAAGGCTAAAAACATATCAAATGTGATGATCCTTGATTTCTCTGGAGTTTAACATTATCATATTTACACACTTCACAAATGGACAGAAAATCAAATATTTGTTTTGAATATGTCGTTCAATGAATTAAAAAATATCATCAACTCTTTTTTCATATTCACATGTGGTTCTTCGTAAATGAATCCAATTAATGTCTATTAAATATCTAATATTACAATATATTTGATGAATATATTAAAACATATAAACATTTAAATATCTATTAGATAATTTTTAAACAAAAACACATTTAATAAAAACAATTGATAATATGATAGAAAACATCAGATATAAATCACATTTACAAATACTAATCATTTTATTTTCTAATTATATACATTTGTGTTATATTGATATTATTATTTAATTATAATATCATTATTCTAAAATTTATTTGTTCATTTTACCTAGTTGTTGCATTATTTGGATGTTGCATGTTTCAATAGTATTGATGATTGCATTAATTTAAAGGATGTATTAACTGAATTGAGTGAAATTTGATTGGATTCATTATAAAAAGATGCAATTTGTTGATAGGATATTTAAGAATGTTTGTTGAATGAATATTGAACCATATCCTTACGCATTTAAAATAAAATATAAACTCATAATTGAATCAAATAAATAAAAAAATTAAATGATAAAAAAATTATCTACAAAACTTAAAAAAACATACAAAATTTGATGTTTAACCCAAATAGAGATCCTGAATCCAAACTATGTTCCGTATAATGGCATAGATAAACAAAATCTATAAAATCTATAACAAAAATGTTAATACAAACGAAAAATAATGACAAAAAAACTAAATATAAATTACCATTAAAGATGGTATAATACAGTGTTATGGAAGAAGAAATAAACAATAGAAGATAAATCAAGATGGATAACAACGAATGCAAACTCCAAATTGTGAAAATGGAATAAAACCATCAAAGATGGCAGTCCAAGATCAGAAATAGGACTTCGAATGTCATACCGAGTCGAAGGCACTACCACGGGTTTTGATTTTGAAGATCCAAAAATTGAGGGTTTTTGCGACCCCAATAGATTTTACAAGACTTTGGTGTCAGTTTTTAGAAAAACAAATGCCAAAAATAAAAAATATCTTTCGGCGTCGGTTTTTCAAAAAAATGACCCCCATTATCCTTTTAAAAAAATTTCTCCTTCAGTTTTTACCAAAACTCACGCTGTAAATATCTGGGTTTCTTAATTTCAGCATCGGTTTTCTTGAAATCTAAAACCCATTTTTTTTTATTTTCAGCATCGGGTTTCTTAAAAACTGACGCCCAAACATTTATTTTTTGATTTTCTACATCGGTTTTTATAAAAACCGATGCGAAATATCATCGAATAATTTTTTTTGGTGTCACATTTACTGAAACCCAATTCCAATAAGATCCTGCACATACTATTGGCATAGGTTTATAAAAAATCGACGTTATTACATCGACGTTAAATCCCTTATTTCCACTAGTGGATAAGCCATAAATATGCACGTATAATGACATTTTCATTCATATGATGGATATAATAATGAATATAGATGTTCTAAATTTATAAGAACACCACAGTATGTAGAATTTATTGGAGTTATTATTTTGGTATTGAAATAATAAATAAATAGGATGTGGAAGAAGAAAAGATCATTGTAAGAGGTGATGAAATTATAACATCTTCTTCAGGTGCTTTCTCTTGATTTGATCAAAAGGGATCCTTATGATAGCTTTATGATAAATTTAAGGTCACTTGGTTGAGGTGAGGGTAGTTTGGTGGATATCTGACAAGGTTTTGGGCGAGCTAAATTGCATTGGAGGTGTGATTTTGAGAGAAGAAGAAGCAGCCTTTTATAAGAGTGGTGAGGGTCACTTTATGAAAAGCTTGAAATATTAATTTATTATGGAGTCATATTCAGTTTATAATGGCTCAAAATAAAATACTTTTGAGGATGTGGTGGGGATTGTTCTAAATCCTCTCAACCAATAGGTTTTAAACAAATTTAGTTCACCATATTAACCTTATCTTTTAAATTCAACTCTATGTTAAATAGATTAACTTTAACAATGTATTTTTTTATTTTTTTATTACATGGTTAATAACCTTACAATAAAATTAAAAGATAACCCCATTTGGTTCAATAATGACATATCTATCATTATATAAGACCATGAGCCAAACCATAGATTTTTGGGAATATAATATTATTTAATAATACAATATTTGTTTTAAAAACTCATATATGTCAATCTTGACACTCGTTGGTATTTTTTCAAGTCATAAAAACATTATTAAATCAAATAAAATTAATTTAATCAACCATAACTTGTTATGTTAACATGAAAATTAGTGTAATGCATAAAAATTATTAATTTACATTTATTTTAATATTAATAATATGAATTATTTTAGCCTTTAATTAATAATGTAATTACTACCTCATTATTGTGTTATAAATAAATATAATTATTTAATGTTTAAAAATTATAAATAAAATACCACTATGTAGGAAATAATTTTATATTTCTAATGAATATTTATAGTTGAATTTATATTTTGTTATAAATCTATATTAAAAAATGTAGTTATGGAAATTTGAATTTAACAGTTCATTATATTAAATAATAACAAATTTCCTAATCTAATCCAAGTGGATCAATGAGGATTATATTTTATTCCAATTGTTGATTTTGGTTGAAATACACTTATCCAATTGAAATAGTACAAGTGTTAGGTTAATAATAATATCATTTTTACCTCTAATTACCATATTTACTATTAACCATAGTTAACAAAAGCCAAAAGTTACTATTCACCAAAAATTATTTTAATCATATTGGACCTCATTTTACTTAATAATATCAACCGTGTCTCCTAAAATTTTGAAATTCAATTAAAAAAAGTGGTAAAATTACATTTTCTTCAAATTTTCAAATGTTCATAGTTGGTGGGTAAATGACAGTAAAAAGTTTAATAATAGTTTGTACATCTAATCGTACTATAAAACGACTCTAATGAAATAAATTGAACTAATATAGGTATTATGTATCTATTTTGATTTAAAATAAAATTTAATAAAATAAATAATTATTTAATAAAAAGTTGGTTTTAAACAATAACGCAATGTTTTTCACTATTAATAAAAAATTGTACATTTTCTGAAAAATAACAAAATTATACCGTAAAATAATTTTGATATTCCGAATTAAAAAATGAAGTTCATTTTGAAAAATAAAACATATAAAATTTCAAAAATATGGTTTTACTATTCACAATGGCTAGTTTGATTGGTCGTTGTGTGCTAGAACTCAGAATTGCGTACAACACAAACTATTGTATTATTTAAATAGAAGTGTACCATAGATGGTTGGGGTGTTACATAGTGAATGATAATAAAACTGTAAATACTATTTAAAACATATCAAAAACCATAAAAATAATGAATTATAATGAAATAAATTTATCATATCCCAATTGGATCATAAGTTAAATAAAGTGTTGATTCTATTGATGTGTAGAAATACAATAAAAATATTTTAATAAAAAAATTTAGGAAAATAAACATTCCCCTTAAAAAAAATTTTAAACAAAAATTTCACATAATATTTTGAAATAATATTTATTAGAAAATATATATTTAAAAATTTTAATATAATCATGGAAACATTGATTGGTCGTGATAGTTGAAAATTTCTTTAATTCCCTAAAAGTTAAAACAGTGATTCCTTTCACATTTTCAATAAATTCCCAATGAGAATTTTTTTAAAAACAACATGGAGATTTATTTAGAAAATTATAATATAAAATGGGTAAAAGTGTATATAATAAATAAATATGATAATGGTAAAAACATTTTTGAACACATACATAGAAAAAATGTGTTTAATGAAAAAAGACTTACGACATAAGAGGGAAATAAAGTCAGATTTTATTAAAACAATTTCTTAATCATCTTATAAAAAAAGTAGAGAAAATGGCATTGTTACATGAAAAGGCTCATTAATGATCAGTGTATAATATAATATTTTTATGTTATGATATAAATATCAAATAATTCCACCAATGATGACTTAAACATAAAACAATCCTAAATAATGAAGGAATTTGAAAATAAATCCTTACAACTTTGGTTACATTAGAATCAAAACCCCCATGAAAGAAACAACATTGAATGAAACATTAAAAAACAGTATGATAATTGAATTCCTGATATAATATAAAAAATTGTAGTATGTACAACACATAATAAAATATGTGGTGAATGTGTTGTATGTCTCAAAAAAATAAACATGAGATGAGAAACACTTACGTTGAGACTGGCTCATCACGTACATTCTTTATTTTGTGAAATAATAAATTTATGTTAACTATTTACTTTATAAAACCATTTTCATGGTTATTATTAATTTTATTTTTCTTATTAATGTTTTATATATTATTACTTAATAAATTATTTTTACATCGGTTTTTTTGATTAAATTTGGCATATGTGTCAGATGTGACGTTTAAATGTTGACTAGTGTCAAAGTGGTAATTATTTAAATATATCCTTAATAATTTTAATAAAATAATTATCATATTTATATACAAAATATACATTTAAACCAATTAATTAAATATAATAATTAAGTATTTTATAATCATTGAGATGATAGGTCACACATACACTTGAGTAACGTATCAATTTTTCAATTATCATGAAGGAAAGATGATAAATAATATTTTAACTTTTGATAATTATAATAAAATCATATATAACATATTATTTCTTTAAATATATTTATTTATATCATCAATTAGGTTTTTTGTTAATAATAAAATTTCTTTTTTTCGTGATGGTGGTAGTCCACACATACACAAATGATGTTATAATTTATGAGTGTAAGAATTAAAATGAAATTTTATCTTTTCAACATGATAAATGTTTCATGAATATCCTTATTATTTCATTTATATCAACTATTTTAATTTAAATAATCTATATTACCATCCATTAAGAGTGGTATTCAATGATGAATCACATCAATTTTCGAGGCGTTAGTCCTCTAAATTTAAGATACCAACCTTTGATAAAGTTACATCCTTGTTTAAATTTTGGTTAAACCTTTTATGTTTTGTCTATTGAAGTTGTTCTCGGGTGTATGGGAAGTTTTGGTGGTATCCTATGGGTTTCATAAAAAATGATTAGAAAAGAGGCCAAACATTATGTGGTTCATAGTTGGCACACAGTTAGAACAACTGTGTGGCTAGCCTGGGAAATTGTTCTTCTTGGGGCCCTTTCAGATATAGGGTAAAACACAGTTTCCACCCAATCTTCCAAACAATGATTGTCACCAAATAAACCCCTGAGGATTGGACCCTCTTGGACATAGGGGTTTGAACGGTCGGCGAACAATTTTTCCAATCATGTGGGGTGACCTTGTTGCCTTTAAAATGTTGGGTTTTAATGTTTTTCACTATTGATTCTATTTTATTATATTATATTTTTCACCCTATTCTACCCCAATTTCATGTGTGAAAAACTAAACCCTCCAATACTTCTAAATGGTGGGTATACTTTTTTTAGTCATTTGGAGTGTCTTTTAGTGTGAATAAAATATTTGGATAATTCTAACACTCATATATGATGTATATTTAGGAGTAGGGATTGTAGAATATCACTTATTTTTAGAAATCCCTAAAACCACCACATTTTCTGTATATGATATTCTTGGTCATCAAATATTGTTTTTTAATCAAGGATGTTATTGTTCTTGTAAATATCTTCGATTATGAGATAGGTGGTTTTTATGATTTTCCCATAGTATTGATGCATTATATGTGTATGTGGTTGTTCCAATGTGTTTTCTAGTTGCGTTTCATGGTCTTTGATTACTAAAATTGAATTGGACCTTATATTGAGGTGTTAAATAATTCAAAAATCTCATTGGTATCATTTATGACATGGGACTAAACCTCGGGCTACCCATTGGGTGTTTCCAACCCATGAAATGGTAAAATATGATTGGGAATGTTCAGATAAGATAAATGTGAGAGTAATTTATTGTAAATTTAAATAAGATATGTGTTATTGGTTGAAGGTTAAGTTAATTTGATTATATGTAATATTTGTAAGGTTCTCAATGGTATTTACAAAATTTTTTAATGATGTTATTTAGGGTAATGACCAGACTATAGTTTTCAATTTCAGTCTTGATGATTTATAGTGAAAAATATTTTTAAACGAGGTGTTGAACTCAAATTATTTAGAAATGGATTCTAAATATTTAATTCCAAGTTATTAATTGAAATTTTATTGCGAACCATTCCTTTTTAAAATTAATAATTATTGTTTTGAATGGTTGAAAATGGGGACGAAATCCTTGGGGATGTTTTAGTTCTCAATGAGAAAGACCCATGTTTTAAAGGGTGGATTCCAGATGATTTCAATTGACTATTATTTTATATTTTACAACATGTTGGGTTTTAAATTCCCATTTGGACCATAGTCATCGAATTGATATATGTGTTATTAATAGAGATACCAGGATGATTTTGTTGGCATGTTTACAGGGTTATAAAATGAAATAAATGATGAATGAGAATGGAAAATAATATGTTATAAATGAGTGTTTAGTATAATGGAATTTAATTAATAGATTATGAAATGTAAATGGTAAATTTGTTAATGGGTTATGTCATGAAGATTATTTTTTAAATGATTAAATATTACAAATTGTTATTGTTATGTACATTTTTTATTGTGGTTTAGAAAATGGTAAACTATAAAAGAAGCATGTGCACATAGATTGGTCATGTGGGAAAAAGGAATAAGGCTCCTCCCATGTGTAGGGTTAGACTGATTCTCTAACCCACTGATTTAATGTATGAGTTTTGGTTCCAGATTAATTATCCATTCCCTTAACAGATGCATTGGATGAGACTACCCGGACAGATGCACCAAGGTATGTGTAATGGACTACCTGAACTGATGCTCCACATTATACATGATAGACTACAAAGAATTATCCTCTAATGTATGTATGATATAATTTTTAATAAATTATCTAACTAGTGATATATGGAACTTTACTTATATATTATGCATGGAAATTGTCTGGCTGAATGTATAGTGTAAATGATGTAAATGACTAACCCATGTGTAAAATGATGAGAATGATCATGTAAATATTTTTAACTATTGGGTATGTTGTAGTTTTTATTATAGAACACCCCATTGTTGAAAATATTGTGTGTGGGTAACCCATTGTGCCTTGGTTTATACTCCATTGTGACTTGAGTTAGTTTTGTTGATTTCCCAAACCTATAGAAAATAATCGATAAAGGATATTAAACAACTACTTAAATGATTTTTTTACCTTTTAATTTATTTAACTTGTTTCCATTAATACACTATTGTATAGAGAATTTATTTAATTAGGCACCGTTGGTGGTGGCCTATTGAGTTGTACTTACACCCTGGTCTGGATGTCATGGAACTTGGGTACCCTAGAAGAAGCTTGTTGTTTTCTGATAAAGGTTCAAGACAAAGACATGGTGTTTGGTTATGCCTGGGATGTTGCATTAGAGCATGGGAGGTCAGGACCAGGTTGGGACTCAGGTATGGTTTCCGAGCATTTTAATATTTTTATTGGTTTATATTAAATGACCACATGGAATGATGTGTTTTTATTCGAATTGTTATAGCATGTGTACTTGGTAACATTTGGATTAATTATTGGTTTTTGTCTATTTTTTATTCTGATTGGTTATCTCATCTGATGTTGTTACATCGGTTATGGATTCAATATGAGAAGATGGTATAGTCTCCCCATATTCTCTTTAAACCCGTGCAGCTGGTCGGTATCCTCTGAAATATAGGGAGGTTCGTTTGAGGTCATGCAATGACCATACATGGGGCACCATAAATTGGCTTCATGGTTGAGGACATTACAAAATAGTATTGTAGGATATTGTCTTTTACCATTATATTTATGAATGGTATACCAGATGCTAAGATCATGTCGGTGGTATTGTAATGAGGTCATGATAGGGTTCCCATAGCCTTATATATGAGGGGGGAAACCAAGATTTTATTGGTGGGAAATGATGTTCTGTTTTTTTTTACTTTTACAATTGGTTGATATTTCCACCATGTTTAGTGTACTTGGATGTGATTTTGTAGATTTAAGAGGTTTTATCTCTTGGATGTCAAGTCATGAAAGGGTGTGTGTGTTCTTGGATCATGTTAGGCACATAGAATAGATAGGTAATAAATGTGTTTCTAGTGAAAGACTTTTGAATGATTTGATCATGAACCAAATCGATATAAAACAAATCCTAAAAATAAATGATGTATGATTAAAGGTCTGTTAAAAGGGTTTTATGAAACATAAATCATTGGGTTTGGGAAAATGATTTTTTTTAAAATGTGATTTGAATAAAGCTGTGGTTTCAGAAATGAGGGGCTACCAAAATGGTTTTCGAATTTTTCAATTCATGGGGTATGAAAATATAATGTTATGGAAAGATAACTCATGGGTTTAAATGTTAAAGAATAATTATTAAGAGAATTTGGGAGATAATTGAACATTTAATAACACTAGTGGTAGTCGTCCATTTTGTGGGAAGTGACCATATGTATGGGTGGTTTTTGGTAGTGCGAGTTCTTTAGTTTTGATACCCTGGATGTTGTGTTTTGGTCCCTAATGTGGGTGTTTGGTTCCCGATGCCAATTTACTTGATGGGGTGTATTTGGTGTGGGAGTTAGTGTAAATGGTTGTTTTTCATTATATGGAGTGTGTTTGGAATTGGGGTAGGATGAACTCTGTGAGAGGCAAGTTGTAAGAGATTTATTGTGTATTGATTAGAGAGATTTATTAACCTTTTTTACTATTTATTTTGATCGAGGAGTTAGTATCATGTGACTTTGGAGGATTACTTATGTTAGAGCTTGGTAAGGGTGTTGGTGCTTTTGGGTGTGTGTGGCATAGGTAGATATTCCAGACCTTGGGAATGGAACACAAAGAGTTTTTCATAGTGTTAGATTATTGTAGAGGGCCTAGAAGAAAAGTTAAGGGTTTGGGTAATACAACATGAGTCATGTCTATGTGTTGAAAATCACTAGAAATAGAGTGTAGCCTCAAGGAAGATGGTCCTAGTGTGAAAGGTCCTTTGGGGATGCAAATTAGGAGACGATTCGTTAGAGGTAGGATCAATGAATGATTTTTGAGTGTTGTAAAAGTGTAATATTGTACCTTGGATTCATCCACAGAAGATAGATGTATGCTTTTGGTCAGTTGAAGAATCAATTTTTGAATGATGCAAGATCAGTAGGAGCCTTTCCATATAAAATTTCTTGGGATAAATGTGAGAATCAATGTTGATTTAGGGAGAATGAGGAAGGAGTGACCATGGTGTGGAAAGAAACATTTAGTATAGAAGTGACTGCTAGAGTGGTGGTGGTCATGGGGTTGGGATATTTTTATATATGTATGGATTATAGATAAACATGGTTTTACTTATATTTCTTTTTGAATCACCAAGGTTGTTCTAGAATGACTCGAGTGGAGTAATGTTCGTGGTTCCAAGGTAAATGTTATAGAATGACCATTTAGTAGGTGGTCATGAGGTCCGAGTGAAATTTTTGAATGCTCTAATTGATTAGTTGAGTTTTAGTATTGATAAGACATTAGCTGGAATGGAAGACCACAATGTTTTCTAGATTGAGGATTTTTCATCATAAGAGGTGATGGCGTTGGTGGAAATATTGTGGTTGAGTTGGTTGATGACTTCTTATCATATTTTTATCCAATAATGATCATGGCCCACACCTTGACATCATCCAAAGAATTCTATGAGAGCTCTGGATTTATTAATAGCTACCTAAAAAAGTTTTTATTGTGATAGAGCCTCTTATAGGATTCTCTCAAGGGTAATTATACGTGAGGGAGCCGTATGGTGTGGGAGTACACCGTCGACCGATTATAGGAGAAAACATTGGGATGGGCTGGATGTCGATGAATTCCATGGTTTCCATTAATGGAAACTTATAAAAAGATATGGATGGTGATTTTTGGTTGTTCTTGTAGAATCCAAATTTCAAATCCATGTTTTGGGTTCATTATGTTATCAAACCGTGATCTATAGTGGTTGGACAATACATGAAGAAAGCGGTGAGAATTGTACTCCAGAGGTGGGGACTTGTATGTTAGTCATGGCTGTGTGGAGAAGAGCATAGAATGGGTGTGGTAGCATCGATATATAAGGAGAAGCTCGTATGGTTCTTGTTTGGATTCTTTGGGGAAGTCCTGTTGGGCTACAGATGTAGTGGTATATCGAGATGAGTGTAGGCTTCGAACATGGGCTATTTTTTGGGTCGATCCTGGTTGTTAAAATTGGACATGTTGGTGGGTGAAGTTGAGTCGAAAATGGTTTATGGAGTAGTGGATTTTATGGTGGTAATGATCACCATAGGTCAAGGATGTGATTCTATAAGTACGCATAGATGATGGGATATTCCTTAAGTGGGAAAATTTCATGCGTAGGATGTGGATAACATCTCAATAGTGGAAGTTGTGCACCAACAGAGTGAGTCATTCAGATGACCCGACTCAATTGGGGAAAAGGGGGATAGAGGTAGTGGGTTGTAATCCACATTCGATTATGGAGAGATGTCATGTGAACATCGGTAGTCGGATATTACGTTGAGTAAGAACAATGTTTTCCTTAGTTGATACTTGATGATTCAAGTGTGATCAATCCAAGTAGTCTCAATGGAATGTTTGGAATCCAATGTCGGATGGAGTTTCCTTGAATGTTTGGGAACATTGAATTGAGAAATGCTTTAGGTATGTTGTGGAAGATTAATTGAGTCTCTCTTGGTCTCCTTTTTTAGAGTGTAAGGTCTCAACACCAGAGAGTGGTGGTAAAGAGATAAATTGTATATCGGGGAGCACCATGGTAGGAAAATTTTCATTTGATGAAGGTAGCACGAGTACGAGATTAATGGGAACATATATGAGATATCATGGTGAATCGATATTGGTGACATACATTGGATTAATTTTTGGTAGGTTGAGTTCCATGAGATGAAGGTTATTCTATGGTGTACTTTGTATGTTAAAAAAACAACGAGGTTGATGGGCCTTGTAACACCCCAACCCCAGTTACCCGGAGTCGGTGCATTATTTTAATACATTGGAATGATTACAAGAAATCATGTCCCGAAGGATCGATCAGATTAGCAGTCTTGGAAAATAGATTATGTACATTAACATTACATTACAATTTCAAACATAAAACACATCATAAATAGTTCTTTGAGAATGCCATTATTCCCTTTAGCTTAACCCCGCATATCAATCATAATACACTTCTTGGAGTCCTGGGAAAAATAAAACATAGAAATGGGTGAGCTCAAATGCTCAGTAAGGGTAAGCAATACAGCGAAAAATGACATAAATATTAAGCATGGTGAATAATTTAAACCACATGACTTTACCAATAATAAACATTAATAATTTTATGGAAAGAATATGAGTTGAGTAAAAATTCCATAATAAAACATAATCATGGGTATTACTAGTCGAATACCACATGTACCATCAATATTATTTCCATAAAAAGGGAATGTATAATGCCAGACATTCCAAAACATTTTTTCAAGGCCTCGGCCAAGACGTATAAAAATGGATAAGGCCTCAGAAAGAACCATATTTCAAATTCAAAATGACTCTCGGCCAATTCCACATCTACTTGTCTCATGGGACCTACGGATTCATCAAGGAGCTATAGCGGGCTCCACCCGTCACTTACTATTTCGAATACATTCCTCATATGAAAAGGATGAAACTTAACATAAACATTCATATAAGAACTAGGATAAGAAATGTCAATTCATTAACCATAAACCATGAATGGTATAAAAATAACACATCCACAGTCAAACATACCACAAACCCTCCAATACAATATGGATGTTTTGTATCATAATAAATCAACTTCAAAACAAGTTTAAAATCCATTAAAGGATTTGACATAGATGGAAATGATTTTTGAAACTCTTTGATAGAAATACCCCTTTTCATGAAAACATTTAAATGTCACATAATTAGGAAAAGAAGTCATTTAAATAAAATTTTAGTCAAAGTGTCCCATACCACTTTGAAACTTGTTAATGGAATTAACATTTTAAAAACATTCATGTCCATATAAATAAATCCTTAAAACCCATTTTGAAAACATGGAAATTAATGAGAATGATTTAGAAAATTAAATATTTAAAACATTTAAAATGATGTTTTAGTAAAAATTCCCTTATAAAGAATCCCATTGAAAACATTTTTATTAAACATGGACATGGATAATATATATGTCCCAGTAGATACATATGTAAAAACAACCTTGGATAATAAAGAGATTGTGAAATTAACCCTTACCAATTTGGTAACTTAAAAAACATACACCCCATGAAAGAGGTATCATACAATGAATATGTAAATACACACAAATTAAAGTGTATTACACAAAAAATACAATTAGAGGTAGTACATACACAAAACAAATGTTAATAGTGTCAATATGGCATGAATCTCATGGGAATAAGGAGTGAGATGAAAACCCCTTACCTTGTACATTTCCTTTGTCGAGGGTAGGTTAATATCCTGTATAATTGTTAAATTATTTTTATTAAATTATACAAGAATAATATATATTAATATGATATCATATATGATCTTTTAACATTACTTTGTAAATAATATATTAGTATTATCGTCGTTTCGGGTGTTAACTTGCTCGTTTTATTTTATATGTTTTGTTACATAAGCCTTGTCTGTTATGGATAGGTTGTATTTTATACATATCTAGAATGATATAAAGTCCTTAACCATTATTTTAAACCATAAAATGATAATTATACTTGAATGGATAAGATGGGGAATGAATCTCATCGTGTTCGTGGATACGGTAGTCCGTACGTACGCACGAATGCTACTTCAATTTCATTTTTTATTTTAAAAGGAATAAAAACCAAATAATACATAGGTATATTATTATCAGAGTATAATATAATGTCTTATATGTTTTACTTATGTTCATTAATACCATCCTTTATATGTTCCGTTTATGGTATTAACGAGTCATGTCAATTTGAGGGGGCGGTAGTCTGCACTCCCTCAAATGAAATTATCTTATATATATACAACATGAAACGAAAAATGGTATGCTATAAAATTGAAATACAGAAGCATATATATAAAATAAATATAATTAGTATCATATTTAATTATATTTCCATCATAATGGCCACCATGAGAGGCAGTAGGAGATCATTGAACAATCATCGTTTCGTGAGGCGTTTGGTTTCCATCCACAGAAACATTATGTTCTTCACCCATTAGATTGAGGTGTGTGTAATTTTAGTTCTAGTACTTCTCATAAAAATATCCTAGTATATTTAGGATACTTATTTTGTTACAAAATAAAATATTAATAAGATTTTAGGGGTTGGAGAAGTAAAATAAAAGAAAAGAAGCTAAGAGAAATCGTTACCTTTAATTTAGGTAACTCCCTTTGGTTTGAACCATAAACGACTATTGAAGTGCCTTATGCCTAATTTGAGGCTTCTAGGAGGAGGATAAGGATTTAGGGAGATTAATTGGGCAGAGGATGGATGAGCCAAAAGTCTTGAAAGGTGTGAGTAATTAGTTAGAAGTGGTGTCCTTTTATAAGGGGAGGAGGGGCTCTTAAGGAAAAACATAATGTATTAATTTATAATAAATTTATATTCGATTTCTAATGGATTTGAAGTGAATTATTAAACGTATAAGGTGGGGATGGGTCTAAATCCACCAAACCAAAAGGTTTTAGATAGGTTTGGGTCACTTTATTAACCTTATATTTTAGTTTTAACCCTTAGTTACTTAGTTTGACATTTACCATGTCTCTTTGTATTTTTATATTATATGGTTAATAAACTAAATATAAACTTCCAAGAGACCCCTAGTGGTCCATTAATGATACACCTATCATGATATAAGTCATTTGGCCAAACATTATATTTTTAGGAATATAATATCTATTAATCATATAATATTTATATTAAATATTAATTTATTACAATTTTGACACTATTTGGTATTTTGTTTTTGTGAAAGTCATCACAACTTTATTACTTAAAAAAAGATACATTAAATCAGAACTAACATGTCATATTCACCTAGAAAATTCGTGGTTGTCATTAAAACTTTGAAAATATATTTATTTCCTTATTTATATTACAATTTATTTGATTCATTCATTAATAAGGTAATTACTGCATCATCATTGTGTCAAAAATAAATTTAATTATTTAATATCTAAAATTTTTAATTAAAATACCATTATCTAGGAAATATTTTTATCTTCCTAATTAATATTTATAATCGAATTTATCTTATGTATATACCTATATTAAAAATGTTTTATTTATTAATCATTGATTTTAACTCTTTTATCTCTTCTTTGATTTAAATAATAATAAATGTCCTAATCTAATCCAAGTGGACATAAAGGTTCATATTTTATTCCTAAGGTTTTTTTTGAGTTAATAAAACTTATCCAATAGAATTAGGACATGTTTTAGGGTAATGATAATATCATTTTTACCCTTAATTACCCTATTTACTTTTTACCGTGGTAAATAAAAGTAAAAAGTTACTATTCGAAAAAAAAATTTATCTTATTCAACCACATTATACTCCTTGATATTAACCATGACTGTCGGATTTTTTAATTTCCACTCACAGAAGCGGTAAAATTATGTTTTATGTGAATTTACAAATTCTCCTAGGAGGTGGGTAAAAGACGGTGAAAAAGTTCAATAAACTTTTTATATATCTTAAATTATTATAAACTGACTCCAATGAATTAGATTGAATTTATATAGGTATTATTTAACTTTTTTGACCTAAAATAAATTTAAATAATATAAATAATTATTTAAATAAAAAGACGGTTTTAAACAGTAACTCATTGTTTTTTACTATTCATCAAAAATTGAAAGTTTTCAGAAAAATACTAAAAATTTACCCTATGCTAATTTTGATATTCCAAATTCAATAATAAAGTATATTTTACAAAATTAAAAACATAGAAGTTTCATTTGTTAATTTAAAATGAATTCCCGCTGTTAAAACAAAAAACGAGTTTTTATGAAAGAACAACTATCAAAAGATTCACACATGTTTATGTCCTGCTTAAATGTGAAATTATGTCCAATGACCAACAATGGATTAAATGGTAAAAATATATTCTAAATATAATTTAAGACCACTAAAATTCATAATTTATCACTATTAATTATTTCTATTAAAAAAGTTGTTTTTATTTAAAATTTAGTAATTTTTACTATTCATGAAAATATGTAAGTTATCTGAAATGTACCAAAATTTCACCCTAGGATAATTTCGATATTATGAATCCAAAAATGAAGTCCATTTTGGGAGATAGAACTTATAAAATTTCATGAAGTGGGTATTACTATTCATAACGTCTACTTTGATTGGTCGTGCTGTGTGTTAGAACTCGAAGATGCATACAACAAACACTACTGTATTATTCAAAGAGAAGCATATCGTGGAAGATTGGGGAAACAAATTCTCCCCTCCTTCAATAAATGGTGTCCTCGCAATTTATGCTCTATATTGGAAACATGGGGTTGACAATTCAAAATATCTTAGTTGAAATCCCACATCGAAAAATGGATTAATGATGCCTCTATTGAAAATAAAGATTTGTAAGTATGAAGGTTAATTAAAATAACACATAATAGGGTTCCATGTAGGAAAATATGGATATGGAAGAGAAATTTAACCATTATTATCTAATGGAGAGTGGTAGAGAACATGGCTATGAAAAGGACAACAATCCTAATGCCATAAATTTGTGATGATCTAAGGTACCATATAAGACAAAATTTTTGTTCTAAGTTGTTTTTCTTAATTTTGAGGAATTTATTTATGAGATTGGATAATATCATATGGATATATACTTGCATTATAATTAGAGTTTTATCCATTAATAAATTTCTACCACAAACTCATCTTTAACCCCAAAACATAATGCAACTCCAAATTACTCTATTTATCCTAATCATATATGGTTCCAAAAATAATGAATTTATAATTCACATATAAGACCATTTAAAAAAAGAAACTACATTACACCATCCTAGAACTTCACGCAGTCTAGTGGTAGGCGATAAATCCCAATTGCACTATCGTAGTGGGTTCGATTCCAGCAGCTTTGTCCGATGCGACTGGTGGTCACACGGTCTACGTGTTGTCCTTTTATAAATATCCAAAAATAACCTTTCAAACATAATCCCTTCCAACCTTTAGACTTATCCAAAATACATCTGTAAACTCTCAGTCCCAAATTTATATTAATTATAAACATAATGTAGATCCTTTTTACCCCGTAATAGGATGTGAATAACTTCATCATTTATTCATTTAAAACACTGAAACATCCTGAATTACCATAAAACCTTATTTATTACATTCATGCTCCCTTATTCATTATAAAATACTAGAAATACATCATCCATCCAAAAATGTTGTAAACTCCATCAATGATTGAATATACAAATCTGTAATCAGTTTCAAGGCAGTCAAGAATATCCTATATAATTTACCCAAATCAACCACATCTTATTCCACAAATCAGTACAACAAAATTAGGACCATATTAAGGTTTATCATTCCTTCAACCAAGTAATTTCCAAAAAGTTTATCTCGTTGTAGAGTCACTTTTTTTAGTATCATAAAATCTCAAATCCTCAATGAAATAGTACTGCAGTACTATCGTTATTTATTTCCAGTACATCATTGATACAACACTTCAAAGAAATAATTTCAAAATAAAAACATAATAACACTAGTCATTACTCTTCATCTATGGTAGTATCATTACTTGATTATTATCTAATAGAATCATTTGCGGGATAATATGATGAATGAGACATTGGTTCACGTAGTGTCCAAACTCTTTACAGATGAAGCATTGTACATTTGAAACATTTTTCTTACCCTTGTTGTCACATACTTGGTGTCCTTTTTCACCACACTTATAACATACTCCCATTCCCTTCTATAATTTTCTAAGGTGATTCATTCTATAGTTATTACATATGGTAAAATCCTTATTTACCTTATTCCATTTATTGGTCCTTCTCTCTATAATCCTTTCCTTATCTGGATTCCCTTCATATCCATAGGACTCCAATAATTCTTTACATATCATATCAACACATGATAATATTTCTTCATATGATGATAATACATGGGAGACTGTTTCCCTTCTAAATTCTGGAATAAGACCATGAAAGTTATGATATTTCTTACTCTTTGGATCATGCGTATTGCTGGATTTCTCATTCCGTCTATTGGGTGCCTTTTCTAAACAATGGCATACACTAGATTAGTTTATGAATATCAATACCTAATACCAAACTTGTAAAACACTTCACAAAAATTAAACAGTTTATGAATATAATCCATAATCATAGAAATGTCTTCTATGAGAAAGTATATACTCATAAAGGCTTCATAATGGTTTTTAAAGAAAATGAGAATTATCCTATGCATATCCCTTGGGAGTGTCGTAACCAAGAGTGCAACAAGGCCCATTGTCGTGCACCAGTTCCCGTTCGAGTCTAGATCAAAGTAGTGTTTTTGGGTTTTACCCCTAGTTACATTTGTGCTAGAGCTGCCTCTACCTGCGTTTATCCAGACAGTGATGTATTGCTCAGAAAACTCACAAAATTTATACAATATCAAAATTCTAGGAAGTTATTCTCTACTAATTCTCAATGTCTTTCATAGGGCTATGTGCTCTAATTAGATTTTATCTAAATCTAGCTTCCATGGTTATTGCTAAGCTTCCTCTGATACCAACTGTAACACCCCAACCCCAGTTACCTAGAGTCGGTGCATTATTTTAATACACTGACATGATTATAAGGAATCACACCCCGAAGGACCGATCAGTTTAGCAGTCTGGGAAAAAATATTACACACCTTAACATTACATTACAATTTCAAACACAAAACACAGCGTAAATAGTTCTTTGAGAACACCATTATTCCCTTTAGATTAACTCTGCATATCAATAATAATACACTTCTTGGAGTCCTAGGAAAAATAAAACATAGAAAGGGGTGAGCTCAAACGCTCAGTAAGGGTAAGCAATACAGCAGAAAATGAAATAAATATTAAGCATGGTGAATAATTTAAACCACATGCCTTTACCGATAATAAACATGAATACTTTTATAAAAAGAATATGAGTTGAGTAAATAAATCCATAATAAAACATAATCATGGGTATTTACAATTCTAATAACCACACGAACCATCAATATTATTTCTATAATGAGGGAATTTATAATGCCAGACATTCTAAAATATTTTTTCAAGGCCTCAGCCAAGACGTCTAAAAACGATTAAGGCCTCGTCCAAAACCATATATCTAATTCAGAAAGGGCCTCGGCCAATTCCACGACTAGTTGTCTCATGAGACATACGGATGCATCGAGAAGATATAACGGGCTCCACCCGTCACTTACTACGTCCAATACATTCCTCATATAAAAAGGATGAAACATATCAAAAACATTCATATAAGAACTAGGATACGAAATGTCAATACTTTAACCATAAACCATAAATGGTATAAAAATAACTCATCCATATTCAAACATATCACAAAAACATCAATACAATATGGATGTTTTGTATCATAATAAATCAACATCAAAACAAGTTTAAAATCCATTAAACGATTTGACATAGATGGAAATGATTAGTAAACCTATTTGATAGAAATACCGCTTTTCATGAAAACATTTAAAATTCACAGAATTTGGAAAAAAATCCATTTAAATACATTTTTGAATCAAAGTGTCTCATACCACTTTGAAACTTTTGAAAGAAATTAACATTTTAAAAAAATTCATGTCCATATAAATAATCCCTTAAAACCCATTTTGAAAACATGGACATTAATGAGAAAGATTTATAAAAATAAATATTTAAATCATTTAAAATGATGTTTTAGTAAAAATTCCCCAAAAAATAATCCTTCTGAAAACTCTTTTATGATATATGGACATGGATAATAAACATGTCCCAGTAGATACATATGTAAAAACAACCTCGGATAATAAAGAGATTGTGAAATTAACACTTACAAATTTGGTAACATATGAGACATACACCCCATGAAAGAGGTATCATAAAATGAATAGGTAAATATACATAAATTAAAGTGTATTACACAATGAATACAATTATGGGAAGTACATACAGAACACAAAAGTTAATATTGTCAATATAGCATGAATCTCATGGGAATAAAGAGTGAGATGAAAACCCATTACCTTGTACATTTCCTTTGTCAAGGGTATGCTAATATCCTATATAATTGTTAAATGATTGTTATTAAATTATAAAAGAATAATATAAATTAATATGATATCATATATGATCTTTTAACATTCCATTGTTAATAATATATTAGTATTATAGTCGTTTCACGTGTTAAGTGACTCGTTTTATTTTATATGTTTTGTTACATATGCCTTGTTTGTTATGGATAGGTTGTATCATAAACATATCCAGAATGAAATCAAGTCCTGTAAAATTATTTTTATCATAAAATGAGAATTAGACTTGAATGGATACGATGGGGAATGAATCTCATCATGTTCGTGGAGACGGTAGTCCGTACGTACGCAAGAATGCTACATCCATTATATTTTTCATTTTAAAAGGATTAAAACACAAATAATACATAGGTATATTATTATTACAGTATAATATATTGTCTTATATGTGTTACTTAATTTCATTAATACCATCCTTTATATGTTCCATGTATGGTATAAACGAGTCATATCACTTTGAGGGGGTGGTAGTCCGCATTTCCTCAAACGAAAATATCATATATATACATAAAATAAAAAGAAGAATGGTATTCTATAAAATAGAATTAAAGAAGATTATATATAAAATAAATATAATTAATATCATATTTAACTGTAGTTCCATCATAATGGCCACCATGAGAGGCGGTAGGATATAATTGAAGAATCATCGTTTCGTGAGGCATTTGGTTTCCATCCACAGAAACATTATGTTCTTCACCCATTAGATGAAGGTGTGTGTAAGTGTAGTTATAATACATCTCATAAAAATATCCTACTATATTTTTTATACTGGTTTTTTTACAAAAGAAAATACTAATAAGAGTTTAGGCATTGGATATGTAAAATAAAATAAAAGAAGCTAAGAGAAATCGTTACCTTTAATTTGGGTAACTCCCTCCGGTTTGAACCAAAAAGGACTGTTGAAGTTCCTTCTACCTAAGGTGATGCTTTTAAAAGGAGGATAGGGATATAGGGAGCTTAATTGGGAAGAGTTTGGATGATCCAAAAGGCTTGAAGTGTGTGAGGAATTGGATAGAAGTGGTGTCCTTTTATATGGGGGAGGAGGGGCTCTTTAAGAAAATAATAATGTATTAATTTATAATAAATTCATATTCGCTTTCGAATGGATAAAAAGTGGATTATTAAAATTATAAGGTGTGGATGGGTCTAAATCCACTTAACCAATAGGTTTTAGATGGGTTTGGGTCACTTTATTAACCTTATATTTTAGTTTTAACCCTTAGTTACTTAGTTTTACATTAACCACATCTCTTTGTGTTTTTATATTATACGGATAATAAACCTACTATAAACTACCAAGTGACCCCCAAGTGGTCCATTGTTGATACAATTATCATGATATAAGACATTTGGGAAAACATTATATTTTTAGGAATATAATACCAATTAATCATATAATATTTGTATTTAATATTAATTTATGTCAATTTTGACACTATTTGGTATTTTGTTATTGTGAAAGTTATCACAACTTGATTACTTCAAAAAAGATACATTGAATCATCCCTAACGTGTCATAGTCACTTTGAAAATTCGTGGATGTCATAAAAACATTGAAATAATATTTATTTTATTATTTATATTACCATTTATTTGATTCTTTCATTAATAACGTAATTACTGCATCATCATTTTTTCATTAAAAAATTTAATTATTTAATGTCTAAAAATTATAATTAAAATACCATTATCTGGGAAATGTTATTATCTTTCTAATTAATATTTATAATTGAATTTAGCTTATGTGTAACCCTATATTAAAAATGTCTTAGTTATTAAATTTTGATTTTAACTCTTTTAACTCTTCTTTGAATTAAATAATAATAAATGTCCTAATCTAATCCAAGAGGACCTAAAAGGACAAAGTTTATTCCTAAGGGTGTTTTTGGTGTATTAAACTTATCCAATAGAATTAATGACATGTGTTAGGGTAATAATAATATCATTTTTACCCTTAATTACCCTATTTACTTTTTATCGTGGTAAATAAAAGTAAAAAGTTACCATTCACCAAAAATTATTTTCATCTTATTGAACCAATTTTTACTCCTTCATATTAACCGTGTCTCTCGTATTTTTGAAATTACACTCACATAGGCAGTAAAATTAACTTTTATGTGAATTTAAAAATTCTCCTAGGAGGTGCGTAAAAATACGGTGAAAAAGTTTAATAAAATATTTATATATCTAAAATTATAATAAACTGATTTCAACGAATTAGATTGAATTTATATAAGTATTATGTATATTTATTGACCTAAAATAAATTTAAATATTATAAATAATTATTTAAATAAAAATCTGCTTTTGAACAGTAACTTAGTGTTTTTTACTATTTATCAAAAATTGTATGTTTTCAGAAAAATACCAAAACATTACCTTAAGATAATTATGATATTCCAAATTCAACAATGAAGCCTATTTTACCAAATTAAAAACATAGAAGTTTCATTTGTTAATTTTAAATTAATTTTTACTGTTAAAACAAAAAGCATGTTTTTAAGAAATGAAAACTATCAAAAGATTGACACTTGTTTATGTCCGGTTTAAATGTGAAATTATGTCCAAAGACCAACACTGCATTAAATGATAAAAATATATTATAAATATAATTTAAAAACACTCAAATTCATAATTTATCACTATTAATTATTTCGATTAAAAAATGTGTTTTTAATTAAAATTTAGTAATTTTCACTATTCATGAAAATATGAAAGTAATCCGAAAAGTACGAAAATTTAACCCTAGTTTAATTTCGATATTCCAAATCCAAAAATTAAGACCATTTTGAGAGATAAAATTTATAAAATTTCAAAAATAGTGTATTATTATTCATAACGGCTACATTGATTGGTCGTGGTGTGTGTTAGAACTCGAAGTTCCGTACAACACATGCTACTGTATTATTCAAAGACAATCGTACCGTGGATGCTTGGGGTGTTACCGGCCTTGACATGCAAACCAATATAGGTCATGAGGTGTGGTTAGAATCTATGTATCCCTCCAGTGATGCAGATCATGGGACACCATTAGGCTTTGGGAAACCAGGTGTGTTGGAGCTATGTGTTTTGGGTCACGAATTGTAGAGAGGATCAACCATAGAGTGCTTCGATTGGATCTCATAGGGTAATGTAATGGCTTATAAATATCCATTTGTGCATTTGTCCAGTTATATTACCCGAAAAGTTTCTATGTCTTGATGATGGTAGTGAAGAGGTTGGCATTGATGCGTGCTTGGTGAGTCTTATGTTTGTGTTTGTGGTTTGCGGTGTAGAAGGTCTCTTTATATAGGACTTTTTCTTAGGACTATAATTGTGAATGTATGGTAATGTCCAGGTGAATTCTTGTGAAATGGTTGTTGAAAGGTAGGTCCATGGTCATATCATTGGACTTGGAGACTCAGTAAGGTTTGGAAGTGGGACTCTAGAATGAACCATTTCAATATGGCATGGTAGTAAGATACATTCCATTCATGATGGAACTTATTTGTTTATATTTTTGTTAAGCCTATCATTTTTTTGATAAGGATGTTTTTATTGGTAATATAAGATGTTTTCACGGTATCCTGGGTGTAGAAAAAACAAAAGTAGGATAATAGAGTCCATGCACTATGCAGTGCATAGTTGGCATATAATTAGAACAAACGGTGAGCCTGAGGAAAGAAATCATGCGTCTTGGGGACCCTTTAAGATAGAGGCTAGGGAATGGTTATAGAAGTTTTTTCCAAAACATGTGGGTTCCACTATGAAGCTACGTGGATTGGCCCCTCTTGGATAGATGGGGCTGCATGGTCGGTGCACAATTTGGATAACAGTGCCTTTGAATTGTAAGGAATTTAAAAAGGTATTTTTACGGTTTTCCATTCTAATTCTATTTGTTTATTCCTAGATATTTCTCCCCATTTGACCCCTAAATCTTCGGTGAAGAGGGAAACCCTTCAATACATTCAATAGGTTATTCTCTTTCGATTCATATGCATTTGGAGTGTCTTTTGGTGAGAAATAAACATCTAAGTGAGTCTAATAATACTCATTGATATATTATCTAGATTAGGGATTGTGTATACTATCAAATTCTTCTTAATCCCTACAACCCTCAATTTTCCAAATGATTCTATGTTGGGGGTGTTGATGCTGAAAAAAGACCGCAACTCCCAGAGGAAGTTTTGGAATGACGAAGCGAAGTCATATTCGGAATCAGGGGCCCGATCCGGAGGCCTGGGAGGTGGTGCGCGAAATAAAGGAGGATCTGCGCGCAAAAATGATCTACGCGCGAAGTGATCCCATGATTCGCGGAATTGGACCGTTGAGGCGCGCAATAATTGCGCGCCCCGTTTCTTCACGGCGAGATTATGCGCGCAAGCGGTTCCCAGCGCGGAAAACTTCATGCGCCGCCTTGATTCTGCACCGGAGGTCGCCTATAAATATAAGGTGACCCCGAACGGTTTGGGGGTTGAGGAATCCGAAGCAACTCTCATGCGTGCAATTCGGCTCCCCCCGTGCGAAAGATGACATCCAGGTAATCCCGAATTCCGCGCAACCTTGCCCCGGAGTTCGCCTTTGCGCGCAACTCCACCGGCTTTAGTGAATTTTCCCCTTCCCCCGGTTTCCCCACTTGCGCGCAACCATGGTCCGCGCGCACAATACCCTTCCGTGCGCGCAAAACTTTGTGCGTAATTCTCTCTTCGCGTGCAATTCCATTACTCCTATTGTGCGACGTCCCGGTGTTTTGTGCGCAAATCATCCCTTTTGCGCGCGCAAGGCCGAGGACCCCTCACCATGACGCCCCTTGGCTGCCCCCTGCACCGGCACCTGATGTCTCCCCTGCCGGGCATGCGCACCATGCGTTGTTTTCTCGCACGACCTTCCAGGATCGTGTGAATAAACCTCAAGGTCCCTCGGGCCGTGTTTCCCGTTGCGTTTCTTTGCCTTATGCTTCTCCGCATATGCACGCTAACAACTATTGCTTCTTCGCATAGCCACGCTAACGTGGACCCCCCGGTGGTTTGCCCTGCGACCCCCTCTCACCATGGCCTTGCCGATTCCTTCCCTTCCACAAGTGGTATAGGGCATTGGACATGTAAGCCCTAGGGGTGTGGAGCAAACCCACCTCGTCCAAGCTGCAGGACGTTAAACTGTTAAGCACCTCGTCCTTAACACAAGTCGTTAAACTATGGTCAGACCTCGTGCTTCGCACGTAGGGACCCCCCAGCTCGGACATTTTTTATGCCCACTCGTCTCCATGGGAGTGGACTCTTCCTCACATGGAATGAGATCCTCCTTGTCGGAGCAGCGTTTGTCCAAGGGGAACGTCTGCCTCAGAGCGTAATCCCCTAACCTTTCATACGGATGATTGCACCCATGCATCTCTGTACTTCCCCTCTGCCCAGGCCAGTGGAGTCCTTCTCCCACTACGCTTTGTCGCACCACGGGCCTCCACCCTAGAGTAAGCCCCGGCACCAAGGGCCGCTAACCATGCGTAAGCCCCTATTTCCTCTTTGGGCCGCTCAATGCGTAAGCCCCATTCCACTTCTCACGGACGCACCCTCCGCGACCTGATCGTCTGGTCCCTGGTGCCTCTTGTTTCCCACACCGAGCATGACTCACGTGGGCTTAGAGTGCGCATCGAATATGACATCCTCCTATGGGCCGCCTCAGAGCGTAAGCCCCATCCCAGCGAACTACGTGGACTTTGATCTGTGCTAACGCATGGTACATAGGAAGCCTCCATGAGGTTCAAGCCCACCACTCGGTCGTCCCGACCTCTCCATGTCGGTCCCCTGACCACCTTGGGCTTCTTCAGAGCGTAAGCCCCAAATCTCACGTCCCGCATGACGTTAAACTGTATTCCGTCCCGCATGACGTTAAACTGTATTCCGTCCCGCATGACGTTAAACTGTATTCCGTCCCGCATGACGTTAAACTGTGTGTCGTCCCGCATGACGTTAAACTGTGTGTCGTCCCGCATGACGTTAAAATTTATCCCGTCCCGCAGGATGTTAAACTGTATCGTGTCCCGCATGACGTTAAACTGTATTCTGTCCCGCATGACGTTAAACTGTATCCCCCCTCTTGGGCCGTCTTAGAACGTAAGCCCCATGTTTCACCCCACCATCCATCCTGATCCTTACCCGGGCCTCCACATCCTAGTGAGATCATGCCACCCTTTCCCACTCCATGTCATACGGGAGGCCGCCCACGTGCTGGTCCCAACATCGGTGTTCCCCCCTAGGGATCCTTTAACCCGATCCGTCTCCGCAAAATGTTAAACTCGCGACATACCCCGTGTTAAACATGGGAAGCTGAGGAAAACCTCAGATGGTACACATTCCCCGCGTTCAATGTGGGATGCCTCGGGCTTCCGCACCCTCGAGAAGCCCTGTGATGAGGGACTAAAGACAGATATGCCGACTATGCCCCAACGTGACCAGTCTCCTCACCGCAGGTTGCTGTCCCGACAAGACCCCTTCGAGCGTCTTGATGAAAGCAGCGTAATTAACTGGCGTCCAGGTAGATATGGCACCGGGAATGAGCTTCATAAATCCGTCTTAAATCATTGAGGGAGACCCGGACTAGGTGACGAGCTCCGAGGAGGAATCTACGGAAGGAAGAACCGACATCCCATCATCCCGGTTTCGATCAAGGGGAAGACGTCCCTGAACAAGGAACGGATGCCGCCCGCCTTTGAAAAGCGGGAATGCGGGGCCACAAGCAGCGCGCCCTCCCCGGCGGACGGACGTGCACTCCCCGGCGAAAGTGTCGGAAACAAATAATGGTGAACCCGATGTGAATCTCTTCAACTCAACGCGAGGAATGGTAGCCGTTGGAGCATCGGAATAATAGCATGTCACCAGGTCCGAGTAATCCTCACCGGGACGTGAACCCGCCAGGGGTCGAGGCCGTCAGGACGTTGACTACTCCGTTCTGTGACGTCGTCAGCGTGGTTCCCTCTCGCCGACCACTGAAGATGGAATGATGTTGGGCCTTGGTTGTCGATCTCCTTTCATGTTGATACTAATGGGTTTATCTCCCTGTTTCCAAGAATCAGATCACTGCATTCGGAGCTTGATCTCCACCTGCCCACCAGCGCAGAGGCAGGTGTAGTGCCGACGCGGCTACCCTCGCGCGGTCCCACCTACCCCACGGTCGCTCCGACTTTGACCGCCGTAGCAGCCAGGCGCTTGCGCCCCCTCTCCCCATCAGAAATCACCCAACGGAGGGTGATCAATAACCTAGTTCGTAGGTATGACGAGGAAGGGATCATCCCCACCAGGGGAATGGCCCGCTTGGATCTAGAGGCGGTCGTGCCTCACCACCATCGCCGCCCTCGAGGGCCACGCAGGGAGCCGCCGCTCCCCACGCCGACGTTCAACCGCTTCGGGAGCCTATCCCTGGAGCACTGTGGCACATCCCTCCCCTATGCCAATGAGGTGGGGGATGTCCGGGTCCACCCGTTCGGTGATCCATCACAGGGGTTACCGGCAATAACCCCCACCAGGCTGCGTCGATGCTGCCGCCCGAATCCCCAAGCGGAGGATTAGGCAATCTTCATGCCTGCACCGCCGGCTCCAGCCCATCTGACTCGATGCCAGCGTCGGGACCGAGTGGGGGAGAATGCCCGTCCTAGGGCACCAGCATCAGCAGCCATTGTGGCCCCATCCACTACTGATTCCTGTTCCCAGATCCCTGCGCATGACGAGCAGGGGCAGCCGCGTGCCCGACTGGGATCAAAAACCCGACCGCCCTGCAGGCGGGTTGGGTCGAATCTACCGGTCACGGACATTGGAAATGGCCACTGCGGGCCAATCCGTGGTAGTACCGCTCACCATGAAGGCTCATCTCGTGCCACCGATCTGGGAAGCCGAAGGCTTCTTCGTGATGACTATGCTTCGGGTATGACTCCTTCCAGCACCCACTACATGGGGTAAGAGGTCACTCCCACTACCTCCGGTCGCAAGCATGGAGCCGTTGTGTATCCAGTCGCTCACTCACATGGATGTCCTCCCCATGTCCCTTTCGACATCTGTCTCGGTGCTTCTCGCACCCCGGCCTACGGTTCCCTCTGCCCCAGCTCTATTGTGGCCGGGGGACCCGATGACAGAAGTCGTCCTTACCCTGAGGAACTACCCAGGGGCAGGAAGTCTGGGCGTCGTCGCCGTCGAAGGAATGTCAGGGGAGTCCGGATGGGAATCAGACCAGTCTGTTTCTCGGATTTTGAGGTAGAGTACGACTCGACGATAGAACCTCCCCCCAACCTTTCGAGTTGAGGGCAGGGATGGGGACGTGGCGCGTCAGTCTCGTACTCCCCGAATGTGAGATCCGTATGATTCCCTCCTCCCTTTGAAGGTATATCCAGGTGGACAAGGATTTGGCGTAATGCCAGGGATTAATCCCACAATTGCCGCAGATCTCATTGGAAGCAGCTCACGCCCCTGTTAGGGAGGATGAGGAACCTTTCTGGGGACTGACGGAAGGATCGCGGGGCGACACACCCTCGGAGAGCACTGACGTTGTGACAGGAGGACCATCCATCGGCCCATCATATTGCGACGTGGCGGCCAGGGCACTGCAACCTCGGGAGGATGTCCCAGGGATCGGAGGCCAATCGGCCCGTTCGCCGTATTCCCCACCGGCCAGCCCACCGCCCCGACGGCCTGCCTCGGGGCCATTGCCAATTCCCTGAATTTCCTCGGTGGATGAGTAGGGGTGGAAAGTTCCGGACCCCGAGCCGGAGCCATGGAGCTTCTGGACCGTTCGTGCAGCGGGCCACTTCCTTGAGAAGTTTTGGCCGGTCGCAGAATCGGGTTTTGATGTGCCAGAGTCACTCACCCCGGGAGAGTTTGAATGCTTCCACCAGATTCATCGGGTGACTCACTCCCACCTCCGTCATCAGCTACCACCTTATCCCGGGAGCCAAGCACATCTCGAGGAGATTGGTGAGTAGTGTCACCGGGTTGACCTAGCACCACTCCCCGCGGTCTGGCACCCCCTGTCGCTGGGCCTCCACGAGGCCCTTCAGCAACAATGCGCCCAGAGTTTTTAAGTAATCCATAGAGTTATTGAGGAGGCCACCCCCCATGCGCACGTCCGTGGGTGGGGTCAGTACACTGCTCTCCTCTTCTGTGCGATCCGCCGCCAGCCCGATCCACTGGGCAGCCCTGATAGAACTTTGCCAAGGGCAGTAGCAGTCAACATGGCTGAACCTTCAGATGAGGGAAGCATTGTGGAACCCCTTGACGATGACTCACCCCCCCCCGAGGATAGGCCGCTGCTGGACCCATCTGGGAGGATTACTTGCCAATAGAGGAGCCTCCAAGGTCTTCCTGTACCCACGGAGGCACTGGCACTGAGCCGAAACATCGGCAAGGGTAAAGAGCCTGTCGGGTCTGTCAAACTCGCCATCCCATCTGCCTCAGTACAGAAGGCAGAGGAAGATCCCGAGAAGGCCACGTTGTTCCAATAGCTAGCCAGGCAAAAAAGGCTGGTTGATGAGCTCCTGGCCGAACGCATTTCAGAGCGGCGGCCTGTCTACGGCAACCCTAGATCAGGACAGCAGAGGCAGGAGCATCTAACCCTTGATGAGACCTCCCCGGGAAACCGTGACTGTGTCATGTCTGCCGATAGGGGAGGCACTGAAGCCCACGGCAAGAGTGCGCGATATGTTTCACCAAACCCTCCCGAGCAGCGAGGTAACTTGGGAGACCCTGTTCGGTTTCCTCCCGTCGCTCCGACAGTCGCTCCACCAGCTGCCCCCCGAGACGCTGAACGTGACCATCATATCGAAGATCCTGGAAATGCACTTGTGGTTAGATATCCTTGTCAGGACATGAATCCGCATCCAGATGATCTGATGGAGGTACACATCGCTCGCTTGGAGGCCCTAGAAACTCGGCAGGTGGCGATCCCACCGGATGGTAAGCCGTACCCCGAATGCGTGGATGACATGTCGGCCCCGCCAGGATTTGGGAATCCCACTTCTCCCCCCTTTAACGGGACCGGAGACCCGCCACAGCACTTGGACCACATTAACTCGAGGTGCGGGCCTCTGTTGGGGACTCCGGTGCAGCAGGAGGCTGCCAAGCTCCGGTGCCTCGTTCAGACGCTGGAGGGACCAGCGTTCGTTTGGTATAGCCATCTCCCTGTTGGATCAGTAACTAGCTAGGAGGACCTTCGTCGACAATTCCTCTACCAGTTCAGTTCCACAACCCGGAAGACGAACATTGCAGACCTCTTCAGGTGCAAGCAAAGGCCCGACGAGCGAGTCACGGAATTCATCGCCCGGTGGAAGGGGCTCACGTACTCCCTTGACATGCCACTGACTCAGGAGAAATTACTAACGATGTGTGTGGGGGACGTCAAGGCGGAGTTTGTTCCTTCCCTGATCACATAGAATTACCCTGGAGGGTTCCGGGACTTCTCAGACAAGGCTCAGCGCCTCGAAGAAGCCCTGCAACAAGCTAGTCAGGCACGCCCGCTGCCTCCAGTGATCTATGCAGGGAGAGCCGCCAGAGCCGAGCCCACTGCTGTGGCGCAGATAGAGGCCCCAGACAGTGAGAGTTGCTGCCGGTGAGGCCAGCTCAGCAGGTTCATACGGGTCCACCCCCACAGCCTCCGAGCCAGCAGCCACCGCCTCAAAATCGGCAGGCGCCTCCGCGTAACGCACCACCACCACCAAGGCGAGGTAATCCGGATCCGCCTCCTCAGCATGCTCCTCCGTTCCTTGTCCATGGTCAGCCCCAAGGGTCCCCTTTCCAGGCAGAAGGAATTGGTATTACTCGTTTGGTGAGGCCCAGGTCCCCGGTTATTTCTGCAGCGCCTTGGAGTAGAGGATTGTGCGGCTGCCTGAGTGCCGGAAGCCAGAAGAGGCGTGTCTCACGGATCGCCCTGACTACTGCCCTTATCACCGGTTCCTGGGACACACCATCCAACAATGCTATGTGTTCAAGGACTGGCTCCAAGACCAGATTGACAACAACATAGTCAGGTTGGCGCCAGCCCCGGCACAGGTGGCAGGTGTCTTCGTGGGATCAGATGGCAGTAGTGATGACGAGGACGGGTGGGAACAGGTTTCCGACCATGGGTCCCGGAAGTATAATGACTGGATGGCCAGCAGGATGGTCGCCAGTTCCCATGGCATCATCTGTGCCCGCCTGGACCGGCCAGAGCCCTCAGAATCCGCAAGCGCCGCTTCGTCCTCGTCGTCCCAGCCTACATCTTCCCAAAAGAGCAGGCGGTGACGCAAGAAGAAAGAACGTGCCCTGCCATTGCTATCAGCTTCTCGCACGTTTGGCAATTTCATGCCCCCGGGAATGGGGATCCCTCCGAGACCCCATCCGTTAATGGATGACTCCTCGACTGAGAGCCCGGGGTACGCTTCGGTTAACGCCGTAGAGTTGGTAAATCCCTTTGTGGCTCCCGACGACGAGGAGCACCAGGTAAATCTCCCCGAGAGCCCGGGGTACGCTTCGCTTAACACTGTAGAGTTCGTAAATCCCTTTGTGGCTCCCGACGATGAGGAGCGCCGGGTGAATCTCCCCGAGAGCCCGGGGTATGCTTCAGTTAACACCGTGGATTTGGTAAATCCCTTTGTGGCTCTCGACGATGAGGAGCGCCGGGTGAATCTCCCCAAGAGCCCGGGGTACGCTTCGGTTAACACCGTAGAGTTGGTAAATCCCTTCGTGGCTCCCGACAACGGGGATCGCCGGGTGAACCTCCCCAATGTCCCCAGCCGTCATCAATGTCGACAGAGCCGTGGCTATGTGAATCGCCAGGGCATGGTGGTTATCACCTACAGTCAGGATGTACATGCCACCGAGACCAGGCTGCAGGCGTGGTGTAGAGAGCAGCACTCGCGGCTCCCTCATCCGGTGACAACAGGTTCGCTTCCGCCACCGTTCGTGTTGCTAGATCGGGCTGAATCGCCTTGCCTGCGTCGCAACCAGCCCAGCACTGCCATTGGCCGACTATGGACTTCCGGTCCTAGCATGGAAGCCACCTCCCGGGATTCAGCTATTGAACATCGGGACGTGCCTAGTACCAGTCAGTCATCGGTCCCGCTAGCAGGGCCCGTCATGCCCCCAATCGCAGAGCGACCTCCTGTAAGCAGAAGCTCACGTTTGGCGCGAAAGTATGATGTCCTGAAGCATCTGGACGGCATTCCGGCGAGTCTTTCCATCCTTGACGCCCTCTGCCTGTCGTCTGAAATTCGTGAGGTGCTCGCTGATGCTCTGAGGAGCCCCCTCCAGTTTGAAACGGAGGTAGCGTCCGCAAAAGCCTTCCACACCGAGGTGATTGAGGACGCCGAATGTCTGGAGGTTATCTCATTCTCCGGTGAAGATGAAGACCCTCCCATACAGGGGAACATCCGCCCGTTGTACAACATCTTCCAGTTCAATGGCGTGGAGGTCCTTCGCTGTCTTGTCGACATGGGTTCTGGGATTAACTTGATCCCAAATCGGTCACTGTGAAAACTGGGGTTGTCCGAGGATGACTTAACTCCCTCCGACCTTAGAATACAGGGGTATGATAGGGCCTAACAAACTCCACTCGGCAAGATTCGTCTGAATACCCAGTTCGGCAGCTTAATTGCCAATACTGAATTCATGGTTGTCTCTCAGGACACTGCCTATAACGCGTTGATGGGCAGGACGTGGCTCCATCTTCACGCAGCGGTTCCCTCATCATTCCATCAGTGCCTCAAATAATCACTTAAGGGTCAAGTGGGTGTGCTCCAAGGAGATGCGTCCCCATTTGCCTCTTATGAAGCTCGTTACCTGGACACAGACTATTACAAGAGCAAGGACAAGCAGATCCTGGAAGGTGAGGTTGAGCCTGCCGCTGTCGCGAGTGATCCCTGGGCAGGTTTGGATAACGCATATGTCTTCCCTATCCTTCGGTTGGAGGCCACAACTCCTGACATGGGGGAGTGATTTGTTGTCTCGGGTACCAGAGGATTGCATGTTTCTGGGTCTAAGCGACGACGGGAAATCACCTCGTACTCTTACACCAACCAGGACCGGGTGATCCCCGAGCCTCCTACCCCCGTACGATATCGGGACGTTGGGCTTATGGCAATGGCGGTGTGTCATACGTGCATGTTTCGCTGATCCGGGATCGACCGACTCAGGCCAATGCGACACCACTTCTTCGATGTCATAAAGCGTGGCCCCTTGGGCCGCATGCCGGATGGGATTGGATCAACCGCCTTTGTCGCAACGGTCTCTGCGGTGCATGAGCCTCCCATCGTGACGACCACTGCCGCCCAAGCCAGTGCTAGCTCCCCATCAGGGTCGAGTCGCCCCGAAACGGCTCCCCATGTGGACGATATTTCCCCAAGCGGAGAAGAATACATGGAAGATGCTCCTCCTGCCTTTGAGGAGGGTGTCTCCTCCACGGTCGACGAGCTCGTACAGGTGATCCTCGGTAGTGAGGCGGACCCGAGACCCACATTGGTCAGCGCCGCTATACCTCCCGAGGAACGGAAACGGTACATAGAATTCCTCAAACAACACCGTTATGTGTTTTCCTGGAGTTATGAAGATATGTCGGGACTAGATCCCCAGGTAGTTGTCCACCACCTTGGCCTCCCAGCAAACCATCGCGGGTTCAAGCAGCCTCCCAGAAAAATGCACCCCTTTCACAGTGAAATGGTTGAGGCCGAAGTTGATAAGCTCATTAAGGCAAACTTCGTTAGGGAATTCCAGTACCCCAGGTGGCTAGCCAACATTGTGCCCGTCAGGAAGAAGAACGGGCAGATCAGGGTCTGCATCGATTTCCACGATCTTAATCGCCACTGTCTGAAGGATGACTTTCCCCTTTCCATGACAGAGTTGTTGATCGACGCAACGTCCGGGTTCCAAGACCTCTCTTTCATGGATGGGTACTCCGGGTATAACCAGATCCAGATGGCCCCCGAGGATGAAGAGTACACTACCTTCAGGGGCCCCCAGGGCACTTTCTGCTATCAGGTTATGCCTTTCGGCCTGAAGAACGCCGGTGCCACCTATCAATGGGCTATGCACCACATATTCAAGCCGATCCTCGGGACACTGGTGGAGTGATATGTAGATGACCTGGTGGTTAAATCTTGTCAGTGCCAGGACCATCTCAAGGACCTTGAGAAAGTTTTCGGTTTGCTCCGTTCTCGTCACTTGAAGATGAACCCGTTGAAGTGTGCCTTCGGGGTCACCTCCGGAATGTTTCTTAGCTTCATCGTCAGGTATCGAGGTATCGAGATCGACCCCAAGAAGATCAAGTCCATCAGTCAGATGCCTCCCCCGAGTAATATTCGGGAGCTTCGAGGCCTCCAAGGCCACTTAGCCTATATACACCGATTCATTGCGAATCTGGCCGGCAAGTGTAAGCCCTTCTCTCGGCTCATGAAGAAAGGCGCCCCCTATGGGTGGGGTGAAGAGTGCCAAACCGCTTTTGAGGAAATCAAGCAGTATCTGCTTCAACCTCCGGTCCTGATGCCACCTGTTCCCGGAAGGCCGCTGGTCCATTACGTGACCGCCCTGGAGCGATCCCTCGGCGCCCTTCTCGCCCAGAAGAACAACGAGGGAACAGAGAATAGCCTCTACTACCTCAGCCGCATGCTCCTCGACACGGAGATTAGATATTCTCCCATCGAGAAGAGCTGCCTGGCGCTCGTATTTTCCATACAGAAATTGCGGCACTACTTGTAGTACCCTGAGGTATAGTTGGTCTCTCAGGTAGACCCGTTGAAATACATCCTGAGTCGGTCTATGTTGACCGACCGATTAGCACGCTGGGGGGTGATCCTCCAGTAGTTTGACATTAGGTTCGTACCTCAGAAGGCTATCAAAGGACAGGCGTTGGCAAACTTCATAGCTGCTCATCCAACCTCTGCGGACCAGCTGCTGGATGTGGGCTTTCCTGATGAGGAAATCCTCTCAGTCGATCACGCCACCCCATGCTGGCAGATGCACTTTGAGGGCGCCTCACGAATCTCTACCGGTAGAAGGCTCAACGATCCTAAGCTTAACAGAGTTGGCCTAGGTATCATCTTCATCACCACGGAGCAAGCCGTGCTGCCATATTCTTTCTTATTGTCAGAGGGTTGCACCAACAATGAGGCAGAATATCATGCCCTCATCACTGGCCTCGAGTTGGCTCTGGAGGTTAATGTACCCCACCTGTATGTAAAAGGGGACTCTGATCTAGTCATCAAGCAGGTTAACGGTGACTACACTGTCAGGAAGCTAGAACTCATGTCATTGCTGGAGTGAACCCTCCATCTAATGTCTAAGTTCTACTCCCGACCATATGTCGTTCACGTTCCCCGGTAGCAGAACAGTCGAGCAGATGCTTTGGCCAGCCTGGCCGCATCACTCGCGGAGCCCGAACAGGATGACCTAATCTTCCACATGGTGCACCGAAGAGTCATTGCTCCTGTTATCCCAGAGGGCGGTCGTGGCCTGCGAGTGAACCATCTCATCGCTGGTGCCCCCGCGTCGGGACCCCCCGGGGTTCCAGGCATGGTGATCGATACAGTTCCTGACTGGAGGACTCCCCTGGTTGAATATCTCTGGCACAGAAATCTTCGGATGGACCGAGCGGAGAGGGAGCGAATCCGGCGCCGTGCGCCGCAGTTCACCCTTCAAAGAGGTCCCAGTCGTGAGCAGCTCCTCTACATGTGTGGGTTTGATGGTGTTATCCTCTGTTTTCTTCAAGGAGTTGAGATCCCACAGGTCATGCAGGAAGTGCACGCTGGCTCTTGTGGCGCCCACCAGGCTGGGTCGAAGTTGTCCCACCAGATTTGGAGACTGGGATACTTCTGGCCCTCCATGATCCACGACTGCATCGAGTATGCCAAGAGGTGCCATGCGTGCCAAGTTAATGCTAAATTTGTTCATCGGCCACCAGAGCCTCTCCATACTACTAAGTATTCTTGGCCCTTTGCAGTCTGGGTGTTGGATGTCGTAGGGCCCTACCCGCCGGCGACGGCCTGCCGGTGCCTGTTCATCTTAACCGCCACAGATTTCTTCTCAAAGTGGGCAGAGGCAGCCTCGCTTAGGGAAGTCAAGGCTGGTTCTATCGCCAACTTCGTGAGTTCCAATATCATTCACTGATTTGGAATACCTCACGCTATCCTCACGGATAACGGAACCAACTCCCGAGCGGCCGATATGAAGAGATTGTACGCCAAGTATGACATTCTCTCAAACCACACCTCCCGCTATCATGCATAGGAGAATGGACAGATTGAGGCGTTTAACAAAACCCTCTCTAACATTCTGCAAAAATGGTTGGCCAGAACAGGAAAAGTTGGTCGGACAAGCTCCCCAATGCCCTCTGGGATTATAGGACGACGACTCGCAATTCCACCCAGGTGACCCCGTATTCCCTGGTGTACAGAGGTGAGGTCGTCCTTCCCATCGAGGTCCAACTGCCCTCATTGTGCACGGAGGTCTACGACCAGCAAGCGCCGGACAGAGTTTCCAAGTTCCGTCTAGCCGAATTGGAAGCGCTGGACAAAAGTTCGCTTCGTGCTTTACAAAACCTGGAGAGGCATCAGAGTAGGATGGCTCGAGATTTCGATAAGAAGGTTCGCCTCTGCTCCTTCCTGCAAGGTGACCTGGTGTTGGCTCTCAGAGCGCCAATGATTCCCGGCAGGAAACCACCCAAGTTATAGCCCATGTGGGAGGGACCTTTTATTTTCCACAAGGTCTATCCCAATGGTGCGTATTCCCTGGTGACTATGGATGAGGAGCGTATCACTCCTCCCACCAACGCCAGGTTCCTCAAGAAGTACTTTTCCTAAACTGTTATGGTCCCACATGACCTTAAACTGTACGATCTAGCATGACCTTAAAATGTATGGTCCAACACGACCTTAAACTGCACTCTGCCCTACATCTGGGCTCCATGGTCCGAGCTCTAAGACCTAAAACTAAGATCCTCTTGGTCGGAGCTCTAAGACCTAAAATTAAGATCTATATTCCATACAACATGACGTTAAACTGTATTTCTAGAACTACGTGTGGCTTGATTCCCATCCTAATGGGATACGTAGGACCGCCTGAATGCCTAGATGTCAGTTCCAGCCCCATCTCTTAGGATATCCCACGATCTCCCGGTGCCCAGGGTGTTTGGAATTACACCCCCTCTTTTTCCCAGGGATTCGCCATCTCTTTGCCGCTCTCGGACTGAGCCCCCTGGCCGTTTCCAGTGGTCTGCTGATGTGCTCAAAGCACTCTGGTCTAGAACATGGAGTTCCATATTCGACTTAGGCAAGTTACATCCTCGTTCCAAGCTCCGTGTTCCCCTTCATTCAGGCCCCCTTCATCCTTCATACCCGGAGGGACCCCCAAGAACAGCCTGGATACAACGCCCAAGGGCTCTCCTACCATCATGGGCCAACGCCCCCTAGGGTTTCAGGCAACAAATTGATACAAATCCCGCGTTTCGAACATGGTCAGTGGTTGATTTTCATTTGTTTGTCCCCATGGATAACATTATAGGATGTTGTGTTGCGAACATGGTCAACAGTAGTCCTCAGTCGTCATGCCGATTCCCCAGGACCTAAATGTTGGTGGCATGGTTCATGTCATGTTCTTCCCCGCCGCACCATGGTGGAATATCGACACTACTTGTACTAACCCTCAGTACACCCCCGCACATCAGACAGACCGAGCTGCGTAACGGTGTCTCTCGAGGCTCCCGCGATCTGAGCACTAGAGTATGTTCTTGGGTCTCTTCTTTACGGGTTGCGTGCCGCTTGACCGTCATCCCCTTGGGGGAGTGAGGAGTCACCCAGATGTTGCGTTTCGGGCCCATCATAGATGGGAGCTAGCATCTGCTGCCCCTCCCTGATTGTTGAACCCTCGTAGGCCCCTTTTCCCGAGGCTCCTCTCTCGGTTGTTCCAAACCATACGACCTTAAACTGTGATGTTGGTCCAAAACATATGACCTTAAACTATGCTGTTGGTCCAAACCATATAACCTTAAATTGTGCTGTTGGTCCAAACCATATGACCATAAACTATGATGTTGTTCCAAACCATATGACCTTAAACTGTGCTGTTGGTCCAAACCATATGACCTTAAACTATGTTGTTGTTCCAAACCATATGACCTTAAACTGTGCTGTTGGTCCAAACCATATGACCTTAAACTATGCTGTTGGTCCTATCACATGACCCTAAACTGTGACATTATCGCCCTGGTCGCACGACGAAAAACGGCACTGCATTGTGGTGACCTCGTTGTAGAGGACATCACGTTGGGTATTGGTTTTATGACATGCCATTTGTCAACGCCTATCATGGATTGATGCTTGTGGAGACACTGTGGCCTGCTACACTGGGCCTGTCGCTTCACAACAACAAAAAAACCACTCACCTTAATGGAAAAACAAGATTTATCAAATGCCTCTTATTTTAAAGCAAGGGTCACGCCTGCACTCCCCTTTTCCCTTGGCACTGGTATCTTACCATGTCACTTTCAGAACTACGTGTGGCTTGATTTTCATCCTTATGAGATACGTAGGAACGCCAGGGACACTTCCCCGCGGGTCCAGCCTACCTCCGTGTTCGGTCCCTCGACTCGAGCGTTTCCCCGGAGAGCACATGTTATGTAGGGCTTAGGTCCTCCTTCACGTCGGGTTTTTGTAGCCGCCTGGCCATGTGTCCGTTTCTCCCCTATCTTCATGGTCCGATCTCTAAGACCTAAAACTAAGATCCTCATGATCCGAGATCTAAGACCTAAAACTAAGATCCATATTTCTTCCTGCATGACGTTAAACTGTATTCTGTCCCGCATGACGTTAAACTGTATTCCGTCCCGCATGATGTTAAGCTGTATTTTGTCCAGCACGATGTTAAACTATATTTTCAAAACTACGTGTGGCTTGATTCTCATCCTTATCAGATATGTAGGACCGCCCGAACGTTTCGTCTTGGGTCCAGCCCCAGGGATAGCTGAACACCGTCCTTCTTTATTGTTGGCCCCTCGGCCCGACTACATGAGAAATGGTGTAATCAGGATATCTACCCCAAGAATGTTTGGGATGCCCCATGGTAATGATGGGAAGCGGCAGTTCTCTCGCCAAAGAGGTCCTGCCTGGAAATTGGGACGACCCGTGATCAGGTTGGTACGTCCGCCTAATGCGCCTTCGCCCTGGCGGCGCAATATCGAGAGTGTTGGACTCTGTTCGAACAAGCCACCGCTCCACCTCCCGCGCTTTGCATTCCCCCTTATTTGGACCCTCATTTCCTTTAGCGTTTGATGGGATCGCCAAACAGTATGGATGCTCAACCTATGGTCCGCCTACTGTCCTGGGCCAACGTTTCGGAGAACTGGTCATGTTTGACGGGACCCCCAAACAGTATGGATGCTCGACCTATGGTCCGCCTACTATCCTGGGCCAACGTTCCGGAAAACTGACCAACGATATTTGAGTTAGGCCCCGTGTTGCGAACATGGTCAGCGGTCAGCCCTCATTTATTGTCCTCCCATTCCGGGCCAACGTGATATGGGTGCTGTGTTTCCGCCACGGTTGACAGTTATCCTCCATGGCTGCGCCCCATTGGGTTCCAAATTTGGGCAGTGTGATGCACCCTTCCTCCCCATCCCCCTGTGTTCGGATGGATTTCAATGCCCCTGGCATTGCACTGCTCGTGTGTTAAGGAACATTTAGAAGTCGACATGTCAATCGGCCCGGGGTCTCTTAAAAAGTCCAGGCCCGATGTTTGACACCTGGAGCTTGGTCAATTCCCCACAGTTGAACGGAATGATGGTACGAGCACCTCTTGCTTCTTGCGTTGGGCATGTCCCACATGAGCCTATGGGTGAGTTGTTATTTGTTTCGAAGATATAGTAGAGAGCATTAAACCAAGGGTACAAAAGTGTAGATTTGGCCATACATTGGATTGAGACGATGAGAAATATAGGCAAAATGTTCATGAGATGGCGAAAACAAAGCCCTCAGGGTTTAGCATGGTGAGATATCTTTCCAGCGCTGTTACGCTCTGGCTGGTAGCCTCCAGGGCCACCTTCCGCTCATTGAAGACTCTCTCCTCATCGGCCACCACAGAGCAGAGCTCATTATCCCTAGCTTGTGCCTACGCCCGCTCACTTCGAAGCACGGTCATCTGGTGACTCGCCTCCACCATTTGTTCCTGGGCATCAGCCAGCAGGGCGGTCAGTTGCTCCACGAGCTCAGAGCATGTTGCGATGAAGACCTCTTTATCTGTCGCCTGCCCTTCGAGGTGCCAGACTTCTTGCTCCACCCTCAGCAGCACTTGAGCGCTCGTCGATCCTTCCTAGCACTGGGAAATTTCGATGCGCCGGCTACTCTCACGCATCTTCTCGGTCATGTAATCACAGACCGTTAGATGAAGGCGCTGAGGATCAACCCCTCCGGTGCACAGGAAGCGAAACCAGGTCTGAAGTGATCCCATCCGCCTCAGCCAATCGGACTGGGGATGCTTGAGAAAGCGCTGGATACACTTCCACCCCTTGCGTCGTGTCATCCGGCTCTCCTCGGCTGCCTCTGAGTCCGAGTCATCAATCCCCTCAGGGTTAGCAGGTCGGTATATGGGGATGGCCGCCAGCAGATCGGCAACAGGATCCACCCCAGGGATTTCTTCATGAGGAATAGAATCCTCGACGTCCGGGCGACCTTACCTTACCCCAGCAGTAATGACGCCTCCACCAGCTTCCGAACGGGTTCTGGGAACAGCGCTGCTGATGTCCTCTACCCTCTGTTCATCTATTGTCGGGGCCGACTCAGTGCAGAGAGCATGTTCCGAGCGAGGTGGTATGTCCGCCGCTGGTCCGCTCGCGGATGGCCCAGGCTCCGCAGCCTGACACGCCTCCGGTTTTGAGATCACTACATGGGTCATACACTGGTCAGACGGGATTTCTTGACACCAAGCACCAGTAGTGAAGCGTGAGATTTACAGGAATCCAGAGCATCGGTCCCCAGTGTTCCGGCCTCTGCAGGAGACACCATAAGGGGAGACCCCTCTGCGCTGGTTAATTTAATGATGGGTGTCAGATCCCCATCATGTCCCACTGGTTCCTCTCCGCCTTCCTCTGTTGGGGACACCCGTCCACCGCTCAGCTGCTCCTGAGTAGGATGGGGAAGTGAGTTAGAAGTTGGAAAGTAGAATGGATGAATGAGGGAAATGAATGAAGACAGAGACAAACCTCGAGAATCTCGGTTATGTTGAGATCAGAGTCGGCAATCTCGTCGCTCTCTCGGAGACTCCCTTTGTAGGTCGCCCCTTGCGAATCTTTACCTTCGATCTCCTCTTCTTCATCTTCTCCCTCGCCTTCGTCCTCTCCGGTTTCCTCCTCCCCCTCTGTCACTTCATCACTGTCGCCTTCTCCCGGCGACATCGCTTCCAGATCATGCTCCTGGCTGAGCATCACTTTCACTAGGAAATTTGGCTCCGCACGCCGCCCCTTTGGCGTGCGTATGCGTCCATGGCCATCACATAAGCATGCCTCCGTTGGAAATTTACTCGGTCGGAAATCCGAACGAGCCCGACCTCCGGCAGTTGGATCCCATTCTGCATTATCTTCTGCCAGATGGCTTCGACGCTCAGCTATTGCCGCAGGGTCATCCAGGCCGACCATAGTGCCAGGAAAATTGCATCTTTGGAAGGTTCAAGAAGATATATTATCTACTTCCCAGGCAGTTTCCTGGCCACCTCATGTGACCCACCTGCGGGTAACGAGGACGTGGAGCCACCATGTGATGTCCTCGCTTCCAAATTCCCGGCCTGCGCAAGCCTCACTGCCTGACGCGCCCTTGTTTCTCCCCTTCCGACGACACCTTCCCTTCTTTCCCATCGCCTGGTTTCTGCGCGAGTAACCTCAAGTTGCCGGACGCGCTTGTGTAATAGCCCCTCAGGGTACGCAATGGTCCAGTTTTCGGCATATTCAGTTGCTAGGCCGGCATCGACCCCGGTGGGAGGGAGAGTAACGACGTCGCCAGAGCCGAAGGTGTTAAACATAAACCACATCTGGCGCAGGACGCATGGATTCTTCTTCTGCTAGACAGCCGTGAATACCTTCTTAGGCATTCGCTGGAGGCACCCGAACTGCCTGGCGAATCGGGATGGTACGTACGGCTCGTAATTCACCTTCCCGTTGATCCGAGCCACGAGTACCCCGCCCCGAATGCTCTGGAAGTATTCCTGCTGTTCCAAAGAGCCTCGCCCATTGTCCACTAGCTGGCCAACCGGGTTGGGGAACGAGATGAGGTTGAAGTTGGCATGGTTACCAATGCGGATCCTCACGCCCTCCTCATTGAGCGTCAATGGCTCCACCCCTGCAATGTTTAGCAAGGACGGTCGCAAGCCATTGCCTGGAGGACAGACGACGTTTGGGAAAGTATACCCACCGAGATGAGCCGCCACCCAGCCATGGAAGATCTGGAAGGGACGACAGACCCTCCGAGGTGACCCCCCTTGTGAGATGCGCTCCAGAATGGTATACAGCTTGGCCAGCATGGGGACGCCAAAGTTGAACCGTTTGTTGGCGGCCATGGATCCCGTCATTACTAAAGTCACGGGACGGACGCCCATCCTCGCGTCCCGCACCGGCAGGAGCCACCCGCTCAGGAAGGCGGCAAGGAACCTGGCATACCGGATGTTTGGGTCCTGGACCTCAATGACGCGGTAGCCCCATGATTGGTATTGCCCTGCATCTAGGGTCTTCCAGTATGACCCTTCATTGCTCCTCTGAGTCGCGGTTGGGCACCGTTTGCCCCGTCCTGGCATCTTGACAGCGGGTTCCATCTCAAGGAACAGGCTGAACTAGCCCTTGTAGGCGATGTCCTTCAGGAAGTCCTTGACCCCCAACGTCTCCTTGGCCAACTACAGCAGGTGCCACTTCAGCATAGGCATCCGCGAACTGTCTCCACAAGTGTTCTTTGGAGGAACGAATTCGTCGTATTGGTAACCCTCCAGTGGGATACCGCCGATGCAGTGAACGTACCAAAGACTGATGTCGACTTCCCCGTGATGACGGTGGAACATGTTGCTGTCGGGAGACCACCAGGTGAATAGCTCTGGTCCGAGTTCAGGCTGATGGTGGAAATGGAACTGTGATGTCCATACCACCTCGAACAGGCTAATATACTGCAGTTTTTCTCCAAACTGGTCGCAGGTATGGCGAACCCAGAATGCCCAGGCCCATTCGCTGGTGAAGTTACCCCCGGACCGCAGGTCCCAATCCTTCATCCATCCCTTCGTGTCGTCCGTGATGCTCTGACGGAACGTGCTCGCGTAGAGGGCCGGAGAATCCTCTGCCATAGGCTCGTCCCCAGTAATGTTCCTAGTCCTCGGGTTCAGGACATATACATCCATGTGTCTAGTTTCCTTGGCAGGACGGTCGTTGTTGGTGATGTTGTAGCGAGGAAGTTCGTCCTCCCGAGTCACCCAGGATCGCGGTGTGTCCACCTCGAAGCCCGGCAGTGGTACCTCCTCCATGATGCCAAAATTGCAGAGCAGGAGGTTTTCCGACAAGGGATATGCCTTTTGGGCCGGAGTCAGCAGATTGAACAAGGTGAGATTGTTGGAGACGATCACCTTGGTGCCATATACCTCATCGTTCGCTGCCATTTCTTCCCTACGGGCAGCGGCTTCCCCCTCGTCGACTTGGTTTGAAGCCATCTCAAATTTTTCGGGAGTTGGGCGAAATCGGGATGGAGTGCGCGGAATTGGAGAGTTCGGTGCGAAATCTGAAGGATTTTCATGAGATCCTGGAGGTGAGCGCGCAATCGGCACGCGAAGCACGGAATATCCTGGTTTGGCGTGAAATTACTGCCAAATTTCAGAAGGAATTCCACGCTTCCAGTGCGTTATTTTGCGTACCCACGGAGCGATTTCGTGCACGAGAGTGAACAACATATCACGTGGAAAAAGCGGATGTACGGAGTTGGGACCCAGCTCCTCTTTTTATAGGAGAGTCCAGGGTTCCGCACTGCGCGGAAAGAGGATTTCGTGCGAGTCCGGCATTTTGCGTGCCCCATGTGAATTTTGCGAGCAACTTGACTAAGAGGCTCCTCACATTGGCGTTTCGGTGTTTCCCTTGGAATCTGATCGTTGTGACCTCTCGCCGATCCAATTCCAAGAGGGGGCATTTGTTGAAGCCGAAAAAAGACCGTAACTCCCGGAGGAAGTTTCGGAATGACGAAGCGAAGTCATATTCAGAATCAGGGGCCCGATCTAGAGGCCCGGGAGGTGGTGTGCGAAATAAAGGAGGATCCGCGCACGAAAATGATCTGCGCACGAAGTGCTCTCGGGATTCGCGGAATTGGACCGGTGAGGCGGGCAATAATTGCGCGCCCCGTTTCTCCACGGCGAGATTTTGCGCGCAAGCGGTTCCCAGTGCGGAAAACTTCGCGCACCGCCTGGATTTCGCGCCAGAGGTTGCCTATAAATATAAGGTGACCCCGAACGGTTTGGGGGTTGAGGAATCCGAAGTGACTCTCGTGCGTGCAATTAGGCTCCCCCAGCGCGAAATATGACATCCAGGTAATCCCAAATTCTGTGCAACCTTGCCCCAGAGTTCGCCTTTGCGCGCAACTCCACCGGCTTCAGTGAATTTTCCCCTTCCCCCGGTTTCCCCACTTGCGCGCAACCATGGTCTGCACATGCAATACCCTTCCATGCGCGCAAAACATTGCGCATAATTCCCTCTTCGCGTGCAATTCCATTACTCCTATTGCGCGCTGTCCCGGTGTTTTGCGCGCAAATCGCCCCTTTTGCACGCGCAAAGCTGAGGACCCCTCACCTTGATTCCCCTTGGCTGCCCCCAACACAGGCACCTGATGTCTCCCCTGCCGGGCATGCGTTCCATGCGTTGTTTTCCCGCCTGTCCTTCCAGGCTCGTGCGAAGTAACCTCAAGGTCCCATGGGCCATGTTCCCCGTTGTGTTTCTTTGCCTAATGCTTCTCTGCATAGGCACGCTAACGGCTATTGCTTCTTCGCATAGCCACACTAACGTGGACCCCCCGGTGGTTTTCCCTGCGACCCCCTTTCACCATGGCCTTGCCGATGCCATCCATTTCACAAATGGTAGAGGGAATTGGGAATGTAAGCCCTAGGGGTGAGGAGCAAACCCACCTCATCCAAGCTACAGGATGTTAAACTGCTAAGTACCTCGTCCTTAACACAAGACGTTAAACTGTGGTCTGACCCCGTGCTTCGCACGCAGGGTCCCCCCAGCTCGGACATTTTTTAGACCCACTCGTCTCCACGGGAGTGGACTCTTCCTCACATGGAATGATATCCTCCTTATCGGAGCAGCGTTTGTCCGTGGGGGGAAGGTCTTCCTCAGAGCGTAAGCCCCTAACCTTTCGTACGGATGATTGCACCCATGCATCTCTGTACTTCCCCCCTGCCAAGGCCAGTGGAGTCCTTCTCCCACTGTGCTTTGTCGCACCACGGGTCTCCACCCTGGAGTAAGCCCCGGCACCAAGGGTCGCTAACCACACATAAGCCCCTATTTTCTCTTTGGGCCACTCAATGCGTAAGCCCCATTCCACTTCTCATGGACGCACCCTCTGCGACGTGATCGTCTGGTCCCTGGTGCCTCTTGTTTCCCACACCAAGAATGACTCACGTGGGCTTAGAGTGCGCATCGACCATGACATCCTCTTATGGGCTGCCTCAGAGCATAAGCCCCATCCCAGCGAACAACGTGGACTTTGATCCGTGCTAACACATGGTACGTAGGAAGCCTCCACGAGGTTCAAGCCCACCACTCGGTCGTCCCGACCTCTCCATGTCGGTCCACTGACCACCTTGGGCTGCCTCAGAGCGTAAGCCCCAAATCTCGCGTCCCGCATGACGTTAAACTGTATTTCTTCCCGCATGACATTAAACTATATTCTTTCCCGCATGATGTTAAACTGTATTCCGTCCCGCTTGATGTTAAACTCTATCCCATCCCGCATGACGTTAAACTGTATCCCGTCCCGAATGATGTTAAAATGTATCACGTCCCGCATGACGTTAAACTGTATTCTGTCCCGTATGACGTTAAACTGTATCCCCCCTCTTGGGAAGTCTTAGAACATAAGCCCCATGCTTCACCCCACCATCCATCCTGATCCTTACCCGGGCCGCCACATCCTGGTGAGATCATGCCACCCTTTCCCACTCCATGTCATACGGGAGGCCGCCCACGTGCTGGCCCCAACATCGGTGTTCCCCCCTAGGGATCCATTAACCCGATCCGTCTCTGCAAGATGTTATACTCGCGACATTCCCCGTGTTAAACATGGGAAGCTGAGGAAAACCTCAGATGGTACACATTCCCCGCGTTCAATGTGGGATGCCTCGGGCTTCCGCGCCCTCGAGAAGCCCTGTGATGAGGGACCAAAGACAGATATGCCGACGATGCCCCAACGCGACCATTCTACTCACCGCAGGTTGCTATCCCGACAGGACCCCTTGAAGCGTCTTGATGGAAGTAGCGTAATTAACTGGCGTCCATGTAGATATGGAACCAAGAATGAGCTTCACGAATCCATCTTAAATTGTTGAGGGAGACCCGAACTAGGTGACGATCTCTGAGGAGGAATCCACGGAAGGAAGAACTGACATCCCATCATCCCGGTTTCGATCAAGGAGAAGACGTCCCTGAATAAGGAACGGATGCCGCCCGTCTTTGGAAAGCGGGAATGCGGGACCACATGCAACGCGCCCTCCCCGGCGGATGGACGCGCGCACCCCGGCGAAAGCGTCGGAAACAGGGGGTTCAAATGTTAATTGATTTAGAATCAAGGGGATGTGTTTTGGGTCGTAATCATCTTCGTGCATGAGGTAGGTGGACTATAATATTTTTTCCAGAGTCTTGATGTTTAATGTGTGCATGTGGTTTTCCCAATCTATTATGTTGTTGGGTTTCATAGTCACTGATTACTGAAAGAAAATTGGACATATATTGAGGTGAAACCCTCCACTGACCACTTTGGGATCGTTGATGATGTGTGGTTGAACCTAGGTCTACCCATGGGCTGTGTCATGACCTTGAAATGATAAAAGTTGTAAGGGAACATTTATATAAGGGAAATTTGATAGCTATGTGTTTTAAATTGCAATCATTTATATGAGCATAGTTAAAGGGTGAATTTATTTGATTATAAATTATATTTTTTATGTTACCAAGGGGATTTTGAAATGATTTTAAAAAATTTATTTGTGTTTTTACTTGACTATAGTTTTATATGAAAATATTTATTTCTAAAAGTGATGAATGTTCTAAAATAAGGTGATGCCATTAAATAATTCAAAATGGGTTATTATTATTTAATTTAAAATGATGAATTTAATTTTGGGTGTGATCCCTTCCATGTGAAAATTCTTAATGATTTTTTTGAATGGTTGAAAATGGGAATAAAGGCCTTGGGTCATGATTTTTTTTTTCAAAGAAGAGGACCCATGGTTTAAAGGGTGGGTTCAGGATGATTTCAAATGAGTTTTTAAATGCTTTTTTACACCATGAGGTGTATTAATGGTTTGTTGGGTTTATAGTCATAGAATAGATATATGGGCTTGTGAGAGTGATATCATGATTATTATGTTAGAATTTTGACATGGTTATAAAATTAACTAAATGATGAATGAGAATATGTGATACCATGGAATAAGGGAGATTTTTTATATGGTAAGCGGGTTAATGGGTTATGAAATGTAAGCAGTAAATTTTTTAATGGGTTAAGTCATAAAGATGGTGTTTTACATGTTCAATAATTATAAATTGTGATTATTATATTCATTTATTGATTATGGTTTCCGAATGGTAAATGTTAAAAGAATCGTGAGAACATGGCATGATGGTGTGGGATATTGGACAAAGGATCCTCCCATGGGTTGGGTTTGACTGATGCTCTATCTGAACCCTAGAGTGAATGGGTTATAGTGCCAGAATTATTTTTTATTCCTTTAATGGGTTAATTGGATGAGATTAACTATATTTATTCTCTAAGGTATGTGTGATAGACTCATGGCATGATTCTCCATGTAAAGTGTGATAGACTACCTTGATCGATGATATAAGGTACGTGTGATATAATTACTCTGAAATATTCTCCCAAGTGATATAGGGAACTCAAATTATACCTTATGAATGGTAGTAATCAGGAATATGTCATTGTGTAAATTATGTAATTGACTAACACATGTGAAAAATGAATAGAACCACCAAGTAAATATTATCAACTAATCGGTATGTGATAGTAGTGATTAGAAAACTCCCTCTTGTGGATAAAAGTTTTTGTGGGTAACCATTTGTGACTTGCAATTGGATCCCGTTACAACATGAGTTAGTTTTATTGATTTTAAGTACATAGAGAACTTATTGGATAAAATGTATATTAGATAACTATATAAATGATTTCCTCATTTCATTGTTTATTTATTTCACATGTTTCTTAACATAAGCTAGTGAAAAGAATGTATTTTTATAGATACCGTAAGTGGTGGCCTAATGAGATGTACTCACACCCTGCTTGGGCTTCAATGACTCCAGGGTACCCAAGAGGAAGATTCTTATTTCCTAATATAGGTTTAGGATAGGGACTTGGTGTTTGGTGGTGCATTGGGATTCAACTTAGATCATGGGAAGTCAAGACCTGGTTGGGACTCAGGTCTGGGATTAAATCCTTTATATAGTTATATTATTTATTATATATTGTATTACTACATGGAATGCATCAATTTCACTAGCATTTTTATATAATTTGTAGTTGGTTACTTTTGCATTCTTTATGGTTTGATGTCCATTTATTTTTCATGTTTGTTATTTTGTTTGTTGATCTTACTTATTTTGTGTATTCACATTGATATGTGGGTATAGACTCCCCATGTTATAATTAAACAGATGAAGATAGTCATAAGCCTATTCCATATGGGTATGCATTCTACATATAATTTGATCACTATGATCATTAATCCTTACAGTGTCTTCCAGGTTGGGGATGTTACACCATACGTACGAGCAATGTTATTATATCCAATATAGAAATGAAAGTAAAAAAAGTAATATAAAAAACACAATCCATTGGAATAATTGTGTTATAAATAATATATATATATAAATATTTAATTTATATCCATTATAATTTCCAAATGTGAGTGGTGGTTATGGAAAAATGAATAATAGAGGTTTATGAAGTTATAGTCTATTGTACACATGAATGTTTATTTCATAACCCATTTGATGGGAAGTGGGGATAAATGTCGGTAATTAAATTACATCAAAAAATATAGAAGTACCTTAAAGATACTAATTTTATTATTTCATCTTGGATTAGTAATAATTTTAGGATGCATAGGAAGAAAAAACGGTCATTAAAGAATGATACCTCTTCTTCGGTTAACCTCAGAAGGTTTTTAACAAAACCCTTCCCAAGAATGACTAATAAAATAAATATGGATTCAAGGATTAGGGTATGGAATTATTTAATGGATTGTGTAGGTCTTTTCTGATGTAAATGTTATTGTAGGTGAGAAGAGAAGAGTAGAGGTGGTGGCCATTTATAAGTGAGGTGAGTGGCATAATTGTAATATTTGAAAGGAAAATGGTGTACACAAATTTCCACATGAAAAAAGGCTCCAAATATATTAATACATATCCATTTACATGAAAATATACATATATATCTATAAAATATATTTTATAAATTCTTTCATGTCTTTTTATCCCTCATATTTTTAGTTTAATTCCCTATAAAACCATTTTTTATTTAATCATGGTAAATAATTGTAATGTTTTTACAATTAATTATGGTCAAAAATTATGTTCACTATATTATATCTTGTAAATTATAATTTTTTTAAATATTTTATCCATATTTTCGAATTTGATTAAATAAATAGTAAATTTTAATTTAAAATTAATGATGTAAATGTGAAGAGGGTGTGCATTTAGAAAGAGAAAATGTTCAAAAGATTATAATGATTTTCTATAAAAATATAATATGAAAATGATTAATATGGAAAAAAAATTGTATAGATATATTATTGAAATAAGTTTACATTAAAATGAAATTAAAATATAATTTCTCTAATAAAATAACATAAATGATAAGGCAGTTTTCATTTATAATTTATGACTTTTCATTATTCATCATAAAAAGAAAAATTCTAGAGAAATCCAAAAGAATAACCCTTTGTTAATTTTGATATGATGATTGAAGAAAATGAATTTAATTGTATCAGATAAAATTGGTTAAATGTAAATCAAATTTTGTGTACAATGAGGAACTAAACCATCTTTTAGAAAACATACTGTTTTTTCAGAAAATATTTATTTTTGTATTAAATGATTATTATTTTTATTTATATTCTGTATATAACAAAGGAACAAGTTTAAAATATTTATTATTCGTAATCTATTTAGATCTACTCATAGTTTCCAATTTCAGTACTTGTTTTTAATGGTCATTCTTAAATACTATTTTTATAGTTTATCATGTTTTGTTTAAAAATGATGTTGTGTGAATAACAAGATATCGAATAAATTAAATTTATTACAATAAAAAATATATCAGAAATTATTGGGATATAATATTACCTTCTATGTATGGTTTCTCATGTAATAAACAATATTGAATATGACGTTCATATTTTAAAATCTCAGGGTGTTAAATTCTACCCAACATAAATAAATTATATCCTTGAAAATTGATCATGATATCAGTAATAAATGGATTTTCATTTGAAAATACCTTTATTTTAATTCTCTTCCATGTACACGATTTAATTTTCCACCAATGTTCTCATGCATGGTAACCAAGTAACATGTTACTCAAGATGACCTTCATTACTCTTTTTTCTCTTCCTTTTGTTATGATTCGATCAAATTCAAATTATTCACATACAATATGGAATAAATATAGGACCATGATTTTTTATGCCTAAATATTTAAAATTATCATTTAATGGATCGCACATCTATATTATAATTATAAGTCAATAATTTTATCTATATTTATTATTTAAACAAATTGTTTGTACATGTTATCCCAATATTCATCAATCATTATGTGGAGAAGTAATACATTAATATTGTAAACCTCATCAGATGTTCAATATAAATCATTTCATAAATGGGTAACCTTATGAACCTCAAGAATGACTATGAATGAAAAATTTATAAAGAAGGTTATTAAATATCCAAAATGAACATATCATTAATTCCCCCAAAATAAATGAATTGGATCTTATTTAAAAAATATAAAACATGTGGATAATTTCATCATGAATTCTCTTAAAACAATTTAATTACATGGATTACCCTAAATCCAGTTTAAAAACATGAATACATACTTATTAGTTAAATAAAGAAATATTGGATATATTCCATAAATCAAAAAGTGGTTTAACTCTATCAATTACAACATAATAAAAATTTTCAACAAATCATTAATGAGTTCAAAAATAGTAAGTACATTAAAATTTAATTTACCTATATAAACCCCCTCATCATAGCAACATCGTAATCTCAATAGTAGGGACATATTAAGGGTTTTCATTCCCTCAATGATTTCATTTCTTAAATGGTAAACTTTCCACTGAATCATTTTTCTTAGATAATCATAGCATTAAACATGTACTTTAAAATCATTAATGAGAAATTACTACAGTATAATTATTATATATTTATTAATTCTTATAAAAAATATATAATTTATAAAATATAAAGAATACATAATTTTTAAATCTAAACACAATATTATTAATCATTCGACAATGTATGTGGAAATATATTAATTTTGACGATGGTCTATTATTAACTTTTGAGGTGTATTTTTTTTATTCTTACATAATTCATTTGCATAGTGCCTCATGACCTTATAGTAGATGTGTTGGACATTGGAAGATCCATTATTTCCCTTACAATCAGAATCATTGTGGTATTTATCTCCATAATTGTAACAATATCATATTCCATTTATGAAAGTACATGGGTGTTTCCTTGAACAATTATCACATGCGTGAAAATAATTCATTCCTTGTTACAATTTTCTATCTTATTCTCAATTGTCCTCTCCATTTCTTACTTCACTTCGAATCTAAAAAATCATATGAAATTCCTTATCTATCTTATAAGAACATGATATTATTTTTTCATGTGTGGAGAATGTTTGGGATACTATTTTCCTTCGAATTATTGACTTAATACCATCAATGAAATTATAACTATTACTCTTTGGATTATGTGCATTGAGTTGTTTCTCATTCCTTTTTATAGGTGCCATTTTTAAATGATGACATATAATACAGTATATCATATCATTATGAATAATAATATATAATACCAAAACTAGTTATATAAATAAAATAAATTAAAAAATTTATTCATAACAAATATCAAAATCATCACCATGGTTTCAATTGGGATACTATTATTTTTAAATCCATAAAAACAGTTTTGAAATAAAATGTTAACTATCCTTAGCATATCCATTGGATGTATCAAACATGGTGCATGATAAGGACTGTGATAATACACCATGTGAAAATCAGGTTTAGACGAATGTTCCATTTTTGGATTTATCACCCTTAGGTACCTCTATTATAAAATAATATCCAATTATAGTATCTAAATAGAGATGTATTTTTGTGAAAAATCACATAATATATTCATTTAAAAAAACATTATTATGTTCTTATACACATAACTAGAAGTCTATCATAGGGTTATGTTCTCTAATAATTGTTTTCTTAAAGTGGATCCAAAAGTTTCTACAAAAACATCACCATTACAAATTATACAACACTCAACCCCAATTTCCCAGAGTTGATATCTTATTTATTTAATTATCATAAGATATATGAAATTTATTCTCAAAGGAGATAATTATTTATTATTTTAGTAAAAAACATAAAAATATGTAATTATTTTTATTTTTCAAAAAATTAAATACCAAAAGTATATTCTTTATAATTCCATTATTCCCCTTAGCGTATACTTGATTATTAATCACAAAACACTTCCGAGTATCCTGTGGAAAATAAAATATACGAATGGGGAAAATTCAGATGCTGAATAAGGGTAAGAATATAATAGAATCTATAAATAATGAAGTATTAATCAATATAGAATGGTAAATAACTGAAAAACATGATATTTAAGAAATAAATTAATCATTATATGTTAGGAATAAATTACGATCAAATAAGTCCCTAAAAATAATCACATGACATTAAAACATAACCACATATATTCCAACTAATTGAATAAAAACGTATAATATCAATAACTAGAATCATAATGATGGAAATCATAATGATAAACATTTAAAAAATTCCATAAATGAATTCTACCTATGCGTTTAATGTTGTCTTGGCCTTGTTCCAAGACATCTAATATTGGAGAGACCCTGTGTGAAGACATCTATATAAATGGATAAGGCCTCGAGAAACCCCAAACCTAGTTTCTCTCATGATACCTAAAAATTCATTTACTGGATATATAATTCTCTTACAATAACCTACAAATTACTATATGAAACAAAATAAAAATAAATATATTTACTGAAAAAATATCATGTTAAATGTTTATATGTTTCCCAATTTATAAATATAATCATAAACCATCTATTGTAATTTGGTGAATGGTAATAAAATTTATCATCTTTATTCAAAAATATCGTAAAACATTTAATGAAATAATGATTACGATATGAGTACAACATATCACTAGTGGAACATATCTTCAAAATATTGTTGATGTCGTTGAGTAGTTAAAATATCATAAAAAGATCTTAAAAAATATTTATGGGGAAAAGTGAATTTTCACTTTGAAAATATTTATAAAACAAAAACATAAAAAATATTATGAAAACCCTCTTATTTGAAAAAAACCTTTTAAACTATTAAAATAATATTTAAAACATTGATTGGTCATGGTGGTGGAAAATTCCGTTCATGTACATGTTTTATAAATATGTTTTCAAAATTAATATTTTAAGGTTTTGTGGAAGGGACTCTTTAGCCAGATTAGCTTTTTAAATGGTTTAATGATTTAGTTTTCTAAATCTTTTTAATTGATGTCAATATATTAAAAATGTTTTTAATGATTTCTTTATATGGAATTTATTGTTTTAAAATGTTAATTCCATTCAAAAGTTTCAAAGTGGTATGGGACACATTGATTCAAAAATTTCTTTTAAATGAATTCCTTTATAAATGCTTGACTTTTAAATGATTTAAAAAAAGAGATATTTCACTCAAATAGTCTTACTAATAACTTTCAACTGTGTCAAAGTTATTTTCTGAATATTATTCTTTATTAAGATTGATTTATTATAATAAAATATTCCATATTGTATTGAATGATATATGATATGCTTTACTATGGATGTTCTATTTTTATAGAATTCGTGGTTTATTCTTAAAGTAATGACATTCCATATGCTTGATTTAATACAAATGTTTATGTTATGTTTCATCAATTTCATATAAGGAATGCATCAGACTTAGTAAGTGACAGGTGGAGCCCACTATAGCTCCTCGATGCATCGATAGGTCTCATGAGACCAATTTCTATCTTTTCACAACGCCATGAAAAAATTATTATATGTAGTCTTGCCACGAGGACAATACTATGAGATTATGATGTCCATCATTATTCATTCCTACATTATGAAATTATTTATTTCATGTGATCATTCTACTAGTTTAATATCCATGTGCATATTTATATGGTATTGTTTGACATATTTCTAGCATATTATGTTCATGCTTTATTTTTAAAAAGCTGTTGTTTTTATTATACATCATTCCATAAATGTTTATAGCCACCACAAAATTATTTACCCTTACTGAGCATCTTATCTCAACCCTTTCTAATGTTTTGTTATCCCATGATTTGACGATATGAATTATGATTGCTATATAGGTTTAAGATAGTAGAATATTGGAGTTCTAAAAGGATTATTTATGTTTTGTTTCATGTTTGAATGTGTAATGTAACGTTCATGTATCTAATCTATACTCAAAGTCAGCTAAACTGGACTATCCTTCAGGACATGACTTCTTTTTATCATCCCAATGTATTAAAATAATGCACCATCTCTGGGCTTCTGGGGTAGGGTGTTATAGTTTGTACCAGAGGATGTTTTTCAACAACCTTCTGAATTGATTTAGATAAAATCTGATTTTGAAAAATTACCATAAGATATATGATTATTATTAGAATAGAATAACATCATAGAATTTTGGTAATGTAGAGATTTTGTGAGTTGTCCAAGCAATAAATCCATGTCTGGATACATCCAGGTAGAGGCAGCTCTTGTAACACCCCAAGCCTAGTTACCCTGAGTCAATGCATTATAACATAACATTGGCATGACAACAAGGTATAAAATCCCTAAAGACCGATCAGTTTAGTAGTTGTGGAAGTACTATATGCATTAAAATGTTTTACATTGCATTATAAAATGAAAAAACAACAAATTTTTCTTCATTAAACACATTTATATCCCTTAGACTATCCTTGTAGGCTAGTCATAATATACTTCTCTACATCCTTGGAAGAAAATAAAACATTGAAAGGGGTGACCTCAGATGCTAGTAAGGATAACAATATATTATAACCATTCATAAATAAGAATAAACATTTAAGGAAATGTATAAGACTAAAACATAAGCCTTTTAAACATAAACATTTGCATAATACGAAAATTATAAATCAAATAATTCCATTTACTTATTCACGTTGATATTCTACTAGTGGAATAATCACATGCAATATCAACATCCAATTTCATTATGATGGAATGAATAATTCCAGACTTCATAAACACATAGTCAAGGCCTTGTGCCAAGACTGAAAATAATATTTAGTCATACCCTTGTGCCAAGACACTAGTTTTTCACATGAGACCTACCGATGCTTCTAGAATCTATATCGGGCTCTACCCGTCACTCACTATGTCAAATGATTACCTCATATGAAAAGGTTGAAACATAACAAAAACATTCGTATTAAAACTAGCATATGAAATATTAATACATTAACCATAGAACATGAATCGTATAATGAAATAACACACCCACAGTCAAAAATATCACAGAACCTTCAATACAATATGGAATATTAGTATCATAATGAATCAATTTCCAACAATTCTAAAATCAATCAAAGGATGTTGACAAAGATGAAATCAAAAAAAATTAAGAGAATGATCTATTTCATTTTTTGAAATCATTTAAAAGTAAAATTATTATAAAATAAAATATTTACTTTGAAAATATTCTTATAATCTTGTATGGGAAGCTTCTAAGATGTTATAATGGTGAAAATAGCTGCACCCGCCGAATAAGTTAAAAAGACATTTTTACCTTAATTTTGTCGAAAAGTCCACAATATACATTGTTTGGAAAATGATAGAAAGATTCCTTTAAAAACATATATGATAAAATAAGGTTCTAAATTATGTCAAACCATAGTCTATTAAATAGTAGAAATGGTTTGAATTACATTTAAAAAAACAAGGATGTGGAGGATAAGGAGGTCTCAATAGATACTTATGTATTAACAACCTCTAATATGTAAAGATATTGTAGAATTAACCCTTACATAGTTCAATTCCTTGGTTTAGGGTATGTTAAACTCCATTATAACAGTAAAATCATTGTTATTAAATTATAAAAGAATCATATACCTAAATATTATATCATATATTCTATTCTAATATTTCCTTGTTAATAAAATTTTAGTAGTATCGTCATTTCAGGTGTTAAATGATTTGATTTCCTTTATATGATTGGTTATTTAATCCATATTTGTTATGAATAGGATGTGTTTGATCCATATCCGGAATTATACTAAGTTTATATACATCATTTTTAATCATAAAATGGAAATTATTCTTGAATTATTACGATGGGGAATGAGTCTCGTTGCATCCGTGGAGACTGTAATCCTTACTTACGCACGAGCGAAAATATCATTATATTGATGTTTAAATCATTTGTAATTTGATGTTATATCATATATACAGAACCATTAACATTTTATAATTATTATATACATCATTTATACTCATTATTATTCCCGTCCAAATAATGAAGTGTTTGAATAACATACTACACCACGATGTGGAGACAGTAAGATGTATGTACGCACGTATGGTGACATTTTCCTTCATATGATGTATAGAATAATGAATATTGTTGTACCATATTTATAATAACATCAAAAAATGTAGGAGATAATTTAGTTATTAATTTTTTATGGAAAAAAAATGAAAGAGGAAGTGGAAGAAGAAAATAACATGAAACAGGGTTGGGAAATTATTACCACATATTTGGGTGTTTCCATTTGAGTTGATCAAAAGGGATCTATAGGTTGGATTTATGATAAAATTATGGACACAATGTTTATGTGAGGTATGTTGGAAAGATATTTTGGAATGGGTTGGCTTTTCCAAATGGCTTTGGAGGGGTGATTTTGAGAGAAAGGGAAGATCACTTTTATAAGAGAGGTGAGGGTTAGTTTAAGAAAAGCTTGTAATATTATTTGATAATAAACTCAATTCGTTTAATAATGGATAAAAAATGATTTATTTCAAGTATAATGTTGGAATGGGTCTAAAAACTCCCATCCAATAGGTTTTATACATGTTAAGGTCACCATATTAACCTTATCCCTTAGATTTAACTCTTAGTTAAATAGTTGGACATTTACAATGTCTCTTTGTATTTTTATATTATATTGTTAATAAACAAACTATAAAATGGAAAGAGAACCCCAAGTGGTTCATTATTAATATATATAACAATATCTAAGTCCTTTTTCCTAAACATTGATATTTTGAAATATTATATCAACCAATAATATTGTATTTGGTTTTAAAACTCATTTATGTCAAAGTTGACACTATTTAGTATTTGGGTTTTTTGGAAATCATAACAGCATGATTACTTTGAAAATAAATTATTTAATCAACCCTAACATGTCATATAAAATTATAAAATTGGTGTAATCCCTCAAAAGTGTAAAATTTTATTTATTTGGATATTTATAATATCTATTATTTTAATATTTCATTAATAAGGAAATTTCTGCATCATCATTGAGTCATAAATAAATTAAATTATTACATGTGTAAATTTTATAAATAAAATACCGCTATGTAAAAATTCAATTTAAAATTATAATAAATATTATTAGACGAAATTATCTTATGTATAAAACTATATTAAAAATTATTTAGTTATTAAACTTTGAATTTAAAACTTTTAACTTTTTTAAAATAAAAAAATAATAAATGTCTTAATCAGAAATAAGTGGAAAAAATGGGGTCATATATTATTCCTAATGTCGTTTTTTGTCGAATTAAACTTATCCAATATAATTAGTAAATGTGTGATGAATATTATAATAACATTATTACCCTTAATTACCATATTAACATTTAACCGTGGAAAATAAATGTCAAATATTAATATTCCCCAAAAATTACTTACAAATTTTTGAAAAATATTTTACATATTGATATTAACTGTGTCTCTGTGATTTTCTAAATTCACCTCACAGAAATGGTAAAATTATGTTTTTTGAAAATTTTCATTTGCTCTTGGAATGAGGGTAAAAGACGGTAAAAAGTTCAATAACATTTTAAATATCAAAACTTAATATAAAATGACCCCAATGAATTATAGTGAACACATATAGGTATTATCTATCTATTTTGAACTAAAATAAATTAAAATAAAATAAACAATTTTTAAATAAAATGTCTCTTTTAAACAATAATGTAGTGTTTGTTACTGTTCATCAAAAATTGATGGTTTTCAGAAAAATACCAAAAAATCACCCTAAACTAATTTTGATATTCCAAATCCAAAAATGAAGTCCATTTTGAAAATTAAAATTGATAAAATTTCAAAAAGTGGTTATTACTATTCAAAACTTCTAGGTTCATTAGTCGTGGTGTGTTATAACTTCATGTTGCATACAACGCAAGCTACTGCATTATCCAATGAGAAACGTACCGTGGATGCTTGGGGTGTTTTATTGTCCCCTCCTTAATGTAATTTTGTCATCAAAATTTCAATAATATTACTGCATAAGATGATTTGGGTGGTTCTTCATCATAAGTTCCTCGTGTTCCCACATTTCCTCTTCTATATTTTGGTTTTTCTGCATAGATATTTCAAAAGGCAAGTCATCCAGTTTCTCAACACTGGTTCTCTGGTATCAAGAATTCTGTCAGGTTCTTGGCAGTAAGGCAGATCAGGTTCCATTTCTATTTCATCGTATGTGATTACATGTGTTGGGTCAGGAAAGTAAATTCTCAACATTGATACATGGAATACATCATGAACTTTTATGTGACATAGAGGCTTTTCGAAATGATAATATACAACTCAAATATGTTCTCGAATTTTGAAAGGTTCGATGTACCTAGGATTCAATTTACCTTTCTTATCCAATCGTATAACACCCTTCCATCGTGATACCTTCATGAAAAAATTAACTCCTACTTGAAATTCCAAATCCTTCCTTCTGTTATTGGTGTAAATATTTTCCAACATTGAGCTACTTAGATGTGGGTTTGGATAATCTTCACATTTACCATTGCTTCCCCAATATGTTATGGCCCTACGAGTTTTCTTTCACTAACATCATCCCGACGAGTTGGTGTGCGATATCACTTTTCATATAACTCTTCATATGGTTCCATCTGAATACTTCAATGGAAGATATTGTTATAGTAAAATTATACCATAGGTAAATATTGATCCCACATACCTTGAAATTCATGTCATAAGGTTCTCAACATGTATTCTAAGGTTTGAATAGTCTGTTCGGATTTTCCATCTGTTTGAGGGTGGTAGGCATTGGTCAAATGAAGTTTAGTATCCTCGGCAATCTTAAGTATTTTCCAGAATCATGATGTAAAATGGGGATCATGATAAGAAAAAATCTATAGGGGTTCACCACTAATTCTTACAACTTCATCAATATATAGTCTTTTTTGGCGTTAAAATAGTAAATCTTATCTTATAGAATGAAAATGAGCTGACTTGGTAAGATGATCAACAATTTCTCATATTGCATCATTCCTTCTAAGAGTCTTTGTTAAACCCATAACAAATTCTATCATAATATTATCCCATTTACACATAGGTATAGGAAGAGGTTGCACGACTCCTCCATGATGTTACCATTTAGCATTCACTTGTTCAAAAACCATGCATCTGGAAATAAAAATAGAAATATTCCTCTTCATGTTGTCCCAACATATATGTTCCCTCAAATCTTTATACATCTTGGTTCTCCCAGGGTGTATAGAGAAATTAGATCTATGAGAATCATCTCACAATTCCATTTTTAGATCAGGAATTTTAGGAAGACAACGTATATTCCAAAATTTTAAAATACAATCTTCACATATGAAGTCACTCAATCTCCCATCATTCACATCTTTAATCTACTTTCGAAACTCATCATCATTGGTTTGATAACTCCTTCTTCTTTTTAGTAAATATGGTTTCAAAACCATTTGAAAAAGTTTTGTTATTTCACCATCCATGGTTATTCCTATATCCATCTTTACTATATCCATGAACAAAGGATCCTTTTCAACTCTCATCTTTTTAAAAACAGTATGATCCATTCTCCTCAAAGAATTTTACACCTTATTTTCCTTCCCCGGGTGGTAATGTATTGTGAAATCATAATCTTCAAGTTCTTCAAGCCATCGTCTTTTCCTCATGTTGAGTTCATTATGCGAGAAAATATACTTCAAATTATCTTTATCAGTATATATCTCACAATTTTCACTATAGGGATAGTGTATCTGTTTCTTCAAAGAAAATATTATAGCTGCTAACTAATGATCATGAGTGGAACAGTTTTTTTCCTAAATATTTAGCTGTCATGATGCATAGGGTATAAATATATAATTCTGTATAAGGAAACAACCAAGTCATTTCTTTTAAGCATCACTATAAATAACAAACCACTCATTCCTTGATGGTAGAGTCAATACAAAAGAATTGGAAAATATTCTATTCAGTTCTCCAAGACATTATTTATATTCTTTTCTCCAAAAAAAGTAACTGCTTTACGTGTGAGCTTGGTTAATGGGTTTACCAATTAGAAAAAAATCTGGATGAAACACCGATAATAATCTGCTAATCCAATAAAACTTGGTTCCTCAATTATACTCCTCGATGCTAGCCATTATTGTATTGCTCTTATCACAGAAGGATCAACAAAGATTCAATCATTAAAGGAAATATGGCAAAGAAAAGATTCCTCCTCATGCCAGAACTCATACTTGCTAAACTTCTCATATAATTCATTTCTTCTAAGAGTCTTTAGAATAGTGTTCATGTGATTTTCCGGATCTTTTATTTTTTTTGGAGTATACGAAGTTATCATAAATAAACAACACTTCAAATACATTAAGATATTCATTGATAACTCTGTTTATTAGATCCACAAAAAAAGTGGGTGAATTAGTCAGTCCAAAAGGAATTACTATAAACTCGTAATGACCGTACCTTGTTCAAAATGCTTCCTTTGGAATGTCTTCCTTCTTTACACACAGCTGATGATATCCAGATTGAGGGTCAATATTTTAAAAATATTTATCTTCATGATTTTGGATGAATAAATCATCAATGTGAGGTAGGGGATAAATGTTCATTATTGTTATAGCATTGATCTCCAGGTAGTCAATGCACAACCTCATAGATCAATCATTCTTCTAAACAAATATTACAGTTGCTCCCCATGGAGAAACACTAGGGAGAATAAATCCCTTATTGCTCAAATCCTCTAGTTTATTCTTTAGTTCCCCTAATTCCAAAGTGGTCATTCTACAAGGGTTCTTCGATATGGACAATGAACTAGGAATTATGTCGATAGAAAGCTCAATTTATTGTTCTAGAGGATTTCTTGGTAAATCCTCTGGAAACAATTCAACATATTCTTCCACAATACATTTATCATCTATTTTAGCATTCCTTTCCTCACCCACAGTTTTTTCATTCTCTTCTTCCATAATAATTGAATTTAATAGAGATACTGGGGGTGGATCTAGATAAGAATCAAGTGGTGACATTTCAACTATAAAGAGAAGGTACTCTTTATCATCATCTAAAATTGTAACCTCCTTATTATTACAATAAATTTTCACATCATGGTGTGAAATCCAATCCATACAGAGGATTATTCAAAATTCCATCATGTGTATGATGATGAGATCAGAAGTTAAAGAACATTTATATTCCCTAATGGGAATTGATTCACAAAACATTATTGCGATGATACTTCCCCTAGGAGTTTTGACTGACAACTCCCTTGTTAAGTAAAAATGAAAATATCTAATTTTAATAGAAAACATGGAATAAATGAAACAAAGTGATGATCAATAATCCAATAAATGTTTGGCTAAATTAAAGAAACCATTAAATTACCTACCAACACATCTTTTAGAGTTTCAACCTCAGCAGTATTGATCGCAGAAGCTTGGCCTTTCCCTCATGACCATTTTTGAGGTATGATTCCATGGCGCTATGGACATTCATTTTCATAATTCCCCTTTTCTCTATAATTGTAGCATTCAACAATGACAGCATCTTTCTTCCCCTTGTAATCACTAGCATAGCGGCCTTTTTCACCATAAATTTAATAGATTCACATTACCTTCAAGCATGTACCTAGGTGTTTCTTTCGACATTTACCGCAGGATGTTTATTAAACTTTTCCCTTCTTCCACTTATTTCCATTACAATATTGTTCAGTAGATCTCTTCTTATCTAACTTTGCTTTGAATTTGTTAGACTTAGAGAATTCCTTTTCTATCTTGATAGTGCATGAGACAATATATTTGTATAATGAGAGGGATTGTGAGACTAATGCCTAATGGAGAAATGGATTAAACCCACAAAAGAATAGATCAATATTATTCCATGGGTTATATATGTAATCTGCTACATTCCTTTATAACATTGTAAATTTATCCTTATACTTTGTTACATTATTATACTCATTTTTCCTCAGACACAAAAATTGTCATTCTATATCTGCTTGATGGTCACGAAGAATGTATTTTTCTATGAAAATATCTTTAAACACCCTCATTCCATGTCCAATACTACTTAATATTCCTTTGTGTTTTGGATTAATAACCACCATTGATCAGCAACTCCCGTGAGGCAATAAACTGCCATGACAACATCTTCCCTTTTTATAGTCTCCAAAGCATGAAATATTTTCTCTAAGGAACATATCATTTTCTCACCTTCCAATGGATTTTTAATCCCATTGAATTTTGGGGGTTGTTTCCCCATGAAGGGATCTAATATTGATCATCTATTTTGTGGATTAGGGTGATCCATACGGGATGGTTATTTTTCATAACTTGAGTGAGTTAGATCTGTATGGTGATAAGAAGATCAGCACCAGTTGCATCACTAGCTCCACTATAATTATAATGTGTAGGAAGGAAATCCTTAATTGGATTACGTGTGTTGATACAGTTTCCATTCCTTCCATTAGGAACCATTTCAAAAAATAGCATATACTAGATAAGTTTATGAATCACAATACATAATTCCAAACTTGTTAAACACTTAACGGAAATTGAACAATTTATTAATATAATCTATAATCATAAGAAAATTTCTTTGAGGATGTATATACTCATAAATCCGTCATAACGGTGTGTAATGAAAATTCGAATTATCCTACACATATCCCCCAGGAGTGTTGTTACCAAGAGTGTAGCAAGGCTCGTTGTCGTGTATAATGATACCCCGGGTCAGTCCTGAAACTCATTATTGATGCTTTCACTACAATGTATATCTATGCCAGAGCCACATCTACCTTCTCGTATCCAAACAGTGATGTATTGTTTGGAAAACTCACAAAATAACTACATTACAAAAATTCTAGAAAGTTATTATGTATTAATCCTCAAAGTCTATCTTAGGGTAATGTTCTCCAATGAATGTTTTTCTAAATCTAGATTCAATGTATTGTACTAAACTTCTTCTGATACAAACTGTAATGCTCCAAACCCAGTTACCCAGAGTCAGTGAATTATTATATTACATTGTCATGATCATAAGGTATCAAATCCCAAAAGACTGATCAGTTTATTAGCCTTGGAAGTTCTAGATACATTCATAAGTATTAGATTACACTAGTTTGTCTAATGATACCTACCAATGCATCTATGAGCTACAACGTGCTCCACCATTCACAAACTAATTCCAATGCGTTCCCCACATGAAAAGGGTGAAACATGACATGAACTTTGGTATTAAAACTAGCATACTAAATGTTAATACTTTTACCGTAAACCAGGAATGGTATAAAAATAACACATTCATAGTCAATAATATCAATAAACCTTAAATAAAATTTTAAAGATATGTATCATAATGAATCAATTTCACACAAGTGTAAAATCCATCAATGGATGTTGAGAAAAGACATTCTTACCTTAATTTTTTTTTGAAATTTTCATAAAGTACCTTGTTTAGAAAACGATAGAAAATTTCATTTAAAAGTATATATTGTCAAATAAGGGTATATATGACTTTAAACCATAGTCTAGTAAATAGTATAAATATTTTGAATTACATTTTCATGAAAACATGGATGTGGATGATAAAGAGGCCCTAGTTGATACTTATGTATTAACAACCTCAGATAAGTAAAGAGATTGTAGAATTAACACTTACCATGTACTTCTCCTTGGTCAAGGGAAATTTAACCTCAAATGTAATAGTTTAATCATTTTTATTAAATTATAAAAGAATCATATACATAAATATGATATCATATATGATCTTTCAATATTTCATTGTTAATAATATTTTAGTAGTATCATTGTTTCGGGTGTTTACTGATTTGTTTTCCTTTATATGCATTGTTATATAAGCAATGTTTGTTATGAATAGGATTTATTTGATCCCTATATAGAATAATATTATGTTCCTAAAAAAATTTAGTCATAAATTGAAAAGTATTATTGAATGATTACAATGGATAATGAGTCTCATCATGTTCGTGGTGACGATAATCCGTACGTACGCACGAGCAGTAATATCATTTTATTGATGGTGAAATCATATTAATTAGATAGTGTATCATATATAATGAATATTTAAAATTTTATATTTATCATTTATATCAGTTTACTCATTATTATACCCATCCAAATAATGAAGTGTTGAAATAATATACTAAACCATGATGTGGATACGGTATGCCGTACGTACACACGTATGGTCACGTTGTCATTCATTGGATGGATAAAATAAAGAATATGGTTGTACCATATTTATAATAATATCACAGTGTGTTGGAGGTACTAGAGATATTATTTTGGTTTGGAAACAACAAAGAAATAGGATGTGGAAGAAGAAAAGAACTTGATAGAGGGTGGTGAAATTATTACCTCTTCTTCAGGTGTTTCTTTTTGATTTGATCAAAAGGGATCCATAGGTTGGCTTTCTAATCAAAGTATAGCCTCTTGGTTGAATTGAGGGAAGTATAAAAGATATTTTGGAAGGGGTTGGCTGAGCCAAATGGCTTTGGAGGTGTGACTTTGAGAGAAGGGGAAGTGCCATATTATAAGAGAGATGATGGTAACTTTAGGAAGAGCCTGAAATATTACGTTATAATAAATTAATTTTTAGTTTATAATGGATCCAAAATTATTTATTTCGAGGCTAAGGTGGTGATGGGTTGATAAAACCTCAAACAATAAGTTTTAGACAGGTTTAGGTCACCATATTAACTTTATCTCTTAGATTTAACTCATAGTTTAATAGTTTGAAATTTTACCATGTCTCTTTGTATTTTTATATTTTATGAAAAATAACCTTACTATAAACAGCCAAGTGAATTCCATATGGTTAATAATTAATATATATAACCTTATCTATGTCCTTTGGCTGAAGCATAGATTTTTAGGAATATTATATCTAACAGTAATATTGTATTTGTCATAAAAACTCATTTATGTCAATTTTGACACTATTTAGTATTTGGTTTCTATGAATATCAGAAAACAATTATTACATAAAAAAATTATTTAATCAACCATAACATGTCATATTATCCTATATAATTTGTGGAATTCATCAGTAGTCAAAAATTACATTTATTTGATTATTTATAAGATAAATAATTTTAATCTTTCATTAATAAGATAATTATTGCATCATCATTATGTCATAAATAAATTACATTATTCAAGGTCTAAAAATTATAAATAAAATTCCTTTATGTAATAAATCTTTTTATCTTTCTAATTTATATTTATAGTTGAAATTATCTTATGGATAACCAAATATTAAAAATGGTTTAGTCATTAAACAATGAATTTAACACTTTTAACTCTTCTTCAAATAATATTATAATAATTGTCCTAATCTAATCCAGGTGGACCAAAGGGGGTAATATTTTATTCCTATGGTTTTTCTGTTCGAATTAAACTTATCAAAAAGAATTAGGACACATGTTAGGGTAATTATAATATCATTTTTACCCTTAATTACCCTATTTACTTTTAATAGTGGTAAATAAAAGTCAAACGTTACTGTTCATTAAAAATTATTTTGATTTTATTGAACCATATTTTACCTACTGATATTAGTCGTGTCTCTTGGAGTTTTTAAATTCAACTTACAGAAATGGTAAAATTTAGTTTTATGAAAATTTTCAAAGGCTCCTATAAGGTGGTTAAAAGACTGTAAAAAGTTTAATAAATTTTTATATATCTAAAGTTATTATAAAATGAATCCAGTGAATTACATTAAAAATATATTTGTATTATATATCTATTTTGACCAAAATTAAATTAGAATAAAATAACTAATCATTTAAATATTAATCCATTTTAAACAATGACGTGGTGTTTTTCACTATTCATAAAAAATTGAAAGTTTTCAGAAAAAATACCAAATAATCATCCTAAACTAATTTTGATTTTCCAAATCCAAAAATGAAGACCATTTTGAAAATTAAAAGTTATAAAATTTCAAAAAGTGTATATTACTATTTATAACACTTACTTTCATTGGTAGTGGTGTTTTAATACTCCACGTTGCGTACAAGGAAAGATACCACATTATTCAAAGGGAAACATACTGTGGAAGCTTGGGGTGTTATAGCTCTGGAAGAGATGTATCTTGGGGTAAAACCTGAAAACACTACATTGAGCTAGACTCGAACATGAACAATTTTATGACAATGGGCCTTGCTTCACTCTTGGTTACAAAACTCCCGAGGGATATTCTTAGGATAATTAATATTTTCGTTACAAAACCATTAAGAAGGATTTATGAGTAAAAAAATCAGCAAAGAATCCGTTTTTAGGATTATTAAACTATATGTGTGAAAATATTCAATTAATGTTGAGAATTAATATTGTTTTTGGATTATATAATATGATATGATCTAACCATGTCTATGTCATCATTTATAAATAGTTCCTAGTAGAATGAATGAGAATTCAAGTAATACTCATGATCCAAAGAGTCAGATGGATCATTCATATAATGGCCTTAAGATATCATTTAGAAGGGAAATAGTATCTAGTGTATTCCCATCATATGAAGAAATAGTATCATGGGTTAATAAGATAATTAAAGAATTCCCTAAGTCATAAGGATTTGAAGGGAATCCAAAGAAGAAGAGGATGGTAGAGAGAATGATTGATAAGCGAAGAAGGGAAAGAATGATTTTATAATATGTTATAACTATGGAAAGAATCAACCTGGGAAGTACTTGAAAGGAATAAGAGTTTTTTGTAAGTGTGCAGAAAAAGGCCACCAAGCTCGTATCTACAAGAATAAGAAATGGTTTCAAATTTTCAATGCTTCATCTCCATAGAGTTGGGACTCTAGAAGATTCAATTTCCCAATCATCAGAGTATACCAAAAATGATTCTATTGGATAATAATCAAGTTATGATACTACCACAAATGATGAATAATGATTAGTGATCTTAAGTCATTATTAAAGAATTGTGCCATTTTAGTATTGCATTAATGATGTACAAGTTATAATAATTACAAAGTATATAAGGATTCTATTGTAGTACTATTTCATTAAGGATTTGAGATTGTATAGTACAAAGTATTGTTACATAGTTTCAAGTTTAACAATCTGAAAAAAAAATATGGCTGGGAGAAAAAAACCCTTAATCTATTTCAGAAACTAAGAAAGTGATTTTGGATTAAGATATTATTGATTTGGAAAAATTATATTCTATATTCTGTGCTACCTTGAAACAAATTAATTTTTTGTTTATTCCATCATTGTTGGAGTTTACAAAATATAGGGATATAATTAGTATATTCGGTATTCTATAAAGAATAATGGAACATGTATGTACTTAGAATGGTTTTATTTTAATTCAGGGTGTTACCATGTTTCTGAGAATATATGATTGAGGTATTTACATGTTATTACATGGAAAAAAGAGATCTTCATTATTTTAACCTTCTTTATAAATATTTGACGGTGAGTTTGGACCAAAGTATTTGGGATAAGTAAAATGGTAGGAATGAATTAATTTGGTAATTGGATACTATTGATTAAATTAAAAACATTTCTTATGATTATTTTTGAATTGTTATAAAAAGGGCAACCTTGAGGTTAGGCAACACTCTGTCGTGTCCGGTAGGGCCGCGAGACTTGAACCCGCAAATGACGGGTGATAAGGGTTCATCACCTACCACTGGCATACGTGATGTCCTACTTAGTATAATGTAGTTTTTTAATGGTCTGATAGATGGATTATAAATTCATTATTTTTAGAACCCTAAACTATTAGGATAAATATAATATATTTTAATTCTATTATCTTTTTGAGTGGAAGATGAGTTTATGCAAGAAGTTAGTTGAAGGATGGAACTTTGATTGTCAAGTATTATATTTCTCATATTATATGAATAAATTTATTCTTAAAAATTTGGGAAGGTATGTTAAAACAAAAAATGTGTTATATTAATACCTTATGATTTTTGAAATGATGATATTTAAATCATCATAGATTTATCGCTTTGAGGACCTCAATATTCTGTTTATTGTTCACTTGTACGTGATTGATGACCTCAATCACTCCATATAAATAATTATGTTTTCACCCAAATTATGTGTCTCTAATTTCCACCAATGTTCTCCTATTAGATATCATAATTTGGTGGTGACATTCATTTCCCTTTCCCTCTCATTAAGTCAAAATTTTATTTACCCTATTTCTGATGTGGGTTTTCCACAAAGGTATTTTCTATTTTCAACATTTTATTTTTCAATAACAATTTAAAATATCAAGGATGCAATTAATTAAAGGAGGGTATAATGCAACACCCCATAATATTACAATACGTTGTCTCTTTAATGTAATTCAATAACTTGTGCCACACACAACACCATGTTCGCGCGCACCATGAGTTATCAAACTAGGTGTTTAAAAAGCGATTTTGAATAGTAAAAATTTAATTTTGAATTTTATATACTCCATATAATATGAACATCCATATTATGTGTTTTTTTAGACATATTATAAGAAAAAATTTAATTTTTCTCATAAAAAATTGTTTTAAAAAATGATATTTTACCACCATTTAATAGAGAACCCTTTTTAAATCCAATATTTAACACTTTTATATATTCAATTTGACAAAATAAACTTTTTCTTTAGATTCAAGAAATATAAATTTAGTTTCCATAAATTATTGGTGTTTTTTTCATAACAATCATATTTTTATGAATAGAACAAAAATTCTAAATTTTAATTGAAAAAAACTTTTTTATCAAAAACTTTTTAGTGAAAAATTATACAATTGAATGGTTTTGAAGTATAATTATATTTTATTTTTACAATTTAATACAATTTTGTTCATTGGATATAATTTTACATTTAAATTAGAAATAAAAATATATCAATCTTTTGATAGTTTTTACTTCTCAATAACTCACTCTCTGGTTTAGACAATGAGAATTAATTTTAAATTAATTAATTCAATTTCTATGTTTTGAATTTTGTAAAATAGACATCATTTTTGAATTTTTTAATATAAAAATTATCTTAGAGTGATTTTTTTTATTTTTTCTAAAAAAATTCAATTTTGATGAATAATGAAAAATAATGCATTGTACATAAAATCTGAGTGACACAGTTAACATCCGTAAGTAAAATGTGGTTGACTAGGATGATAAAATGTTTTTGTGAGTACTAAATTTTGAATTTTATTTAGCACAGTAAAAATTAAATAGGGTAATGAAAAATTAAAATGATTTTATAATTACCCCGAAACATTTCCTAATTATATTGGATAAGTGTATTTCGACAAAAATCAAGCTTATGAAAAACAAAAAGCTTTTTGATCCATTTGGGTTACATTATAACATTTAAAATAATTTATTTAGAGAAGAGTTAAAAGTGTTATATTAAAGGTTTAATAAATAAGGAATTTTTAATATAGGGTTACATATAATATAAATTCGACTATAAATATTAATTAGAAAACTAAAAATATTCCCTACATCATAAAATTTTATTTATTATTTTTATACATTAAATAATAAAATTTATTTTTGACACAATGATGATGTAGTAATTAACTTATCAATTAATGATTAAAATAATATATATTATAAATATAAAAATAAATGAAAATTGAGACTGATGATGGAATCCCTGAATTTTCTAGGTGAATATGTCATTTTAGGGTATATTTAAAGTATTTTTTTAAAGTAATCAACTTCTTATGACTTTCACAAAAACCAAATACTAAATAGTGTCAAAATTGACATAAATGTGTTTTTCAAAATAATACTATATTATTAAATTATATAATATTCCTAAAATTTTAATTATCGAAAAAAGGACAAACATAATGACGTATATGTCATTAATGAACCACATTATGTTCTCTTATAATACCAAGAAGGTTCAGCCAAGGGTGAAGGACCCATGGCTCCAAACTTTATTGAAAAGAAAGATGAAACAGTACATAAGAGTTTAGGAGATGTTAACATGAAGTAACCCACATCTTAAACAAAACACAAGTGCACATCCAGAAGTTACCTTTTCCGAGGCCGACCACGACCCCTGGCTCCACCCGATCAGTAGGATGTCGACCTCCCCCCCTTTGATTCCCCATCACAGGAATCTTAGAAGAGGAGTCCCTGTGCATTGTATCTTCAGGTATTGCATCCTGAAGAAAAGTGGATTGTTGCTCCTTCAATTCATGAGGCCCTTCTTGCACCCCTTTTGTAACATGCACATCCCTGTCCAAGGCATCAGCTACAACCTCAGCATCAGATATCCCAGTACACCTTCTATTATTGCATCCTGCACTCTTCAAACCATCTAAATTAAGTAAATCAAATTCAGGATTATTAATGTTTTCTAACATGGAGAAGAAATTAGCAACTGGTTTATACGCAGCAACTGAATCCTTTTGTTCCACCACCACTGAGGGGTCCAGCTCCAGATTTCCTAAATTATCCTGCTCCACATTAACCAGGGAAGAATCTGTCCTGTGGAGACAGTCCTCCCCTGAATCTCTTTGTGAGTTAACGGATTCAGCAGCAATTAAGATTGCTTGATTTCCTTGTTGCTCCAGTTTCCCTTTCCTAGCCTGCTTGACATAATCAGCAGGCTTTGTCTCATGTAGACAGTCCTCCCCTTGAGCAATATGGTAAAAGGTAAACTATTTAACTAAGGGTAAAATATAAAAGATAAAGTTAATATGGTGACCTGAACTTGTATAAAACCTAATGTTTGATAGGATTTTTATCCATCCCTACTATATCATCGAAATATATCATTTTGGATATATTTGAAACCGAAAATAATTTCAGAATAAATTAGTTTTTCATGCTTTTTCTATAGTTGCCCTCACCTCTCTTATAAATTTCTCCTTCCACTTCTCTAACTTTCACATATCCAAAGCCATTTGGCTAAGACAAACCCTACTCAAATATCCTCAAAACATCCCCCACTTATACCATGTGTCCTAACATTGATCATAAATCCAATCTAAGGACCCATTTTTTCAAATCAAAAGGAAACACTCGAAGAAGAGTTAATTATTTCATCACCACTTTCAGTGTTCTTTTCTTCTTCGTCCACTTACTCCTTCATTTTTTTCACTTACTAAAGTAATAACTAAAGTACCTTATACACACTGATAGTTTATTATAATTATTTTAAAACCATATTTATTATTCTATCCATCCTATCAATGACAACATCACCATACATGTGTACGTATGGCTTACCTTATCCACACCGTGGTGTCATTTTTTAATCAACACTACATTATTTGAATGGTAATAATAATGATTATAATTAATTTAAATAATGAATTTAACATGTTAATTATTATTTATATATACTATAACATCCAATTAAAAACTGTTTTACCATCGATTGAATGATATTGTCGTTAGGTCGTACGTGCGGCTTACCATCAACATGACATAATGAGATTCATCTTCAACGATTACCATTCAAGAATTTTTAAAAAATATATATATTGATTAAGTATTATATATATGAAATAATATTTATATAGGAATAATATATATTTCTTTAGAAAAATATATTTCATTTACTTACTTTTATACTACATGATAAGAAAACAGAAACAATGTTCATGCGTACTTACGAACTACTGTATCCATGAATGAGGTTTCCATTTCATATATATATATGTATTATAAATATTTATATTATGAATATATATTATGTATAAATCATTTTTTATATTCATTAGTTATGTAATTCATGATCTAAGTGATACGATCTAGAATAACATGTTTAAACACATATGATAAAGAAAGTGATTATTACCCAAAATGTTATAAGGACATTTTAATTATTATTCAATGGGAAGTATAAAGTAATAAATGAATCATATATGATATCATAAATATTAATATAGTTATTTTTTAATTTAATAAAATATTATGGTCATTATACTGAAGGATAAATATACCCTTGACTAAAGGAAAGTACAAGGTAAGAGTTAATTTCTCAATCACATTATTTACCAAGATTGTTTATGTGTAAGTATTTATGAGGAAATTTTTATCATTCATGTCCATATTTCATTAAAATGTTTTTAAAATTAATATTTTAAGGTTTTGGGAAGGGAATCTTTAGAAAGATCATACTTTTTAATGTTTTAATGATTTATTCATCAAAATATTTTTAATTAATATCTATGTTTTAAAATATATTTTAAGGATTTATTTATATGGGCATGATTGTTTTAAAATTTAAATTCCTTTTAAAAAGTGTCAATGTGGTATGAGACACTTTGATTCAAAAAAATCTTTTAAATTACTTTCATTATAAATACATTACATTTAAATGATTACACAAAAATATATATTTCTGTCAATGATTTTCACTAATAATTTTCAACTATGTCAACATATATTAATGGATATTATTTTTTATTTAGGTTAATTTTTTATAATACAAACTTCTATATTGTATTGAATGGGTTATGATATGTTTGACTATGGATGTGCCATTTTTATACCATTTTTTGTTTATGGATAAAGTATTGACATTTGGTATGGTAGTTTTAATAAAAATGTTTATGTTATGTTTCATCATTTTCATATATGGAAGACATTGGACTTAGTATGTGGCAGGTGGAGCCGCTATAGCTCTTTGATGCATCGGTAGGTCTCTTGAGACAAATTAGTGTCTTGGCACAAGGCCTTTACAAAATTATTATTTGTAGTCTTAGCATGAGGCCTTGACATTGTTGTTATGATGTCTAACATTATGTATTTTATCATTATGAAATTAATTATTACATGTGATTATTATAATTGTAGAATACCAATGTTCATGTTTATTTGGTAATGTTTGATTTATTTCTAGAATATTATGTAAATGTTTTATGTTTAAATGGATGTTGTTTTTATTATACTTATTTCCTAAAATGTTTATATAGTATACTAAATCATTTACCCTTATTGAGCATATGATCTCACCACTTTCTTATGTTTTGTTTTCCCATGATTCCAAGAAGTGTATTATGATTGATATGAAGGTTTTATCTTGGAGAATAACGGTGTTCTCAAAGGATTATTTATGATGTGTTTTATGTTTCAATATGTAATATAATTTTCATGTATGTAATCTATTTTCCATTAATACTAAACCAATTGGTCATTCGGGACATGATTCATATAATCATAACAATGTATTAAAATAATGCACCGGTTATGGGCTTCTGGGGTCGGGGCATTCCAGGTATGATAGTAATAATATGATGTTTCTAGGGATTATGGATTAGAATCATAATGTAATGGTATGGTGTAATAAAATTAATGTTTTATTTATCATTATTAGTAAATTACTTTACCATGTATTATAAGAAAACTATATAGATTTAAGTCATTACACTATAATATTCTTATATATGGGGAGGTAATTTTTAATTTCTGTTAGTTTTTAAGGTAGATTATTTCATCAATTTGTAAATTGCTAAAATATTTCATTATGATGACCATTACATATTCATTTTTAAATGTACTCATATATTTCCAAATTTGTTATAAATATTTTGAATAGACGAAATTGAATTATGAAAGGCACTGTTGTGGGCGCCCTCAAATGATTTATGGTTTTTGGAGTACTTAGGTGTAGTAGGGTGGCTAACCAAGGTCATCTCTCAAAGGAGGAAGTATATTTAGCAATATATTAAACGTATTTTGAAAAAAAGTAAATAATAATAATAATTAAAAGAATGGATTTTATTAGCATTTATAAACATTGATGATGTTTTCTGGAAGAAGATTGAATTGTTTTCGAAATGCAGTTCGATTAAAATGACACAACAAGGAGATGTTATTAGAAAATATTTAAAAGGTGTAATAAATATAACTAAATATCTTCCATTAATTATTAATCATTATCATTTAAATTTAAATCCACTTATTTATGATCCTCTAATTCTTTAACCCTTGATCCCTATGGGAGATAACTCAACCATAAAGATGGAATTAGTTAAAGCCGAGGCTAGCTTTGGAACATGCAATCATAGAACCATGCTTTGATTGATTTTCTAAATATATCTTATGTTAATTGGTAAATTATTACACATATACATTCTGTACTATGATGAATAATTGTGTTTATGGATTATATTTGATACCTAAAAATTTATCCGGTGTGGTCTTGTATTACCGATTAAGATCGCGCTCTCACAATTCACACAATACTCGATGTCGCGTGTTTTGGTGTTAATTGTTCAAATGTTTGATTAGTTTCATCTTATCTTAAAAGTATATTAATGGATTATATTATGTGAATTACAGTAGATCAATGATTCAAAATAATTATATAAAGATGGTAGAAGATAGATCGATCACTAAGAAAACTACTCTTCCATGGGCAATGTGGTCATTGTGGAGATGTTTTTCATGATCAACGGATTGAATGGTTAAAACCCAATATTGTCTCCACTCTTGAATTCCCACCAAAATAGAAAGATTTATAGGATGATAAATGAAAAAAAGATAATAAAAGTCATAATTAAATAATAACTAAGGAGTTTATTACAAAAAAGAATGTATTACAACATGAAGAATAAGAAGAAGAAGGCTTCGTCGAACGGATCCCTGATCCAAGAGATACCCTTATTGAAATGGTTGGATAATTGGAGTGGATTCACTACTTATCTACCGTAAACATCCCAATGAACGTCACAACCCATCCCAAAGATAAAAATCTAATTTATAGAGTATAGGGGAGGAAATGTTTACAAAGGTTTCAAGTGTGAATGGGGAATCTCGGCCAAATATTTTGATCTAACATGCATAGCACATTTTAGCTCCAAAACACATGCACACGTTGTTATTCCAGAAACATTATTTATGAAAAATTGGTTTGGAGGTATTCTCTCAAAATTTGGTCTCAATATAAGCTTGGATGAAGATGTTATGGCCCAAATAGAGAACCAATATCCAATCTTGCGAGTCCAGCCCACATTTGACTTCATGGTCCATTTAGTCTAACCAAATGCATGTTTTTTTGCTCTAGTTTCCTAAAAAACTATTGTATCCCATTAATTCAGGAACACAGTTACAAAATTTCATGTTCAATTAATAAATATAAAAATATTTATCTATGAAATACTACAGTGCACTATAATGTGTAAAACTAGAATTTTCATCAATTTTTCAAAATGGATGATCTAATCCAGAATATTCCATATATGAACATAGTGACCAAAATATGAGGAAATTATATCATTTGTAATCAATAAAATACCCCATAACATTGTCTTTTGTCAACTCCCCACACTTACCCTTTTTCTCTTCTGGGAAAACCTCATATCATGTATTCTAAATAATTGTGACAAATAAACATCAATATCAAACGAAAACAAATTTTAAAACACATAACATTGAGATAAATAAATTGCACACCAAGAAACAAATGATATCATGACCCAAAAAAATAATTATTTATTTTTATCCATTTATATAATTCAATATATTTCCACTTCATTTATCATCCCATGGACCAAACACATACCTCACTTGAATTTTCTCTTATTACACACATGTCAAATTTTCCGCAATTTCTTTCTCATCCAAACTCATACAAGGGTAACCATAGGCTTGATAAATTCCTACATTGCAACCTTAAGTGTGCCATGGACATATTTATATCATGATGACTTTTCGTGGTTGTTCTATGGCGTTGGGTTGGTATGATTTAGATGTGAAAAATTACAAGGATGAATGAGGGAGTATTGACTGTTTTTTAAGAAAAATTTCATTAATCTAATTTTCACTTAAATATGGTCTCCTCCTCAATCCCCTTTGCATCTATTCATATTCATCATCATGAAATATAATGGAATTTTCACACCATCCAATGTTTCATTAGAAAAAATTTTAATCTTCTCAAACATGATTTTCTTTAATTCTCTAGATATGCACAAATTTCTCTATCTATTAGAATCTCCAAAAAGGAATAGCTTCACTTATCATTAAAGCTCGAGAGAAGGCACATATTTCAATATAATTTTTTTCTTCATCTTCAAACACATATCTTCATAAATTAATGTTCCTCCCAATGTATCACAAAATGTGGTAGCACAACAGAATACAGTTTCCCCCACACTTAAGTTCAACTAGATTATGAAATTTTACATCAAGAGTTGGTTGGATAAGGATAATTGTCTTGTAATGTGGAAAACCTCAGAGGATATTCATAGAATCTAAGGGATGAAAAGATTAAATTTTCATGGTATGCCATTATAAAAAATATTATTTGAAATAGGTCTTTAATACTAAACAAATTGATCAATAATTTAAAACATAAGAACCTCAAACCCTCATGTTTTTATATGAATAAATCAAATTATGTTTATATAAAGCATGGTTTGGTCCCTCAAAAAATGAGGTAAATCTAATCAATATGAAAATAATGGATCAGAGGCCTCACAAGAATGTGATTTCAAATATAGAGCTAATAAGATGTGGTATGTGACTCAAAATTCAGAGCACTTCTCATGAAATTACTAAATATTTGAACTTTCCACAATGTTATTTTAAGAATTCACTTAAGCTCAGTTTCATGGGTAAAATTATTTAACATATTGATATGAATTTGAAAAATGGTGATGAGAATCATTTCAGCACAAAAGATCCAAAAACACACAAAAATTTTTATAATAAACACACAAAACAAGAAAAACAATGAATTGTTTTTAAAAATCATTGAAAACCGAAAAACAATTGAAATTACTAAACTAAATGTTTCCCTCCCCCACACTAAAAATATTGCATTGCTCTAAATGTGATCCTATGAGATGATATGTGCACATGAAAATCATAATTTTTAATATGACAAAGAGTTAAAAATTAAACTGTTAGGAACTACCTCATATGCTTAATTGATAATGGGGTTATGAAGTGTGATGAAATCCACTGAAACAGTAGGAAGTCCCTCAATGTATCTGTTCAAACATTTCCCATTGATTGAAAATATTTTTCATGGGTCCTATTGTGTGATCTCACGACTCCATAAGGAAAAACATTAGTCACATCATAAAGGACGTAACCACCTAGAACACAACTTATTAGGCCTTATCTTCACTCGTGAACTATAGAGAAATACTTTCTCTCCAACTAGAAATTATCATTTTTGGATCATTTTTTCATGAGATTCTTTTGATCTTTCCTTGTAGATCATTGAGTTCTCATATGAAGATAATCGAATCTCCTTATGTTCTTGAATTTTCAGCTTCCTTTGGATTCCAACTTTGGTGGAATCCATGTTTCATTTTTTATAGCCCATTAAACCCAATAATAATCTTCCACATGGAGATGACACGCTTTACCAAAAAACAATCTTAAATGGGGACACACCAATAGGTGTATAGTATTATTTCCTATAAGCTCATAACGCATCATCCAAATTCATTCTCCAATCCTTCTTATTTGGTTGCAAATTTTTATCCAAAATTTGTTTCAAATCACAATTTGAAACCTTATCCTTGCAATTTTTTTGGGGGTGGTATGGTGTTGATATTTTTTGTTTTACCCCATACTTACAAATAAGGAAAAACAGATTCTAATTGCCGAAATGTGTCCCATGGTCACTAATGATGGCCTTCGTTACTCCAAACCATCAAATAATCTACACCATGACAAAGTCCACAAGAACATGAGAATCATCATTCCTGGGGTCCCTATCCTCCACCCATTTTCTCAAATAAACAAAGATAAAAAATATATAGAGGAAACTAGATGAACTAGGAGAAGCACCAATAAAATCAATGCACGATACTTTAAAAATATTATTGAATAATATCTGTTGTTGGGGAATCTCATGTCTCCTATAAATATTACTAGAGTGTTTCCAACGTGTGAACGACTTACAAAACACAAGAGCATCATGAAATAAAATAGTCCAATACAATCCATAGTCCAAAACATTCCTAGCTATCTGTTGGGGTCCAAATTGTCCACCACAAGAAAGTGTGTGAATAAAATTAAGAATAGAATCAAACTCATGATCAGGAACACACATCCACAAAACATGATCCTTACATAATCTCTAGAGGTATGGATCATCCCACAAACAATACAATGACCATAATTTTAAATTTTAGAATTGATATTTCATTAAATTTGTAGGTATTTCAGAGGAAACAAGGTAGTTAACTAAATATTCACACCATGGATGTGTACCTGAAATGGAAAAAATATGCTCATCGGGGAAAGTGTATTGAAGTGGTTCCTGGTCCTTGTTGTTATCCTCTAGGGTGTGAGTAAGACAACTCATGTGGTCCGCCACCATGTTTTTGGCCCCCATCTTTTCCCTTATCTCAATATCAAATTTCCGAAGAAGAAGCATCAATTGGATATGTCTGGGATTTTCATCTGGCTTCTCCAAGAGGTACCTCAGAGGTGCATAGTCAGAAAAAACAACTACTATAGAGCCCAATAAATATGAAAGAAATTTATCTAAATAAAATAAGATAGAAAGAAACTCTTTTTACGTGGTTGTGTAGTTTGATTGGGCAGAATCCAGTGTCCTTGATGCGTATGCAATCACACATGACTTTCCCTCCACTCTATGATATAAGACAGCTCAAACCGCGAAGTTGGTGGCCTCACACATAAGCTCAAATAGAATCTCCCACCGTGGGGGGCTGTATGATTGGTGTAGTGGTCATACACTTCTTTATCTCAAAAATGGAAGTCTTTCAAGAATCATAAAACACAAAATCATAATCCTTTTTAATTAATCATGACATACGACGACTAATCTTACTAACATCTTTGACGAAGTGCTGATAAAATCCAACTTTCCCTATGAATGATCTAATACACACACACATAAAGAATATGGTATTTATGAAATAATATTAACCTTATATCTATCAACCTCCATTCTATGTTTTGACACTACATTCCCTAATACAATGCCATGTTATACCATGAAATTACACTTTTCAAAGATCAAGACCATATTCATCTCAATACAATGATTCAACACCATTCCCAAACTACATAGAAACTAATCAAATGAGGATCCACAAACGGTAAAATAATCCTTAAATACCACTGTTCATGTATCAATAAAATCAGAAAAAATACTCACCATGCATCTCTGCAAAGTACCTGGGGAATTACAAAGTCCAAATGACATCCTCTAGTAGGAAAATGTACTAAAAGGATAGGTGAATGTAGTCTTCTCCTAATCCTCCAGAGGTATAGGAACCCGAAAATACCCAAATATATCCATCCAAGAAACAATAATGTGTCTTCTTAGCTATTCTCTCGAGCATTTGATCAATAAATGAGAGAAGGAAGTGGTCTTTGCGAGTAGATTGATTCAGTTTCCTATAATCAATACACACACAAACTGTTTGGCACCCTCATTGGATCTAACTCATCTTTCTCATTTTTAGCCAATGTAACTCCATTTTTCTTAGCCACAACCAGAATAATACTTAGCCACTGAGAATATGAAATGGTAATGAGTATACCAACCTTGAGAAATTTATCAACCTCTTTTTAACAACCTCCAAATGTGTTGGATTGTGTCTCCTTTGTGGCTGCCTAACCGGTTTAGCCCCATCCTCCAAAAGAATATTTTGCATGAAAATAGAGGGGCTAATACCTGACATGTCAGGCAAGTTCGACCTGTTTTCCTTAATGTTCTTCCTCAAATGATTCAAAAGTTTTTCTTCATGTTCAAAAGGGATAATGTTTGAAATTATAATAAGTATGTTCTTACATCTTAATATGTTTGAGTATTTAATATTTCGTGGTAATTGCATGAGCTCCAATGTTGGGGCTGATGTTGGTTGGAAAACTTGATGGAACTGAAATATTTGCACAATAAACTTCAATTTTAGAATATACATCATCAAAATCAATGAATAATGTATTAAATACATCAGCATACTCAATATATATGTCATAATAATAGTACACATTATCAAAATCATAATATGAATCCATTTCAAAATAAAATCTAAAAGAGTCTTGTGTAATAGGAACATGTGTGGAAGTAATCTTAGTCATTAATCTAGAACCAATACTCATGACCTTTCTAAGAATAGAATAATCAAATTACCATTGGTTTTTATTTGGTGGTTCAAAATGGGAGATAATAAATGTCGAATGGTCTTTTTTGGAGTACTTCATGGAGTCCACAACATTAAATATCACCACTTCAACCACAAAATCCATGTAAAGTGTACCTTCATTGACATTTATGATAGTTTTTCTAGTTTTTAGGATGGTTCTACCTAAGATAATGGTATCATGTAAACATACCTCATTATCCTCCATTATAAGCACACATAAATCAGATGGAAATATCAAATCTCTTACTAAGACAAGGACATCATCATGGACTCCTGCTGGATATGTCGTAGATATATTCACCAAATACACCACCACTCTCATCGGATTTAACTCACCAAACTTTAATGAAAGAAATATAGAAAGAGGAATAACATTTATGGAATCTCCTAAATCACAAATTGCATCAGAAAAGTGTAACTCCCCTCTGGTTCATAGGATGGTGAATATCCATGTATCCTTGTACTTTTTTGGCGTTGCTGGATTTGATGTAATGATTGATGACACATTCCTTCCATGATTGATCCTTTCATTTCCATTGTTCCCTATTCTACTGGTACAATGTTCATTTATGAATTTTCCAAACCAAGGGATTTTCTTGATGGCTTCATGTAAAGGGATGTTAATATCTACACACTTGAATGTATCCAAAATAATTTTCCATAACCACTTCAACTATTGTTTTTGATTGAAAAACTATACTTATAAATGGTAGAGGGTTGGGAATAATATAATAAAACTTTTTCTACCTTTTATCATTCTCCTTGGGTTTCATAAAAGTTGGTGTGGAATGAGGCTTTTCTGGAGTTGGTGTGGAATGAGGATTTTATGGAGTTGTTTTTGTTTGAATGATAGGTACATATTTATCATTGAATTGCTTCCCAATTCTCAAATATTATATAACTGACATTACCCATGGGATTTTAAGTAGGTTGGGAAGGTTGATTTACAAAATTCTTAATTACCAATTCATGGAGGGAAGTGGCAATCTATCTCATTTCAGTCTTCAACTCCCATATCTCATAACCTAAATTTTCTACTAATTTTGTTGATTAAGATAAATTTGTTTCAAAAGACCATCAATTTTAGAATATAACTTCGGTTGAGAATATCCGTGTTGTTGACTTCTTGATGCTTTAACTTCCAATCGCCTTTAGGGTTGTTGGAAACCCTCTTGGTAAGGTGGAGGCTACTGAAAGTTTTGTGGAAAAGGGGGCCTTTTGTTGTCTAGATCCCCACCTCTTTTATGATTAATCTTTCAAACCTTCGTTGTATTCTGGTGAAAAGGAATAAAACTTCTTTTGAGGATGTGGTTGTTGCAGCTATTGATATGGTCTACCAGGGAATACTGCTGCAGATTCCTCTAACTCTGGTAGTTGGGGGAAACATTCAGTTTGGTGGCTTGTCTTAGTGAAAATTCCAGATGGATTTGAAGGAGGGTGTTGGGATGTCTTTTGAGCCAATGAAATATGCCTCACCATATTGGAAAATTCTTCTAACTTAATATCAATCAAATGATATGCCTGAGAGGAATGCCTTACTTAATGTACTCCCTTGACGTGTGGTGTACCTCAATCACCAAATTGATGCGAGTTTTGTGTCATCTTTTTAATCAACGCATGTACAACTATTGGTGTTTTTTATACCAACTCCACTCTATTTGTGACATCTACCATGATCCTCTTCATTGGTGTGATTCCATTATAGATGTATTTTATGAGGAGTTGATCACTAATTTGGTGATGTGGGAAGCCTGCACACAACTTCTGGAATCGCTCCCAATACTCATTCATTGACTCCCCTTGTGCTTGCTTGATCCCCGATATCTCTTTTTGAATGGAAGAATACCAAGATGCGGGAAATATATTCTGTAATATAAGATTTTTCAAACCATTCCCACAAGTAAAATATTCAGGTTGTAAACAATATATCCAATCCTTAACAGTTCCATCAAGATAGAATGGTAATGCTCTATTATTTATTTGATCATCAGGGAAATTTCTTTGTTTTAGTGTTGATAAACCCACATTAAATTATTTAAGGTTGTTTTTGGTACACTCACGTGAGAGGCCATGAAACTTTTGAAGCAGGTGAATTAACCCAGATTTCAGTTCAAAGTCTAATTCGAGATTTCGGTTTGTAATACAATTTTGTTGATAATTAATATTAGGGGCATCCAATTCTCGAATGGCTCTATTAAGTTCATATCCATTATTTTTTCCATTGGTTATTGTTTTAGTTTTGATATAGATGTTTTTACAATTTCAATGTTATTGGAGTGGACGAATTCTCCAACTGGTTGAATGTTGAAACTTCTCGTAGACGGAGGATGTTCGATTTGTCCCCGAAGGCTACGTTCAATCTCAACGTCAAGATCTAAAATATCCTCAGGATTAGTTCATGTCATAAATAAAATAAAAATGTAAATAAGTAATGTGGACCATAGTAAAATAAAAAATAGAAGTTTGAGTTGATGGTCTAAAAAATAAGAAGAATAAAATAAAAGAAGAATAAAAAAATTCAGATTGGATAAATAAGGATGAAAAAATAGAAGAAGATAATAAAATGTAAAATAAAAAAATAGATTTAATTAGTTGAGATAATTACTTGCCTCTCCGGAAGCGACGCTAATTTGGAAGCCACTGTTAGGGGCACCCTCAAATAATTTATGGTTTTTCTGGTACTTAGGTGTAGGAGAGTGGCTGATGAAGGTCATCTCTCAAAGGAGGAAGTAGATATAACTACATATTAAAGGTATTTTAAGAATAACAATTAAAAACATGGGTTCGTTTATTGTGTTTAAACCTTGATGATATTTTCTGGAAAAAATTTGTATTATTTTAATTTTTGAAATGATGTTTGATTAAAATGACACAACAAGAAGATGTTTTTTTAGAGAATATTTAAAAGTCATAATGAATCTAATTTACCTCTTCATTTAATTATTAATCTTTATAATTTAAATTAATATCCACTTAATTATTATACCCTAATATTTTAACCCTTGAACCCTACAAGATTTATCTTAACCACAAAGATGAAATTAGATAATCCCAAGTCTAGCTTTGTAACATGCAATCCAATCAACCTACATTGATTGATGTTCTAAATCTAGCTTATGGTAAGTGGTAAATTAGGAAACATATGCATTATAGAAAATGAGGATGAATGGTGTTTATGGATTATATTTTTACTCTATTAATTTATTTCATGTGGTGTTGTATTACCAATGGGGATCGCGCTCTCACAATTCACACAATAATCGACCTCGCGTGCTTTTTTGTGATAATTGTTCAATTGCTTTCTTAGTTTCTTATAATTTTAATACTCAATTAAGGGATCATTTTAAGGGAGTTAAATTATATCAATTATTGAAACCAAATTAGTCAATAAGTTAGAAGATAGATCAAATAGTAAGAAAACTACTCTTCCATTAGCGGTGTGGTCATCGTGGAGATGATTTGCATGAGCAAAGGATTGAAAGGGTAGAACCCAATATCATCTACACTATTGAATTCCAGATAGAAAAGGAAGATTAAGAGTAAGATAAGTGAAAATAACATGGGAAAACTAAAGAAATTAAAGGAGAACTAAGGAGTTTATAAAAAAACAAAAGTATTACAATGTGAAGAACAAGAAGAAGAAGACGAAGAAGAAGGCTTCGTCAAAGATATCCTGACATCAATAGCTACCCATTTTGAAATGGTTGTAGAATTAGAATGGATCAACATCTCATTTACCCTAAACTTCCCAATGAACTTCCCAAACCCTCAAAATGTGGAAAACACTAATTTATAGAGTGAAGGTGAGGCTAGGTTTAATGAGGGGTCAAGTGCGAATGGGAAATATCAGCCAAATATTTTAATCTAATATGCACCACACATATGTCCTCCAAAATGCGTGGAAAATGTATTATTCCAGAAGATGGATATCATCAAAAATGGATTGGAAATATTCTTGAAATATTTGGGCCTAATATAAGATTTTATAAAGATGTTATAGCACTAATATAAAACCAATGTCCAATCTAGAGGGTGCATCCCACATTTGATTTCATGGTCCATTTATTCCAACCAAATGCATGTTTTATCTCTAATTTCCTGAAAAATAGTTGTATCCCATTATTTCAGGAACTCAGTTACAATATTTCATGTTCAAACCATAAAATTCAAAATATTTATCTTTGAAATACTTAAGTACACTATAAAGGTTTAAACTGGAATTTCTATCATATTTTCAAATTAATGATCAATCCTCAATATTTCATAAATGAACATAGTTACAACATGGGGAGGGAATTATATCATATCATTTTAATAAAATATTCAATAAAATTGTGTTTTATCAAATTATCTCAGATATTGAGAATGATTAACACAGGAGTGACAACACCAATTTGGTGTCAGAGTAATTATAGAATAAGAAACATGAATCATGGAAACCATTAATTTATTTCAAAATGATTATTAATTCAGTTTCAAATTTTTTAATATACTTTTATGTGGAATGAATTTAGGTTTGGTTGTAAATAAAATAATATAAGGATAGTGATGATGTATTTTAAGTTTTAAAGTTGATAGCGATACAAATTCTTAACTAGATATTATGGTAGATGATACTCATTTGAGTATAGTGTTATGTGATCATATAAGATCAACCATATTGATTGGAAATATTGGTGATATCAAAAATTTTATGGAGAGAGTTAAAAATTAAGTACAATTAATTATCATAGGTTTAATATCATATATTTCTCTATTATATACATGATATATGTTTTTTTATTCATGTGAAATGTATGTTTCCAGGTCATGTAATGGATGTGTCCATCTGTATTGGATTAGTGAACCTTGAAAATTATTTCTTCATACTAGTTGTTTTCCAATAATATATTAGGATATGAAATTTATTATAGTTGATCCTATTAATGAAAAAATTATTGATCGTATTTCATAAATATAAAAACTAAAAATTATTCCTTCAACCAAACATCTTAGTTAATATTGAGTGATCACTTTGAGTGATACCTCATCAGTTTTATCAAATCCATACATGTTTTATTTGGATGTTGGTTACTGAATATATATTGTACTATATTATATTATTTATTTTTTATGGGTTAATTAATAAAATTTAATTAATGAATAATATAATTTTTATTTATAAGAAAAGTTATTCCAAAAATATATTTTGAAATTTACAATATATGGAAATAGATACTGTCACCATACTTAATTTTATTTGGTAGGGATGTTTTTAATATTATTACAGATGGTTATTTTTTATTTAGAAAGGGTTATAAATTTAATCAGATTTATAGGAAGAATTCTTAGATTAAATACGATTTAATAAATTATGCCTTATCCACAGTTTTAGAAAATGGAATTCTTAATAGTTTTGGTGATTAATATTATGAATGATATTATAAAAAATCTTTATAAAATTTATAAATTGAATTATAAAGTGAAAATGTAATAAAAATAATTATATGTACCATGTTTTAGGCTATTCATATTATTTAATGTGAAATTGAAGTTGATTTATTTTCTATAGTTGATTATATTTTCTTGTCCGTAAAAGGTTATGGAGAAAATTTCTAATTTCAAATAATAGTGATGAATCAATTCTATATCAACCATATGTTTTATGAAAATGGATTATAATATTTTTATTATGATTTGAAATCATTTTTCTTAGATGACTTGCATAATTGGTTAGCTCTATAATATGTTATAATAAGATAGTCATTCAATTAGAGAAGTATGTTTGATAATAAAATTTACTTAAATATGTGTTGAATGAGAACGATTTGTAAGAGTTCCAAGAATATGATGATATTTCTATTTTATATAAATACACTAAGGTTGATTTTTAAAATATCATGTCACTTAGTTATATTAATGTTTAAAAATACAATGGAAAATAAATTGATTTGTTTCCATTGTATGTTTTAATTTTTCGACAAGTAGGTTAGTTTTCCTTTAATTTTTACATAATGAAAAGGATGAAAATGATGATTTTTTTTAGTCTAGAAATGGGATTTCATGGAATGAATCATTTGGAAAAAATAAAGCGATTTTTTTAGATAAATAAGTATGTTCATAAATAATGATTATATGTTGTAAATTATCCAAAATATATGAAAAATAACATGATATCAATAAAATAAAGAATGGATTATCACTTAGTGATCATGGTGAAAAATTATTTATGTTAATGTGAATAAGGACGATTTATCTAACGTGGGAAATCAAAATGAAATAAAACTGGATTTTAATATTAAGATATAATTTCTGTAATTTCTTATGATTATTTTAAAAATAAGGAATTACATTTATATTTTTGTAAATGTAAGGAATATATAAAATGAGTTTCATAAAGGTCAATGATAATGGGATTTGTAGTTGGTGAATGAAATTGAATTATTATATTTTTCACTTTTGAGGGATAACTAGAATAATGATTCATTTAAGGTGAAAATAATATATGTTTATAAATACATTATGATTATTATATAATGTGTTTGAGACTATAAGTCATATAATTATTTTCATGTTTTACTTTGAATATTATTTAAGAGAAGATTGTGATTTTTAGATGGAAGTGATAAGAATTGTGAAATATTAAATAATTTAAGAAATAATTCTAACCCTCAAGAACATCATTTTAGGTATTTCAATTATCTTATAGTTATTTGAATTATGTATTGTAACACCCCGAGATTTTATGAAAAATATTATTTTTAATTTCATTAATGTCTTGTGTTGTACGCTACACCAAAAGGATCTTTCACAACACGCATCCTTGACTTGCCTTGCATTACACGCAATCACGACCTTCCTCGATAGCGTGTGTAGTACGCAATACAGAGTTTCACTAAACAACGATATGCTACTAAAATATTATTAAAACTAGCCGTTATGAATAGTAATAACCACTTTTTGAAATTTTGTAATTTTTTTTTCAAAATGGACTTCATTTCTGGATTCGGAATATCGAAATTAGCTTAGGGTGAAATTTTGGTACTTTTCGGATAACTTTCATATTTTGATGAATAGTGAAAATTACTAAATTTTAATTAAAAACAACTTTTTCAATTGAAATAATTAATAGTGATAAATTATTAATTTGAGTGGTTTTAAAGTATATTTAGAATATATTTTTACAATTCAATACAATGTTGGTCATTGGATGTAATTTCACATTTAAACCAGTTATAAACAAGTGTCAATCTTTTGATAGTTATTATCTCTTAAAAACACGCCTTTTGTTTTGACGACGAGAATTAATTTTTAAATTAATTAATGCAACTGATATGTTTTGAATTTTGTAAAATAGAAATCATTTTTGAGTTCATAATATAAAACATATCTTAGGCCAAATTTTTGGTATTTTTCTGAAAACTTTCAATTTTTGATGAATAGTGAAACCACTAAGTGGTAGTTAAAAAAATTGAATTTTTCATAAAACTTAATTTTACCTCTTCTGTGAGGGGAATTTAAAAAACCAGAGAGACACGGTTGATGTCAGTAAGTAAAATTTGGTTCAATGAGAGGAAAATAATTTTTTGGTGAATAGTAACTTTTTACTTTTATTTACCACGGTTAAAAGTAAATAGGGTAATTAAGGGTAAAAATGATATTATTATTACCCTAACACATGTCCAAATTCTATTGGATAAGTGTAATTCGACCAAAAAAAAGCTTAGGAATAAAATATGACCATTTAGGCCCACTTGGATTCGATTAGGACATTTATTATTATTTAATTCAAAGAAGAGTTAAAAGAGTTAAAATCAAAGTTTATTTACTAACACATTTTTAATATAGGGTTATACATAATATAAATTCAATTGTAAATATTCATTAGAAATCTAAAAAGATTTACTACATAATGGTTTTTTATTTGTAATTTTTAGACATTAAATAATTTAATTTATTTATGACACAACGATGATGCGGTAATTATCTTATTAATGAAATATTGACATAATTGATGTCATAAATACTAAAATAAATATAATTTGAGACTTTTTATGACTTAAACTAATTTTTTAGGTTAATATGACATGTTATTGTTGATTTAATTAACTTTTTTCGAACTTATCATTCTGTTATGATTTTCACAACAATCAATTACTAAATAGTGTCAAAATTGACATAAAATAGTTTTTAAAAAAAATATTATATTATTAATTGTTATTTTATTCCTAAAAATCTAAGGTTCGGCCAAAGGACTTAGATAAGGTTATATATATTAATAATTAACAATTTGGGGTTCTTTTGGATTCTTATAGTATGTTTATTAACCTTATAGTGTAAGAACACAAGAAGACACGGTAAAAGTAAAATTATTTAACTTAATGTTAAATCTAAATGATAAGGTTAAAATAGGAACCTAAACTTCTCTAAATTATATTGGATGAGAGGATTTAGACCCATCCCCACCTTATCTTCGAAATAAATCAATTTGGAGCTATTTAAAACCGAACTTGACTTTATAATAAAATAATATTTTTAGTTATTCCAAAGGTGCCCCTCTCCTCCCTTATAAAAGGACACCTCCTCCCTCTCTTCCTCACACAACATTGAGCCTTAAAGCTCGGCCAACCCCTGCCAAAATCTCTTCTCCACTTCCCTAGAAACGTCCTATAGGTTATGGTCTTCCATAAAGACCAATTTTAGTGCCCTAAGAGGAGGTCTCAAAGAGGCGCTTCAAAAAAGAGGTAATTTCCGTTACTAATTCTTTCAACTTTATTTCTTCTTCCACTTCTTATTCTTAGGTCGTTTCATTATGAAGTAATAACATCATTATCACTCATATACTGATATGTTATTATAAGTATGAAACAACCCTATTTCACCATCAATCCATCCTACGGAAAACAAAATCACCGCGTGTGCGTACGTACGGAATACCGTCTCCACGCCGTGGTGTAATATGTTTTTCCACCAACACCTTACATGGATGGGTATTATGGTGTAAAGAATAACTATTCATAGTTATTATAACATCATAATGATTCTGATATATTGTATCATCCAATCCAATTCAATTCAATAATTATGGAAGTTATATCATCGCTCGTGCGTACGTACGGACTACCGTCTCCACGACGCGATGAGATTCATTCTCCATGTTAACCATTAAAGAATGATTATAAAGTATATATAAGCAATAATAATGAAATATATGGCATTATAAAGTTACTGGATTTATGTGTATATATATGTATGTCATCTACTTAATTCCACTCAATTCAATAAGGAAACAAAAACAGCGTTCATGCAAACGTACGGCCTACCGTCTCCATGAACGGTGTATTTCATTCCATTTATCGATCCATTATATATATGTATATTCTGAATATATAATATATATAAATCATGTTATATATTCTATAATTAAGTAATAATGATCTATGTAATCATATAAATAATTACAAGTTAAAACATGAACGACAAATGAGACGATTTTACCCAAAACGCTACTTTAACATGAATTTACAAAATAACGGGTAATATAAAGTCATAATTGAACCATATATGATATAATAACAATTAATATGATTCTGGAATAAGTCAATGACATTATTTAAATCATTATACAGGAGGTTCGGACACTTACGAAGCAAATCTGTCCTAAGGTAAGGGAAATATCACAATCTCATTTTTATCCAAGATTGTTTATACTTTGGCATTTAATGGGGTGTATTTTATCATCCACATTCATGTTTCCTCAATATGTAATATTATTTCCATCCACATACAATTTTTTAAATCCAATTTTACCCTTCAGTGAGTTTTTAGTAAAATATATGAAAGGAATCTTTTGTCGTTTTTCGTACGAGGTACGTTTTGACTTTTCCAACAAAAGTACGAGAAGAATGATTTTTTTAACTTATACGGCATGAATGGATTTTTAAAAAATTATTTTCAAGAATCTTCCTTTACATGTTTTCAAGTTTATTTTTAATCAACTTCTTTTTGTATGACATGTTAAGAAATGAAAAGTGTTTTTGAGGAAGAAAGGATATTTTCCTCAAGAATGGAGTTCAAGTGTTTTATCAAAATTATTTTCCATCTACGATAATAAGGGGTTCTGTTTTTATCCCTATTATTACATTGATTTGATTATGTTGTGATGGAACTATTTTTATGAATTCCTTTATCTTATATGAATTGTTTTATGATGTCATGATGTTTAAGATTCCCATTTGTATTACATGGGTTATGCAATGATGTATGATTTATGATTTTGTGGCACACATAAGAATGGTATCATTATGAGATGGGTGGGACCTATATCTCCCTCCAATGCATTGGGTAAAGATTTTATATCTCATGAGATAGAGATGGCTGGAATGGTAGGTTATACCGGTTCAGTGAAACAGGACTGAAACGAGGGTGACTCGGTTCAGAAAGGGACTTTGACCACTAAGATAGTATTGGAAATGAGTCTTGACTAACAAGAAATTATTCTCTATGATTATGTGTGTATGCCACAAAGTTTCATGTTTTAAGTTATGATTATTGTGATTACATTTCACTGCCATGATTTATCCCATGTTATGAAATTATGATCTATTTTTCAGGTTAAGGTTTCCAAAAGTTATGTGCTTGTGTATACGATGTGATTGATATTTCTTTTTTTTACCCTTACTGAGCATTTGAGCTCACCCTTTTATGTTTTCTTTTCCCCAGGATATAAATAAAGGTTTTAGGTAAAAAAAGTAAGATCTTTATGGGAGATGTTGAAGATCTTTCACCAGGATTAGAAGATTATATTCCGAGTTTCCAAAGACACTAAACTATTACGATCCTTGTGTGTGTGTTTTTGTTATGTACTAATTATTCCACAAATGTAATGTAATGTCCATGTACGTCAGGATACGGGTCTCTACGGTTGGTATCAGAGGAAAGGTTTAGTCAACCTTTGGAAACTAGGATGCGAAAACGTTAGTGAGATCCCTAGAGATATTTCTAAGGTATGTCTAGGGATGTCCCTAAGGATAGGTATGCATATAGGATATAGTCCTAGAACTATGGTAACGATCTTATAATTTTACCAAAGATGATAGATATTGAAGTTACTCCCCCTTTATTATGATTTTTTTATCTCACACTATTCTTTTTGGGTTTTAGAAAATGGCTGGAAACAAGATGATTCACGATAATGGAGGATATGATGGACAATGGAATGATATTCTTCATAAGAAATCAAATGAAATGGGATTTGGAAGTCCAAACATCATTATTATGCCGAATCAGCAATCTCATAATATGATCAATAAAGTGAAATTTGGTAAGTTTCCTGACTCGGCTAATAAGAGAAATATGGAGTTTCATGATGATCATAGAGGAAAGAAAGTTCAATTTTCCCTATGTAAATCATGTGGGAAGAGGCATCAAGGAGACTGTTTCAAAGGAACTGGAAGACGCTTTGGGTGTGGAAAAGAAGGACACAAAGCCAGTAAGTGTAAAGGAAAAGGTTCAGTTAACACTAGGGATGAGGATAATGGTATTGCTACGACATCAGCAATGGTTAAATGTTTTAAATGTGGAATGTACGGGAACTATGCAAACCAATGCCCTAAGGGAAAGTCTCATGAAGAGAATCAGTATGGTCGTATGGGTAGTATTTTTGTGGATGATGATGAAGAGACTACAAATGATATGTGAGATGAAAGAATTTTTGAAGCTCGGTTAATGGTTTAAGAATGTAGTGGAATGATTACATGTTTATCATGTGTAATGTTGTATAAGTAATCTCATGCTACTATGGAATAAAGAGACATCTATGGATTGTTACACTGTTGTCTTTCCTTAAGTTTTGAAAGTTTATGAAGAATGGTATGGGTAACAATGAAAGGTTATTCAGATATTTTTTTGGAATGTTGATGATATGTGCATAATGAAGGGATAAGGAGAAAATTAAATGTTTGATAGTATTCATGAGATCATGACTGATATAAGGAGAAGGTTATATCATGGTTTGAGTATATAGAATTTTTGGATTTTGGTATGTGGAAAGAGTTAACTTTTGACAGCATTCATGTTTTCACTAAGGTTTAATTGGTATTCATTTTTCAAGAGAATACATGATTAAGGTATTCACATGATTGGAATGTGACCAACAATACATATCTTATGATATATGGGGATCAACGATGGTATTAAATATCTGGTAATTGTTTTCACTATATTATGAGAGTGGACTGCAGTATTATGGATAAGCCTAAAATTGGAATGGATTATGTTGGACATAAGATAGTATTGTTTAAGGATATAAGTTTTTCTATTTTATTGATGGGATGTTATAGTAATATAGTTTTAGAAAAAGGACAACATGCAGGACGGGCGACAGCCCATCGCGTCGGACAAGACCGTGGGAATCGAACCCACAACCGAAGTGCGGCTGGCCTTTATCGCCTACCACTGGCCTACAGGAAGTCCCTGTTTAGTAGAAACTAGTTTTATTATATTAAGCAGTATGATATATGAAGTATAAGTCCATTTTAGGAACCATATATGATTAATCTCACTATAGAATGACTTATGTATATTTAATAACTTTTTCTAACCTTTTGTTTGAGATAGATGGAATGACTCGTCATTCTATCACATGATCTGCTAACACTTCACGAATAACAAATTCAACTTCATTTATTTAAGAGATGAAGTAGAAATTTTTCAAGGCATGAACAACAGTGAGATTGTACCAATATAAAGTAAGTATTTATTCTAATTCAAATTCTTCAAATTTAGGGAAACGATATTGAAAACCAAAAATGGTGTCCTAGTGCTCTTATATCTGATTAATCAGATGGTACCTTAGATTGTCACAAATTTATGGATTTGAGATTGTTGTCTTTTCCATAGCCATGTTCTCTACCACTCTCCATCAGAACATGATGGATAGATTTTTCTTCTATATCCATATTTTCACCTATGTGGAAACCCAGTGATTAGTTTATTTGGGTAACCGTTACGTTTCATACTTTTGTTTTGAACGATTGGTTTTGGTATTCCTTTTTACGATGTGGGTTTCTATTAATGAATCTTTCAAATATTAAACCATTTATAACCCCGATGAATTTCGAGGGAGAAATTCTTTTCAAGGGGGGTAGAATGTAACACCCCGAGATTTTATGAAAAATATTCTTTTTAATTTCATTAATGTCTTGTGCTGTACGCTACACCAAAAGGATCTTTCACAACACACATCCTTGACTTGCGTTGCATTACACGCAATCACAACCTTCCTCGATAGCGTGTGTAGTACGCAATACCGAGTTTCACTAAACAACGATATGCTATTAAAATATTATTAAAACTAGCCGTTATGAATAGTAATAACCACTTTTTGAAATTTTGTAATTTTTATTTTTCAAAATGGACTTCATTTCTGGATTCGGAATATCGAAATTATCTTAGGGTGAAATTTTGGTACTTTTCGGATAACTTTCATATTTTGATGAATAGTGATAATTATTAAATTTTAATTAAAAACAACTTTTTCAATCGAAATAATTAATAGTGATAAATTATTAATTTGAGTGGTTTTAAAGTATATTTAGAATATAATCTTACAATTCAATACAATTTTGGTCATTGGATTTAATTTCACATATAAACCAGTTATAAACAAGTGTCAATCTTTTGATAGTTATTATCTCTTAAAAACACACCTTTTGTTTTGACGACGGGAATTAATTTTTAAATTAATTAATGCAACTGATATGTTTTGAATTTGGTAAAATAGATATAATTTTTGAGTTCATAATATCAAATATAGATTAGGCCTAATTTTTGGTATTTTTCTGAAAACTTTCAAATTTTGATGAATAGCGAAACCACTAAGTGGTAGTTAAAAAAACTGAATTTTTCATAAAACATAATTTTACTGCTTCTGTGAGTGGAATTTCAAAAATAAAAGAGACACGGTTGATGTCAGTAAGTAAAATTTGGTTCAATGAGATGAAAATAATTTTTGGGGAATAGTAAATTTTTACTTTTATTTACCACGGTTAAAAGTAAATAGGGTAATTAAGGGTAAAAATGATATTATTATTACCCTAACACATGTACAAATTCTATTGGATAAGTTTAATTCGACCAAAAACAATCTTAGGAATAAAATATGACCATTTAGGCCCACTTGGATTAGATTAGGACATTTATTATTATTTAATTCAAAGAAGAGTTAAAGGATTTAAAATCAAAGTTTATTTAATAAAAAAAATTTAATATAGGGTTATACATAAGATAAATTCAATTGTAAATATTCATTAGAAATATAAAAAGATTTACTACATAATGGTTTTTTAGTTTTAATTTTTAGACATTAAATAATTTAATTTATTTATGACACAACGATGATGCAATAATTATCTTATTAATGAAATATTGAAATAATTGATGTTATAAATACTCAAATAAATATAATTTGAGACTTTTTATGACTTACAATAATTTTTTAGGTTCATATGACATGTTATTGTTGATTTAATTAACTTTTTGCGAACTTATCACTCTGTTATGAGTTTCACAAAAATCAATTACTAAATAGTGTCAAAATTGATATAAAATAGTTTTTAAAACAAATATTATATTATTAATTGTTATTTTATTCCTAAAAATCTAAGGTTCGGCCAAATGACTTAGATAAGGTTATATATATTAATAATAAACAATTTGGGGTTCGTTTTGCTTCTTATAGTATGTTTATTAACCTTATAGTGTAAGAACACAAGAAGACACGGTAAAAGTAAAATTATTTAACTTAATGTTAAATCTAAATGATAAGGTTAAAATAGGAACCTAAACTTCTCTAAATTATATTGGATGAGAGGATTTAGACCCATCCCCACCTTATCTTCGAAATAAATCAATTTGGAGCTATTTAAAACCGAACTTGACTTTATAATAAAATAATATTTTTAGTTATTCCAAAGGTGCCCCTCTCCTCCCTTATAAAAGGACACCTCCTCCCTCTCTTCCTCACACAAATTTGAGCCTTCAAGCTCGGCCAAACCCTGCCAAAAGCTCTTCTACACTTCCCTAGAAACATCCTAGAGGTTCTTATCTTCCTCAAAGACCAATTTTAGTGTCCTAAGAGGAGGTCTCAAAGAGGCGCTTCAAAGAAGAGGTAATTTCCGTTACCGATTCGTTCAACTTTATTTCTTCTTCCACTTCTTCTTATTAGGTTGTTTCATTATGAATTAATAAAATCAGTATCAATCATATACTGATATGTTATTATAAGTATGAAACAACCCTATTTCACTATCTATCCATCCTACGGAAAACAAAATCACCGCGCGTGCATACGTACGAAATACCATCTCCACGCCGTGGTGTAATCTGTTTTTCCACCAACACCTTACATGGATGGGTATTATGGTGTAAAGAATAACTATACATAGTTATTATAACATCATAATGATTCTGATATATTGTATCATCCACTCCAATTCAATTCAATAATTATGGAAATGAAATCATCGCTCGTGCGTACGTACGGACTACCGTCTCCACGACGCGATGAGATTCATTCTCCATGTTAACAATTTAAGAATGATTATAAAGTATCTATAAGAAATAATAATGAAATATATGACATTATAAAGCTACTGTATTTATGTGTATATATATGTATGTCATCTACTTAATTCCACTCAATTCAATAAGGAAACAAAAACAGCGTTCATGCGTACGTACGGCCTACCGTCTCCAGAAACGGTGTATTTCATTCCATTTATCGATCCATTATATATATATGTATATTCTGAATATATATTATATATAAATCATGTTTTATATTCTATAATTAAGTAATAATGATCTAACAAGTTAAAACATGAACGACAAATGAGACGATTTTACCTAAAACGGTACTTTAACATGAATTTACAAAAGAACGGGTAATAAAAAGTCATAAGTGAACCATATATGATATAATAACAATTAATATGATTCTGGAATAAGTCAATGACATTATTTAAATCATTATATAGGAGTTTCGGACACTTACGAAGCAAATCGGACCTAAGGTAAGGGAAATATCACAATCTCATTTTTATCCGAGATTGTTTATACTTTGGCATTTACTAGGGTGTATTTTATCATCCACATCCATGTTTCCTCAATATGTAATATTATTTCCATCCACCTACAATTTTTTAAATCCAATTTTACCCTTCGGTGAGTTTTTAGTAAAATATATGAAAGGAATCTTTTGTCATTTTTCGTACGAGGTACTTTTTGACTTTTCCGACAAAAGTACGAGAAGAATGTTTTTTTAACTTATACGACATGAATGGATTTTTAAAACATTATTTTCAAGAAGCTTCCTTTACAAGTTTTCAAGTTTATTTTTAATCAACATTTTTTGTACGACATGTTAAGAAAGGAAAAGTTTTTTTGAAGAAGAAAGCATATTTTCCTCAAGAATGGAGTTCAAGTGTTTTATCAAAATTAGTTTCCATCTAAGATAATAAAGGGTTCTGTTTTTATCCCTATTATTACATTGATTTGATTATGTTGTGATTGAATTATTTTTATGAATTCCTTTATATTATATGAATTGTTTTATGATGTCATGATGATTAAGATTCCCATTTGTATTACATGGGTTATGCAACGATGTATGATTTATGATTTTGTGGCACACATAAGAATTGTATCATTATGAGATGGGTGGAACCTATATCTCCCTCCAATGCATTGGGTAAAGATTTTATATCTCATGAGATAGAAATGGCTGGAATGGTAGGTTATACCGGTTCAGTGAAACAGGACTGAAACGAGGGTGACTCGGTTCCGAAAGGGACTTTGTCCACTAAGATAGTCTTGGCAATGAGTCTTGACTAACAAGAAATGATTCTCTATGATTATGTGTGTATGCCACAAAGTTTCATTTTTTAAGTTATGATTATTGTGACTACATTTCACTTCCATGATTTATCCCATGTTATGAAATTATGATCTCTTTTGCAGGTTAAGATTTCCAAAAGTTATGTGCTTGTGTATACAATGTGATTGATATTTCTTTTGTTTACCCTTAATGAGCATTTGAGCTCACCCTTTTATGTTTTCTTTTCCCCTGGATATAAAGAAAGGTTTTAGGTAAAAAAAGGAAGATCGTTATGGGAGATGTTGAAGATCTTTCACCAGGATTAGAAGATTATATTCCATGTTTCTAAAGACACTAAACTATTACGATCCTTGTGTGTGTGTTTTTGTTATGTACTAAGTATTCCACAAATGTAATGTAATGTCCATGTACGCCAGGATACAGTTCTCTACATGTATAATGATCAATGGATGTGAAAGATGATAAATAATGTAAAAATTAGAATACAAGTAATTAAGATCAGTTTAATTATAAATGTTTATACAAATTCAAAATCTTCTACAATGTGATATGAATAGAGTATATCAAAATTTTGATTTAGTGAATAGATATGAAAACAATGGTTATGAAATTAGTGAATATTAATGATTTAATATATGATTAATAGATTGGTATTAAATGATATTTTCATTCATATGGCTGATTTTGGGGTTGAGGTTGTATTGATCACATAATGATGGAGTGCTAATTTAATTAATGAAATATTCATGAATTTGGATAACATAATAATCTATAGTTGAGGGGAGGATAACCAACCACGAGGAAAACTATTACCTGACTAATAAGAACATACAAATAAAAGTGAGGAAATAATTTATACCATTGAATGATAATTGGAAAATGTGTATGTAATTTGTTAATTATGTATAGGATTGAAAAACTATATTAGACAAGACCAACCAAAAGAAAAAAAATGTGTTAAAGAAGATTAAATTATTTTGTAACAAAGAAGAAAAAACATAGATAATTTATAATGGGTTTTCACCACACCTGAATAATTATATGAAGAACATTAATGGTTTTTGAATAGTTTAACGATAACCCCATTAATTATGCAAATGATAGACTTCTCAAAAACATCTATACGAATTTATGGTTGTTTATAAACTATATGTTAATATCACTGAATTATTTATTTTTATAATGTCTAAAAAAATACCTAGTGCCTATTAGCTTTATGAATAATGAGATAATGTAATGTTTATTAAGGTTGAATTCTAGGTAAAATGCTTTAAATTTATTCATATTTGAAAAAAGTAATTGAATTGTAGGAAAAAATATTCTATTAAAGGATGGTAAACACATCTATTTATTGAAGGATGTAATTGATTTATATCTTGGAATACATGGACCCAGTGCTCAAAATAACATGAATAATTTGACATTGTAAAATGCATTTTTTTATTTTACTAATTTATGTGGGCAATATGTTAGAAAGGGAAGAAAATAATTTCATCACATAAAAATTAGGAGATTAAAAATAATCACCCATTTGAACTAATTCATGATGATATATGTAATTCATTATTATTGAAATATAAAATTGTGGATAATTAATAATTATTATTTTTATTAATTATCAACCAAATATTATTTTTCCAATGTCCATTATATGTAAATCAAATGATCTTAAGAGATTTAAGATTCATATATGGAATTTAGAGAAGGAATGTGGTAATGATGTGATGAGATTTAGATCAAACAATGTGGTTATGTTTAAAAAAAGATATTTCATCCTAAATAGATAATCATGGAATTTTACATTAACTCCATATTATATACATGACATTATTAAAATTTTTTTCTTCAATGTATTATATAAATTTTTTAGAAATAGCTCCGACCATATTGGTTAAACATGGAATGTATTGTTATTTAGAAAGATAGCAGATTGGATTAGTGATGGATTTTCAAATAAAATTTCATTAAATTTTATGTTTTTTCATGTTTTAATCTTATCTTAATTATAATAATACCACTTGGTAATCATAGGTTATAGTGAACCATCACTGGGGGTGAATCTGTTGTAACTAAAACACAAACTCTCAAACATAGTTTTCCTTTTTCAGAGAGCGTGACTGGGTCTAAAATTTGATGATGTCATGATAATGGATAGATTATGAAATATCAAACATGAAAAAAAAAATTAAAATGTTTTTTAGCTATTATTATTGAGTTTCTATTCATTTGTGAAAAAATTTTATGATCCCAATGTGCATGTTGTTATCTTATTATGAACATGAATTTTGAAGAGAGAAGGAATATTGTCCTCAAAATAAATTATAACAAAGTTATAAACATGCCTATAAAAGTAAATTGATCTTCACTTACCACCTCAATCGCCTATGGAATTTGGATTATATGTTCACTGTAGTATTTCTCCTCAATATTAAACAAAATATCCTTCAAATGATCCTATGAATATGAGGTAGATTATTTCGATGTTTTCTGAAACCTTTTTCTAGGGATGATATGATTTCTTTATAGACCATTATTTTTCATTGATGTGATTACCACATATGTGGTGTGGTCCATAGATCCAAAAATATGATATTAAATATATATTTGAAAATATAATAAATCAAAAAACTTTTCTCAACCATTGATGCTAGACATTTAGAATAGTGATCTTTATTTATTCTCATATCCATGAAAATCTAGTTTTGCATGACACGATGAGTTTTTGTATGAGAAATCAATATTATTAAATAGTAACACACTTAATTATAATATATATGAATTTTTTATGTGTGAACACCACTCTTATAATATGTTAACATTTATGTTGTTTGAAAACCATCATCTACCTTAGTTAACCACTCACCAATTTTTAAGGTCAATATAATTTAGTAGTAAAAACATGGTATTATATAGAATATCCACTTTGGAAAAACTATATTTTTGGTTAATAATGAATCTCATGAAATGGTATAAGTCTACTTTGATTTAAACCACCCATATTTAGACACTTATCTGATAGACAGTATTATATTCAATATAGATTACATCATTTATTTGGATAGAAATGTTATTCCAATTTTATTCTAACTAGACCATAATATTAATATCAAAACAAGAAAAATGAAAATGCATTCCATAGTCATGAATAAATTTATTCAATAGTTATTTAATATAACAATACCAATATGAGAGTTATGTAAACACCAAATAATATGTTAAAATTATTTTTGGAGATTTATCCAACTCTTAGTAAAATTATAAAAACTACATTTACAATCTCATTTGGGATCAAACTATAAAATAAATATGTTTTATACTCACATAATGATGTTTTTTAAATAGTCAAAATTATTAAATCACTTAAACCATAAATATCTCAATTTATATTGGTTACAAATCTGTGAAACAGCCCATGATTTCTTAAAGATCCATGATTTAATAACGAAATAATTTTATCTACACAATAAATTGAAATATTACTTTAATATCTCCATTTATCATCACCTATGGAAATTATATATATGTTAGGAAAAAATAGGCTCACATCAGAATTTTACTGAATTAAAAACCTATTAATGAAATTGGCTTCTCCCGTTGAATTCCCACCTCTACTGGACATTATGTATAAGGAACACACCTGCATCCTAGGCTAAATTTTCAATTTGATAGGATGTATGGAATATCCTTAAATCACAGTGTGAATAATCATTCCAACAAACATAAAATCACTCATACAAAAAAGTTAAAGGTAGTTAGAAAAAAAATTGGTTTTATTTGGATCAAATTAAAATCCTACATCCATGGTATAACAGTTAAGTAATATGTTTATCCTTTAATATAATGAATAAAATTACTAATTTTCTACAAAATTCATTTATATAATAATCTATTCTAATTATTACTCTTGGTATACATGTGTATGTGGTCCTACCCCTTATTTATAGTGAGTTCTTTTCATTCATTCTATTTCGACAACCATAAGTAATCATGGACCACCATTTGTTTATAACAAGGAATTATATTATCATATAGAAGTAAATGAAATTATTTGATACTTTTAGTATAAATAGAATTTAAAATCCACATGGATTCCTAATTGTGTTGTGTGGTCCACCATCCACAAAACTCATTAGACCTTTATCCTAATAGGTAATATACTTACATGACTACATTGATACCCTTGTCAACATCTAATGAAATATATCCCAAAATTTGGAATGTTTAATTGTTATTATTTATAGTGTCCTCACAAAAAATTAATCTCTAAATTGAGGTATATTTCAATGATCACCCCTATGAAACATCCAATAGTTAAAAAAATGAAAATCATAATATTATTTCTGCAAACATCCAAGGTTCTCGTCAATCATCCAATCACCCCAATAATACCTTATCACAGCACTACCTTTTTATATCTTTGGATCATGTCCTTTAAGTCTATATCAATTAGTTTTATCCTTTATAAATAAATTATTAGATATATCCAACCTCTGTTTAAAATAAGAATTACATAACAATAATTTAAGTGAATATGTTTATTCCACTATGAATAAATGTATTTTACACTATGTGAATTTCCCTCTAGAAATTCCCATAGTCTATTACATATTATTTTCAATTTATACATTCTAACAAAATATTACAAGACTACTATATATTTTTCCTATATTCTATTACATCTATATATTCAGGATCTATTGAAGAACATTCAAGATCTAACTATAACTAATCTGTCAATCTAATTGTGCTTCCAGCTTTTTTTAAACAAAAATCATGTTTTACTCTTATTAGTATAAGGTTCCCATTAAAAATCAACATATACATACCCCTTTACTTGTTTAAATAACATAAAATATAATGTAATATGATATTTCGATTAAATATATCCAACGATCGATATCATAGCTTTCAATGATATTTACCCATAATTTATACATAATTACTAAAAGAATCCCACTATATATGAAATTTCTGGATGAGTGCGGACCATTTTAGACATTAGACTTTAGTCATATGGAGAAAACCAACCATTAGACATGTTTCTCACTTGATCATCCATTTTATGTGATTATACAGTGAAATATTTAATGTGTATTTCCATAGGAGTTAAAACATTAATATATTATTTCATTTAAAAACACTTGATAGCCTAACATATGTATTCTATTTGTGAAAAATAAAACTTCCATGTTCTAATATCTTTTTTAATCATCATTCCATGATTCTATATTGCATCCCCCAGACCAGTAATTTCAAAATTTTCAAAACAGTCATACATAAAATACTAGATCTCCTATATTCATGGTACCATAATAATAATATCATGAAAATATATTATTAATAGAACAAATAAACTATAATTTTATAAATTTTAATAACAAAAATGGTATGACTTACTTCACATTAATAAAATTTCAACCATAAAATAATTGAATATCTAGTTTTCATTATTTTGTTCATGTTCCCTGTTGATTAAACTATATTCTAGATTAGAAAAAATTCTTTTTTTTAATAAACTTAATCTAGATAGGTTTCCATATTTAAATTTCATTATAAAACTCACATGAATTAAATTTAGTCTTTTCATCAATTATTCCTAAAAAATGTTATTTGACGAAGTAAAATTAAAGATAGTCCAAATGATAGAATGTTTAATTTCAAATTTTATTTTTTAAGAAGAAAAATTACACTTTTTATAAAAATTCCGCACCAACATAAATTTTATATTTCATTATTTTATTAAATTATCCTTCTAATTAGAAAACAAACATTTTTCTCCAGTTCCCCTCCCCTTATTTCAATTATATTAGCACTTATGTCTGATTAAAGTATAATTGTAATGCCCCGACCATAGTTACCCAGAGCCGGTGCATTATTTTAATACATTGGCACGATTACAAGGAATCATGTCTGGAAGGACTTATCAGTTTAGCAGTCTTGGAAAATAGATTACATACATTAATGTTACATTACATAAAACACATCATAGATAGTTCTTTGAGAACACCAGTTTTTACTTTTTCTTAACCCTACATATCAATCATAATAAACTTCTTGGAATCATGGAAAAATAAAACCTAGGAATGTGGTGTGCTAAGATGCTCAGTAAGGGTAAATAATTTAGCCGAAGCTATAAACTTTTCAGGCAAGATGTGTAGTAAAAACAACAGCCTTTTAAACATAAACATGAACATAATATGGTAAAAAAAATGAAACATTACCATATAAACATGCACATGGATATTCAACTAGTCGAATAATCACATGTAATAACTAATTTCACAATGAGGGAATGCCTAACACAGGACATCATTACCACATAGTCAAGGCCACGTGCCAAGACATCAAATAAATTTTTTTGTCAAAGCCTTGTGCCAAGACACTGGTTTGTCCCATTAGATCTATCGATGCATCGAGGAGCTATAGACGGCTCCAACCATCACTTACTAAGTCCACTTTATTCATCATATGAAAATATGGAAACATAACGTAAACATCCGTATTAAAACTAGCATACGAAATGTCAATAAATTAACCATAAACCATGAATGGTATAAAAATAGAACATCCACAGTCAAAAATATCATTACTCATTCAATACAATATGGAAGATTGTATTATAATAAATCAACCTCAATAAAAAATAATATCCAGTAAAGGATGCAAACATATTTGAAAATGATGAATAAAACATATTGAGAGGAATATTCTTTTTTGTAAAGTCATTTAAAAGTCTCAAATTTATAAAGGAAGTAATTTAAAATATATCTTTGAATCAAAGTGTCCCATAACACATTGAAACTTTTAAAAAGAATTATAATTTATAAACATTCATGTCTATATAAATAAATCCTCAAAATCATTTTGAAAACATGGACATTAATTAAAACGATTTAGAAATATAAATCTTTAAAACATTTAAAATTATGATCTTGATAAAGAGTACCTTTCACAAATACTGAAAATATTCATTTTGAAATAATTTTTATGAAATTTTTACATTGATGATAAAAATTTCCCAGTAAATAATTACACATAAACTATCTCGGATAATATGGAGATTGGTGAATTAACCCTTACCTTGAACATTCTTTTAGTCGATGGTATGTTTAACCTCCTCTTCTTTGGATTCTTCCTTTTGATTTGATTAAAATGGATCCATAGGATGGGTTTCTGATGAAAATAAGGCCTATAGGTTGATGTGAGGGAAATTGGGAGGATATTTGGGCATGGGTTGGTTGAGCCGAATGACATTGGAGGTGTGAATTTGAGAGAAGGGAATGTGCCATTTTATAAGAGCGATGATGGGCACCTTAAGAAAAAAATTTATATATTATTTTATAATAAATTCATATTCCCTTTATTATGGAAAAAAAGTGATTTATTTATATGATAAGGTGGGGATGGGTCGAAATCCTCTCAAACAATATGTTTTAGACAGTTTTAGGTTACCAATTTAACCTTATTTTCTATATTTAACTCTTATTTAAATAGTTTATCTTTTACCGTGTATTCTTGTACTCTTACACTATATGGTTAATAAACATACTATAAAATGCCAATCGACCCCAATTAGTTCCTTAATGTAATTTAAATTTTTATATAAGTCTTTTGGATAATTTTTATATTTTTAGGACTAGTATATCAATTAATAATATAATATTTGTTTTAAAAACAATTTTATGGTAATTTCAAAACTCTTTGGTATTTGTTTTTTGATAAAATAATAACAGCATGACTACATTTAAAAAATACATTTAATTAATAATAACATGTCATATTCACCTTAAAAATTCGTTGATGTCATAAAAAACTTTAAATTATATTTATTTTAATATTTATAACACCATTTATTTGATTCATTCATTAATAAGTAATTACTGTATCATCATACTGTCATTAATAAAATTAATTATATAATCTCTAACAATTATAACTAAAATACGATTATGTAGTAAAGAGTTTTAAATTTCTAATGAATATTTATAGTATAATTTATCTTATGTATAACCCTATATAACAATTCTTTTACTAAAAGATATATACATATGTCATTTTTGTATGTACTTTAACTTAATTAATATAAAGTTTCAATATCACTTACATGTGGCTCCATGGGGTCCCCAAATCTACCCAAAGATTCCCATGGTTGGAGATGTATCATCCAATAGGGTTAGGATATGTTTTAGGGTAATTGTATATTATTATAATATTATTTGTTACCCATATTTACCGGATTTACCATTTAACCATGGTAAATAAAATATTTAGCGAAGTAATTATTCAAAATGACTAAAAATAAAAGTTACCTATTTACACAATTTTTAAATACAGATTCTAAATATGGAATACATTTTTCTGAATTCAAATCAATGAATTAGAATAAATTAATTACAAATTAATTACCGTTGTCAAAACAAAACGCGTTTTTAAAAAAAAATAACTATCACAAGATTGATATTTTTTAATGTTCAGTTTAAATGTGAAATTACGTCCAATGATCGAAATTAAATAAAATGGTAAAAATATAATCTAATTATACTTTAAAACCAATCAATATTATAATGTTTCAATATAAAATTATTTTGATTAAAAAAAGTTGTTTTTAAATAAAATTTAGTATTTTTCAATATTCATCAAAAAATTAATGTTATCAGAAAAATACCAAAAAATCACCCTAATATAATTTTGATATTATGAATCGAAAGATTAATTCCAATTTGAATAATAAAAATTTATCAAATTTAAGAAAGTGGGTATTACAATTAATAACTGCTACTTTGATTGGTCACATTGTGTTAGAATCTTGAAGTTGCGTACAATGCAAGCTATTGCATTATTCAAAATGAAGTCTACCATAGATGCTTAGGGTGTTACGTTCTCCACTTATACAATAAATTGTGACATCACAATTTGAAATTGTTCATTGAAAATAAAAGGTTGAAAATAGAAAATACATTTGTGGAAAACCCACATCTGAAATTGGGTTAATAAAATTTATTCTTAATAAGAGGAAAAGGGGAATGAAAACGTCACCAACAAATTATTATCTCAATTAAGAGAAAATTGGTGCAAAATGGAGACATATAATTGGAGGGAAAACGTAAAAATTTATAGTGAGTGATTAAAGTCATCAATCACAAACTATTGTAGAATTGTAGGTCTCGAAGCCCCCAATCTATGATGATTTAAAAAACCACTGGTTCAATAAATCGTAAGGTATTAGGATAACACATTTTTGGTTTTAAGATTCCTTACCTAAAGTTTAAGAATTTATTTCTTAATAGAATAAGTGAAAAAATGTATACTTTTGATGTAGACTTCCATCCTTTAGCTAATTTCTACCACAAACTCATCTTTCACTCTACAAGATAATATAACTTAAAAAAATACTATATTTATCCTATTCGTATAGAATTCCAAAAAAATGAATTTATAATTCATCTAAAAATCCCTTTAAAACCCTACATTATAAAATCCAGGGACTTCACGTAGTCCAGTGGTAGGCGATAAATCTCAATTGCACTATAGTTGTGGGTTTGATTCTCACAACATTGTCCGACGCAACGGGTTGTCACACAGTCTGCATGTTGTCCTTTTATAAAAATCAAAAAATAAAATTTTAAACATAATCCCTTCCAACATTTAGACTTATCAAAAATACTTCTATCCTAACTCAGAGTCAAAAATTTATAAAGAAGTTAAACATAATGAAGATCCTTTTTCCATGTAATAACATGTGAACACATTCAACATGTATTATTTTAAAAATTGGTAAGAACCTGAATAACCATAAAACCATATTGATTACATTCATGATCCATTATTCCATATAGAATACTGTATATACATCTTCCATCCAAAAATGTTGTAAACATAATCAATTATGGAATATACAAATTATTAATTAGTTTCAAGTTATTCATGAATATCCAATATAATTTATCCAAATCAATCATGTATTATTCCAAAATCACTATCTCGGTATCAGAACCATATTATGGTTTATCTTTCTCTCAACCATATATTTTCCAAAAAATTAACCTACTATTGGTCACTTTTCATGGTTCCACACAATCTCAAGTCCTTAATGAAATTGTACTACAGTAGAATTCTTATATACTCCATAATTATTATAACTAGTACATCATTGATACAACAATAAAAATAATTAATTCTTCAATAACATCATAAGAACTCTAATTATTCCCCCTCATCTTTGGTAGTATCATAACATGATTATTATCCTATAGCATCATTTGGGGCATACTCTGATGATTTTTACATTGGTTCGCGTAGTGTCCCAACTCCTTGCAGATGAAGCATTATACATTTCAATCCTTTTTCTTACCCTTGCAGTCATGTACTCGGTGTCCCTTTTCTCCACACTTATAAAAAACTCCCATTCCCTTTAGGAAAGTTCCATGGTGTTTCATCCCACAGTTATCAAATATTGGAAAATTCTTCTTTTCCCTCTTTCATTTATCCATTTTTCTCTCTTCCATCCTTTTATTCTCTTTCTTTCCTTCAATGCTATAGGACTTTGAGAAATATTTACTCATCTTATTAACACATGATACTATTTCTTCAAATGTTGAGAATACATGGGAGACTATTTCCCTTCTAAATTTTGGCATAATACCATGAATGATATGATCTTTCTTAGTCTTTGGGTAATACGTATTGCTGGAGTTCACATTCCTTCTACTGGGTGCCATTTCTATACAATGGCATACACTAGGACAGTTTATGAGTTGCAATGAATAATTCCAAACTTGTAAAATACCTAACATAAACTGAACAGTTTATGGATATAATCTAGAAAAATATTTTCTTTGAGGCGATATATACTCGTAGATAATACATGATGATTTGTAAAGAAAATGAGAATTATCCTAAGCATATCCCCTGGGAGTGTGGTAACCAAGAGTGCAGCAAGGCCTGTTGTCGTGCACCAGTTCCTATTCGAGTCTAGATCAAAGTGGTGTTTTCGGGTTTTACGCCTAGGTACATCTATGCCAGAGCTACCTCTACCTGCTCATGTCTAAACATGGATGTATTGATTGTAAAACTCACAAAATCTCTATAATACCAAATTTTTATGAAGTTATTATATATTATTCATCAAAGTATATCTTAGGGTAATATGATCTAATCATAGTTTATCTAAATCTAGCTTCCAAGGTTATTGCTAAACTTTCTCTGATACCAACTGTAACACCCCGAACCCAGTTACCCAGAGTCGGTGAATTATATTAATACAATGTCACTATTACAAGGAACCAAGTCCTGAAGGACAGATCAGTTTAGCAGTCTGGGAAAATATTTTACAAACATTAACTTTACATTACATAAAACATATCATAAGTAGTTCTTTGAGCACTCCATTATTCTATTTAGCTTAACCATACATATCAATCATTATACACTTCATAGAATCCTTGGAAAATTAATGATAAGATAGGGGTGAGATGAGATGCTCAGTAAGGGTAAATAATTTATTGGAACCTATAAAATTTTAAGTAAATATGTGTAATAAAAACAACAACCTTTTAAACATAAACATGAACATAATATGGTAAATATAATTGAAAAATTCCTATATAAACATGAACGTCGATATTTTACTGGTCAAATAATCACATGTAAAAAATAATTTCACAATGAGAAAATGCCTAATACTAGACATCATTACCACATAGTCAATGCCTCGTGCCAAGACTACAAATAAAATTTTTGTGAAGGCCTTGTACCATGACACTAGTTTGTCTCATGAGACCTAACGATGCATCGAGGAGCTATAGCGGGCTCCACCCGTCACATACTAAGTCCACTGCATTCCTCATATGAAAAATTTGAAAAATAACATAATAATGCATTTTAAAACTATTATACGAAATGTCGATACACTAACCATAAACCTTGAATGGTATAAAAATAAAACATCCATATTCAAACATATCATAACTCATTCAATACAATATAGAAGATTGTATTATAATAAATCAACCTCAATCAAAAATAATATCCAATAAAGGATGCTGATGTAGTTGAAAATGGTGGGTAAAACATTTTGAGAGAAATATCTTTAATAATTTAAAAGTCACACGTTTATAAAGGATGAAATTTAAAAGAGATTTTTGAATAAAAGTGTCACATACCACATTGAAACTTTGGAAAATAATTATAATTTCAAAACATTTATGTTAATATAAATAATTCCTTTAAATCATTTTGAAATAATTAAAAATATTTAGAAATATAAATCTTTAAAACATTAAAATTATGATCTTGATAAAGAGTACCCTTAACAAATCCATAAAATATTCATTTTGAAATCAATTTTAGGAAAATGGACATGGGAGATAAAAATTTCCTAGTAAATACTTACACATAAACAATCTCAGATAATAATGAGATTGAGAAATTTACCCTTACCTTGCACATTCCTTTAGTTGATGGTACGTTTAACTTCTTCTTCTTCAAGTTCATCCTTTTGATTTGATAAAAAAGGCTCCTTAGGTTGGATTTATGGTCAAACTATGGCTATTAGGATGAAGTGAGGGAAATTGGGAGGATATTTGGGCATGGTTTGGCCGAGCCAAATGGCTTTGGAGGCATGAATTTGAGAGAAGGGAATGTGACCTTTTATAAGAGGGGTGAGGGGCACCTTAGGACAAACATAAAATATTATTTTTTAATAAATTCCTATTCATTTTATAATTTATCAAAAGTGATTTATTTCGAGGATAAGGTGAGGATGGGTTGAAATCCTCTCAAACTAGAGGTTTTAGACATTTTTAGGTTACCATTTTAACCTTATCGTTTAGATTTAACTCTTAGTTAAATAGTTTATCTTTTACATTGTCTTCTTGTACTCTTACAATTTTTGGTTAATAAACTTATTATAAAATGTCATTCTAACACCAATTGGTTCATTAATTTCATATATATTATTATATAAGTCTTTTCGTTGAATTTTAGGACTATTATATCAATTAATAATATAATATTTGTTTAAAAAACTATTTTATGTGAATTTTAAAACTCTTTGGTATTTGTTTTTTGATTAAATAATAACAGCAAGATTACTTTTAAAAACAACATTTAATCAATACTGACATGTCATATTCACCCTCAAAATTCGTGGATGTCATAAAATATTTTAAATTATATTTATTTTAATATTTATAACACCATTTATTTGATTCTTTCATTAATAATTAATTATTATATTATCATTGTGTCATTAATAAATATAATTATTTAATCTCCAAAAATTATAACTAAAATAAAATTATGTATTAATAATTTTTAGCTTTCTAATGAATATTTATAGTATAATTTATCTTATGTATAACCCTATATAAAAATTATTTTAGTAAAAGATATATACATATGTCATTTTTGTATTTACATTAACTTAATTAATATAAAGTGTCATTATCACTTACAAGTGGCTCTATGGGGTCCCCAAATCGACCCAAAGATGCCCATGGTTGGAAATGTATCAACCAATAGGATTAGGTTACGGTTTAGGGTAATTTAATATAAATATAATATTATTTGTTACCTTTATTTACCGGATTTACCCTTTAACCAAGGTAAATAAAATATTTACCGAAATATTTATTCAAAATGTCTAAAAATTAACGCTACCTATTTACACAATTTGTACATCCTGATTCTAAATATGGAATCCATTTTTTCTGAATTCAAATCAAATAATTGGCAGAAATTAATTAAAAATTATTTCCCATTGTCAAAACAAAACGCGTGTTTTTAATAAATTATTACTTTCACAATATTGATATTTTTTATGTTCAGTTTAAATGTGAAATTATGTCCAATGCTTGAAATTAAATAAAATTGTGAAAATATAATCAAATTATACTTTAAAAACACTCAATATTATAATGTATCAGTATAAATTATTTTGATTAAAAAAAGTTGTTTTTGATTAAAATTTAGTATTTTTCACTGTTCATAAAAAAATTAAATTTTTCAGAAAAATACCAAAAATTCACACTAAGCTAATTTTCATATTCTGAATCCAAATATTAATTCCAATTTGAATAATAAAAATTTATAAAATTTCAGAAAGTGGGTTTTACAATTCATAACGGCTACTTCGATTGGTCGTAGTGTGTTAGAATCTTGAAGTTGCGTACAATGCAAGCTATTTCATTATTCAAATGGAAATGTACCTCAGATGATTACTATGTTGCATTCTACCCTTATACAATAAATTTCATCCTCACAAGTTGAAATTATTGTTTGGAAATAAAAGGTTGAAAATAGAAAATACCTTTGTGGAAAACCCATATCTGAAATAGGGTTAGTAAAATTTATTCTTAATAAGAGGAAAATGGGAATGAAAAAGTCACCACCAAATTATTATCTCAATTAAGAGAAAATTGGTGGAAATTGGAGACATATAATTGGAGGGAAACCGTAAAAATTTATTGGGAGTGATTAATGTCATCAATCACAAACTATTGTAGAATTGTGGGCCTCAAAGTCACCAATCTATGATGATTTAAAATACCATCGGCTTAATAAAACGAAAGGTATTAGGATAACACATTTTTTTTAAGATACCTTAACTAAAGTTTAAAAATTTATTTCTTCATAGAATAAGAGAAAAAAAATTATACTTGACACGTAGAGTTCTATCCTTTAACTAATTTCTACCACAAACTCATCTTTCACTCTAAAAGATAATAGAACATAAAAAAATATTCTATTTATCCTATTCGTATAGAATTCTAAAAAAATGAATTTATAATTCATCTACCAAACCCTTTAAAACCCCTACATTATACAATCCAGGGACTTCACGTAGTTCAGTGGTAGGCGATAAATCCAAATCGCACTATGGTTGTGGGTTTGCTTCTCTCAGCTTTGTCTGACGCGACGGTTTGTCACACGGTCTGGTGTTGTCCTTTTATAAAAATAAAAAAATAACCTTTTAAACATAATCCATTCCAACATTTAAACTTATCCAAAATAATTCTATCCTAACTCAGAGTCCAAAATTTATAAGGAAGTTAAACACAATGAAGATCCTTTTTTCCATGTAATAACATGTGAAGACGATCAACATGTATTATTTTAAAAAACGGTAAGACCCTGAATAGCCATAAAACCATATTATTCATGCTCTATTATTCCATATAGAATACTGGATATACTTCTTCCATCCAAAAATGATGTAAACTTAAATAATGATTGAATATACAAATCAATAATCAGTTTCAAGTTATTTATGAATATCCAATATAATTTATCCAAATCAATCATGTATTATTCCAAAATCACTACCTCAGTTTCAGAACCATATTATGGTTTATCTTTCCCTCAACCATATATTTTCCAAAAATTTAACCTAATATTGAGTCACTTTTCATGGTTCCACACAATCTCAAGTCCATAATGAAATAATACTACAATACAATACTTATATACTCTATAATTATTATAACTAGTATATCGTTGATACAATAATAAAAAGAAATAATTCATCAATAACAACATAAGAACTATAATTATTCCACCTCATTTGTGGTAGTGTCATAACAGGATTATTACCCTATAGCATCATTTGGGGCATACTCTAATGATTTTTACATTGGTTCTTATAGTGTCCCAACTCCTTGAAGATGAAGCATTGTAAATTTTAAACCTTTTTTTACCCTTGTAGTAACATACTTGGTGTCCTCTTTCTCCACACTTATAATAAACACTCATTCCATTTAGGAGAGTTCCATGGTGTTTCATCCCACAATTATCAAATATTGGAAAATTCTTCTTTTCCCTCTACCCTTTATCCATTTTTCTCTCTTCCGCCCTTTTCTTCTCTTGCTTCCCTTCAAAGTCATATGACTTAGATAATTATTTACTCATATTATTAACAAATGATACTATTTCTTCAAATGTTGAGAATATATTGGAGACTATTTCCCTTTTAAATGTTGGTACAATACCTTGAATGATATGATCTTTCTAACTCTTTGGGTCATACGTATTGTTGGAGTTCACATTCCTTCTACTGGGGGCCACTTCTAAACAATGGAATACAGTAGGTCAGTTTATGAATTGCAATGAATAATTAAAAAGTTGTAAAATATCTAACATAAATTGAATATTATATGGATATAATGCCGAAAAATATTTTCATTGAAGATGTATATACTCATAGATCCTTCATAACGATTTGTAAAGAAAATGATAATTATCCTAATCATATACCTCAGGAGTGTCGTAACCAAGATTGCAATAAGGCCCATTGTCATGCACCACTTCATGTTCGAGTCTAGATCAAAGTGGTGTTTTTAGGATATACGCCTAGGTACATCGGTGCCAAAGCCGCCTCTACCTGCTCGTGTCCAGACATGGATGTATTGCTTGCAAAACTCACAAAATCTCTATAATACGAAAATTTTATGAAGTTATTATATATCATTCATCAAAGTCTATCTTAGGGTAATTTTCTCTAATCAGAGTTTATCTAAATCTAGTTTCCAAGGTTATTGCTAAACTTTCTCTGATACCAACTGTAACGCCCCGACCCTAGTTACCCAGAGCAGGTGAATTATTTTAATACAGTGGCACGATTACAAGGAACCAAGTCCTGAAGGACAGATCAGTTTAGCAGTCTTGGAAAATATATTACAAACATTAACACTACATTACATAAAACACAGGATATGTAGTTCTTTGATAACTCCATTTTTCTTTTTATCTTAACCATACATATCAATCATAATACACTTCATAGAATCCTGGGAAAATAAAACATAAGATAGGGGTGAGCTCAAATGCTCAGTAAGGGTAAATAATTTAGGGGAACCTATAAACATTTATGGAAAGATGTGTAATTAAAACAACAACCTTTTGAACATAAACATGAACATAATATGGTAAATATAAAGAAAAAATTACTATATAAACATGAACATGGATATTCTACTAGTCAAATAATCAAATGTAATAACAAATTTCACAATGAAGGAATGCCTAACGCTGGACATCATTACCACATTGTCAATGCCTCGTACCAAGACTACAAATAAAATTTTTGTCAAGGCCTTGTACTATGACACTAGTTTGTCTCATGAGACCTACCAATCCATCGAGGAACTATAGCGGGCTCCACCCATCACTTACTAAGTCCACTACATTCCCCATATGAAAAATTTGAAACATAACATAAACATGTGTATTAAAACTAGCATAAGAAATTACAATACATTAACCATAATTCCTTAATGGTATAAAAATAGAACATCCACAGTCAAACATATCATAAATCATTCAATACAATAAGGAAGATTGTATTATAATAAATCAACCGCAATCAAAAATAATATCCAGTAAAGGATGATGACATAGTTGAAAATGGTGAGTAAAACATTTTGTGTGAAATATCCTTTTCGTAAAATCATTTAAATTTCACACATTTATAAAGGATGAAATTTAAAAGAGATTTTTGAATCGAAGTTCCCCATACAAATTGGAATATTTCGAAAATAATTATAATTTCAAAACATTCATGTTCATATAAATAAATCATTTAAATCATTTTAAAACATGGACATTAATTACAAATATTTAGTAATATAAATCGTTATAACATTTAAAATTATTATCTTGATAAAGATTACCTTTCACAAATCCTTAAAATATTCATTTTGAAATCATTTTTATGAAAATGGACATGGATGATAAAAATTTCCTAGTAAATACTTACACATAAAAAATATCATTTAATAATGAGATTGATAAATCACCCATTACCTTGGACATTCCATTAGTCGATGGTACGTTTAACTTCTTCTTCTTTGGGTTCTTCCTTTTGATTTGATAAATAGGGCCCATTAGGTTAGATTTCTAATCAAACTATGGCCTTTAAGATGAAGTGAGGAAAATTGGGAGGAAATTGGGCATGTTTTGGCTGAGCCAAATGTCTTTGGAGGTGTGAATTTGAGAGAAGTGAATGTGACCTTTTATAAGAGGGTTGAGGGGCACCTTAGGACAAACTTAAAATATTATTTTTTAATAAATTTATATTCGTTTTATAATTGCTCAAAAGTAATTTATTTTGAGGATAAGGTGGGGATGGGTCTAAATCCTCTCAAAAAATAAGTATTATAAATGTTTATGTTAACATTTTTACCTTATCCATTATATTTAACTCTTAGTTAAATAGTTTATCTTTTACCTTGTCTTCTTGTACTATTACAATATTTGGTTAATAAACTTACTATAAAATGTCAGTCGAAAACCAATTGGTTCATTAATGTCATATATATTATTATATGAGTCTTTTCACTAAAATTTATAATTTTAGGACTATTATATCAATTAATAATATAATATTTGTTTTACAAACTATATTATGTGATTTTTGACACTTTTGGTATTGCTTTTCTGATAAAATAATAACAGCATGATTACATCAAAAAATATATAGTGAATCAATCCTAACATGTCATATTCACCTATAAAATTCGTGGATGTCATAAAATATTTTAAATAATATTTATTTTAATATTTATAATTCAATTTATTTGGTTGTTTCATTAATAAGTTGATTACTGCATCATCATTGTGTCATTAATCGATTTAATTAATTAATCCCTAAAAATTATAAATAAAATACCATTATGTATTAAATATTTTTTTATTTCTAATGAATATTTATAGTCTAATTTATCTAATGTATAACCCTATATAACAATTCTTTTACTAAAAGATATATGCTTATGTCATTGTTGTATTTACATTAACTTAATTAATATAAAGTGTCATTGTCACTTACAAGTGGCTCCATGTGGTCCCAAAATAGACCCAAATATGAATAAGGTTAGAAATATATCATCCAATAGGATTAGGACACGTTTTAGGATAATTTAATATTATTATAATATTATTTTTTACCCTCATTTACCTGATTTACTATTTAACCATGATAAATAAAATATTTACCGAAATAATTATTAAAAATTCCTAAAAATAAAATTTTCCTATTTACACAATTTGTACCGCCTGATTATAAATATGGAATCCATTTTTCTAAATTCAAAACACATAATTGGCACAAATTAATTTAAAATTATTTACCATTGTCAAAACAAATAATGTGTTGTTTAAGAAATAATAACTATCGAAATATTGACATTTTTTTATGTTGAGTTTAAATGTGAAATTTTGTCCTATAACCAAAATTAGATTAAATGGTAAAAATAATAATCTAATTATAATTTAAAACCATTAAATATTATAATTTATCACTATAAATTATTTTTATTAAAAAATTTGTTTTTAATTAAAATTTTGTATTTTCACTATTAATCCAAAAATTAATGTTTTTAGAAAAATACCAAAAAATCACCCTATGCTAATTTTTATATTATGAATCCAAAGATAATGTTAAATTTTATTAAAAGTAATAATAAAATTTCACACAGTTGGTATTACTATTCATAACGGCTACTTTGGTCGCACTGTGTTAGAATCTTGAAGTTGCATAAAATGCAAACTATTGCATTATTTAAAGGGAAACGTATTGTGGAAGCTTCGGGTGTTACAATAATGGTTCCATTTAAGCCTCTAATGCAAACATTAATTAGAAAAACAATGAATTATATTTATACTATGTGGTTTTTCGGTTCTTCCCCAACTATAATGAAAAACCATAAGATTTCAAAATATATTTCTCTTCAAATAAATTCAATGATTTTGATTTCTTTCTTGAAAAAAAACATTGAAAATAATTTGAATCATGATATAAAATAAGTGAGATATTAATTTTTAGATATTTATAGGAATAATAATAATAAGAAAAATATCTATAATGTTTTATATAATTTAAATATATTGAGAAATTCATAATAAATACCTATTGAAGTTTCAAGAAATTAATTTTGGGCTTCAAAAATATATTTCATTCGAAAATGGTTTAATTTCATTTTGAGCATGTTAATTATGAATAATTTATAATTTTTTTAGAAATTTTATTTTATTAAATGAATAAACAAATTTAAATAATAATTTCAAAATTATCTTAGTGAAAATTATTTATATATCTTAAATGTTTTTAATTTTAAGTGAATAATGAAAAATAATGATTTTCATAAAACTGTAATTTATTAAATGAAATTATGTTATTTGAAATATTCTATATATATATATTTAAATTTAAACTAAGATCCATTTTATTACAAATAATCTAAATAATTCCATAGTAATAAACAGTATATTTAATTTTTCTATTTTATCATTTTTATGTTTAAAAATATAATTTTATAAAAACTGATCTTGGTTTCGTTTTACGCCATTGTATTAAAATAGATTTATTAAACTTATGGGAATAAAATAAGGGACAATGGATTCAATATTTTGAATTAGGAGGAACAAATTTTTTAAATAGGCTGCTTTTATTTGAAGGAAATATAAATAAAAATCTTTTAAAAATTTATCGCCATAGTCATGGGTAAAATAAGATAAACATGGTAAAAACTATAGAATATTGAATCGAAATCATCAATACACATTCCTATAATATATTTTATTATTTTTAATTGACAAAACCAATCATTTGTTTAAAAAAAATTCAATTTTGTAAAATTCAGCTTCAATAAGGTAATTTATATTATTTTAAGTAAAGGAAAATTCCCAAATGTCAGTGTCTTCATTTTAATTTATTTTATATGGTCATATAGAGATAATATATTGTTTTAAATATATATAAATGATTATTTATAAAAAAAATAATTTAATTTAATGATGTAAATATATTCATAATTCAAACTTCCTTAATTTCCTATACAACCCATACACAATGCTTGTGGAATATGTATAAAAAATGATGTAAATGATTTAAAAAAAATTAAAAGTATTATTTGTTTATCTTAAATAATGTAACACCTAAATTTTATGGTTTATAATAATGTATTATTTATACTGAAATAGAATATGTTACAATTACTTTTTTTATTCAGTTCTTTAAATAAAAATTGTTTGAATCATTATTAAAATGAATTTTATTATGTTAAATGTTAAGAAATATATTTGTAAATGAATTAAAAATTAATGAAATATTGAAATAATGGAATGGGATGAGATATGATTAAAAATTTAATACAATGAATATATATGATCATATTTTTTATATAGAAATAATTTTATTCTTCTTTACGATCGAAATAGATTTTAAGATGTTAATGGTTAAAATTAGTAAATAAAAGGGGTAATAAAAGATATTATTTTAAAATGAAAAATAATGTCATCCAAATAATATTAGTTGGAGGTATTACAATGTTACCCTATCTTATATTAAATGGTTTATCCAAATTGTTCCACTTTCACATGAAGTATAATATAATTTATTTAAATATTATATGGAAGAATATGTGGGTCCCATTATTCACTATAAATAGATACCACTTATTCAATACTATTAATCTATCCATGAGTGAATTAGATTAATAAAACCATGATAATAATTCTTTTATCATCATTATATGTAGTATTGAGTTTTTTATTTTGTAAATACAAAAACCCTTTTATCTATAAATATAAATCAAAAGTATGTCTCTCGAAGAGGAGGAAATCAATTTATACGATCCCTTTCATTTTATGTCTTTTTTATTAACATGTAATTATATCCTAAAAATTTATATATAATTACACACACACACAGATATATATATATATATAATATACATATATGTTATTTTATTTATGGTGTAACCATTATAAATCTCTTTTTGAATCTATTAGGAAATGATTACTTTGCTCATGCCAATATGTGGACTACCACATCCACAAAGCGATGATATCTGTTATTCATTTTCTACTCTATATAGATGGTGATAAGAATATATTTAATTAATATATATTATATTTAAGATATAATAATTATTCTTTATGGACATATTATTATATTTTATTCTTTCATTCCATCCTTGAAAAAGTGAAATCGTCACTCATGCAAATGTATGAACTATTGTCTCCAATAAGTGATGTAATGAAATTTTCACCACCAATTTTTATGAATGATTATAAAAGTGTGTATATTGAACAATTATTTCCCTTATATCATTATTAATATTTTTGATATGATAATAGCTTTTCTAATGTGAAATGAACACAACAGTGGTATCAAAACATGTAAGAAAAATGAATTAATTTCCAGCAAGAAAAATTATTTATATTAAGATTTATAAACATATGGATGAAAAGAAGTTATATGAAAAATATATATGATATTTATGAATATGTTTTTTATTGGATTTATAATAAATCAATATTAATTGTAAATTATTTTTTGGAGGCATATTTAAAAATATGAGACAAAAGGTAAGGTTTCTTCATCTCAAAATAGTTTCGTTGAGACATGCATGATGTTACACACCGATTTATTTTTATGTGGTGTATGTACATCCACTTTGATAGGATATACAATGATTCTATTTAATTTTTTTATATTTAATTATTATTTTATGATTTTTTTATGAAAATTATTATCCAAAATGTACCAAAGCGGTAAGGGTTGTATTACAATATATCTTTTTTATTGGGGTTATATATATATATATTTCCATTATGGAAATTATATCACCTATATCTCTTAATACCATTTTTTTTCTTATCCATTTTTATTTTATGGGTTTTTATTATTCCCTATAACTTTCTACTCTTTGGTACTCAATTAATACCAAAATTATATTTTAATGATAAACTAACCCTATTTATTATTATGGTCAGATATCATTTTATTCCTTACTCATTTTATCTAAAATATTTTAAATAAAGTTTTTTATGTTCAAATGACTATTCTAATTAATTTTAACAATTTTTAAATTTTTAAAAAATAATGAAAATATAATTGTAGTGGTTTTTAGAATGAAAATATTTTTTACTTTTTAAAAATGATTGAGAGGAATTTTTGTTAACATACAAGACATGAGTGTATTAATGTACAATTATGATTTTTCAATGATTTGAAACATTCATTATATGATTCAATGGTTATTTTCAATTAATATCATTATCATAATATTTTTGTAATTTATATTTTCATAGAAAATGAACTAAAGTAACTTTTACTAATGTTTCAATAAAATGAATAATTTTTATTTTAATGGGATTATTATTCAAATTTAGAATCCTTTGATGTTTTCCATGCCCGACTAGGGATATGTTCTTATAGAGAAACTAGTTTTATTACCATAGGTTAATTAAGATATAATTAATTCACTTATGATAATGATTATTATACATTTCGGAAACCTATTTTGTTTTCCATTGGTTATTCTAGGATGAAATATGATTTTTATGATCTGGGGTAACTCACATATATCAATTATGATTATATAATGGGTCTTCATGAATAATCCCATACTTACGGGTGGGATTGTTATATCGGTACAATGAATTGGGTAATTATGATATAGTTAAGAAACTACAATGAGACAATGATTATATTAATTAAATAGAAGTTACTGCCAAGAGAATTTTTTAAATAATAGAGTACGAATTTATATTATTTTATATTGTCTATAAAAACAGTCTTAGGAGTAATACTTTTCTGTAGAAATGATTCTATATGCTTATGTATGACCCAAAAACCTTTGTCTTCTACTCATGTTATGTTTTCATTGATAATGATCTATAATTTATGGTCTGTAAATCATAATACCTATTTATTCTGAGTTTTTATTTTTGATATTTGACTGATTGAGTATAACTTTTATATATTATGGTCATATTGTCCATCCCTTTTGATATTATTATTCTCATTTATGATCATTGATTCATATCTATTATGTGTACCATTTCTTAGCATATGAGGTCATCCTTTCTTATGTTTCCTTTCCCTATGGTTTGAATAATGGTTTTATGTAGGGTATGTATAGGATGTGTACAATAATAGATCATGTTTTAGGGAGATTTTAATTACATTACATTATATTTCTTGTTTTCCTGTCTATTTTCCATATACAATAAACTATTATGGTTCTGGGGAATGTATGATTTATATATATATATATATTCAATAAAAACCAAAATGATTTAATATTTATTCATATTATTTGAAATTTTCATCAAATTGTATCATGGAATGGTTTAGAAATTTTAAAATATTAGGATATGAAATATTTGGTGAAGACCATGGGGATAGGAATAAGTAGAATAGAACATCCGAATTGTATGTAAATGTAAAGAATATATGATTTTCCTTGAAAATTAATAAATTTTTAGATATGGGAATGTGGATGATGTTGTGGAATATATACACATATGGGAAATAACTATGAAAGTTATTAATTGTGTATTAACTAAATCATTAAACATGCATGATGATTGTTCTTAAGACTTCACACCTTGATTGAAACTCCTAGGGGAAATGACTGGGTTAAATAAAATTTATATTATAAATAACTCTGAATGATTTACATAGCTGAATACCATATATAACCTAGTATAATTCTATGGTATCATTTATTGAGTGGAAAGTTTCATGATTTTTAAATCCTATGTATGATTTTTCATACTTATATGATTTCTCACTAAGATTATGGTACTCATTATAAGATTTTGGGTGTTAGTCAATGGTTGTAAATATGAAGATTCATGTAATCACTAAATGTTCTAGATAATGTTATATTTTTCCTCATGGAAAATCAAATGATATACAATATGGAATATATAACCTGATGATTATTTATAATTATTTATCTCATTATATGATTAACAACCTCTAATTTTGTGCGTTTCCCAACACTATAAATATGATAAAAATGGATTTCAATGGGATTTATATTGATAAATACCCTGAGGGAAGAACATTAAACTTATTATATGTAATTTATATTGAATTATGCAATAAAGGATATGATTCAAATGACCGAAAAAATGTTTTTTATTTCGAAATGAAGTGAATAGAGGTACAAAATTCAAAGGATAATGAAGAGTCTAATGGGGAGAAATGAATTCCATCCTAGAGAATCATATTAATATCATTATATTTTGGGGTGGAACACAGTAATTATCTATCTCAATGCCCTTATCTTAGGGGTAACACATAGGAAAATGAATAGAATATATTATGAAAATTATTAGCAAGGAATAATTTTTATGATTATATATTGGAATTTTGGAATTATAATGTAGAAGTGTTTTATCAAATTAATTCTAGTTAAAATAATAATGAAAAATCTTTGGATTTATCTATATTATTTTTTCTGTATGTATGTTCAATCATATATTGAATGGAATAAAAATCATAGATAATAGATTTAGCGGTAAAGTGATAATTTTGGAAAAATATTATTATGGGATAATTAACCATTAATATGTGTCTGATTCTAAATTAAATGACTATTATATTGGATAAATAGATCATTTATATTGATAATGTAAATTTTATTTTGATGTTCCTAAGAATCTATAAACCACTGAGAAGGGGGGGTGAATCAGTTATGAGACTTTTTTAAAATTTCAACGTTATGGAAATTAACCTGTGATACTCGTTATAATTATTTTCCATATAACAATTTATAATAGTATCTAATGAACACAAAAACAATATAGAAAACTAGGCCTAAAATATTTATAATTATCAACCTCATTATGAGTACCAACATCAATTACAAGACCCTTACACGAGTTCTATTAAAATTAACTATTGTAAATAAGTTAAGAAATCTTTGATCTAACTTCCATTAGAAATATTCCATATCCTGTTAGGTAATATTATGATTAATCTCATTAGTTTAAATTTTATTTCAACAAAAACTGATATATAAGAAAAATATAAAAAACTATCTAACCTAACTTTGTGAAATGTTCATCAGGAACGTCCGTCCAATTCCTATGTTTAGAAATGTCCACCAGGAGTTCTTGTTTTTGTCTTGTAAACATCATTCCATGAATCTCATTGAACCTACGTTTCATTGTATAATATTTTTTATTAATAATTTAACAAGAACACGACCCCTCACATCTATAATGGAATGTTATTTGTTTCACTCTATTTTGCCTTCTAAAAATATAATATGTCTGATTCATCATATAAAACATTATCTATCAAGAAAATTTATTCCATATTAAATATACATAGGTTAGAAACATTCATATAACACAAATTGTCAGTAAGCCATATTTATTGTATTGACTAAAAAATACAATATTACTTTTTTGATCCCTTTATATAGTGTCTTAAGAAGTAGAAATGGTTGGAAAATAATTTGGTTTCACCACTCACTAAAAATAAATTTTTAGATAACCTACTTATTTTCAATTCTCTAGATAATTCTCCACTATTTGAGAATATTAAATAATATTCCTTGTACACCCCATCATTCAAATCGTTATCAACCTTCTTTCAAAATCCATAAACATGAGGTTACGAAACATTAAAAAACTCTCTCATTTTGGAATGATAATAAAAAAAATTTAGAACATGCACAAAATATTCTTGATTTGAGATTTTACAAAACTGTATAGAAATAAAAAATTTACTTGTTCATTGGATGTCAGTGTTAAGACTTGTCTTTGATGAACTCCTCAATTTTGTGAAAGGTTATTATACTATTATTCCTTAGGTCAAGACTCATATAAAACAAAATTCTATAAAAAGTTTATTTAATGAGGGTCTATTGGATGTAACCCTCTTCATATTTCACAAAACATTATACATATAATTTTCTTCATTGAGATGAGTTATCAAACTTGTGAATCCCGAATAAAATGAATATCATACACTGATTCCTATGATCAGCCTTCCCTAGATTATTTAAAATTGATTCTCTTTATAAATTTATTTTTTTAGATGGTCATTATGAAATATTTTCCTAGTGGATGTTTTTATGTCTGTACATTCCTATAATAAAACACATAAAAAACATGAAACATAAAACATCTCATAGCATGTAACATGAATCTACTATTTAAACATCAAATATGTTTCTTTACCAAAATCATAAGTTTCCACTTTCCATTTACATTGATCCATTTTAAAATAAAAAAATTCACATTCTCTATCTTTTATTAACCAACTGATAATGAATGAATCCATTCCTGAAACTTTAATAGTCTTTAATATTATGTATATTTCTTAATTCTATGCACATCAATGAATTAAAACCTTGATTTATCCAATTGAATTTTCATACATATTTAATTCTCTATTCTTGGGACACATTTTAATTCAAACTAACTTTTTATACTTTATAAACTCAGTAACATATTATTCTTTACATTATTTGTTTGATATTATTTTTATGTTACGTAGTTAGGTAAATATTTTTTAGAAACTCCATTGTAAAATTCATCCCAAAAAATTCCTCTTTCCATTCTTCAAAAAACATATTTTTCCTGTAGGTATATATAGTAATATATATATTTTGAACATAAAATAATGATCAGGAAGAATTATCCATTTGAGAATATTTATCTGTTGACTTTTATCAAGAGGATGTAACATTCGAACATCACATGAAGATTTTTTCTAGAAAACATAATATGTTAGGTTTGTTTGGAAAAAGTTAGTGTTATTCTTGTTCTCAAACTCTTACTCTATAAAAATGCATGATTAATGATATTTTCATGATTTTTGGAGATATTGATATTAGCATATGATTTTATAAAGTTGGTTATTATTTTTTTCAAACATTGTTAAAAAACTTATAACTTCCTCCATCAGTTTTGTAAGATAAATTTTAGAAGCTTATTTCTCACATGTTTTACAATTTATTTTAACAAAATATAGTTTTTATCAAATATAAAAAATTAATAAAAAAACATCAAAAAATGGTTTCAAATCTCCACATTTTAATTTCATGACAATATTAATTATGTAATTTTAGAAAACATAATTTTTATCCTCTAATTTTACAACACATTTTTATAAGAATACATTTTTAATAAATTTTTCCAAATCACGATATTTTTCATAGAGAAGGTCCTAAAAACACATTACAGTATAATGTAATGTTTTTTAAGGAATTTCATCCCATAATGAAATGAATTTTTTTTTGTCCATTATTAGATAAAATCTCTCTCACTATTATTATCATAATGTCTTATTCTCCCCCATTTAAGGATAATCCATAGCTTCAAATTCATATTTGTGAGAAATGTACTTACTTTACCCCCTTTTGGTCAAAGTTTAGTATCTCTATTTAGTAAATATTTATATAAATTATTCCATTTGTCATCATAAAAAAAATAATGTTGTTGTACTATCCTTACAGGAAATATAATGTTTTGGTCTTGGAAGAACATGAAATTGTATAACAAATTCCATAAATCTTTCTTTTGGTTTAGATTTACTACAAATATCTGTAATCTAATACATTGTTGATATATTTTATATAATAAAATCTCCACAAAAAATATATATCCTTTATCATGTGATTCATTATATAAATGTTTTTGGATTACATCTATTAGATATATTTTTTAAGAATCAATGGAACTTTGATTATCTCAATGAATCATTAATTGCGTTGAAACATTTACATTCAAATATTATATATTTACATTGATAAAAATAAGTTTTTTACAAGATTGAGTTTTTTCAAAATATTCTTTATTTTTTAACCTCAATTTCACAAAATATTTTTACAAAATATTCTAAATTATAGAACATTTACTTAAGAAAATTATTCCTCTATATATTGATATTCCATTATTGAAATCTCTTACCTAGTAAGCATCCGCAAAACCAATAAAATTTTATATTACACAATTATTTATTCATTATACCATAATAATATATTCCTTCAAGATATTTTATTATACTATTTACTTTTGGAATATGTGATAATTTTGGATCACACTGATATTGGGCACAAAAAATAATAGCATAGAAAATTTTAGCCCTTAAAGTTATAACATAGATCAAACATACAATAAACATTCAATAATATTTCTTATTAATAATCATTCCATTATTCAACATTACTCAATTATATCCCAACCAAAATATGAGTAGAAAATTCCTTGGAATAATCCTTACAAAAGATATTTAACAATTCTCTATAATATATATCTTGTGACAGAATGATATACATTTCCCTATATTATAATTTTCATCCCAGAAAAAAAATATTTGTTTTCCAAGAATTAAAATTTCAAAAAATAATCTTTATTTCATCAGGGAACACATTAATAAAGTTTTATATATAAAATGAATAAATTAATCCGTCTTCATAAACAATAAAAATTATAGTACTCGAGTTTATCTCATTCATGTATAAGTTTCTATCAATGTTCCCTTTATAAAAATTAAAATTGATCAAAAAAACAATAAAATTTAGAGTGTATTATTGTGAGATTATTTTAACTCAAAATAGTATTTATTCAATATACATACTTTGGATTAAACTTTTCAATGTAAAACCCCTAAGGATTATCAATGTAAACATAATAATCAATCTATCTATTAAATAAAGATGACTTACATTCATCTGATAAATATTGTAAAAATGATGGGTATCCATTAAGATGAATATTCAAATAACTTCCAATATAAAAAAATGGGAAATCATTTATACAGAATATACACATTTTACCTAGGAATATACTTTTCAAAATATCATTTTTTATTTCTTTAATCCTCACCATGTTTATTCATCTTGTTTTCAATCACGTAATTTTTTTTAAAAATGTTATTTGATTTTGTTTATAAAACATGTTAACTTGTTTCATTAGTCTATATTTAATCAAGCTCTTCATTTATAGAATCGACCTATTCGTTGTGTTATAATTCCTCTCAATTTTATTTTAGTATAAAATATAAAATAAGTTATGTTATTTTTTCTAGTATCAACAACCTTATTTTTTATACTAAATGTTTATAAATTTCCTATATAATTTTAAGAATCAACATGATTCAAAAGAGTGTGAAATTTATTATTGTCACTTCTGGAATCAAGTTACGTATTATAAAATTGTTTTGAATATTCAGTCACCGAATTTTGGCTCACTTTATAACTCATTTTTGTAATTCTATTTGGATATTTGAAATTTTTCATCAACTATGTCATCAAATAAATTTGTTTATGAGGTGGTATTTTTCTCAAATATCATTTAATAGAAACCCTCTAACTATTTAAAACATTCATTCCCTCATTTGCACCTTAATATGATGGGTGAAAAAACCATGAAAATTTAAACCTTAAATTTTTCATGAAATTTTCTAAGATCTATATTCTTTACCCTTAGTAAGAAAGGACTTCTAAAAACACTAAAATACATCAATGAATTTTTTCTATACTGAATCTCATATGAAGTAATGTTTTATTACAACCTTAATAATGTCTATTTTGTACATTAACAACAGAAATAATAGCTTCTATATAAGAAAATAGTGATAATGTATATTATTCCAATAAGATTCTTCCAAATTCTAACAATATTATGTTGTTTACTTATTTCTACACAATTTTTCCAAGGGGTGTATAGTGTAATGGGTTGATAATTGATTATATGATTTTAAATAATTACATGTGTCTTCTTTTCTATTATTAGTTCTCAACATCAATATATAAAAACCCATTTTATCTTAACTTTTGTTATAAAAAAGAAAACCATTTTTGCAACCTCTAATTAATGTTTAATAAAAATATTTTTATGTAATCCAAGTGAAATAAAAAATAATATGATAAATTAAAAAACAATTTATAATCATTGATATCTCATCGACACACAATGATCGAAATGAATAAACTCAAAAAGTCTATTTGATTATATTTCTTCTTTATTATGGATTTTACCAATCGTTATTCCTTTCTAAAAAGTTATAATAACAATTTCTTGTTAGATCCTAAATTTTTGAAAGTTTATTAATGTATATAATTTATATATTTTTTTAATTTTCCACCCATGGTTCATAATTCTATGTTACCGAAGTCTATTTTCTTCTTTAGAAGAAAAATAACCAAAGTTGTAAATTTCTCTTATCTAAAATGGATTTCCATGGATTATTTCTCCCCTTGTAATAACACTACCATCTTCCACAATTTTGATTCAACATGAGTATTTTATAAATATCCCTTGATTCCCATCATCATAATGTTATCAGGAAATAGGTAAATTATATTTGAACCATAAAAATATAAATCATCCTTAGATTTTAGTCTCTCATCATCAATTCATACTCTTCCCATTACATTGATTTTTAATTAACTATAATTTCTAAATATAACATGTCCTCTATAAAATATTTTAGTATCATTCAATACTATTATATATCGTATCATGTGTGAGGAGCGTCCATTTTTGAAAACCCATGGTTTGATACATTTTATTGATTTCAATTTTTTCATAATAATGAATTCACATTCATTGACTTTCACCTTTCCAACATCATTTTTCCATGTAGATGAAAACTTCCATAGCAGAGTATTCATAAATTATTTAGAAAAGTGACATATTTTTTCACATTTAACATAAACATATTCAGGGAATCCATACTAAATTTGTGTCGAAAACATTCAATCCTTTTGTGATTTTTTCCAACATCCTATAACTTATGAATGTTTCATGAAATAATTTTATTGTTTCCCCCTCTCATTTCATACCTACTAATTAAATAAATGTTGTTACAACAATTTAAACATTATTTGAAAGTATAACCCACCACCTACAATATCCATTAAATATCAATCTTCTATATCAATAATTTATTTCTCTATAATTAGTTTGTTTAGGTTATAAACATTATTCAATTTTGGTTTCCTTCGGATGTGGAGAAACATTCTTACTAAATTTAATAAAAACTTTTATAAATGGTATATATTTATAATATCCTTTCTCAAAAGAATATTATTTATCAATTTTTTTCTAACACATGATTTGTTTTCATAAATATATAAACATTTAAAATTTTTGGGTGGGGTGTCATATGAATAATGGTGTGAAATTTTGCAGTATTTTGAGATGATTCAATTTTAATATCTGAATCCTTTTTGAATTCTATAGTCATTTTTGATAAGATAAATTTAATATTTCAAACTCATAATTGAGTTTTAGAAACCTCTCCTTTCATAGAAATAATTTTTATACTAAGATCATTGATTATCAGTGTTATTTAGAAACAATTATTTTAATGTTTAAAATTTCTTAATTTTAATCATATTCCTATTTATGGACATACTTTCTTTATCATACTTTTACCATTATTTCTTCATCACTCTAATTTCTCTCTTGAGTTGAGTGGTCTACTCAATATAAGATACAATTATTTATCTAAGATTTTATTCTCTATAAGTATTTTTGACTCCAGAAAACGCATCCTCAATGATTCTAAAATTCTCCCATAAACGATCCAAGAGTGTATCCCATTTCATAAACTTCGATTTTGTAGTTCTTAGAGCCCAAACAGAGTTATAGATTAGGAGTTAGGGACATTTGAAATTGGGCTAGAAAACTGTTTTGCAGAGCCCATTCGCGAAGATCCCTGCGCCGCGGAGTGAGGAGGAGGGATTCTCCATGAACCCCTTTGATTTTCACCATCCGCCATAGAGCAAGGAGGTGTTATTATCCACCAAAACTTTTGACGTTCGCGATACTCTGCAGATTGAGGAGGCATGATGCTCTACGAACCACTTTGACATTTGTGATCTGTCGCGGAGTAAGGTGGCAGGATGCTCTGCTAACCCCTTTGACGTTCACAATCTTCCATAGAGCGAGGATCTGGGATGTTTCATGAGCCACTTTTATGTTCTCAATCCGCCACTGAGTGAGGAGGTGGGATGCTCTGCGAACCCCTTTGACGTTAATGATCGGCCACATAACATGCTCTGTCTTCACGCCGAGCGAGCTTTGATTCATTGCACCTCCTGCCTATAAATACCCAGATCACCCCCCTTCATTATGACAATCACTCTGCCCCTTGGGTGGACGATCATTCATTTCGCGAAGCTTATCTTTCCTTTGTGAAGCATCTCTGCGATTCCATTCTCCATGGGCATCTTCCTTTGCAAAGCTGCTCCACGAGCCCATGCACTACGAGCCGCTTCCTTCGCAAAGCTGCTATGTGAGCTCATGCTCTGCTAGGAGCATCCTTCGCAAAGCTACTCTGAGATTCCATGCTCAGTGAGAAGCTTCCTTCAAAAAGATTCTCTGCAAGTCCATGCTCCATGATCATATTTTCTTCGCGAAACTCCTCTACATGTCTATGCTCCTCGAGCTCCTTTCCTTCGCCAAGCTGCATAGCGAGACCCCATGTTCTACGAGCCCTTTTTCTCCTAAAAGTTACATAGGGAAGACCTATACTTTCTGAAGCTCCTACATCCACTACCATCACTGACCACCCTAAAAAATAGAGAGTTGCACTGTGAACTTTTTAGCCTAGTACTTTGACAATTTCCATTCCACCCTTATACAAAGCCGCCTACCACCCATAGGATACTGTGATTTGAGATACTCCTCCGCACACACTGAAACACCTTCAGTCAGCATATTCCTCTTGGTCCATTTCCTAGGTCATGAGTTGATATTATCGTCATCAATTCCCCCGGAGTACCTTGAGTTATACCATTTCTTAAGAAACTCATCCAAACCCCATAATCTGACTCCTATGCCTGGATGAACCAGAAAGGGTGCTCTTGTGTAAGGCCCAACTCCATCCATTTCTAGGAACCTTATGCCTAATAGTTCAATCTACATTACTTTAAACTATAGTAATACCTATATGAAAAGTATAGGATGCCTCTTACTCAATATAATAGATGACTTGTGCGCCATGCATAAGATTTCAATAGTCCCTTCTACATGACTTTAAACTAAGGTAATCCCTATATGACAACCCAAGGATGCCTCTTAATCAATATAAGTTATACCGTGTGCGCCAAGAATAAGATGCTAAAAATTCTTTCTACATTACTCTAATCATTAGTACGACCTATGTTCTAAATCTAGAATGCCTCTTTCTCAAAACTATAGATGACTTATTCTCCAAGCATGAGATGCCAACAGTCCTTTCTATATATCTCTAAACTGTGGTATGCCCTATGTTCCAAACATAGGATGCCTCTTGCTCCAAACAATATATGCCTTATGCTCCATGAATGAGATTCCAACAGTCTTTTCTATACTACTCTGAACATTAGTACACCCTATATTTTGAACATAGGATGCCTTTTTCTCCAATCAAGAGGTGGCATATGCTCCAACAATGAGATGCCAACAGTCCTTTCTACATGACTCTAAACTGCATTACACCATATGTTCCAAACATAGGAATCCTCTTTCTCTAATCAAGAGATTCATTATGCTCCAATCATAAGATGCCAACAATCCTTTATATATGACTTTAAATTGTAGTACACTCTTTGTTCCAAATATAGGATGCCTTTTGCTCCAAAAAAGAGAGGCCTTATGCTCCAATCATGAGATATCAACAGTCCTTTTTACATTACTCTAAACTATAGTAATACATATATTCAAAACATAGGATGCCTCTTTCTCCAAATAAAAGATACCTTATCCTCCATGCATGATATTCCAATAGTCCTTTCTACATGAATCTAAACTATAGTACGCCCTATGTTCCAAACATATAATTCCACTTTCTCCAAACAAGAGATGGCCTATGTTATATGCATGAAATGCCATCATTTCTATCTACGTGACATTAAACGATACTGTGCCCTAAGTTCCAAACATAGGACACCTCATGCTCCAAAAAAGGGATGCCTTATGGTCCAAGAATAATATTCCTAATGTCGTGATTACAGTGGAATAATTTCAAGAGCGTTATAATCCATTCAAACATTCCATCACTCCACCTAACTCTTGGGGTGTCCTTAATCCATATCTTCATCCACTTCCATATCTAAAGGGACCCCCTAAAGGCCTAGTCCCATGCCACATCAGCTCACCTAAAATTCTGGGCCAACGCCCCAGATGACTTTGGACGACACTTAGAGTCAAGTCATGTGTTTCAAACATGGTCAATAGTCGACCCTAATTTTTTCCCATTTCAGGATAATGTGATATGAATGTTAGGTTTCGAACATGGTCAACAATTATCCTTCATCACCATGCCACCCTAACCCTATTCCGAATGCCGGGCATGTGATTTATACATTTCATCTCCCTTTTTCAGACTGATTCCAACACCCTTAGCATTATCCCCCTTGTGCACTAGCGCATAGTTGAAGGCCTCAACCCCCCAGTGTGTTGGGATACCCTCAGGGCCAGACATGAGGAAGACATTACGGGATGCTTCCTTGCTTATTCCACATTCACCATTACTGCTCCATAGTGGCACCAGGGAAGGTTCCTTATGTATGTCCCATTCACCATCCTTCATGGACGCTCCTTTGCCCCGTGATCATCATGTCATTACCACGTCTTGTTTCTCACACAGAGCATGACTCATGTGGGCTTATAATAGTAAGCATTGTCTATGACATCCCCTATGGGCCGCCTTAGAGTGTAAGCCCCAAACCCCCTACCTGAAATATGAGGTCTTTGATCCTTCCAAAGGCAAGATACGTAGGGAGCCTCCCGGAGGTTCACGCCAAACACCCATTGGTCCTAACACCCTTCATGTCAGTTCACAAAAACCTCTCTTGAACTAAGTAGATGTTGATCTTTACCAATGAAGGGTATGTAGGAAGCCTCACTATAGTTTAAGCCCAACAAAAATTGGTCCCAACCATCTTCACATCGGTTCACCAAGAACTCCTCCTGAACAATGTGGTATTTGATCCTTTCCATGGGAAGGTATAGAGGAAGCCTCTGTGAGGTTCAAGTCCAACAACCATCAGTTTCAACACCCTTAAAATCAGAAATCATTCGTCCCACATGACGTTAAACTCTATTCTACCCACTATTGGAATTCTTGTTAATTGTGACGGACTATTTGCGACAGGATCCCGTCGCAAATAGGCTTTAGCGACGGAGTTCCGTCGCAAATAGCCTATTGCATAAAATGCTATCGCAAATACAATTATTTGCAACGGGCCCATCACAAAAAAGTTTATTTGCTAGGGGAATTTTTCCCATCACGGATAAGCTTCCAATTATTTGTATTATATATACATAAACGTTTTCACGACGGGCCCATCGCAAAAACTATTTGCGATGGGATATTGTCTCGGCGCAATATATATATATATATATATATATCTATATCTATATATAACTTTCTACAACGGGCCCATCCAAACAAATTATTTGCGATGAGATTACATACCCATCACAAATATGTTTTTAAAATTATTTAGTTAGGCTATTTGCGATGGGGTCCTGTCGCAAAAGGCCCAGTCGCAAATAATAAATTAATTTTTTAAAAAATAAAATTTAATAATATTAGAATTGATGAAAAAATAATAATATTATTATTAAAACAATAAAAAAATAAATATTATTAAAATTATCAATATTCACAATAAAAATATAACAAAATATAAAAAAATTAAAAATTAAATTATGTAATATTTTCACCAATATAAAAGACAGAAAATGTAAATAATTCATATTACAATTTTAATTAAAATGATTGTAACATAAAAAATCATGGGTGGGGTTGTATAGAGGAGTTGGAGGAGCTGAAGGAGCTGGAGGAAGAAAATCTATCCATAAACTAAATGTCAGACAACATATGTACTCCATCTGCTCCTGATGCTACTACTACCACCGACGGCTCTACTCCTCGTAATGATGCTCCTACTGCTGCTACCACCGACACATATATTCTTGCTGCTTCTGCAAAATCCCTATATGCTCAGCATGAGCTCTCAACTGCTCCTGATACTATGCAGAAGAAGATGATTCCTCTCCACAAGCTCCTCTCGAGCTGGATGCTAACATTGCAGTAGTACCATAATAAGTATCGGGAGTCAAATGAGAGTTGTTGCCAACTACTCTACCCTTCTCAAAGACACACTAAGTCGCATGCATCAAAGCTGCCTCATCTAAATTGTGAGCACTGGTGGGCTCAGCCATCTCGTCCTGACCCACAGCCTATGTCGGAGAGGTCGCAGCCTCATATGACTCCTTCAATTCCAATTTAAAATTACAATTGTCAAAATATTATATGTTGTTAATTGTTAAACTAATAAAATAATACTAACCACAATCTGAAGTTGGATATAACCTTTATTCTCTCTAGTGGCTAGATCACTGTATATCCTCTGGTAAATGTCGAACTCCGTAATATCAGGATTCTCTACTACCTTCAGAAATATAAAATAAACTATTTATAATTAATTTTATATAAAATATTTAAAAAATATACTTACCAGATGTTCTCTATGTAAACTAAATGTATGAATTCCAGCTCGATGTGTCACCTCCTGTCTCCCCCGGTTCTATCGTCCCACAGAATATCTCATCTGAAATAAACCACCCAAATAGTGTAAGCATAATCCATCCCAAACGTGAGATAAAAAGTACTCTATTTGGTGGGCTCTACATGACTCATTAAATTCTGTCACCCCTGCTTTCTTAATGGATGTCCTTCTCAAATTTTGCAAAAACTGGCGGAAACAGTCACGCATAGAAACCTTTCATTCCACGTGGATAGCGTCACGCATGCTATCATCGATAGGATGCCATAAACCCTAAAAATAATCTATAATATCAAGTTGTTAATAAAATAAATTTCAAAATAAATATTATTTATTTATATACCATCCAATGATTGAACATGTCGCGTCGTACATCAACGGGAATCTATTCCCATGTTATCCATGGCTGAGAAAAATAATTGCGCAATATAGTGCTACCCTGTCCAATAGCTATATTCTAAAAACTGTGAAAAAGGAATAAATAATAAAAAAATTAGTATATATATAAATAAATTAATTAAATCTAACTAAAATATACATGTTACCATACCTCCTTGTGCGTGGATCGATACCAAGATGTTGACGTCACTCGGGGATAGAGTCAGGAATCATCAGTCGAGCAAGACAGTGCCCGCTCTGCGTACCTCCTGAACCACCAGTAGGATAAGGGTCAGCTAATCCCACATCCTCATCATCCAAAGTTATCTCAGCTTCCTCTAACTCACTCAATATATAAGAGTGCATCTGAAACACAAAAATGATTTTTGTTAGAAGATATTTAAAAATAACTATTATATATAGATATATATTATTTGTGATTATAAGAAGTATTTAACTGTGTCAATGTTCATCTTCATCCTCTTCTTGACAACTATCAATGTCAATGTCTTCATCTTCCTCCTCATTATCATCAATATCCATGTGAGTTTCAGTTTCAGCATCTCTTGTCATTTCAAATTCATTTGTAACATCATTAACATATTCATAACCATCGATCCTTAATTGTGAGCTGTCATCGTTGATATTCAAGTCTCTTTGTGAATCAGATGGATTTTGATCCGTCTCTTGAAAATGTTCAATTCCTTCCACTTATTCGGAACAACATTCAGTTTGACTAAATTGACTTTCCTGAGATTTCATTTTAATTATGCTCCACCAATTGCTGAAGTCCCTTAAAGTAGCACAGTACATTGCATAATAAATTTTATGATCCTGTTGAGCTAGTAAAAATGGTTCCTTTACTGTAAGAAGACTTTTATATTTAAAATCAACGATTCTATGAGTCGGATGAACACACAAACCTCTCTCTCTATATAAAATTACCGACATTTAAACATTGTTATGTAATTCTGTCCTAGATAACACAGCTCAATTATTTCATCCAAAATGCCATAAAAGTCGACTTCAGTTTCTATGTGATGTGATCCTCTCAAGAAAACTCCATTCTTCATTGTTTTTTTTATTCCCCTTATGCAAGTGTATGAAATCGAAAACCATTCACCACATATGCATTATAAGATTTAACCATTTTGGATTGTGGGTTACTCAACATACAGAGCCGTTTATCAATTTTATCATCATATTGGGACACCTGAAAATTTGTAAAACAATTATCAATATAATAAATAATAACCGGAATTGATATTAAACCATACATAATTTATGTTACTAGTTTTTGAAACCATTGAGAAATTTATTTTGTCTCTGTTATTCAAGAGCAGCTGCTGTAATTTGTGGATGTTGTTTCTTGATATGATTATCATATAACCTACAAATAAAATAAGTTCAAATTTTGTAACATAAATTATAGAATAAGTGATAGAAGCACTCACAGTACAAATGATGTCATTTCTTCACAGTTGAGCAGTACATATGTATGAGCTCCGTGATGTTCATCATCTGAAAGCAATCATTCATGAAATCCACCGAAACCATGATTTGGATAATTATAAACTGTTAATATATTGTCCATTTCATCATTAAAATCAACCTTGTTTCATCCCATTCGATACTATTTTGGGGGATATTGAGATTCAAAATAATGAGAGCAAAAAAAAGAAATTTACTCTTGCAAATATGATTCATCAATTGGGCCTTCAACTTAATCTTTGTTACATAATTTTTTCTTCAATTTTTTCATGCATCTCTCGAATGGGTACATCCATCGAAACTGTACTGGACCTCCACGTTTAGATTCCTGTGGAAAATGTAATATCAGATGTTCTATTGAATCAATGAATGTCGGCAGAGATATTTTTTCTAGTTTACATATAATCACATCAACATCTTCTTCGAGTTTTCTTAGAGCATCGTAGTCCGTTGTCGCAGCACAAATGTCTCGAAAAAATATGATATGTCTGTTATTGAATCCCAAATCATATAATTCAACAAAACTCTGAATCTAATTGGAAAAATTCTTTCCATTATAACCTAAAAATCATGACATTTTAATTCAGTAATATAATAATTTTTAACGCATCTACCCAAATTGGAAGAATAACCATCTGGAAGTCTCAAATCTGCAATCCACTAAAAAAATAATAAGCAACTCTCTTTGGAGAGTGTATAAGTTTCTTTTGGCTTCATTAACCTCTGTGATCTGACATTTTCAAATAATTTATGTTCTGGCCGCCTGTAAATTTGGGAAAAATCTATTCGTGCCTTTACAGCAGCTTTGGCCTTACATGGTGTATCCAAAACTGTATGAAATAAATTATCAAAATAGTTCTTCCCAATATGCATAACATCCAACATGTGGTGAACCAACAAATCAAACTTATACGGAAGATCCCAAAAAGTGGTCCATTTTATCCCGTTATGTTCTTTCCCAAATCAATGAATTTATTGTTGGTTTACTATTGGTCCAAATTTGATGGGGGGTAATGAAAATAAAACTAATTTTTACTCTATACCTGATATCATCTTTAGAGGATCATCTATTTCGACTATAACTTTTCTGAAAAGATATTTGTTCCTCTGAAAAGGTTGATTGGTTGGAAGAAATATACGGTAACAATCAAAATGGAAAGGTTTTTTTCCATTGAGCTGCATAAAGGCTTTGTTTTCTTTCATACAGAAAGGAAATGATTGTTGACCATGTGTACTCCAACAAGATAACATGCCATATGCCGGAAAGTCACTAATCGTCTACATCAATGCAGCTTTTAATATGAAATTTTGTTTCGCATCAACATCATATGTATTAACGCCATCACTCCACAATGCATTTAACTAATCAATCAATTGTTTCAAATAAATATCAATATTCTTTTTCAAATCTCCTGGGATTAATAGAGTCAAAAAGTTATAAGGCTCCTTCATCAACATCCATGGAGTAAAATTGTACAGAGTTATAAAGACATGCCAACATGAATAATGACTACCATAAGAAACAGACTTGCAAAAAATGTCAGTAGAAAGACCCAATCACACGTTTCAGGCACCTATTGCAAAAGACGGATGCAGACGGTCAAAATGTTTCCATGAATCACCATCAGATGGATGATTCAAACTTTTATCAGTTGAAATCTTGGTTTGCTGCCATGAAATTATTAACTCTGTTTCCTGAGACATTAATAAATGCTGCAATTTGGGTGTAAGTGGGAAATATCTCAACTGTTTTACTAGAATTGATCTAGAATTCCGTGGTTGAGTTTCATTATTCCTCGATTATCCACATGTTGGACAAATATACAATGACTCATTTTCACCAGAATATAAGTTGAAATCATTTCAAAATGCATGAATATTCCAATAACTAAGGCCCAAATTACAAATCAACCACTTTCTCTAATAGTAATTTGCTGGTAAAAAATTTCATTCAAGTAACAGTGTTTTAACCAAAGAAAATATCTGATCAAAACAGTTGTTTGACATTTAATTATCTAATTTAATAGCCATAAATTTTGCAACTGCTTCTAATTTTCTTATCTTGCAACTAGGAGAAATGCATCCTTAGCGGACCTCAATAACTCGTAAAATTTGGATGGTTCCAACTCAGTAGTAAAATCAATATCATCATGAGTTTCAGTTTGTTGCACAGATGGACCTGCAATATCATGTTCTAAATTTTGAAACCGTGATGGATCCAGAATCAAGTTATTAGAATCTTCTTTGGAACTTCATTCACCATGTTGATACAAAAAAACATAATCTGGTTGAAAACCAAACTGCAAGAGATGTCCCCCAACGTTATCAAATGTGTCAAACATTCTCAAAGAACATTTTTTACAAGGACACTTAATTGTGCCTTCTGAAACATATTCTGGTTTTGATGATGCAATTGCTAAGAAATATTTAACACCCTCAATATATATAGGATTTAAACTAGAACCATTTTAAATTCTGTGTTGAATTATCGAAGCTTGATCATCTTATAATGACTGATGTCGACTTCCTTATTCCATATTTTTCTACGTAAATTATAAAATCATCACTGTTTTTTGAATAGTTTGAAATTATAAAATCACTATCTGAAAAAAATGATAAATAATTACTACTACTTAATAATTATCATTAATTAATGGTGACACAATTTCCAGTGTATTAACGAATACTCCTTTGTCCGACAACTCATTTAATTGCATCTTTTTCACACTTATTATTGCTAATTATTGCTAATAATTCCTAATAATTCCTAATTATTCCTAATTATTCCTAATTATTCCTAATTATTTCTAATCATTACTAATTATTACAAATTATTAGTAGTTGTTACTAATTATTACAATTTATTACAAATTGTTAATAATTACTACTAATTATTACTATCTATTACTACTTTAGCAATACTTAGAAATACTTAGCAAAAGGAAAACTTCTTGAATAATGAAAGGAAATTTAGTAATCATTGTTGTGGAGATGATTACATATTTTCCCTTCATTATCCAAACAGATTTGATTTTATAATTATTCATAATTATTCTTAATTATGAGTAATTATTCCTAATTATTCCTAATTATGAGTAATTATGACTAATTATGACTAATTATGACTAATTATGACTAATTATGACTAATTATGACTAATTATGACTAATTATGACTAATTATGACTAATTATTCATAATTATTCCTAATTATTCCTAATTACTCATAAATAATTCTAATTATTCCTAATTATTCTTAATTATTCCTAATTATTCATATTATCCCTAATTATTCCTAATTATTCCTAATTATCCCTAATTATCCCAAATTACCCCTAATTATTCCTAATTATCCCTAATTATCCCTAATTATCCCAAAGTATTACTAATTATCTTTAATTATCCCTAATTATCCCGAATTATCCCGAATTATCCCTAATAATACCTAATAATCCATAATAATCCCTAATTATCCCAAATTATCCCAAATTATCGCATATTATCCCTAATAATCCCAAATAATCCATAATAATCCCTAATTATCACTAATTATCACTATTTATCTCTAATTATCACTAATAATTACTAATTAGTACTAATTAGTACTAATTATTCCTAGTTATTACTAATAATAACTAATTATTACTAATTATATCTAATTATATCTAATTATATCTAATTATGTCTAATTGTTACTAATTATTACTAATTATTACTAATTATTACTAATTTTTCCTAATTATTACTAATTATTACTAATTATTCCTAATTATTCACAATTATTACTAATTATTACTAACTATTCCTAATTATTACTAATTCTTCCTATTTATTACTAATTATTCCTATCTATTATTAATTATTACTAATTATTCCTAATTATTCCTAAATATTACAAATTATTACTAATTATTATTAATTATTACTAATTATTATTAATTATTACTAATTATTCCTAATTATTACCAATTATTCCTAATTATTAATAATTATTCCTAATTATTACTAATTATTCTTAATTATTACTAGTTATTCCTAATTATTACTAATTATATCTAATTATTACTATTTAGATCTAATTTTTACTAATTATATCGAATTATTACTAATTATTCCTAATTATTACTATTTATTGCTAATTATAACAATTTATTGATAATTATATATATTTATTGCTTATTAGATCTATTTATTCCTAATTATATGTAATTAATATTAATTATAACAAATTACTTATAATTATTACTAACAATAACAATTTCTTAGTAAACCTAAATATAATTAAAAATAAATTGAAATCTGATTAAATTAGAACTCATAAAGAACAATTAAAATTAACATAAAAAAATAAAATAAATATAAAAACAAAAAAATATAAATACCTTAAACTTTGATATTCTGAAGATAGTGACGCTCTCTGATTGATCTTTTATGAAAAAATTCAACTAAAAGAAAATTTCTCTTTGAAACTGAAGAATGAAGAGAGAGAGAGAGCAAGATCTGAATGATTTGGGAAAAAAATGGATGGGGGTTTATGTGGGTTAGATTAGTTGCGACGTGATTATTAGGGACAGGCTTCCCGTCGCAAAGGGTGGTATTTGCGACGGGTCCCGTCGCAATTACCCTTGCCCGCATTAATTACCGTCGGCGGTGAAAAGGTTATTTGTGACGGGTCCCGTCACAAATAGTGCCTGCCGACAGTCTTTTTGCGACATGACAACATCCCGTCGCAAAAAGTATTTGACCGTCGCTGGGTATTTGTGACGGGTCCCATCGCAAATAACCTTGCACGGTTTGGCGCGAAAGTCGCGCGGCTTGGCGCGCATGCCGTGTCGTACTATTTGCGACACGAGATGAAATCCCGTCACAAATAACCAATTATTTGCGATGGGCGCTTCTCCCCGTCGCAAATTGCTTCCTAGACTTGTTATTTGCGATGTGATTTATTCCCGTTGCAAATAGCCCGTCGCAAATAGCGATTTTTCCCATAGTGACCCTTTTCGTCCTGCAAGACGTTAAACTGCATCCACCATCTCGACCTATGGGGGATTTGATCCTTGTCTCCTAGACATGGTATATAGGAATCCTTAATGAGGCTCAACCCCATCCAGCGGTTAGCCGTTGTGAACCCATCCAACGGTAAGCCGTTGTGACCCCATCCAACAGTAATCCGTTGTAAACCCATTCCAGCGGTAAGTCATTGTGCCTCCATCCAGCAGTAAGCCGCTGTGCCGCCACATTCAGTGGTATGTCGTTGAATCGCCCAATTGACTGTAAGTTTTCATTAGATGAACTACGTGGACTTTGATTCCCAACAACGAGGATACGTAGGAAGCCTCCCTGAGGTTCAAGCCCATCACTCATGACTCATCCTAATCTCTCCCTCGAGCATATGTGTTTTGGGAAGGTCATGCCCCAACCCAGAGCTTCCACATCCTCTAAGTCCCATCCATTCATCCATTCTCACAAGCAACCTCTTTAGGTGTCCCATCATCCCACCGAACAACGCAGACATTCATTCCCTACCACAGGGATACATAAGATGTCTCCTCAAGGATCAATCCCAACATCATCGTCATCCTTATGTAGGTCTCATATCACTTTCTCTCCACTTCCTTCAACTCTCCATCATCCATCTTGATTTTTACTCGAGCCACCACATCCTGGCGGTATCATGTAATCCACCTCCTCGCTGCTCCTAACAGTAACCGGGCCTCATTCTATGCGTAACCCCAACATGTATCCGGGTATTTGTTTTTCCTATACCGCCGATTCATCACCCCTTCGAACTACGTGGGTTCTGATCTCTGTATTCTACATATGGTACATAAGAAACCTCCACAAAGATCGGTACTAGCCAATGGTAAACCTTGGTGTTCCCCTATTCTAGGGTGCACACTCCCTGATCTTCCCCTAGTTCGGTCCATATCAGTTTTCACGGTGCAAAATATTCCCTTTATGGGACACACCATATTGTGTATTCTCTTATGGAGTGTTCTGATCCATCCACCTGGTAAACCATCCTGGTGTTCCCTCGTAGGGATGTACCAATCTGATCTGTCTCTATGGGATGTTCTGATCACCCTCATTTCATCTTCTCATGATGTTAAACTCGCGACCTACCTCATGTTGAACATGAGCTGCCTGAGGAAAGCCTCGAAAGACACGACTTTGGTGTAACCGTCTTTTCTAGATGTTAAACTCGTGACATACCACCTGATTAACATGGGAAGCTAAGGAAAACCATAGAGGCGTTCCTTCTGCATAAGATACCGAAGACTGACGAGGGATTCCTTAGGTGTTGTGCCCTTGAGAATCCCTCTTATGAAGAAGAATACAGATTCCCCAATTTCCACACATCTCGAGATACCCCGACATGCCTGATGTTGTCATCTACTCTGAACAAAGGTTGCTACCATGTTAAGACCCCATGGAATGTCCTGAAGGAAGTATTGTTATGAACCTATTTCCACAAAGATATGGCACTGGTAATGAGATTCAAGAACCACAACTTAATCACTACGAGAGAACCAGACTAGGTAATGAGATCCTAGGAGGAATCCATTGAAGGAAGAACTGACATCTCATTATCCCGTTTCGATCAAGGAGAAAAAGTCCCAGAATAAGGAACAGATGTCGCCCACCATTGGAAAGCGAGAATGCGGGGCAACAGATGTGCGTCCTCCACAGATGGAGGTGCGCGCCCTAGAGAAACGTCAGAAACAAGTATCTTTACCACATTTTTCTTCTTAACGCTTTGATGAATATTAATTTTAAAAAAATAAATTAGACCTAAATATTTGTTAATATTTAACATATAATGAATTGTTATAAATAGAGATAGATTTTACTATCATAAATAACATTATTAATCTATTTCCTCTAAACATTTTCTTCCTACAGGGGAAAATAATTTCTTCCATATATGTTTTTCAAAATTTTTTACATCAAGGAATTTCTTTAGACCAGTTTTTTTCTATTCAACAACATTATTCATGTGGAAATTTAGAGAAAAAATACATAATCCCCCACACCAGAAAACACGAAATGGATGTTATACACCATTAATTCCTTTACCAGCCTGATATTTTTTAGAGATTAAATATATTTTATTTTCAATGATTTCATTATACTTTTTTTTCTTCAAAATCATTATGTTCCTGATTCTGTACATCGTGGATTTTCAATATCCTCATAGCATCAAATGAATGATTTTCGTTGATATTATTTTTAAATGATGGATCATTTCCCATTTCATAGAAAACAATAATGTTACATAGTTCATAAAAAGATAAATCATCCCTATATTTTATGGATGGAATTTTTATATCAAACATGTCATATAAGTTTTTCAGGGGTTTCTATAAAATTGTAAATATTCAATGATATCACTTGAAATTAGATTGTTTGGAAAAAAATTATTAACTATATGGAAATACTAATAAATAGTTTCTTTTTATGTCATTTTTATATCTCCATATTTTCTTCACTATATATTTTACTCATCCTCATTAACAATGGTTTTCCCCAAAAAATTACTTTCGATTTATCCCAAATTTCATTAGCTATTTGGAGACTCAAGACATTCATATAAAAAAATAATTACAAGGAAATGAGAATATAACTTATACTATTCGCATAAACCTCATTTTTTCTCTTACCAGAAAAATTCATTTTATTATATTTCTCTTTTAGTTGAACCGAAATATTTTTTAGATCGGTAACCACCAGGACAAGTGATAGAAGGTAAGGTATAATTTTATTTTTCAAGCCAAGATAATATTTTCCATCAAATATTGGAGAATATGTTTTGTGACATAATTGATATTAACCTTTATATTTATTCATTAAGAACCTTTGTATCTGATACCAATTGATGTTACATATAATATTTTAACCACTAAAAATGTTGGGTTGAATCAGTATTATATTTAAATTTTGTTTTCCACATTTAATAAAATTTTACCCTGTAACTTGTTAGAGGTATTTTTTATAAAAAAAATTATGAAAGTATAACAGGAAAGAATATATGGTAATGAATATGAGGGAAAAAATTTATGGTTCATCCTTAGTGGGAAAACTGACATCCTTCCCAAGGCTAATACTTTGAGTCCATGGAAATTCACTATTAAATATAAGTAAATATAATAATAAGACAACTTCCATTAGACAATTATCTTCAAATGGGTATGATTATACTGAATCCAATTTGTTTGGAATGGCTATCTTACAAAAACAACCGATAAAAAATTATAAAATTTTATAAATTAGTACATGGAATGATCTTTTGGAATTTCTATATGATTCTTTCATCTGATAAAGTCCATCTAGTGTGCATGTTCTTGTCTAGCAAACACCATCTATTTCAACTCACAAAACAAGAGTATAAGGACCTAACCTTAAACGTCATAAACTATTTTATCGTTTTATAGGTTTAATTTTCATTTATTACCGACTATATTTTAGGTTTAGAGTTTTAAATATTTTCTTCATCATTGTTAAAGAAAAATACTACAATAAAATGCGGAAACATAAATATAGTATCCATTTATCCATAATCTATATTATTTATAAAATATCATGTTTTATTTTCATGAAGTATTTAAAATAATTATATTCCGCTCATCCTTGTCTTTAATCATCTGTAAACCCATATGATAAACATTTTAAAAAGTGGGATGAGAAAATAAATTATAATAATCTATATAAAAAGAAGAAATATTTTAGTCCAATGAAGAAAATGAAAACCCATAAATTTTTTACCTTTATCTCAAATCACTCTAATAGAATAAATCATTTCTGATGAAAAATATACACATATTTTTCTCAAAGGAAACCATTAACATATATATAAGATAATAAAAACCCTTTTTTAGTAACTTAGAGCATCATATTAATAACCCATTTTAAAATATTGTTTGAAATAAATGTATCTTAGTTATATATATATATAAAACCCTTCATTAAATCACTAATTATTACATATTAAGAAAAATTTAATTATCAAACGCATTGGAGTGATATCTAGTTGCACCCATTATATAAGCAATATTGGGCTCATCGATTTTTCATTTTCTATAATTTGAATCAACCCATCATATCAGCAATATTGAGCTCAACAATTTCTCATATATAATTATTATATACCATATCATGAATAAATCATTTAGTTATTTCAATTTTCATAATAATTCATTTAAAAAATCTTTTAACCATGTATGCAAAAACATTTGGATATCAAAATACCCTTCCATACTCACCACCAATTTTTATTATCAAGATTCCCAAAAAAAGGAAATGTGATTTTTTATTTTAATAAATCAAGTAATAATTTAAATAAACACAATCAAAAAATAATGGTTGTAGTAGGAGTAAAATTTATTATCATCATATATGTTAATGTTGAACATTCCTTTTGTATTTTTTTTAAAAGTAAAAACATTTCATAAATGGTTTCCATTTGAAAACCTATGAAATAAAGTAAAAATTGATATAAATTATCCACTAATATTATTTTTTTGTCAATATAAATAAATATATACATATTATTTTTAAATATTTACATGTAATAGAATGATTTTAAAAATAAATCATTATAATAATTAAAACAAGGTTTTATGTTATTTTTTTACATCATGTCTATAGCATCATGTATATTTTTATATTCCTAAATAAAAAATTTATTTATATCTATTTCATTGATTGAGAAATTTTGATAGTGATTATCACTTTATTATTTACTAGTTTTTTTAATTTTTTACAATGACATATTTAATTAAATAATCAGTGAAGTCCTCATTGGGGTTTTTGAAGGTCTTAAACTTATAATTTCAAATTGACTTCAACATGTTTACCATGTTTAAAGGAGTAAATATTTAATAATATCTAGAATAATAAACATTAAATATATATCGTTTTAATAACTTTAAATACAACTATTTATTTTTTTTCTAAAACTTATTATGTTACAATAAAAAATAAAGTATATCGTATGTAAGCCTAAGAAACATTTCTATTGTTCAATAATCATTTCGAAATAAAGGTAAGTATTTTTTTATGTTTATATAATTATCATGATATCATAAATATTATATTATTTATTTTAATAAACTTATATATATTTTCAATGTAATTTTGTTATGAAAAATTAATCACATTGCATTATGGAGTTTGTAATCCACACATACGCATGAATGACATTATCAGTTTTTTGAATGGGAAGGTAGGAAATTAAATGATATATTTTATTTTCAAAATGAAAAATATTTATATTATAATATATATATATATATATATATATATATATTAAATCTATTAATATAACCATTTGTGTAAGGTGATTATGGAAAACGAATTACATCGGTTCATGTGGTGGTAATCCAATATAAACTGGAACGATGTATTCAGTTCCACATTGAAGGAAATTGGACATGGATATTGGTTATTATTTTAAAATATTAACATATATTTACACAGGAGTTAATTTTTTTGGTTAAATCATCAAGGATAATATAAATTTGAAGGATGGATACGAATAAATAAAACATATACACTCAGTTAACAATGACACATCTTCTTTGGAAAACCTCTTAATATTTACACCAAATGATTTACTAATGTTTTATTATGAAATAAAATATGCATATATGAATTTGGCTGTATGGATGAGAATTTGGAAAGTCATGTTCCAACCAATGGATTTTGAATTTTGATGAAATGAGAAGGAGATGTTCTCTATTATGTGAGATGGGATGGGAACTCTTTGAATTTAATGAAATATTAAGTTTATAATAATAGAAATATATTTATAAGTGGATCAAAATTTATACTATAGTAATATAATATGAGTATTATTTTAAATACTCTAATACATTAAAATTTGTGCAAAATTTTTAGTATGTTTTTACCCCCATCATTTGGTTTAAACCACTCGTTCACCCTTTTCACAAAATTCATCACAACAAGAGTTTCTACACTTTGAGGGCCATGATAGATAATATAAATTAAAAAACATACCACAAATATACCATGGATGATATATTCAAGAAAATCACAATAATGTGGGTGATGATAAGATTTTTAATAATGATAAATCATTTAATAATATATTGTTTTTCTAAAATACCAATAATGTAAATTTTATAACGATTCATTTATATTGACTTTAATGTAATCAAGATAACAAATAAAATTACAATAAAATAATTTAATTCATCTCTAACATGTTATATGATTGAATTAAATTCATTTATCTCATTAGTTAATTTTTAATATATTAAATGTATTATTTTTAGTGTCATTTCTTGTATTTTTCTATTTATTGAATAATTATATTGCTAGTGTTATGTAAGCATTTATGTTAATTATTTATTTACTAAAAGTGAATAAAAATTATCATTATGAAAATAAATAATTTATATTTTAAATTACTATTTAAAAATGTAAATATCCTCTTTTGATTCTCGTGTTAAAAACATTATAGTTATTAGAAGCATGAGTAAGACATTTTTTATGTTTAGTTACATAAAATACTATAAAGGTCATAATCCCATCCAAATTGATAAAATGTAATATAACATGACACTAGAAGTGTATGGGTGAAATTGAATCCTCAATAAAATCATGGAATGTATTTGAGTATTGTTATCGTCCTTATCATAATATGTCTTACCGTTAATTACCTGATATACTATTACCATGGTAATAAAAATTACTTATATAATTATTCCTAATGTCCAAAAATTACTTTTTTGTATTTAAAAAATTTAGAAACACTAATTTTAAATGAGGAATAAATTTTTATAAATTTAAAAAAATGGATCTGTCTGAAATGAATTTAAAATTAAATGGGAAATATGTGATTAAAAATAAGTATTTCATAATCATTTTTGTTTTAGAATTAAATGATTTTATACTAAATTAAAGTATGATGTTAATTTTAAAAAATTAATTAGATTATTTTAAATAAAAAAACTAATAAAATTTTAACATTTATATGTAAATTAGTTTTACATTTTAAATAACCAAAATTAAAATACAGTATTAATTAAAAATCTATATTTTTACTATTCTTCGGAAGATCCATTTTTCCTAGAAAACTAAAAAATTTGAATTAAGCTAATTTTGAAATGATAAATCCAAAAATTAAATCGATATTTTAAAATTAAAATTTGAAAATTTGAAAATTATACTTTTAAATAAATTTTTATTGTAAAAGATTTAAAAATAATTATTTCTCTTTTATTTAATATTATTACCTTTATATTCTTGTTTTTAATATCACTATCAAATACATGTATAGTAATATATACCAAAATGATTTATTCTATCATTATTTTCGTTTTAAGATAACCCCCCCCCCATTTTGGAAATTGATTCAACACAATTCTAATCACATATCAAGGAATTGAGGATTCAATTCCCTCATAAACATTTCATATTCCTTTATTTATTCTTCCACCATATAGTTTTTCCAAAAAAAACATTAACCTGGGGAATGAACGTATTTCGTGACACATTCTACAAGTGGTTAACAATATATACATGATATTTCTCTTAACAATGGTTATATTCCTACTAAAATACTTCATGTATCAAAACATTTTATAAATATGAAACTTATTTTCAATACATAAACATATAGGAGGGGTTAATCGATAAGAATATGATACTAATTTCACCTTAGTTTCATATATTTCAAAGGATTGTATACATAGCATTCTATTTTTACAAAAATGCATCACATTTTTCCTTAATATAATTTATGAAACATATGATTTCCTACCATGAAGAAAATAATATTCCACTGATTAGATGAATACCTTTTATGCCTATTTTGATCAATACTTTTATAGTGGTAATTAATTATCACATTCTCAACCATTTCCTTGAAAAATTATAGTCCGACATACTTCCTTTATTTACATTATCTGTAAATGTTTTTTTAAACTAATTTCTATATAGTTTTTCAAAAGGTTACATATGTGAAGAAAAATGAAAAATATAAATATAAGAAAAATCAATCAATGAATTATGATGATCTAAACATTCCTAGTAATACATTGAACCATAACATATAATATCTTTTGAGGTATGAATAATTTACTTGTACTATCCATTAGAATGATGATGAAAAGATATATTTTAATTTAATTCATTTCCCAATGGATTCTGTAGTATTGTCCAAAAATTTGTTGTAATAATTGTATTATAGTTTGGTATAATGGGGAGAATGAATCAATTCAAACTGAAACTCTAATTATGGAAAAGAAAAAAAGGAGGAACTAAATACATTTTATCGTATATGGGAAGGAAAGTTGTATATTAAGTTAGTCAATCAACAAAAACCCAAATCACATTATTTATCTGAGAGGTATTTGTAATTCCACTAGGAAAACTATGGTTATTTTTTTCGATTTTCACAATTATACCAAAAAATCATGAATTATCCCCATTGGAAATTATTTCTCTTATTTATCCTGGAGATAGGTTAAGCATTTCATGGAAAAGTCAGAAATATCAATTTGCATTCCATCTCCCCAGTAATACATAAGTTAATCTATATACATATTAGTGCTTCTTAGATGAATGAACAATGGATATCTATGAGATCCACCCAAGAATTATATTTTCTATTGATAACTACAAGGAATATAGAATATCATTCCATATATAAAAACAATTATTTTAAATTATATAATTCTTTCAACATACCCTTATTAAATAGTTTTGCATTTTCTTGTAACTCAAGATCATCATTCTGAGATTATTTAATTATTTCTCGTAGTAGTGATTATATGGACTCCAAAAACATAATAGTGGCTATTATTGCATCAAAATAATCTATGAACAAATTCATCAAATAATTTTAAAATGTTGTATGATACATACATAACATGTTAAGAATAAATATTATTTTTAAACTCACTATATAATAAAATTTTATATATTTTCCATGTTGGTGGTGAATCATGAAATTATAATAAAAATTCATTTCCTACCATCTTTTATTATTAAATTAGACTATTTTTAGGTGAATATATAATTCATAATTTTAAAATCAGAATACATTTAATGCATTACTCTATATTGATAATACCTCCATATTTTTAAATAAAAAACCAAAATATTTAATTCCCATTCATATGTATGATAATTTGACTCATGAGGTTTTAGTTATCATAAATCCTAAGATGTTAGTTGCTCTTTCTACATCTGGGCACAATATAGTCCCTTCAATAAAGTATCACTATATACAAATCCTTCACTATCTATAGAGGTAAAGGAATTAAAGGATGAATTCTACAATCTTTACTTTAGTTATTAAAATAATTGTCACATTATTTTTTAGGATGAATTTTACTCCATTTTAATGAACTTTATCAATGATTGAGACCTCCATAATTGTTTTTGAACAAACCACTAGTATTAACCTTCTAAACCAAGAAATCTATGAATCTATATTATTTTTTCCCCTTATACATTCATATGAAAAATTATTTTTTAAGGTTTGTCCATTATAACATCTTTAAAAATTTAATGCAATGAAAATAATTTTTTTACAACACAAATTCACAATTAGTAAATTATCTAAATATTTTCATTTTTTAAGGTTTAGAAAAATTATCAGTTTTTTTAATGATTCTCATCACTTTTAAAATATGAAATTATGACCTTAGTAAACAAAAAAACTCATGTATCAAAAAATTAATGGAAAATCTATTTATATAATACATAAACATGGCTAGTGCATATGGAAACCCAATGGGATGAACTGAAAACTCATAAGTCTCTTATGTAGTCTGAAATGTTGTCTTATGAATATATTCATCCTTCACTATTCACTAATGGTACCCAACCTAAGATAAATATTCAAAAATTATTGCACTCCCTGGATGTAATCAAACAAATCATCGATATGAGGCATGAAGTGCTTATTCTTAATAGAGATGTTATTCAAGGCTATATAATCATTTATAATTCTCATTGAACCATATTTATTTTTTAAAAATAAGTCTGGAGGACCCCATGTTGATGTTCGTTGATGAATGAATCTTTTATCTATAAATGGATTACATTGATTTTTCAATTCCAAAATTTCTATTTCTTGAATCCGATAGTGGGGTTTTGAAAATGGATTCAAATAGGAGAATAAGTCAATAGTGAATTAAAAAACCAATTAGTTATAAACCAATACAATTCATTATGAAAAAGTTCATATATTCATTCACTACTGGGACAACATTAATATGAAATTTTTCATTCAATTCAACAACATGAGAAAGGCAACATTCATTTCAATCTCTAATCAATTTCACTAAAACATAGTGTGTTATCAAATATATTAAATAATTTAACAAAACATTATTGGCTCTGTGATATATCATATATTTGTAAATTGAGATCCAATCCATAGACAAAATAATATCAAACTCTGCCATTGACTATTTAATAATATTTATAGGAAATAAAATAACCTAAATAACAATAGTTAATTTCATATAAATCTAAGATAATTTAATATTATGACCTAGAATATTCACCAAATGTCATATCATTCCATTTTCAAGTTATATCTCTAATTTAATATATAATTTCATATAAATGAATATATTCATTGATTTGGAGTCAAATAGATAATTTTAATATTTTAAGTAAAAAATTATTATACATGTCATCACATAATTCCATGGCCCAATATTAACCATTATATTATAATACGATTTCTCCAAACCATTTAGTTTCAAATATTGATGATTTTAATATTTTTTATAAAACATCAAAAACATGTTAAAATATTGCTCTAATTCATTATAATTAAAACATTTCATCATTGGAAGCCTATGGGTGACCCCATTATTGGATTGTTTTGGAATGTTTTATTTATAGTTATGATCCAGATGACCAAAATGATCACACTAATAACATTTTCCATATCTAGTCAAACATACCTTGAAATGATATTTACCAAACATGGAACATGTTGGGGATTTACTTCTACACTTATTAATTAGATAAATCTCTATTTCCTACCACCATGACCTTTTCTTAATTATTTCATATATAATAACATAAGTACTGGAAAACACTACCTCAAATTTCTCCTCACTATGAACAATGTTCCCATTACATTTAAACTCACATGTGTAAAAATATCCCTTTAATTTTTATTTTAATACTGATCAAAATAATTTTTTACTATAAATATTTTGAAGAAAATCCTATAAATACATTATGAATATTATAGAATTTACTTCAATTTTTCCAAATAAATCTTCATCATTTTTCTTCATTTATAATAATTATTTCCCCATACCTAATAAAACAATTATAATAAATAATTTCTCATAGAATTTATTCATAAATATATCTCATTGCATGGAAGCAATGACATAAACTTATCTGGTATTTTAACAAAATACCACCGTCCTCCAGCTTCACCTTTAATATGATAAATAGAATGATTTATCTATTGATTTTTATAAAACCCAGAAAATTCAAAACTATTTTCAAGTCAATTAATCAAACATTCATCTACAAATGGGTTAAAAGTCCCACTAAAAATGGAGAATGTTTCCTCAAAAAATGATCCACTTTCATTGAGTTAGTCCATGATATATCTGGATATTCCCTATCATAGATTCCACAACCATTTATTTCCTCTCTCAGTTGAACCATCACAGTAATTAACTACTCAGTTCCAATTCCAACCTTTTGGGGTTCCTAATTGGAAGGATATTATCCTTATAGTGCCTTCCCACCACAAATTCACTATTTACTCAACGGAAAACCATTTGAAACAAATATAGATTAGATGTTGAACAATGTAAATATTCATATTCTATATAATTTAAATTTAACAATTATGTAAAAACATCTAATGGTATTCAATTTTCATTATAATAACCCATAAATATATCTATCATTTTCTATGAAACCAAATATAAGTATATGACATTAAATAATAAAATTTCAAATATTTTTAGCCAAGAAATCGTTTTCTTACTTTATAGAAAATCTTTTAGATTTATAGTTTTTAAGAATTATGTCATCACACTTACACAAGTAAATATAACTTTTTAAAGTTGACACTTCATCTTATTATCAATTTTTTCTCAATTTATATCTCTTAAAAAGAGAAATGTTTTCTTTTAAATAAATTTCCTCTAAATTTTGATTATTATCTCATCATAGTCTATAATAATCCTTAAAACCCCAAGTAAATAATTTTAAAATGGTGGATGAGAAAAAAATCTCAGTATATGATATAAAATGAATAATTACATTTTTCCAGTGAAAACATGAAAATTCATAATATTTTTATGTTTTTCTAAAAATTATTTGTGTAAATAAATAATTTCAACATGATATACAGACATAACTTTTGGTCAATGAAATCATTTAAATCTTATACTATGTAAATAAAAACCTAGTTTTGGAAATATAGAGCATCATATTTATTACTTGTTTTAAACGCACTCCAAAGATAAATGGATCTCCGTGAAATCAATAGTATAATTACAATGGTAACTCACACCTTCATTACTTTAATGAAAGGGACAATTACACAATGCATTTTAGAGTTATCTATGTGCAATGGTCATATATTATATAACGAGCTCAGTTTTTTTTTCATTAATAATCATGGAACTCACCCTATCATATTAGTTGTATTGGGATAACCTATTCCATATATAAAATTATCAAGTACCTTTTAATGAATAAATCATTTAATTCATTGAATTTTATCATAAAACCATTGATAAAATCTTTTATATCGGTATGAAAAGCACTTTCTGATATGAAAATACCATTCTTTTAAAACAAATATTTGATACATAAATATCCATAAAAAGGGAATTTCTGTTTTTAATTGAATAAAACATAAAATATTGTAATGGAATCAAAATTTAAAATAATTGTTGTGGTGGAATGAATGGTTGTTGTCACATTGTAATAATAAATTGAACATTTTTCATGTTGTTTTTAAATAATTTCAAAAATATATGAAAAAAGAATCATTTGGATAATAATAGATTCAAAGTAAAAAAGAAAAGTAAAATTCCCTTTATAATTATTTTTTAAAATATAAATAAATATATTAAAAAAATTAAATAATATACTTGGAAAGGAACGATTTTGAGAATAAATCATTATAAAATTTTATAATATGTTTTAACTTAATGTGCCCCTTACTTCGAGTCTGACTTATCACATATGATATCTATTTTCATGAAAAAATAACATTTAATAATTTATTTTTATATCATTAGAAACATTTTCCTGATTTATTAGATAATAATTAAATTATTTGTTTCATTTATTACAATGAAAAATTTAATTACTTAATGAGTTAAGTCCACAACGGGTATTTTGAGGGAATTATGTTCATAATTTAAAAATGGCATCAGCATGTTCCCATGGTCGAAGGAGTCATTGATCCATCATCTTCATAATAATAATAATGATATAAATTTTATTTTTATTCCTTTAGTTAAACTATTTAATATGGTTATGTAAAATTAATTACCAAGGAATCATGAAGACGGTAGGTCATACACTAATATGAGTTAGATTTACATGTTTCAAAATTCATTTAGTAAATAAGTTATGTATTATTTTTTCTCTCCATAATGATAATAAATTCATAAATAAACATTATTTATTTATATACACCAATATATATCATATATGTGATGTAGTGGTAAAACATGAATCACATTTCTCTATGGAGGTGGTCATTGAAATGTACAAAAGAACCAAATTTTCATTTATAATGAATTTAGAGGTAATAAAGTAAATGATATATATTTTTGATAAATAAAAATATATATTTCCTATCATATATAAATGTTAAATCCATTATTATGTAAATATTTTAGAGGTGCTATTGGGAAATGATATACATGGATTTGTGAGTTGGTAATCATATATATACATGAACAAATAGATTCCAATCAAATTTGGTGGAGGTTTGAGATATATATTGTTTATTTCTTGTAGTTTATTGGAATTTCCATGTATTATTTTTAAATATTATGTGGAGTCATTTTGAGACCAGGATTTCCAACGGTGTGCGATTCCATGTCATGGAGTGCCCATAATAAATGTTTGAAATAAATTAAATTCTAAAAATAATACAAGAGAGGTTTTCATGAAAAAGATGAATAACATTTGAACAGGTGTCCAGATTAGAAACCTGATGGCACCGTCGCATTCTGAGAAGAAACATTACCTTAGGCGGGGACTATCATTGTTCAGCGTGCGTTGGCTGCCAGAGTTAAATTTTGGACGTATTAAAAGAAATCAAATAAAAAAATTTACATTATTTTAAAAAGGATAATGATGAAACATCCTAGTTTTTCCTCATTAAATACCTGTGTATGGAAAATTCTTACAGTTAGCCACATAACCATTTAGATTAACGACTGTCATTGGAGCTATGGAGGGGATCCCGTTGGTAGACTATGTCAGAGCAATCGATTGGCACACTAAATAATTCGAAGAACCATGCCATCAAGCATGACATGGTGAACATATTCTAATATAATTGAGGTAGGGTTTTGTTATATTAATTGAGTTCTTCCCCTTTCATAGACTAAATGAAGAACACAGATCAAACCACAAACAGGATGATCCATGACTTGTGTGTTCCTACGGAAGGGTTTCTATGAGGTTATTTTAGGGGAAATAATCCACACATGAATTGATATTTTGATCAAAATTAATTAATCCTATTAATGGGAGATGGTCGACATTGTGATGAATAAATGTAAAGGTGTATTCCTCCTTTGATTGTTGATTTATTCTCTCTACGCCCCGTGTTCTTTGTGATCTTCATGCGGTGACAAGCAATGGATTGTTGTGTATCCATTTCAAATTGCAACGATCCAAAATTGGACATCTGACATCGCGATGACTCAACAGAGGAATGATGATGATGGTGGTTGATAAATCAAAATGTTTCGGATGAAATCGATCTTCCCCCATTCTTTTGGTTGGTTCATTGAAACATGTATTCGAGACCTATCGGACAACCGAAACATACCAAATTGGACTTCAAATGATCGGTAAACCTTTAACGTTGAGTTAAAAAGTGATCATATGGCCGTATCGAAGATCGTTGTATCAATCGAGACAGATAGAAGAAGAACGTCGTTTTTGGAAAAATCTGAAGAACATAGCATGTTATTCGATAAAGACACTGTGTGGGATCATCATGGTGATAGATATGGATTGCGCACAGTAAACGATGAACAACACGGCATGCCTTGGAATGATAGAATAGGTAGGCCCCTCCCAGTAGCGATTGGAGTTCTGGGCGACAGGAAACACTGAAACAACATGTCACCAACGTCACACGACATGTGGGTCATTATGCAGAGTCGGTGTGTATTGTAGATGATACATAGAAACAGGGTGGAGTACACGACATGTAATCCACCACATGGATATACACAGAGGGATACATGGACTACCCCGTGTACCGGTACACGGTGTGGGACACACTGGTTGAAGCCTTAAACGAGCACATGGACAATGTATATGGAGTATCCCTAGATTTTGGAACTCGTAGTGTCGTTATCTTACATGTGGTATACCTTCTTCTACACAAAAATCCTTATGACACGAGCCATTGTACATGAGCATTACCTAGTTTCAGAGGACATAAAATGGGACACTTTTACACACATTATACTTTTTAGTACATGCCTTGACCTTATTTTCCACTATTCCATAGACATGTTTCGTCTGGGTTACTTCCCCTTTTCTCGTTCCCTTGAATGTCAATTATCATTTCCGACCACAAGTGTATGATCCCATCCGTAGGACATTCTGAGATAGAGTCAGGTATCCCTCTGAGAGGCCCAGAGCGAGATCCTCTATCCATGTTGACCCTAGGTAGTGTCAGGTATCAATGTGACCAATCCTACATGATTCTAATCCTATACATAAAAATTTAATCAAGTTGATTCTTGGTATCCTCTGCGGCCCTCGAAGTGATCCTCATATTTGTATCGTGATCTTTTCTCACTCAGGAGTGTATTCTACTAGTATAATTGTATCTCTTTTCTCTTCATATATATAGATGCATCTATCTCCCTCATGGATTTTCCAAATGAATAGTAATTATCGAAAGGACATCATCAGAGCTATCAGACTCATGTAGTGAGTTCTCCCAGAAGAGTGCTTTGTGGAATCTTTGAATTGAATCCCTAGTATAGGTATGTGGTCATTGTGACTTGTCTCTAGACTTGGTTCTGGTTTTTGAGTATATCTAAATGTGTTTCTGTCATTATATTTTCTATAGACATATACATTGTAGAACAGGCCATACCATTACATTGGGTATTTCTTTGTGTTTTTTGGGGTCCCATTGCGGGTATTATTATACTCACCCCAGCATGGGATTTTCCCGCATGTATTATGTCTTGTGTATAAAAGTGGCCATTTGATGGAGTCTAGGGAAGATGAGGACTATACCATGCTGTTTGGGATCCTTGGAGGCTATGGTGTTCCAACATCTACAAAAACTAGTCCTAGTACCTCTTTATGCTTACATATTGGACACTGTAGTTTACAGACTCTTTCTTTTGGTGGACATGTATTATGGCACGGTTTACATTCTACACAGACATTCCGTTGCACTATATTAATTGGGTTTAGTTGTGCTCATTTATTTTGGTTTCATATATGTTTTTACGTTTCAGAATTGTGGGCATAGAGATGTGTGCCTATGTACTGGTACATATGTGATGCTTCCCATGTTAGTGATATGCCAACTCAATTCTAGTCACGAGCCCCTAGCCTATTTAAGGTGGGCTTGGGGAGATGCGACACAAGCCTCACTGGTATGGGTCGTTATAGAGTGGTATCAGAGGTGGTCAGTTCTATCTTTTAACCAAGATTCTAGGATATTTTTTTGATGCAATAATGTTAATTGTTTCATGTTAGACAGTTAGTCCAGGGACTCTAGTGTTGGTGCGGGCAGCTGTCCAATTGATACAATAAGAATATGATAAGCTGATTTTCACCTTGGTACATGAAAACAGTAGTTACTGATAAATAAACTAATGGTACATGGATCATATAGGCATGGGAGGGGTTTTCTAGGTCTTTTGTGTCAGCTATCCAGATTTACTCATTGAACGTGGTACATCATGTTTCCTTAGAGGATACCATCATGACGCATACCATCTAGGATATAGCATCTCCATCATGAAGATGACCCCCTTAGTGACAAGGCTTAGATACGAGATATAATTACCCATTCATTATGTCTAGGTGGTGCACATTCCATACCAACACCAGTGGAGCAGCATGTGGAACCCACAGTACCGATAGATGAGGAGCGCAAGGCGAGCACGCTCTATGAGTTTTAGAGACAGATACCCCTCAGGATTTGAGGTGACCACGAACCTAATGCGGCTGCAGACATGTATGAGTTAGTGATCATAGTTTTCTAACCTGTGAGGATACCAAAAGACCAGATGGTGATCCTTGTAGAAATCCTTCTTCAGGGTTTAGCATGAAGATGGTGGTGTTTGAACATGCAGACCCACGATGAGGAGACTCTTTCATGGATAGAGTTTGATCGACACTTTAGGTAGGAGTTCTTTCTAGTTCCACTGAGAAAAGTGCATCTTCACCATCTTCTTCTTCTCAAGGAGGATAGTTTGACAGTGAATTACTATTCATCGAGGTTCACTAACCTTGGCAGGAACTCGATGGATATGGATTGGAATTAGTAATTCATAGATTGTACCTTTGAGTGAGGTCTATGGTGGGGAATCTGAGCTAGTGTCATTTCTCAATGAATTTTTACTTAAGATGCATTTCTCAAGAAGGCCATGGTGATAGAGAAATTGATCGTGGAGTAGAGACAGCTAGTGGCAGCCCGCAGTAGGGAAAAAGTTGTGGAGACCTCAATAGTAGGGAGTCAACATTAGGCACATGGATCAAGATGTGGGAGATCTCACAATATGACCTAGGATAGAGATCAATAATCCAAGGTTCTAAGGATGAATATAGTAAGCCTAGAGAGACCTGATGCTATCATGAGATGGTAGAGGACATCTCATTAGATACTATCCTACCCTTCGAGCTGCAGACATAGAGGCGGTGGATAGACCACCGAGGCAAAGGTTGAGATTGGAGAAGGTAGACCTTCCAGGTGGCATATGTGGCAGAGGAGTAGGGAGAGATAAAAGTGGGGGTAGATGCTTTGATCTACTTCCACCACCAACCCATGGCAGTCGACATAAGGCTAAGGGAGCTGGGGACATGGGTGGGGTCAACTGCATGCAATCGAGGTGTATGACACAGAGACTAAAGGGATGATTTAATGTATGATCTATGTCTTTTCTGCCACATCATTCATACTTATAGACATAGGTCAACGTCATTCTTTCCATGCTACATGTCTTGTGTGAAACATTGAGATTCTGGTTGAGTCCTTGCTTGGGACCTTATGCTTGGACACACATACTAGAGGAGACTCGATTATAACACATCTTTATAAATTTTTGATCTATCCCTTGGATGAGAGAGTTTTGGTTTTATCCTCTTGGAGGAAGAATTGTGGACTTATGAAGTCACTCTCTATATGGATTGGTTATCTTTAGTCTATGTTCATATTGGCTGCTTTGGGTGAAGAGTGTGGTGTGTTTACAGTGATGGGATGAAGTTTTCCTTTGTTGGTGAAAAGGAAACCCAAGCAGAAAAAAATGGGCTCATGCATAAGAGGGTGCATCCGATAACTCATGATTTGGATAGCCTTACCCACGGAGAAAAAGATGTCGTGACCTTTCAGTTCCCATCATTAGTGGCGGAGTACGAGGATATCATTCTAGAAGTTCTTCCAGGATTACCTCCATGACGGGTGATCGACTTATGCATCGATATACACCACATGACAAAACCGATATCCCCACCGGTGTATCAAATGTCTCCCATAGTGAATCGTGATATGAGGAGGAGTTAGAGGATTTGCGAGATTCATAATACATAGTGTTTAACCCTCAGTAGCCCCAGTTTGTTTTCAAGAAGGCAGATAGAAGATTTAGGTTGTTCGTGGATTACCAGTGCCTGAATCAATTAACTATGAAAAACATGTAGCCAATACCGAGGATCATCTACCTCTTCGATCATCTAAGAGGGTCGAAATGGTTCATAAAGGTTTAACTTCGATCAGGTTACCACCAGTTACACATACGGTAAGAGGATATACTAAATATGGATTTTTGATTCCACTACAGTCACTAAGAGTACTTTGTGATTCCATTCAGCATGATGAATGCACTCACAGTGTTAATGGGACTTATGAACCCGATCATCCATAAATACCTAGACTGGTTCGAATTAGTATTCATAGAAGACATCTTTTTTTACTTGAAGTCAGAGGACGACCTTGCAAGACACCTCTGGATTCTTCTAGACATACTACAGGAGAACCAGCTTTATGGGATGCTCTCAAAGTTCCAGTTATAGATAAAGGTGGTCCACATTCATGGACATGTTATCTTAGATGATGGAGTAGTAGTGGACCCGACCATGGTCGGGACTGTGTTAGCATGGGAACCACCCTGGTGTGTGACAGTGGTGTGGAGATTTTTTGGGTTGGCCGGATACTACCAGAGATTTATCCTTGATTTCACTAGATATCATTACTGATGCCAACATCAATATAGAAGGGGCATCCTTTTTCATGGATGGGGAAGTGCTAGTAGTCATTCCTACAGTTGATTCGGTGTTTGAAGGTCCCACCGATCTTGATATTCCTAGAAGAGGGTATCGAGTACGTAGTTTTTTGTGATGCATCTAGTACCCGGGTTTGGATGTTTCCATATGAAGAGGCATGCAGTGATTTATTATGGTTCATGAAAGCTTAGGCCAAATGAGAAAAAATATGCAAACCATCATCTCAGTTTGGCAGTAGTTTTCTTCACATTTATGAGGTGGTGACAGTACCTAATGGGTGAACACTTTATCGTTTACGCTGACCACAAGAGCCTCAAGTACATCTTCTCATATAAGGATCTGAATCTGAGGTATAGGAAATTACTAGATATCCTCCAGCATTATGAATTCAAGATCTTATATACTCCTGGGAATGGTAATGTTGTGGGAGATTCTCATAGAAGGAAATTGAGTTCACAGCTACTGAATGAGGCATTAGAGTAGTTAGCCTTGCTATAGTTATCCTTTGTGGATAGAGATGGTGCAAATTTTCTCCAGACAAGGGTTTTCATTCCTTCACTCTTATAGAGAGTTAGGGAAGCACAATCAGGAGATGTCGACTATGCGACTTTTCATTCCCAGTTATCTACAGGACATGCTTCTGATGGATATTCGCAAGGTGGGGAGAACATAATCCTTTATAAATGATGTACAATTAGGTCAGTGGTGTTGTGGGAGGAGAATCTAAGAAAGATTCATAGGCTACCCTTATAGGTACATCCTAGTGTAAAAAAATGTAATAGGATCTCTGATGTTAGTTCTGGTAGATAGTTATGAAGAAGGGTGTTGCAGAGTTCATTTATCGATTCCGTACATGCCAACAGGTGAAGGACGAACATCATGTTCTAGTAGGGGTTTCTTGACCATGGAAGTGCTATAGTAGATGTTGGATGGAATATCAATGTACTTTGTGATGGTCATACCAACAATGTCCAAGGGACACGATTCCATCTAGTTGATCATTGACCGACTCACCAAGTGTGACCACTTCCTAGCTATCTAGGAGAAGAGTTTCGTATAGAGTGTGATAGGCCTCTACATGAAAATGATAGTTCATATTCACAGTTTCCCTTTCATGATATTATCATAATGAGATGAAAGATTCACATCTCGGTTGAGGAAATGATTGTAGGAGGATTTTAGGAATCAACTATGGTTTAGAACATCATTCCAACCTAGACTGATGGTCAGATGGAGATGAAAATTCAGGTTATGGAGGATAAGTTTCATGCCTGTATCATAGACATTGGTCATAGTTGGGAGGACCGCCTACCACTGGTGTACTTTGTGTTCAATAATAGCTACAACTCCACCATTGGTTTGACACCATTTGAGGCCTTATGTGGGCAACCATTATGGTTACCACTATGCAAGACCAACCCCAAGAGTCATCACTCAGGGGTTGAGAGCCGGTGCATGATTCCACTATGATGGTGTAGGTCATGAATGAGGGGATAATAACTACATAGAGATATTAGAAGTCTTATACTAATAGACGGGATAGACCATGAGAGTTCGATGACGGAGACCATGTCTTCCTTTGGTTCTCAACACGGTAAGGGTTGTGGAGATTTGGCCGGGGAGAGAAGTTATCTTCGAGGTTCATCAACCATTTTCAGATACTGAACAAAGATGGATAGTTATCATATATCCTTTCTCTACCTCTGATGTACCCTTAGGAACATTATTTCTTTCATGTCTCACAGTTGATGAGGTATGTGCCTGATTCGTCGCTCATCATCGATTGGGGAGAGCTGGACATCACGGATGGAGCGACCATCATAGAGTACCTAGTGGAGACTGAGGATCAATAGGAGAGGATCCTTCATGGGTGAGAAATTCCCCTACTATGTGTCCAATGGCAGCACCATAATCATCAAGAGAACATATGGGAGAGGGAGGATCATATTCGTGCCCAGTACCCTCATCGTTTTGAGTATCCCCCCTTTTCTTTGTATTTTTGGGGCATAATGCCCTAAAGTGGGGAGAATGTAGTGTATTAGACTTTCAAGGTATTATTTTTAAAAATTGTATGGAATTATTTTGAGACTAGGATTTGTGAAGGCATGTGATTATGAGTCCCAGAGTTCCCAAAATAAATGTTAGAAATAAATTAAACACTATATAGCTTGCGTGATCGGTTTTCCTAGATTAGTCGAATAACTTTTAAATGGGTTCCCAAATCAGAAATATGAGGGAACCGTTACGTTCAGATTAGCGACATTATCATAGGAAGGGCTAAATTTGTTCAGTTTGGGTCCGCTATGAAAGTTATTCTTTCGACTTTTTAAAGGAAATAAAATAAATTAATAATTTATTTTATTTTAAAACGTGTAATGACGCAACAAAATTGTTTTTCAATATAAAATACATGCTTATGTATAATTCACAGTGTTAGACACATAAACATTGTTAATTAACGAATGACGTTGTAGTTGTGGAGAGGAACCCATTGGCGGATGATGTTAGAATAATCGATCGACACACCTCATTATTCGATGAACCTCACCAACGAGAACGATGTGGCGATCATCCACTAATCGAATCGAAGTAGGGGTTTTTTGTTTTAATTTAAATTTTCCGATTCATGGATTAAATAATTAACAATAATAAACCCACATAGGGTTTGATCAATGGATCATGTGTTCTTATAGGAGGGTTTCTATTGGGTTATTTTTGGGGAAATTATCTATGCACGAATTGGTATTTTGATTCACCCGGTTTAATCCAATTAATAAGATAGGATTGACACTATGATGAATGATAGGGAGTGTGATTTCCTCCTGTGTTTGTTGATTTCATATCTCTTCACCCCACATTCTTCACATTCATAGTGGGGTGATTAACAATGGATCTTTTCGCACCCGTTTTGAAACACAATTATCCCAAATGGGAGATTTGGCATTGTGACGATTCAACAGAGTTGCGACAAAGATGGTGGTAGACGAAAAGACATAGATCATATGAATTCATTCGTCAACCATTTATTTGGAGGGAGCATCTAAACATATGTTCGGGGCCAATAAAACTCCCAAAATGTACCGAATTATTCTTACTACGATGTCGCGACCATACAATATGAGTATCAATGAAATCAGATTACCGGATCGAATATTGAAGGATCAATTGAGGTGTAGTGATGAGAAGTTGTGTTTCTGGAAAATTATGAAGAACACAGCATGTTCTCCGATGAACACACCTTGTGGGACATTTATGGTGGAGGCTGGGGTTTACACGCTACATGCGATGAAGCACAAAATGTTCCTTGGTAAGACATGACGTGCATGCCCCACCCAGTGGAGTTTGGAGTTCAGGGTGACGGGACTCACTAACATGGTGTATGACGATCATCACATGGCATGTGGGTCCTTATGTAACTTGATGTGTATCTAGGAAGATACATAGACTTAGGGTGGAGTGCCTAGCATGTACTCCACAAAATGGCCTGACACGACCAGATACGCGGACTACCCCGTGTACCCATTCACAGTCTGGGACACACAGGTTGATGTCTTGTACAGGAAAATGACCAGCATACACGGAGTCTTCCCAGGACAGTGGAACACGATGTGTCATTTTCTCACATATCATATATACCATCTTCTACATGACCAGACATATGTCACATGCCATTGTACGTGGGCAGTACCCAGGGTCAGAGGACATATTGTGCGACCCTTGCACATGAAGTGTACTTATCGGTACATGTCTTGACCTTCTTGTCCACCTTTCCTTGGATTTGATTCATATTGGTCAGTTACCCTTTCCATGTTCCCATAATAGTTAGGTATTACTCCCATCCACAGTAATATGGTACCTTCTGTAAGAAATTCAGATATAGAGTCGGGTATCTCTCTGAGGTACCCATAGAGAGATCCTCTATCCATTATTGACCCAAGGTTGAGTCAGTTTTTGACATGACTACTCCTATAGGACTCTGATCCTCTACGTAAATGGTGAATTTGGATGAGTCATGGTATCCTCCAATGCATTGGCAGTGATCCTTATACATGTATCATGATCTTTTCTCAATAAAGAGTTTGTTCTCACAAAATTAGTGTATATGTTCTCTCTTCAAATATATATGTGCATCTATCTCTATCATGGCTTTTCTCGATAAAAAATACTTCATGAAAAGACATCCTTAAATCTATCAAACTCATGGAGTTATTTCTCCCAGACAAGTGATTTTTTGGAATCATCAAATTGAATCCCTCGCATGGATATTGAGTTGGTGTGGCTTTATTCTAGACTATGGTTCAGGGTTTTGAGTAAATCTAGATTTCTTTCTCTCATTATACATTCTGTAAACATGTATTTTGTAGGGATGACTATACCATTATGTTTTTAATTTTTTTGGTTTTTGAGGTCCGCTATGGAGTATTGTTATACTCACCCTTATACGGGCTTTTCCTACACATGTTGTGTCTTGTGCATAAGAGCTGCCTTTTGACGGATTCTAGGGTGGACCTGGAACAGACAAAGATTTCTGAGTTCCTTATTGCTGAATTTGTTCCTATGGCTATGAGAAGAAGTACCAATAACGTCTTTTCTTATAGGTTGTGATTTTTAGCTTGCACACTTTTTATTTTGTTATTCCTGTATTCTGGCCCATTTTACATTCCGCACCTTCTTTCCATTGTACTCTTTTAGTTGGGATTAGTTGTATGCATGCATTTTGGTTCCATATGAGTTTTTTATTTTTCAAAATTATGGGCTTGGATTTGTGTTCGTGTGTACATGTACATAGGCAATTCCCCCCATGTTAGTGGAATTCCTTCTCAGTGCTAGTGACCAGCGCCTGGCCAATTTGAGGTGGGCTTGGGGAGTCGCGACACATGCCTCAATGGGAAGGTTCATGAAAATTTTATTAACCCAAAAAAATCAATATATTGTACATAAAGGAGTTAACTTCTCATCATTATAAAATAATATTCTAATGATGTGAAATAAGATATTACAAAACACCCAGTTTCGAATGATACCTCTACTTTCAAAACAGCTTATTTTTTACATCCAAAGTATTGGTAAGTTAGTTTTATAAAACAATGCCTCTTGGGTGTTATGATTAATTTTAAAAATACATTTTTTTAATTATTGGTTGAACCAAATTATTTTTATGGGAGAAAAATATAGAATATGTGATCCCATTTCATAATATTGGGGAGGGGATGTATTGGTATTTGTTAAAATATAAAGTTATTATAAAATAATTTTGCGTAAAAATGTGTATAAATATATAATATTAAAATATAAGATATTTTGGTGTCTAAATAATCAGATATAAAAAAATTTGGACATGATTTTACACTTATCATTAGGTTTTAACTATTCATTAAATCTTTTAACAGATACCGTGAGAACAATGTGTTTTACTAATTGAAGGTAATGGTGGTTACTATAAATGGAAACAATGCCCATAAATGGAAAATGGATGATAATTTAAACAATATAATAATCATTTTTTAGAATATGATATATTTTGTAACTTTAATTTCAAAAATAATATATTATTTTCATAAAATATGAATATTTTTAATTTTTTAACTATTTATCTCCTTTGAATTTAATAACATAATGAAAAAAATAATTCAAATATAATATTTTTATTCATCCCTAAAACATTATATTATCATGAAAATTTATTTAACTAATTAATTTTTTTAAAACTATATTACTTATTTTATTTTCAATATCTTTTATTTTATTCTTCATTTAATTGAAAAATTATATCATCATTTTCATCTAAGAATTTGAGGTAACTATTTCAATGTTATAAAAATAAAAATTAATTATAATTATAGATATAAATAATTTACATAGGTAACGAATATTTAAAACTGAACATATTCTCTATTTATCTGAGGTTGTAAAAATTATATTAATAAAAGAATATTGTGTTATTTTTTAATTTTCATTACATAAAATTTTGAAACGGACATAATCATTTCAAAATGGAAAAAAAGATCATATAACCTAATCATGGATGTATGGATGAAATTTAATAATCCTATAACATTATTTCATGTTTTTATAGTCATTTTTACTTCTTATCATATTATTTTCAACACATAATTACTCAATTTACACTTACTGTGGTAACAAAAATTACAAATGTTACTATTCATAATGTCAAAAAATAAAAGGGAAATATTTAATAACATTGAACCCATTTATTCCAAATATGGAATCCATTCATCACATTCTAAAATATAAAATTTCTAGAATTTAATTTAACATTAAATCGGAAAAACAAGACGAAATATAATTTTTCAAAAAATGACCTTTTGAGTATCAAACAATTTTATTCTAAATTAAGGTATAAATCTAATTTAAAATATATAATTTAAATATTTTAAATTATAATGAACTTATTAAATTTTAATTAATAATCCACAATATAGTTTTACTTTCTGAATAATCAATAATAAAATAAAATTTTCTAAAAAATTAATATTTTTCTATAATTATTGAAAAATATATTTTATCAAATAAAAAATATTAAAATTATTCCAACCATAATTTTGACATGATGAATTAAAAATCGGATTTAATTTTTTCAAATTCATATTCTATAATTTGAAAATTTAACTTTTAATTAAATATTTTTAAGAATATATTTTTATAAAACTATTTCTATTATTTTTAAACATCTTACATAATATTCAGATAATGAATTTTACTATTTAATTCATGAATACAAAAAAATATGATGATGATTTATTCTATAATTCCCAAGTTGTTACACTTTACTTTTTTGAAACTTGTGTTCAATATGATTTAACAAAAACACTATGCTTCACTTCTACATTGAAGCTCTGTTAATGAATTCTTCTAGATTCACTCTATATGGATATCTAAATTGAAACTCTCTCTATTTATTATACTAAAATATTATTTATCTTGAAATTTTCTTTTATAAGAAATAGAAATTATGTTGGAAAAGAAATTATAAAATAAATCCTCCCGCACAACAAACATTTAATTATTGGAAAGTAACAAATAAAATCATACATTGTTTCCCCTTTATAACAGTACTCCAAAAGTAGAATTGGAGGAAAAATAATTTCATTTTTTCACGCATAAAAACTGAATTTTTTTATCTCGCACTCATTTACTATTAAATATAGGATTATTTACACTTATAGAATATTCAAGAAGCATCATTGAATCCCCTAATATTCTTATGTACTCTCAAAAATCATAAAATTTCTGTAAACATGTTATTATGGGACTTTAAAAAACTCCATCATTTGAGATTGATTAGAAATTATTTTAAAATAGAATAATGTATTTATAGATTTAAAAACACAACATTTTATATTTGATTTAACTCTTTGAAATTCTATAAACATTGAAATATTATTTTATATTCCAGTTTTTTCAACTTGATTTATGACACTTCAAAAATGAAAAAAAATGATTTATGTAATTCATTGACTTCTATTTTTGTCCATTAAACAATTAAAGAATCTTCTTTTAGAATGTATGTCTATAAATTAACCCCTAAAACTCTCCATGTACATACTTCAGAAACATTCAATTACTTGTGGGTTCATCTTGTTATATTAATTTTATAAATTTAATAAGGTTAATCATGTTTTATCCATTTATAAAGTATTTCTTCAATGACCCTCTTCTTGAGGATGAAATATTCAAAATTTTACCAAAGTTATTTTTATACCAAACATCATATGATAGGTTATTCTAGAAATCAAAAAAATTTCATTTAGTGGTCAAACTCTCTATTTAGAAAAATGGATGAACCCTATTTTTTAAATATTAAGTTTATTGATTTTTTTATACTATTTTCTTGATTATGATAGAAATTTTGATTACAAAAAATCTTATCATTATTCAAAATTCTAGTTGTAACTTCATAAAATAACTTCCAAGACATTATTTTTCACAAATTTTTCGAATACACTCTTTTAAAAAGATTAGTTTTCAAGAAATAAAAAACATTGTAAGAAAAACATCACAACAGATCTTTATATAGTATGTGTGTAGTGACTTTTTGAAAGTATATCTAATTTTATTATAGAATTATGATGAATCAACCTATTTATGAAAATAATAAACATATTTTGGTAATTATATTATTAGATTATATTAATTTTTTATATGTCATTATGAGTGACTGATATTCTTTGGAGATAATAATTATGATTGTCATGAAATAATATATTATCAAATCAATCATATCATAGAGATTCATTTTTTTCCAACATGTTTTAAATCATTATTAGTGTAAATATTTATATAATTATTTATGTTGGAATTTCAGTGTAATTAAATATATTATGAAGGTTGGTGTAGGAATATTATTTTTATCAGATATCATGGGCCAACCATTTAGGATTTCATAAAAATTTATTGATATGTGGAATAACTTTTAATTATTTTTTTGACTTTATTAAATGTCCATTTTCATGATTTGGGCATGAAATATTCATCTTGATATCTATCTTGTAGAATATTTGATGAAGTCATGATGGTAAAATAATCAAATTAAAATCAATGGTTGAAATTAGGCTTATAGTCAGGTAGGATATCAAGTAATTATGTTATTTTGTATTGTTTATCCATATAGTAAATGACTTTCTCAACTCATTTAAGTGGAAGATAAATATATCAATCTTTTATGGAATATATCATTCAACTATCAAGGTATATTTTTTGGAACCTCAAGTGTGAAATAATGATATATACATTCTCATAGAAATACATAATTAGGAAATAGTAAGTTTCCTTCTAGTAATAATAAATTATTTATCAAGACATACATGAGACTTAATTAATTTTTAATGATTAAATAATAATAGTAAGTAATAATTAAAATTAAAAAGATGTAATTTATTTAATTAGGAATGAAATATAAAACTCTTATATTTTCAATTATATATTTTAAAATATATTTTATGTGATCAATAGCTTGGTTGACATGCAATAAAGTGCTTAAAATAACTTTCCCTTTATTATAAAAAATCTTTTAAATTTTATTTTTGATAATAATAAATACATTTTGAAAAATATCAAAAATATTATAAATAATGAATATGTTTTTAATAATTCATAATAGATGAGTACCTATTTTTCGTTGAAATCGTTTTCTCCTACAAAAAATAATTATCCATCCAAAATGGTTTCATTTAATTTTATATAGGGACATTATAATTAATTAAAAATATATTTATAAATTTTATTAGATTAATTTAACATAATTGTTTAATACAATTTATGAATATTACAATTTATGTAATTTTTTTTATTTTTATAGAAAAATTTATTTAAAGTAAATATTTAATAATACCAATTTCATAAAACTGCATTTTTTAATGAAATTAAGAAATTGAAGAGTTACATTATATAGTATATTTTGTTTTAAATATACAATAAATCCATTTTATAAAATATAATATAAATAATTACTAAGGAATCAATATTATATTTATGTTTTTTATAAGTATATATTTATTTTTTGAAACATAATTTAAAAAAATTTCATTTGGAAAATTTTTATTAATATTCATCTATTAACTTTTGAAAATTTTAATTATAGAAAATTAATTCCATAATTTAAATCAAGATTTTTATAATTAGTAAGTAATTCATTTTTATTTTTAGGTATTACTAATAGAAACACTGGTAATATTTATCATCTATATAATTGGTAAAATGGGATACACATGAGTAAAAATATAGAATAAGACTTAAAAATAATCCATAAAAATTCCTATATTATATTATATGAGTGTAATTATTTAATCCTGTTATATATTAAAAAACATGGAATTTTTATTCCATTTTTTTGATAATGACCTATATATTATTTTAAGTAATGGAAAATTCTAAAATTCCACATTTTCATTAAAATTGTCTTATATGTTAATATAGGGACAATATGATTTTATTGATGACAATGCAAGTTCATTTTGAAAATTATTAATTCATTTTTATGATGATAATTTATTTGTAATTTTTTGTGATGTTATAATTATATCTAATTTTTACACAATAATGAAACTATGCTTGATCAATAAGTATAAATGAAACTAAATGAATTTAAAAACCTAAAATTAATTTTTTACAGATGAATAATAGTGTTATTCATTTTTCAATAAAAAAGAATAACTAATGGTTAAATAGTTTGAATTTTGATTTTACACTCATATTTAAGTATTTAAAGTCAAAATATTAAAATATTTATAAATATGAATTTAATGATATTGTATGCTAAATAATATAATATTAAGTGATTTAAAAATCCTAAATATCATTAAATAAAAAAGTGGTAAAGGATATTGTATATTATTTCATCTGATGTTCATTTTTATCCAATTATTACAATTTATGTATATTTATAAGAATTTTTTATTGAGTAACTTATTACAACAAATCGAACTTAAATGGGTTAATGAATGGATTAAAATAATATTTATGATTAAAAATTACACATAAAACTAAAAATATTTTATTTTTTTATTTTATTTCTACATTAAACACTATTAATTCAAAAACTTTTCTATAATGTAGAACTTTCACTTGAAAATAATTATATAAATCTAAATATATTAAGTAATTCCATTTTTTTTATTTTAACACACAATATATTGACATCGCATTACATCAATTATTTAAACCACTTTAAGACAAATTTTTTTCCAAAACTAACCAAAAATCATTTCAAAATCATTATCCATGTTCTATAAGATCTTTTATCCTCAAAATAACAATCCCTATGATCCTTAACAAGAAATCTAAACATTAATTTCAATGATGATGTAATTGTTTTACCCGATCTCTTACATTTTACTTCTTATTTCAAACCCTTACATTCATCCCCAAATATTCAAATATAAATAAATTATTATGGTTCATATATTAAGAATCTATTTTGTTAATTTAACAACCTTTATCTATATCCTCTCCTGTTCACTGTAAAAACCATTTCATCACTCATGTATATATTTGTATTATCCCCTAAATAAACTGATGTGGTTTTTTCAATTATGCTTAAATGGATTGAAACATTACATATTTATTGAGTTGATATTATATTGTTTATATAATACATATTTTGAAAGGCTTATTGTTATTTTAATATATTGTTTTTCTATCTATTAAATTTTGAAATCATCACTCATATACACATTCATAATAGCATCTCCTTGAAGTTATGTATTTAATTTTTTATATAATTTTTTTATAAATGGTAACAAAAGGGTTTATATTGAATTAATATAACAATTATATCTTAAATTATGGTTTTCATAGCCAATATGTATTAGTCTGTGGAATAAATTGAAAATTTCTTAGAGGTGTCACGAGTCAATATTGGTGTGAAGAGATAACTATGAAATATAACTTCTTGGTTTGAAAGAAAATTAACCATTTTATTCATATGGATGAATAAATATGGAGGAAATATATTTCTCTAATGTTTAAATGATGTTGATGACCTATAAAAAATATGTAATTGACAGATCATCGTCATCTTTGATAGCGAATGGGATTCATTGGTTTGGAGTAGATTCAGAAACCTCATAAGCATTGACCTGTAAGTCATTTTATGAGTTATCATACTCCAAAATAGAATTCACATGGTTGGATAGAAAGATAAAAAGTTCAAGTAAATATCAATTTTATTTTATGAAGGGTGTTGGACTATATAGGATACAAGAAAGAAATCTTGTAGTGAATGAAGAATATGTTTTTCCTCTTCTTTGAAGGTTATGTCGAGATGTTTGGTGGTAGAACTTGGTTATCTAGATGAAAATTGGGGAAATCATTTTTCCATTCTATTTATCATGGAAGACAAGAGGAACCTCTAGATCCCTCATTTCCCCCAAAATCTAGGTTGATGGATTTGTTGGAGGCCACGTGATTATTGTATTATGATCAATGTTGATGGTTCATGTAACCTTGGAATTATGTTTGGTGGCAGAGTTGTTCCAGATCCTAATAGATCAGTTTTCACTACGTATGAATGCTAAGTGATTTAATTACATTAAGCCTCCTTAAACACCCATTTTACTTTTTATATTTATAGTTCTTTGTGTTATGTTTTCATTATATCGTGTAACTTTGTTTGTTCCTATATAAAATAACAATGGTTGTTGTCAATATATTTACCAGAAAAATAGGAATTTTAATAATGAATTATTAATAAATGGGAGATAAATTTTTATAATAAAATCATATATGCAATATATGAATTATTTTCATTAATGGATGTATAATAAATAAATAATCATTATATTTGTGGTTTTCACCCATACGAGGAAATATGAGACTTAAGTTATTGGTTATTCATCTCAATAATGTTTCATTGAGACATTTTTTATGTTATGCATCTATTTTTTATAATGTGGTGTATATAAATCTCATTTTATTTTTAATATCATGAACCTTTTTATGTTAATAATATTTAATTTTCATTTTAAGAAATATATTTCATGAATGTTATCGTTCTATTGTTAGAAAAGGTTTAATTGTCAAATTAATAAATTAATTTTTACAATGATTCATTATATATTGATTTAAATTAAGGAAATTATATGACATATCTCTATTAAAAAACCAATTTCTTTTTCCATTATGACTATTTATGTTATTTTCCTGACTCCCAATAGATTTAATCTCATTTTTACTCAAAGAGAACCATGTAAATTTTTTCAAGAGAAACTAATGTTTTTTCTTCTGGAGGATAGAAATATTTTAATTCAATATCTATATTTTCTAAATCGTTTTAAATAATTTTATTTTATATTCTGAAATATTTGTATCATTTAATTATTATAATATTTTTAAATTTTTTTAATGAAAATTAAATGGAGGTTCTTGAAGATTTTTCAATTAATAACTATTTTACTTTTTATCAATGTGAGAAAAAATCCATTTTTAAGACACAATATGTGATAATAGTTACACACTATACCTATCATTCATTTATTTGAATATTACTTTATAAGTTTACATGGTAATTTTTTATGAAAATAATTTATACAATATTATTGTGAATATTTGGATTTAATCAAATGAAATAATATTTTCTTGTCTTATCATATAAAATGATATATGATCATTAAGAGGAATTTTTCATCTAAGATAACATCTATTTATTTTTAATATTATCCACTATGATTATGTGATTATAATAAATCCCAAATTCTTTAAATATTTTTTATGATTATTTGAAAATTTACAAGAAATAAATTTTCTTTTTTTGGGTTAATTAATCAATGATGAACGCTCTTACAAATATGATAATGATACATTGTTGAAAATCATTTTACTTTCCATGAGTTATGATTTGGTTAAATAATTAATATTTTATCTTATAATGGTTAAACGTATTGATTTTGATTATGTGATTGGTGAGACTGATATAGTTCATGATGATTTGTGGGTCTTTTATATCCCCAAATTAATTGGGTAATTATGTAAATGTTTAGAAACTAATATGATATGATGGCGTTAAAAAAATCATAAGATTCATGAAAGTTAACTAAATGAATGTCACTTCTAATATAATATTAGAAATAACTAGGGGAATTCCCATTATTTTAATTATTCCACAATCATATCTTTAGGATTAAACCATAAATATATAAATGACTTTATAAACATATATGTATGCCACATACCTATTTTATATGATTATGTTATGCCATCATCACTAATGATTGATTATTTATGATTTATCACTCGTATGACATATGTTTTATTTTAGGATAAATCATTTTTCAATTAATCTTGTATGACATTCCTTGACTAATTATGAAAAACCATTATATGATTTAGGAATTTATCATGCCATTATGCTTTTATTATAATCATTTATGATCATTTAATAACATCTTTTATGTTTACCCTAACTTCGTATCTGATGCCACAATTTATTATGATTCATTTCCCCATGTTAGGAACAAAGATTTTATTTAGGGCATGTTTTACATAGGTATAAAGATAGAATTTTTTTTTGAGACATATTGAAAGTCTTTCATGAAATAAGTTTTTTATGTTTTCAGTCTTCGAAGAATTTAAACCATTATTTTATATTTTTATAATCTAGATATGAATTGAATATTAAATAAATATTTATATTTTTTATGATATGTTCTCTCCAAATTAGAATAAAGTAATGAATTCCATGGTCATAGATTTCTATATGTCACTGAACTCTATATGACCTTTTCTTTTCAATATTTGAATCTAATCCTTCCAGTGTAGCATTTTCTAGTTCATGATCATCTAGGGTTTGAATTTATAGAATTATGATTACTGCCTCTATAAACCTCAAAATTGATGAATATTTTCTATTACTCTATTTCAATAAATATTATTCCACATTCATAATTCTTTAAAACTAGTGAATTAACAATGTTCGAATCTTGGCAGACCATAGTATGACTTATTGATTATTTAACCTCATCATCAGCCTATTCTGAAATTATGATCTCTATTCACAATCCTTTACTTCCCATGTATCAAAATATAATAAAATTTATTTTAATTAAGAGGAAGTTTGAGTACAACCTTTTCTGCGAGAAATTTAATGTTCTTCTCACTAATAAAACCAAGTCAATTTTTCTATAACAATAAATTTACATTAGTTTTACTTCCAACCATTTAATTCTTTAATAAACATCCAATTAGATAATATTTATCATCCATAAATCCAAATTACATGATCATTTATCCTCAAGTAACAATCAATAATTCATAAAACCTGTTACACCATATATGTGTTCATATTGATGACCAATTGAAATGAAAACTGTCAGTATTCTAGTGATATGAAATACTACATTCATATTAAACTAAAATAATAAAACTTTGGGATATTTGCATAAAACCTAGAAATAACATCAATAGCCTCATCATATATAATTTTTACCTTAACTAATATTCTGGTTATAAAATCATCCTTGAACCATTGCTCAAATATGAAATTAAATGATGAACTAGAATTAACTACCAATGACTCTATCAGATCATGACCACATAGTAGGAAGTCAGTATTTTCACTAAAAGAAAATAATGGGAATATATATAAATTGGTTTTATACTAATTTCTATCTGATCCTTTAAATTTAAATGGGATACCTCTCTTACCACAATTCAAAAAACAATGTACATGTCTGGTATAATTACTTATACTTTCAACATTACCCACTTTTTTCATTCTTTCTACTCATTTTTCTACAGAATTACTAAGAGTAGATTTTATCACATATTATATTTTTTTCTAATGTTGAAAATAGCATGAATTCTCAAAAATCATCCATGGAAGTGATGTTGACTGACTTGATGGGGCCATGGATATTTTTATATCCCTTTACATGGTATATAGCTTTTATTCGTCGTGATAATATCATTTTAAAAACATACTCATCATATAAACCTTGTTTAAAGAATTCAATTTATAGAACATGTCTACTAATACAACCATCAATTAAACATTTATTTTCTTCTCTTGAATCTCTAAAAAAATATTATTACTATTGTAATTATAAAAGTTCCAAGTGCCTCACAATCCATCTATTTGATTATCTCAATATTCCTTAGTTTGATACCATCTAATAGAATATCTATGTTCTTTCGAATGAAATAAACCTCAACCTATATCCTCAATGAGTTATAGTCTTTTCTATCAAAATTATCAAGCCTGGAATATTTTGAAACCATTGAATAGATTTATAAACTCTCTTTGAATCAAATAACATAATGGTAGCAACCCAAATAAAGATACATGATATGTGATGATCGTGATACCATTTTGGATCAAAGATTTGATTCCATAGTTAGGGAGAAGACTAGGTGTAAAATTCTAGTTCACTAAATGATAAATATCCAGAATAAATATGTTAAACTCCCCAAAAGAACACCTTTACTACACATTATTCTCAGTGGACACACCAACCTCCTAAACGAAATTTTACAAAAAAAAATAAATGTAAATCTAAAAATTAATGAAAATCATTGATTTATATAGTTTAAAATTTTATCTTAAATCAATGGGAGAACTGTTCAAAAATGTATATTTCCATAAGTACAATTATTCCAAACATGTCTTATTTTAAAAGTGGAATAGAATATCTGAGTAAACACATCAAAAATCATGGAACAAATGAGTGGGCTATCACACCCCTTATTTGTTGTGTTTTATATCCAGTTATTTGATTGCACCAACCTCATAAATCAATGTACATCATCCATTTACATCATTGAATTCAATTATCCTAATGAAACTCTTAGAATGAATGGATACTTAATTATACACAACACATAACTTCCCCATAGAAACATGACCAAACTATATGATCCACTATCTGTAGAAGTTAATGTATCTTTATCCAAATATTGTCACCTTTGAAATTATATCTCTTCTGCACCTTCAAATGTCCTATAACCTAAATCGTAAAATTTGGAATAACTGATTTTTGATGATATATAGTGGCTTCAAAACCAAAACAATAGAGTCACCCCAAAAATTAAAATGAAGATATACTTTGGTATTATCCCCTATTTTATAAAAATACGAAGTTATAAAAGAGAGATATAGTCTAACAACATAAATATATTTTAATATATAATTTGATCCCAACAAAAACCTCATGTACTACAAGGAATACCTTATTAGATGTTTACTATAATATTTTCCAATTTTTCCTCATTGAAAAATATTATCATTAATGTACACTGAATGTTTCCCTCACCTTGATGAAGTGGTATCTGATATTAATATTTTTTGACCTAAAATGTTATACCATACTCTTTAAAAATATTTTTGATATTTTTATTATAACAATTAGTCATAAATAAGATTGAGACACTATAAATCATATTTAAATTTCATGAAATCATCCACATAAGTTGTGTAGTTTCATTTCCATAATATTATTTGAACCCAATCTACTTAATATCACTCAATTTTACTTCCAAGAGTTCTAATAATAGAAAATTCATCGATTACAAAACATACCACCAATTTTTGGATTTAAATAATCTATATCAACTAAAAATATGCAATCAAATATACATAAATATCAATATATATATATATATATTTCATCCTACCAGACATAATCAGGAGTACCACCGTTATATCACATGTTATGTTTTAATTTAATATGATTATAATCCTTATAATTATCTTGGACTCATGAAATATTTGTAACTAAATTTTTTTTATATGATAGGTTCCACATACACCATACTCATATAAAATCCCTAAAATATGTTTATAAATCGTCTGTAATCTTAAATAATTTAGTAATATGAAATATTTAGGTAAACCTTATTAAAGAATACAATGTTAATTATATCACGACCTCCTTTCATGTCATTCTAGGTTGTGAAGTGGAATGGATACCATAGTTTCAACCTCATATTCTCCTCCAAACATTGTTAAAAAAATATGAATCATCGTCAGGTATTAGTAGAAAAAATACATCACAACATTTTTTATCAACATTGATATAATAAGGTTGTCGTTCAAGCTTTGAGGTAATGTTAAATTCTGTTTCTCCCAAATTCTCATGAAATAGGGCAGTGATATAAAATTGGGGTTGTGATGTTATTATTAGGTTGATATGGATCTACAAAGTGGTCTTTCACACATTACATATTGGTCTTCATCTAATTTCATAAGTATAACTATCTCTATACGAAAGGGTATCTCCCAACACATTAGATCATGTAAGGGAAATCCCCAACACCTTGTCTTGTGTAAGGGTAATCCCTATTGTTATTGATCAAATAAGGGTAGTCCCCTTGATTTGTATCACACGAAGGTAGATTCAAACATGTAGTGAGATTTACACATATGAAGGCCTTGTATAACCCTTATATAACCTTCACATTTCCCATTACAGTCTTGTGGAATAACCATCCAACCATAACCTCGATTTTATTCTTATTTTTTTGGGCTATTGAATCTATCATGATCCAATCGTGCTCTATGTTGAAGCAGAGTTTGAGTATCTGGTGGCGTAGGGGATTCCTCTTTTTCATCCATTATAGCGATTTTTTTAGCGATAGTTGTTATAGTATCGTGATGATATAATGGTGCATCTTAGAAAGGTGCCATGGAGTAGGTGTCCAATGATGATGCTTTTGACTGTTGGAACTGTTTCTGAGTAGATATATGTCCCACATAAATCATTCAACAGGTATGAATCTATTGAATATATTATTCCATGATCGATGATTTTTTTATTTCAATTTGGGACAAAGGACCCCTAATGTTTTCGTGCACCACCCAGATTTAGTGAAACACTCCTCCAATAGCTTCATGGATCTATACCCAATGTGCAGGTATTACCTTTTTCTCATGCATGCTCCACGCATGTTCTATGCCCTCGATCTCTCTAATAGGCTATCCTTGTGAGTGATATTGGCTATTTGACCATTATTGGTTGTCAATGTTTCTTTCTCTCTACAAGATGGGGTCTAGTTAAGGGTTTACCATTTTTGAAAGTCACAATCTTTTCTATATCCATCTTTCAAATACCAAAAAATTATCCGTTAAACTAATGAATTCAAATTTTATATTTTTATTATATTTTTTAAAAACAAAACATAAAATTTCCACTATCTGAAGGAAAGAATAATCAATTCAAAATGGAAAACAAAAAGAAATTACATTCACAGTTTAATAAAATTATGTACTAAAACATGTTTCCTTAATTTTAACTCACCAGATTGAGTCTGGATATTCTACATTGAATACCCGTTGATTAATGTACTCCATTCAATTGTGGTAATGGCAAATTATACCATAAAATGTAAAATTTTATCCCATATACTATATATATCATACATCTTCCTTAAAAATTAAATATCCATGGTTAGAAATATTTTTATTTAATACTTTTAATTAGTTTTCCTTCTTCATTGATCAATGATATTTAGAGTAACATTCCCATGACTAGAAAAAACCTATTTTGAATTAAAATTTCCATTTTTTATGCATTGAAATATTTCTTATTCTACATATCATTGTATTTTGATGTTTCATCACCACAATTATTATAATAAAGAAGGTGTGCTTTATTACACTTCATAGGTGAAATAATAACTTTCTCCCCTTTATTCTAATTAATTTACCATTTTTGTAACCATATTTATTTTTATAATAAGATATTTAATAAAACCATAATATAATCTAAAAGTTTCATGATATAATTAAGAACCATCTCATCAGATTTGGAAATCTACACAACTTTTGGAATGAATTTTTGAACTCTACCTAATGTTATTATTTTATAAAAAAGTTAATATAAAACGAATTTTTTTAAAGATATTATACATACTTATTCATTTTGATTAAAAATTTTGAGGTAAAATAATGAAACATGAGTCTATATTATAATATAATAAGATTTTCTCCTATTATTTGTGGTAAGTGAATATGCATTCCATTAATCTCTGAATCATTGATATATCATGACATTTCATAACAGTTTAAGACTCATTTAATGAATTTGTTTTATAATTATGAAATGTATTTATCTCTTTAAAAATTTGGAAGACATGTACTCACAATTTTAATTCTATTTGTGTATACCAATTATAGATTTCTCCTTCAATAATTCCCCTTTTCCAACATAATTATTCTTCTACAGAGGTTTACTTGGATAATTTAGATTAATCCATGAAAAAAGTATGTTTACTCTCCTCGTAAGCTTCTTCCACATTTTCATGTTTATTTCATAATATGAGTGATATTATTTGTAAATAATTTATATTTCCTTAATGTGTTGGTATTTTTTACTTCGAAATAATGGATTTCATTGTGTCAACTATCACCATATTTTTAAATGATGATAATTAAGAATGATCATCACATTCTCTAACATTATTCTAATCAAGGAAGTAAGAAATAAATACAATATTTCAACAATTATAATAATAAAATAAAATTTCCATTATATTTACCATTTATTTTCTTTAATAAATTTGATAATAAATAAATAATATAATTGAAATTCATGGAATTTTCCTCGACATCGATTTCATACTAATGAGAGAGATTTGGTTCAATATGTTTTGACACTTTTGAATCTTGGAATATCATAGGAATAATTGATTTTTCATTTCTCTTTATGATTATCCCAATTTCAATATCATTGAAAATCATAATATTTTTTATCATGTCAATGGTATAATCATTCATGTCAATGTTATCATGGGTAGACCTATTTGTATAAATCTTTTCTTGAATAGTACTCACAAACATTTTCACTATGGAATAATCCTTAATAATATCATCATTGTTTGGAATCATGATGATTTTTCCATGTAGATGAATAATTCATCATGTAACATTGTTTATATTATTAAAAAATCCTAAAATTGATCCTAGTATGTTTTTAACCATGAATCCTGGAAATTATTATATCTTTTATGGATATCATTGACATTCCTCAAAAATATTATTATATTTTGAAATACCATGAATCAAATGAGGTAATTATTGAAGATATATTGTCGTAATGCAATTCACACTCTTCCATTAGATACAATCGTCTTCTTTTTAATAAATGTTTATTATTTATAGAATTCAAAAATGTATAAACAATTATTGGTGATATCAAGAATTTATATGGTTATATAAATAAGATATCAGATCATATTATTCATCTATATATAGAGTACTTTTCTATAATACATGTGAATTATTTTTATTGATATTTTTGAGGATTTCCATAGATCCCATAAATAAATAAAAAAATAAAATAAGTAAAACAGTCACATCATATAGAAAATATATGAAGATGTTATAATAATGATCTATGAGAAAATATTTTATTTAAATGGATTTAAGAATAGAATATTTATTTATTACAAAAGGATAGTACAGTATACGAGTGATCATAATATGATAAGTGATGAATTAATTGTTACTAAAACACTACCTCTCAAACTACATTACCTTTAAAACATTTTCTGTGATTGAACCTCAACTCAAAAAATACAATGAATCAATATTAAAGGAGAAAAAACAACATGGTATAAGATTTTTTACTTGATTTACTAAAAATAGTTGTTAATTTAATTTTAAGGGATGAATAATGGTTTCAATTTCATTGTACATATCCTTATAAAAAATATATAATAGGATTGAATATAGTGGGGGGATCTCTTAAAATCTTATTATGAGAAATATTTAAAAATTCATAATCATGTTTATCAAATTTTATTCCTACCTCAAATACAAGTAAAATTTGGATTATGTTTATACCATTATTATTATATTATGTATTGATGAAAAACTCATTTAAATGATCCATGTAATGTATGTTGAATTATCTATAATTTTCAACAAAATATTATCTTGGGTTTAATAAAATTATTTACAGACTATGAATGTGTCACAATTGTACTCTCTTCATTGATATATGTTTTTAGATCCAATAAATATGGCCAATATTTCATTCTATAAACTCAAAATACCCAAAACGTTTTACACTATTGTGTAATGAAATGAAACATTAGGATGTTATATTTATATCATCACATATCGTTGATAATACTTCTATCGTATGACACCATTACATTCAATATGAGATATCATTATTCTTTAAAATTATAACACAAAAATTTCACATCCGTAATTCTATATAATGTGATAAATACCACTATATTGTGATTACATACTTTTGAAGTGATAGTACTCATCTCCATTAGTTATACTTTAAAATTATTTTCATGGATCTATATCAATTTTCCGTATTGGAAAACAAGATTCCTCAAAAGACAATTTAATGTTCAATGAATTTTCTTTATGTGAGACTTATTCATATGAGTAAAAAACCTAACATATTTAAACCATTCATATTATAAAATTTATCTTCATAGTATAGTGTCATTTCTTATAGAAGTAATTGATTTTTTTTCTTTGAAACTCATCTATAATTATGTTCCAACTCATCCATGATATTATTTATTTGAAATAAAATATATAATTATCATTAATATATATGAGTGAATTATCTCAAAAAAATTTCATAGTATGCTCCAAAAGTGAGAATTATAAAAAAATAACTTCGTAAGATATATAATTTGTTTGATAGTTTTATAAATCTCATTTTGAATATCATTAGATCATCGATAAAGTCTCAACCCTAGTATGTAGTCCTATAACACATTTGTAAGATCAATTTTAAAATTTTAATTCTATAAGCATGATTAAACTTGTGTAATGAATAATTAATGGAATTCTTTTAGTATATTTATAAAATGGAAGATATAACAACTATTAAAGTAAGATGTAATAAAATATCATTAATAATGCTGATGTAAATATGGTTAAGAACTCCTTTGAATAGTTTTTGGTTTTTATGAAAGTATTTGTTAATGAATAAAAAGGTATTGTTGATTAGATAGAAAAAAAATAAAAATATTTTGAAAAAAATGGGAAACTGTACAGTAAGAAATATTACAGGTATTTTTTGTTGTGAAAATTAGTAACATTATTTAATTAATCAGTGTTTTCTAAAAAACATGAATTCCTATATAATTATTAGTGATCGAGATAACATGATTAAAAAATAAAATATTTTAGGATCATATGACATAAAACATTGATTTTATATGATAAAACTATGGATTTGAATGGTGAATTGAATAATCATTAATTGATTGAGGTGATGAATCAATATTTATATTAGATAAAAATTAATAACTCATGGGTGGTGATTATAATGAAAATATATAATAATTTTATTATAAAATAACTGTTACTTGATAATAGAATAAATAATAATACAAATTTGGAATGGAATATGTTGAGATACTATTCAAAGGATAATTTATATTTAATAGAGTTTACTTGTAGAAAAAATTTCCACTAATAGAATATCTATATACCATTACCATATTTTTTATTCTCAATGTAGATACAAAAAATTTGTTTGGATGTCATGTTTGAATTTTTAAATGGAGGTCTGAGAGAAGATGTATATATAATAAAACTAGAGGGATTTATATATGATGACGATATTTTATATTAAATTAATATTATAAAGGATTTATGTGGTTTCATGAAATATATAAGTGTTTAACATAGAATTATTTTATATGAATGCTTCTTAAAAAACATATATGTTTCATTGTAATTTTTTCAATAAAATGAATGTCTATATTTTTTTACCTACTTAGTGACTATATTATTGTAATTTCCCCTCATGAAATAACGTTAGAAGTAAAGGAAGAGTATATTCCATCATATAAAAAAAATTATAATAATAAAATAAACAACTTAATATAGAATAAATTTTGTAAGTCCAATGTGATATGATTTTTATAAAGTACTGTAACCATTGTTGTGAAAAATTAATTAAGGTCACATTTCAATTTCTTTTTGTTGTTTTTGTTGAACAATAATGTTTTTATGGTATATTGTGGTGGACCTGAGATATTTTTTACATGGTATGATGACAATGTTCCATGAAAACAAATAGATGCCCTTGATGTAGTGTAGAAAATTGCCTAAACCAGGTGATGTTGTCTCCAACTATCCTCCAAATTTTTGGGGTCAAAAATTTAGAGAAAGTTTAGCATAGTGAAGGATGGATTTCCTAGAAGGCCTTGTAGAAATATGAGAAAGGCTTGATTTTCTTGAATAATGGGTTTTCTGAAGGCTATATCACAAAGGTATGGGACATCACGAATGAGAAGAGGAAATAAATGAAGATTTCATGGTACTCTTCATGACTATGAGAATATTTATTATTGGGAAAGTCCCCTGGTTCTTTATGAAGAAAGAGAGCATCGCGAATGAGAATTGAGAGATTCGAGAAGTGGTGAATATTTAGATGGAAGCTTCTATAAATGGAGGAAATTTTTATAAAGAAGCATCCACCCCTGTATAAAATTAGAGAGATTTAAAAAAATTCTAATGCTCTAGATTTGCGAAGGTGTTCAATGAAGGTGCATGTTACGAAAAATTTAATGGAGAAATTGAGTTTTCAATGGATATAAAAGCCTAGAGAAAATTTTTAGAATGCTGAATTTTTTTCATCACAATTTCTATGTGAGTTCAACGAAATGATGTAGCATTAAATAGGCTTTTTTAGTATTGTTGAATAGGTGATCATTGTGAAGAAAGCGGGCATCACAAATGTATTCAAGAATGGATTTCCTAGTAAATATATGGTATAGTGATCTTTATCTTATGGATTAATGTGAAACATAATGATACACTAAATGAGTTATAAAGCATACTTATTCAAGGGATCAATAGGGGATCTTATGATGTGTTAGTGAGAACACTTTAGTAGAGAGAGAAGTGAGCTTCCAAATTTTTATTTATTGTCAACCAGGAGGAAAATTGATTTAATTCTAAACATTGTAATAATAGTGAATTTTAGTGGATTTGGTATATTAGTACATTACATTTATATCCTCCTTGGACATAGCACAGTGTGTGTGAACCAAGTAAAAATGTGGTGCCTTATGCACATTTTAATTTATTTTCAAATATTGATACATGAAAGAGAAATAATATAGATTTGTTTAACTATGAAACTAGATCAGAAGGCATAGTTTTTTTTAATCATTGATAGCCTAATTCACTGCCACATCTTAGGGTATTTAACCTAGTTTGGATAACAACCATGAGTAACACTATGAAAAAAAATTATAACGGTTGTACGATTCTATAAATGATGTATAAATAGAAATGATAAAAATTGAGCGAATGATGAAATATGGATGTTAGTATTATTTAAATGATGTATAAGGATTATACAATAATTGGAATAGTATTTAGATTGTTGGAATAATATTTTATTTTAGAATATAATCTCACCAATAAAGTCTAGTCATAAATAATGCTTCTAAACATTTATTAAATTGAATGAAAACCTATAAGGGGGTAGTTGGGGTCAAACAAAGGGGATATCCCCCATCATTCATAAAGAAGAGTCAGAAATCATAAAATGAAATGAAATATCCATAATTAGGGTCATCAGTAGTTTCCCACTTAGATTGAGACATACATGTAATCATGATCTTTAGTATATAAATATTGTCCTTTTTAACAACATAGAATTGGATTAGGTAGATACTGTTCTTGGTGTGTTAGAGTAGTTCCTTTGTGGCCTTCACTTTAAAGGGGCAGGAGTAAAGTCTTTAGTTTCAGTCTTGTTTTCCTTTCCATTAGAATAATATCATAACATTTTCATTTAGTAAATAGTTTATTTAATAATATATATTGGTAATAAAATAATTAAATATAATTATTAACATTTAATAAAATTATTTTTTAAATTTTGTATCTTAATGTATATATAAATATATTTTTTCATAATGTATGTTTTAACTAATTTAACAAAACATGATTTATTATATAAAATTAAAATATTATAGTTTCTTAACATGAAAAATTAATTTTTTATAATGATTTGAAATTTTTTAATCAGAATATATAAATTATTTGACATAGTTATTTTATATTTTTCAAAATTTTGATGAATTATAGATAAATCCTAAAATATATAGTTCCAGTTTGAGGGTATCTATTATGACATTATTTTGACATAAAACAATAAAAAAATAATCAATGAATTAGAATTTATTTAATGAGTGGTTTAATTTTTTTAAAAATAGTAAATAAAATTTCCAAAGATATCAATGAATTTTCAAATAAAATGTTATATTCTATTATGAGAAAAATCTAATTTTTATTCTTTACATTAGAAAAATATGACACCAAATTATTATTATTTTTATTTTTTTATATGTAAAATAAATATATATTTATAAGAAAATACTCTTTATAGTGATAAAAATAATTTTTTTTTCATTATCTCAAGATAAAATATTAAATTAATGAATATAATAATAAAAAACACATTTCCCCTTCTCCAGCCATTTTTCATCGCGTCCAAAATATTTGTTTCATGTAATATACCAAATTACATCATCAATACCTCATAAACACATTTAACAAATCTTGGAAAAATATAAATCCACTCATCGATACTTTATTTTACACTCCAAATAATGCATATCCAAGAGAATAGTTTGCCTTCCAAATACTGATGCTTCCATTTTCATTCCAAACCTACCACTTCTCTTCATTTTTGATATTAAAAAAATAAAATATATTTATAATATTACTGTAATGTATTTATGAAAATATTTTATTGATTTTTTATTCAATTGTTTAAATATTTCTTAAAAATGGAACTTACCCATGGTAGGTTTGTATGACATAAATGAAAAATGTTTTTTATTTTTACAATCATCATTCAAGGAATGTTTAAATTTATTTTCATGTAGAATTATTTTTAAATAATTTAATTTATAGTGTGATTGTTTTTCTAGAATAAAAATTTATAAATCATGTTAAAATTATAAAGATTAACGACCATGGCCAATTTAATAATCAAAATTTTTTTTTACAATAAGATATTTTTTATTTGTAATTATAAATAGAATATATTTAAAATTTTATATACTATAATTTTTTAATGATATGATCCATATATCATGAGACGCTTTCATATTATTGATGTGTTATTAGATAGAATATCATCAACGGTCAAAATACAGTGAATTTACAGTAATTAATGTCAGAGTAAAAAATAATAAATGTAAAGAACCAAAGATTTTTATATTAGTTTAGATCAAATGTTCCAATGTATATGCTTCAAAACCCTATACTACATAATATGTATGGATCACACTATAAATCAATCTTCTCAGGGGGATTCATAGTAAATATATAATCCACCCATTCTAGAACGAGTACATCTAGTAAAATTCATGGCTTTTGTTCATGTATAAAAATTGATGACAATATATATATATATATCTTTTTAAAGGTATAACAAATTAAAAATAATTTTTAATGAATTTGAATAAAACTATAATACAATAAGGAAAAATAAAAAAAATTGATAAATTTTAACTCAAAAATCATAGAATTATTCCAAATATCTAAAACATAAATATATGAAATAGTATGATCACACTTATCAATTAATAAAAACACTCTAGTAGTCATAAAATAAATCTAGTAGAGTAAAAATAATGATTAAAGTTTAAATAAATTCCTAATTATTATTTTTTATTTATATTTATAGTGTAATTTAAAAAAGTACGATATTTGAATCTAATGATCTAAAATACGGTTTTTATTGTTTAGATGATGATGTTTGCAAAGATTTGATATAATAACTACTACCCTTGATTCATATATAAAATATTGATAATATTTTTTTTTTAAATTATATTTATACCGAGAAACAAGACATTAAATTAGTAATAAATTAAAGATCCTCTTCCACAAAAAATTATGAAAAGATTGTAAAATAGATTAAGTATGTTTTATAGTACATAATTATATAAATAATTTATTTTTTTATAATTTCTTGATTATAAATTAGTGTTCAAATGTTTTTCATGTCCGTAATAATCACATTTGATTATGAGAACAACTTTCTCTATCAATGTCACTCATCATTCCTCTTATGTAGTAGTGGAGTATATGTAAATGCACTTAATTTAATTTTTTGATCATTTTTTCTTATGATGACTTACCAGTACTTTGATAAAGATAAATAAATCTTTAATTAATACTAAAAACCCTATTTTGTTTATGATTCAATTCAAGGTTTTATTCCCTAATGCCAACACCACTATTGTTGGCTTCACATAGAGTAACACCCCAAGGTTTTACAAATAAATTTAATGAAGTCAATTAAACACTATGTATCTATATAATGAAACATTCTTTAAGTATATATTTATAAATTATCAATTAAACATAATTTTTTCACTTATATGTTTTCAATTTAAAAAAGCGGACATCTACAGTTGTGATCAATAAGTAATTTGGAGCTTTATAGAACCAACATGTAATTTTTTAAAATAGTAACAAAGCCTTATATATTTTAATATTAAAATAAATATGAATCTTATGACTAGTAATTATTATTATTATTATATTTTCATAATGTTATAATACAATGAGATCTTGATTAATATTTCAAGATGATATAAAATCATTTATAGTTCTAATATTGTCATTTTTGTATTAAAATATGATTTTATATAAAAATTTAAGTAATCATATTTATAAAATTAAATTCAATAAATGTAGATCATTTATTAATTATACATTCCAAAAAATGGTTAGGGTGATGTTTTTGGATTTATCTAAAATAGTTTACTTTTTGGTGAATTGTAAAATTCTATTATTTACAAAAAATACTAAATAAATGAATTTCTGCATCATTATTGAGTAATGGATGATGAAAATGGACATTTATTTCAAATCACATAAACCTATTACTATTTTGGGTCATATGAATCAGTATTATTCATAGTCTTGATCAAAAATATTAAACTGATGATTAAAATAATGGAAAACCCCACCTCTCATCTACTATTAATTCCACCCTCACCCCTATCTTTCTCTAACACCTCTCAAAATTTTATCATTGTCTAAATTCTACCAAATACCCTTCTCAATGTTCATCCCCACGTCTAAGACCTCTTGGTCACACCAATATTCCAAAAAAAAATTCCTCAAGGAGGATACCAATGAGATGAGATCAAGAAGTAAAAATCCTCTTTTATTCTCATGTGATTTGTTTTCAATTATTTTATTTTCTTATAGTCTATTCACCACCTTAATAAAAAGACATTAAATATACTGAATCATATATATGATATATTTTATCAATTTAATGGAAAAATCCTTCATCATTTTTCATATCCTCTTCCTCTTATTCTAAAAATTAAAACACCATATGTAGTGTGCTGATTTACCAAAATCGTGGATGATGTAATTTCAATTTTCATTACTTCCTTCAGTACTTGATATAAAACGAATTTAATTGATAAAAATATATTTTATTTTATGAAATATGCTCTTTGATGTTCTTGAGTTAACATATATACATAATATTATGTTATATAATGAAACTAGTTCATGGTTATAAAATAACAACCCTAATGGTCTAAAGAAATATCACTAAATATTTATCTAATTATTAATCCTCATAACATATACCCAAAATTATTTATGGAATAATTAAATATTCTATAAACATATGAATACTATTTCATTCAACTTGAAAATTTTAATTTCTATATGACAAGAAAATCTCAAACTAACCGACCATGGAAATCATGTAAACAACGCAACTAAAACAATGGAAAGAACATAATACCAAAAATTAATGGGTGAAATATTATAATGAAATGATCATATAATGGGTTATAAACATGAATACTTTTCTTTAATATTTTAATAACACTATTTTAACCATTATAAATTAGGTTTAAATGTGTTTTAAGTAAAACGAAACTCATGTGAGGGAATTCTTAACATAATTTCAATTCATTGAGTTAACCTTATACATTATTAGTTATGTACTATTAATATTTTTTTGGGATGAATTTTTGTTTATATAATGTTTTTTATGATTATTTAAATTTTATACACATATTAATATCATTCTATTATTTTCTCACATCAATTATATGTTATTTTTAGGAGGATTTTCTTTTAAAATCATAACATAAAATTCGGTTTTACAAAATTCAAGACAAATGTATTTATGAAATTATTCATGTTTCATCATTATGATATTGTTCATGGTAATTTTTTATGATGAAGGGAAGGACCTATATCTCCCTTAAATTTATTTTTGATATGTAATTTGGAGGTTGTACGTTTGGTTACTCCAAGTGAAACTATGCTGGTTACACGGTAAGGTAGTCGTGGGGGTTGCATTTTAATGTATCCATGAGGGTTACAAATCATATGATATCCAAGAGGGTTTCCATCTTATTTAATTAATTCCATGTGATACCATTATGTTTATATTTATTCTATTTAGGTTTTTAGGTATTCTCAGGGAAATATCATGTTTCCTAATGTTAGTATTTATGGGTAACAAGTATGTATTTTTAAAAATGATTTCATATGTTTATAAGTATTCGTGGAAAAGTGTTTTCTATCTATCTTTTTATACCCCTTAATGAGATTTTTTCAAGCATCCCAATTTTTTAAATTATTTTCAAAGGTTATAAGTATGTTTATGACAAATAATTTACCCATGATAAAGGTTATAAGAATTTTTAATAGAAAACATGTTTTACCAGAAATGTTTTATATTTTAGAAGAAATGAAAATTGGTTTTGTAGTATCCACTCTCTAAAAATGTGGAATGCTATTTATGTTTTATATCAAAATTATCTAATCCTATATAATTTAAAAGATAATAAATGTTAAGGGATGTGAGTCCTTGACTATAATTCATGAAAATGTAATATAATAAGGTTGGGTCCTCCTAGTTGGTATCTGAGGATGGTTTTGATAACATTAGGGGTTTTGATGATATTAAAAGAATAATATAAATAACCTTTAATCTATGGATTATTTGAAATTTTATAGGATTTAATGATTACCATGTTCCATTATCTAAGATATTTTTTTTCAGAATGGTTTTCCACAGAACAAATAGGTATGGCTAAGTGGAAAGGAACTGACAGAATGATATACTTCTGAATCTACAGCCTGGAATAATAGGGATTGGAACTAATTAGTTCGTGAGAGTAATGGATCAAATTAATAAAGTAAAAAATGGTAGTGGAAACCCAGAAATAGATCAACCAGAGCTACCAAAAAGGAATCTGATGATATTGGGTCATTTTATGGGGCAACACCCACACGCTTTATGTGAATCTTCTTACCCAGTAGTTGGTGAATGATAGATTAAGGCACTTAAAATTATATTTGTTGTTATGGGAAGTACATATAATAAAAAATAATGTCATTCGATTTATTATTTTGAAGGTGAACTTGATTCGTGGTGGCCAATGATTAAGAATATCAGGGAGAGAGTAGTGAATGAATCCATAGAGTGGGATGAATTTAAAAGTATTTATCTTGAAAGAAATTTTCCAAATGCATTTTTACATAAGATGGAGATGAAATTCCAAGAATTGAAGTAGAATGAGGAAGATTCATTTATTGGGTCTGAAGAAAACTTTTCCTGATTAGTGAGGTATGTTCAAAATCATATTGTAGATCTTGATAGAAAAATCAACCATTTTTAATCAGGACTGAATCAACAATATCGAAGATAATTTTATTCACATGAGTTCAAAAGTTATAAGTGACTTATATGATGTGAGGGTATGGTAGAAATGGAGTTTTCTTATGGACACATTGAAGTGCCCAGATCAGTGTGAATCACTGAGAGGGGGAGGGGGTGAATCAGTGATCCCTTAAAACTTTTTACTAAATGATTACTTATCAATTAAACCTCTATGGCTGGTTAAATCCTCGATCCACCCTTCTTGTATCTCTCATACTTTCCTCGAGTAATGCAGTAAATGTAAAGGCACAAGACACAAGGATTTACAAGGTTCGACACCAAAGGCCTACGTCCTTGCCGTGTTGGTTATACGCCCCAACATGGTTTCTCCATTATAACTTGTTATAATTACAATGGTCGATACAGAGTCCCACTGTATCTCTCCTGAGTCCCACAGGAGGGTCTTTATACTGCGTCCCACAGTGTTACCAGAGTCCCACTGGCCTGCTCCAGAATCCCACTGAAGACTTCTTCCACCCTGAGTCTCACAGGGGGCTTCTCCTGGCTCCTCGAGTCACACGAGTAACTCTTCTTCACTTTAAGCGTCTTCAAGTATCTTCAGCAGTCTGGGATAAAGACTGCTGGCCTTGCTCTGTACCTCTGATCACTTGAGTTGATCAGGTCTTCTCGTCTTGCTCAGGATTTATCTCCTTCTTCTAAGGATGACCTGGCTTCTCTCCAACTACTGAATACTCAGACAACTGATGTCTTTAACATCAGTCTGGTCCAGTCTAACTTCAGTTCAACTTCATGCACTGAGTACATGGAATCACAATATCTTCAAGAACTCTTGGTCATGGACAACTCAAATGCACACAAGAAGATTTTACTTGTTTACGTGTGCACGTGCATGCAGGAATGCATGCACTCCCCTTCTTCTCTTCTTGGTGCAGTAAACCCTCAGAGGGTGTAGTCAACTATAACAAACACCTCCTCACTTGAACTTCACACTTTGTTCAATGTGTTTACACACTTAAATGTGTGTTATAATTTGTGTGAGTCTTCTTCTTATTCTAAGTGTGTCTACTCCACTTAGAGCACACACATAGGTTCGGCCACTTCACTTTGTTGTTTTGCACACACAACTTTGTTCTTTGATTTGCACACACACAATGAGTGTGTATTTGGCCTTCACTATTTTTGAACACACCCAAGCTATCCCCGGCCTTCATTTCAAATGCACACACACACAAAGTGTGGTGGTCTTCACTCTTCAAGAATGCACACACAAATTCACTAAGGCCTCGGGTCTTCTTTGGTGCACACCCACTGCCGCGTAGGGTTCCTTCACTTGACACACAAGAACAAACACTGCCACGAACCTTTTCTTCTTTTGTTAAGCACACACGGCCTCGGGACTTCACTTCCTCTTCAAGGCGCGCAGGGTGTGAGTTCACCTCGGGTGTAGCTGGTCGCGCAAAGGTTCTGTCGCGCAAGCTCCTCAAAGGTGCAAGGCACCTCGGCCGCGCAAGCCTCAACAAACCACGAGAGCGCGCAAGTGATGCGGCTTCCTCGGGTCTTCCTGCCGCGCAAAGGGAAGGCGTGCAGGGGACTCCTTCGGGACCTCGGGTGGCCCCGAGTTCTTCAGTCGCGCAAGTGTGTGCGAGGTTTCTACTTCGCGAGGCACAAAGTGCTCCGTGGGACTTCAGGTTTCCAATAAAACTCCAGCAAGCAAATTCAAGAGAAAGGCCTCTCTTTATATAGGCAGAGAAACGCCTCAAAACATACGCGTGGTTATAAATTTAAACTCCCGAATATCTCGAGATTTCAAGATTTTCCAAAATCTTGTTTCTCCTCTGTTTCACGCGGCTTAACTCATTTTTAATTTCCTCTACGTGCATGCGACTTAGAACGTATGCACGACCTTCGGTTAAGGATACTCCATGCAACGAATAAACCTCATAGCCTCGGCAACGTTGTTTGCCTCGGCCGAACTCTAATTTTCTCCATTCAACGTGTGCATTCATATTTTATTGCATGATTGTGTTCAGTGTGGCCAGACGATCACCATGGACGCCTTAGCTCCTTCAGAGGTGGTCGGGAACTCGAAATCCGTCTTCGGAGGGCCACTGGTTCAGGCGGCGTCGCGGGAGGTACCTCGGCCGAGCTCGAGGTAGAGGATGGACGGGGAGCCGTCGGATCAGGCGATCAGATAATTTCAGACGGCCTGGATCAGATCGCGAATGGCGCGATTAGATGAGCGGCTCGGATCTCACGCGCGATCAATCATGCGGCTGGGATTCGTTCCTGGAGATTTTTCCGCGTCCCACATCGAAACGGCAAGCGGATTTTCCGCGGTTTATCACCCAAGCGCTCTCCGCTACTCCCCAGTTGAACTTCTCCCCTCACGGTGCATCCCTGCACCGTGTTCTCTCTGTGGGCGCGCTCTTGCGCCCACTCTTGCCACTCGGGAATGCCACTGGCGCCCTCTATGCTTGTCACGGGCGTGCTCCTCGTGCCCCTGCTGTGCAGGCCGGATCCCCTGCGTGGCCCGAGGCTTATACACGGCCCCGGCCTCTCGGGCTGGCCCCATGGGATCCCCTTGGGCGTGGTGACCTAGTCCCACATGTGCCTTGGGTTGAACCCTTAAGGCTGGCCCTTGGTGGCTTATTTTTTTCATAAGTATAGAACAAGTCCTTTGTGTAAAAACAAAGTGACCAAGTTCAAATGCCAAATGCCACAAATCTTCTTCTTCATTTCTTCTCTTCTTTTAAGAATTCCTCCATTCATCCTCAACATTTATTTATCACATAGGAATGGAAATTATTTAAGGTTCTTCATCAACTGAGCTCCTGAATCAAATAATTCATCAACATTATTCATTGATCTAATCAGAGATCAATTGGAACTTCTTCAATTCACATGCACTAAGTGATAGTGCGTGGACTTCTACAGCTCACTTCATCCACTTAGAAGTAGTGGATTGTTCATCTTCTAACTCTTCATGCATTGTCATCACAGTGCATGGACTTCTAATCATGTTGTGACTTTGCATCATCTTGATACAAATTCTTGGAACTTAAGAGCATTTCAACAATCATCAGATGTAATGATGATGCTCCATCATCATTCATTCTTCAAGTGGTGTAACTTAGTATCATCTTGATACAAGTATTGAAACATTATGATCAGTTCTTCAATCATCTGATATAACTAGATAATGTTTCAACCACAACATCCTATGTCACTTAGTGAATCTCCTAAGTGACATGCATCTTAGTACCATGGCCATTCTCCTTCATCACCATCACCATCACATCCTTTGTCATTCACATCTTGACATTCCTTGACATCCATTCATTCATTCATTGACAACAACATACCTCATTGAAAACAAATGCAACACAGTGCACATCAATCTCCCCCTTTGTATTTGTTGGAAATATACTATAGTACATATGAATGGGTCAATATGTGTGCCAATATTTTCTCCCCCTTATTGGCAATCAAATGCCAAGGTGTGGTGTGGTTCTCCTTCAAAAATCTCTTCCTCCCTTTGAAAAGTATTTTCTTGAAAAACACTGAGAGAGGGATGATGTCACATGTTCTCTTTAGCAAAGAACCTTTAGTAAATCAAATCTAAGTCTACTTGGGCTAACCCGGTCTAGAAAACAAGAGTGATGTAACCAAGGTACTCAATGCTGTCCAACATTCACTGTACATGTGAGATCATGCTCCAAGGGGTTGAAATTTTTCAGATATAACAATGAATTGCTAAATCCTGCACATACTTCACATTAATCATTAGAAAGTTCAGTGCAAAGATAAAGCTCCCCCTTTCATCAATTTGTCTTCAATCAATACTCCCCCTTAATTGTCATGATGAATACAATTAAGAATCAAGGGATGAAAGTATGATTGGAATACCTTCAGATTTTCTGAAGATGGCATTAAATCTCAGAATCCCATCTTCTACAGATTGGCTCCCCCTTAAGGGGTGCACTCCATTCTGTCCAAACCACTCTCCAGATGATAATGATCATCATCTTCAATTCCCTGCAATGTCATCACATGTAAATACAAGTGATTAGGGAATAAGATGGAACCTCCTTGGTTCATCAATGTGAACAACAAGGTTGAGAAGATTCTCTCAACTCAGATGTCCCATTTTCACCATTCTTCACTCTTGCAAATTTGATCTTCAATGATCTTTGTGCTGGTGTGGATCTCAATACATCTTCATGTGAAATCTTCTTCTTCCCTTTTGACTTAGCAATTGCCAGAACTTCATCTTCAGCTCTTTGTAGATCTTTGGCAAGTTGCAACTGATTTGGCCATATGACTAACAAGTCATTTGGAAGTATGGCCTTAGTTCTGGAAGTTTCACATGGTTCCTTTGATGCTGTCAAGCTACCTCTCTTAGGCAACTTGTTTTCAATCAATCCCTTCTGCTTCTTTTGGATTGATTGTCTGTTTGAGTTCAGTTGGCTTTTATTGATTTCCATGGCTTGTTTGCAAATATCCATGGTATGACCTTTCTTTCCACAGTATAAGCATGTCTTCTTGGTGGCTCTTCTTGATGCATCACCCTTCTTGGATTTGAATTCCAAGGACTTCTCTTCCTTTTTCATAATCTTCTTGGGAGCATCTTCCAATTTCTTATGCTTGCTTCCCAAGGATTCTTTCTGAGCCATGTTCTATGATCTTTTCTTCTTTCCAGCTTTGGATACAGTTGGAGATTGACATGTATCATTCTTTTGACCACTTTTGAAACCATCCCAGATGTTGTCAAGAAATCCAAATCTGTTAGCAGTAAACAGATGTCTCTGGACCTGTGGATGTTTCTTATTTCCTTCTGGCTTTCTCCCCCTTGGCATGGGCTTCCTTTGTGCTTTGACATTTAGTGGATTGTACCAACAATCCATTGCATAGTGCCCATACTTATTACAACACCAACATTGACCCACAAATCTTGACTTCTTTAGTCCTTCTAATTTTAGGGTACTTTTCTGGAGCTGCTGTGTTGTTTCATGAGAGCTCTGCTTCTTCATTTTCTTCATCCATACTTGTTTGGAATTATTTTTCCATCCTGCACTTTTTGTGGAAACACAATTAGAAGCATCAGTACAAGATGTTATGGATGGTACCATCTTTCTAGAAGATGTTGCCATTTTATTAGAGGATGTCTTTATTTTAGAATCATCCTTCTCAAAGCTCACTTGAGTGGAAACATTTCTTCTTTTAGCTGACTGGGAGGATTCAGCTTTGGGTGATTGCAGATTTTTCAATATCACCTCTAGTTCTAAGTATTTCATGTTGAGGGAGTTCTTCTCATCATCAACAGTTCTTAGCTTTCCTTACCAATTCTCCACCAGTTGTTTCATTTGGTCTTCATGCACCTTCTTCAATTCTTGCAATGAATTGTCCAGCTCCTTCACCAATTTGACTTTTTCTTCAAGTTGAGCATCTCTAACAACCATTGATACTCTATGCCTCTTCTCCAGTGCATGGTAAACATCTTTGATTACTACTTTAAATAATTCTTTCTCAGAAAGGCTTCTTTGCAATTCTTCAGTAGTGTCTTCATATCTTTCATTGCAAAGCGATACTGTTTCATCTTTAGCCTTCACCAGCTTTCTGAGAGTGTTGGTTATGCCAACCCTTTTAGCCAATTGGAATTCCATAAAATTGGATTCATCTTCTAGCTATAATTTTTATTCTTGAAGATCAAGGATGCTTGTAGCTATACACATTGTCACTTCCTTGGGGACTGTCTTCTGAAGATATTTCATTGCATTTAGAAGATCATTGTTCCTTCCATCTTCATCACAGCTAGAGCAGGCTTCATCAGAAGAATGATAAAAGGAATTGTCATCTGATGTGACTTTCACATTTCTTTCCATAGAAGGAGTTTCTCTGATTGCAACAACCTTATTCTTCGTCTTCTTTGCCTGTTTCATCATTATGTTTTTCAGAGTCTTGGAAGATATCTCCATTTGAGGCTGTTCTTTCATTTCCTCAAATCTGCACTCCATCTATACTCTCTTGGATCTTTTAGAGGTAACCTCCCTCTGATACCAATTGAAGTGACCAGATCAGTGTGAATCACTGAGAGTGGGAGGGGGTGAATCAGTGATCCCTTAAAACTTTTTACTAATTGATTCCTTATAAATTAAACCTCTATGACTGTTTAAAGCCTCGATCCACTCTTCTTGTATCTCTCAGCCTTTCCTCGAGTAATTCAGTAAATGTAAAGGCACATGACACAAGGATTTACAAGGTTCGGCACCAAAGGCCTACGTCCTTGCCATGTTGGTTATACGCCCCAACATGGTTTCTACATTATAACTTGTGAGAATTACAATGGTCGATACAGAGTCCCACTGTATCTCTCCTGAGTCCCACAGGAGGGTCTTTATACTGCTTCCCACAGTGTTACCAGAGTCCCACTGGCCTGCTCCAGAATCCCACTGAAGACTTCTTCCACCCTGAGTCTCACAGGGGGCTTCTCCTAGCTCCTTGAGTCACACGAGTAGCTCTTCTTCACTTTAAGCTTCTTCAAGTATCTTCAGAAGACTGGGATAAAGACTGCTGGCCTTGCTCTGTACCTCTGATCACTTGAGTTGATCAGGTCTTCTCGTCTTGCTCAGGATTTATCTCCTTCTTCTAAGGATGACCTGGCTTCTCTCCAACTACTGAATACTCAGACAACTGATGTCTTTATCTTCAGTCTGGTCCAGTCTCACTTCAGTTCAACTTCATGCACTGAGTGCATGGAATCACAATATCTTCAAGAACTCTTGGTCTTGGACAACTCAAATGCACACAAGCAGATTTGACTTGTTTACGTGTGCACGTGCATGCATGCATGCATGCACTCCCCTTCTTCTCTTCTTGGTGCAGTAAACCCTCAGAGGGTGTAGTCAACTATAGCACACACCTGCTCACTTGAACTTAACACTTTGTTCAATGTGTTTACACACTTAAATGTGTGTTATACTTTGTGTGAGTCTTCTTCTTCTTCTAAGTGTGTCCACTCCACTTAGAACACACACATAGGTTCAGCCACTTCACTTTGTTGTTTTTCACACACAAATTTGTTCTTTGATTTGCACACACACAATGAGTGTGTATTTGGCCTTCACTATTTTTGCACACACCCAAGCTATCCTCGGCCTTCTTTTCAAATGAACACACACACAAAGTGTGGTGGTCTTCACTCTTCAAGAATGCACACACAAATGCACTAAGGCCTCGGGTCTTCTTTGGTGCACACCCACTGCCGCGTAGGGTTCCATCACTTGACACACAAGCACAAACACTACCACGACCCTTTTCTTCTTTTGTTAAGCACACACGGCCTCAGGACTTCACTTCCTCTTCAAGGCGCGCAAGGTGTGAGTTCACCTCAGGTGTAGCTGGTCGCGCAAAGGTTCTGTCGTGCAAGCTCCTCAAAGGTGCAAGGCACCTCGGCCGCACAAGCCTCAACAAACCATGAGAGCGCGCAAGTGATGCGGCTGCCTCGTGTCTTCCTACCATGAAAAGGGAAGGGGCGCAGGGGACTCCTTCGGGACCTCGGGTGGCCCCGAGTTCTTCAGCCGCGCAAGTGTGCGCGGGGCTTCTACTTCGCGAGGTACAAATTGCTCCGCGGGACTTCGGGTTTTCAATAAGACTTCAGCAAGCAAATTCAAGAGCAAGGCCTCTCTTTATATAGGCATAGAAACGCCTCAAAACATCCGCGTGGTTATAAATTCAAACTCCTGAATATCACGGGTTTTCAAGATTTTCCAATATCTTGTTTCTCCTCTGTTTCACGCGGCTTAACTCATTTTTAATTTCCTCTACGTGCATGCGACTTAGAACGGATGCACGACCTTCGGTTAAAGATACTCCATGCAATGAATAAACCTCATAACCTCGGCAACGTTGTTTGCCTCGGCCGAACTCCAATTTTCTCCATTCAACGTGTGCATGAATATTTTATTGCATGATTGTGTTCAGTGTGGCCAGACGATCACCATGGACGCCTTAGATCCTTCAGAGGTGGTCGGGAACTCAAAATCCGTCTTCGGAGGGCCACTGGTTTAGGCGGCGTCGCGGGAGGTACCTCAGCCGAGCTCGAGGTAGAGGATGGATGGGGAGCCGTCGGATCAGGCGATCAGATAATCTCGGACGTCCTCGATCAGATCGCGAATGGCGCGATTAGATGAGAGGCTCGGATCGCACGCGCGATCAATCATGCGGCTGGGATTCGTTCCTGTAGATTTTTCCGCGTCCCACATCGAAATGGCGTGCGGATTTTCCGCGGTTTATCACCCAAGCGCTCTCCGCTACTCCCCAGTTGAACTTCTCCCCTCACGGTGCCACCCCGCACCATGTTCTCTCTGCGGGCGCACTCTTGTGCCCACTCTTGCCACTCGGGCGTGCCACTGGCGCCCTCTATGCTTGTCACGGGCGCGCTCCTCGCGCCCCTGCTGCGCAGGCCTGATCCCCTGCGTGGCCCGGGGCTTATACACGGCCCCAGCCTCTTAGGCTGGCCCCATGGGATCCCCTTGGGCGTGGTGACCTAGTCCCACATGTGCCTTGGGTTGAACCCTTAAGGCTGGCCCTTGGTGGCTTATTTATTTCTTAAGTATAGAACAAGTCCTTTGTGTAAAAACAAAGTGACCAAGTTCAAATGCCAAATGCCACAACTCTTCTTCTTCATTTCATCTTTTCTTTTAAGAATTCCTCCATTCATCCTCAACATTTATTTATCACTTAGGAATGGAAATTCTTGAAGGTTCCTCATCAACTGAGCTCCTGAATCAAATAATTCATCAACATTCTTCATTGATCTAATCAGAGATCAATTGGAACTTCTTCAATTCACATGCACTAAGTGATAGTGCATGGACTTCTTCAGCTCACTTCATCCACTTAGAAGTAGTGGATGGTTCATCTTTTAACTCCTCATGCATTGTCATAATAGTGCATGGACTTCTAATCATGTTGTGACTTTGCATCATCTTGATACAAATTCATGGAACTTAAGAGCAGTTCAACAATCATCAGATGTAATGATGATGCTCCATAATCATCCATTCTTCAAGTGGTGTAACTTAGTATCATCCTGATACAAGTATTGAAACATTAAGATCAGTTCTTCAATCGTCTGATATAACTAGAGAATGTTTCAACCACAACATCCTATGTCACATAGTGAATCTCCTAAGTGACATGCATCTTAGTACCATGGCCATTCTCCTTCATCACCATCACCATCACATCCTTTGTCATTCACATCTTGACATTCCTTGACATCCATTCATTCATTCATTGACAACAACATACCTCATTGACAACAAATGCAACACAGTGAACTTCACACATATACGTTGACAACAAACAGAAGTAATGGTCAATATTGAAAGTGAAGGACAAGAACCAATCAATGAAATATGATGGTAAGGATATCTAGTTTCCAGTTTGTGATAAGTGTGGAAAAAAGAACCATGGGGAATGCCATACCAAAACCGGGAAGCATTTTTGATGTTGTAAGTTTAGACATATGGCCCGATATTATGATGAAAATTATCCTAACACTAATCATAATAAGAAAACTATAATGTGTTTTAAATTTTGGGAGATGGGTCATTATGAAAATTTCCATCCAAAGAGAGATCTGAATGCTAAAGAGAAGCAATGATACAAGTTGAAAGGTGTAGTGAGATCCTTTGCGGCCAAATAAGCAAATTTTTGGCCTTCAAATTAAGTTGTATCATGTTTCATGTATGTCTTCTCAAATTTTTTCAAATTTTTTTCTGATAAAGGGTCTACACATTGCTTTATTTCTATGAAATTTTATGGTAAATTGAAAATACTAAGTCAACAAATGAGGCCAAAACATATTGTTAAAACATCAGGGGGAATTATTAAAGGAATATTTAATTATAATAATTTTTTTGGTATTTGGAATGAATTTACCTATAAACCATATTGGTTTTCCCTTATCTTTGTTTGATATTATTTTGAGTGTGGATTGGCTTTTAGTTTATCATGCTAATATTGATTATAGAGATAAAGAAGTTTCTTTTTAGAAAGAGTTTTAGTTTATATACAAGGATGAACCCATACAATTGACAACATATTAGGAAGTTTGATAACTGTTGAATGATATGAATGAATGTTGTCTTGCTCATATTGTTGAAAAAAGGGAACTGTTTAGATTAATGATGATTTAGTGGTAAAAAAATACATTGATGGTTTAACTAATGAGTTACCTTGTGTTATAACAGGTCAGGAAGATGAATTTACTATTGACATAGTATCTAATGATAATCTAATTTCAAAACCCCCTTATCGAATGTCTCAAATGATACTTTTAGAGTTGAAAAGGCAGCTTTAGGATTTATTATATGAAGGATTTATTCAACCCCACACATCACCATGGGGTGCTCATTTTTTAAAAAAAATATGGTTCCATGATATTTTTCATTGATTATAGATTGTTGAATATATTCACTTATTAAAACATGTATCCTTTTCCTCTAATTTATTATTTTTTATCAGATATAGAGAGAACCGTATTTTTCGAAGGTTTTACTAAGGTTGGGGTACCATTAATTGAAAATAAAAGAAGCATACATCCCAAATACAATGTTTCATACTAGATTTGTGCATTATGAATTTTGTGTTATTCTATTTCAGTTAACTAATGAACCAGGTATATTCATTGATCGTATGAAAAGAATATTTCATGAGTTATTGGATAAGTTTGTAGTTATGTTTATTAATGACATTCTATAATATTCTAAAAGAAAATTAATGTATGAAATAAATATAAGGGTTGTTTTTCAAACCTTAAAGGAAAAGTAACTATATTGAAAATTCAAAATGTGGGAATTTTAGTTGAAAAAATTTCTTTCTACAATAAAATTGTTTCTAAATATTAAATAATTATTGATCTTTCTAAAACAGAAGTTGTTTTAGGAGTGTCCAATACAAACTAATATTATCGATATGTGAATTTTTATTTGGTTTGGAAGGCTATTACCAACGGGTTTTTGAAAACATTGTATGGTTATATTTTAATCTAACTATGTTAACTCAAAAAGGAGATAAATTCTTTTATACATAAGAATGTGGTGTTTTTTAGGAATTGATAAAGGGATTTTTTTAATTCTCCACTTTTTGTATTTTCCATCTAGAAATGATGAGTTTTTCATCTATAAAGATACTTTATTAAAGGGACATGGTTTTCTTCTGATGTAGAATGATCAAGTGATTTCTTATTATTCATGACAACTAAAATCTTTTGAGTTAAATTATCCCACACATGATTTGTAATGGATAGCTCTACTTTTTGATTTGAAAATTTGGAGGCATTATTTATTAAAAAAAATAAAATATATACAACCCATAAAATTATGAAGTATATATTCACTCAAAAGGAACTAAACATGATATATAAAAGTTAAGCAGATAATAGGAGGAAAAATATTTCTTTCATGGTAGGTGATCATGATTTTATTATAATTTCACCATTGAGAAGTGTTATGTGTTTTAGTAATAAGTGAATACTAAGTCCATAGTCCATTGAACCTTGTGAAATCTTGGAGAATGATAGACCAGTCACATACCGATTAGATTTTACTTCAAGTTTATTTCAGGTACACAATATTTTTAATATTTGATGTTGAGAAATTATGTTCCATATTCATATCATGTTTTGAGAAAATAATCAGTTTATTTTTGTAAGGACACAAACATTTATTAATAAAAATTCCTCTTGATATGAATAAATTTTCTATTATGTAAAATTGTAATATAAGACATATTCACTACATGGGATTTATGTTTTTGGATTTTAAAATTATATTATAAACTGTTACCATTGATAATATAGATTTTGAATATTGATCACATGATTAGTATAAATATAGGGCTTTAACAAATCCAATTTAATCAGATAAAGGAAGTTATTGCTTCATCTCGTATAATATCTACAGATTAAGCCCATTTCTCACAGCTTGGAATGGAGGTAGCAAAATTGGGCTTCACTCTTGACCATTACCAAGATGAGATTAAACACATTAATCTTGAATAGAATCACCTACAGGAGAAGTTTACGTTAATAAGGACTAACACCCGAGCGATGTTATCTTAACCACCCCAAGAGATTGTCTTCATCGCTCACCTTACCCTTAGGTATTATGTGGGTGTTATAAGAGGTTATGTTACAAGGCCCTATAACTATTATTATGTGCATTAGTTTTTTATAGAATAAATTATATATATTCATTTTATTATTGTTAATTTGTAGTCATTTTTAAAGCACAAATTATATTTTTAGTTAATATTCAATTAAGAATTCTAATTCAATAATTTAATTTATTTTCTGAATTAAATAATATTTTTGGTAAAATATTATTATTAAATTACATTTTATTAAAAATAAATGATCATATAATATTTTATGAATACAATGGTTATTTTTATAATGGTTTGAATGATTTTTTTGTCAAAACACGTGGATTTTTGATAAATGCCAGTTTTTATATTAAAAGTGGAAATTCACATATTTAGAAAATTATTTAGATAAAACAAAAATCATTTTTTGAATTAGGAGGTCAAATTTATCTAACAATGACTTTTTTATAATTTACTTAGACAATCAAATTTTTGGGTAAAAATTAAATACTGTTTGAATGTAAAATGTGTTTTATGACATCCCATTTACCCAATCGAGATGTAATAAAATACTATAATTCGTATATATAGCCAATATATGTTTCAAATTTAAAATACATGATTTTTAATTTGTTTCATTAATTTTATGGTGCCTTAGTAGACCCTAAAACCATTGAAGCTCCACCGACATCTTCCCTCCTCTCTCTATAATCCTTACAAGGTGCCCCAAGATCCCTATAATCCTCTCTCAAGCATCTCTCATGAATTTGGGACCACACATCCAAGTAATTGAATTCTTCCTTCATCATTCTTATCCAAATTTCATTGTGTTGTTATACCCATTTATTTTTAATTAAAAATGTTGGGGTATGATTTCTCATCTCCCCCATACATCCCACCTTATGTCTTAATGATGGGAGACCTCTTTCTCTCTCTTAAATTCCTCTCATGTAAACTTGTTACCATGAAAAAAATTTCGTAAGGAATTTCTCTCTTCTCATTTACATTAATGCAATTATTTTATTTTATGTATCTGAATTCCATTACATGTGTTGGGATATTTTGTTTCCTGACCCCCATACTGTCCATTTCATTTATAAATGATGAGAGACCCCTATCATTATCATCAACCCATTTTACTATTTATATTTGTTGTTATACTAAAATTTCATATGTCAAAATATTCGTGTATGTGAATACAATACTCATTTCTCTATCAAAGGTTGTCACGACCCGACTTCACCAAGATGAGGGGAGGAACATCAGATTGCCAGACCCTCCCTTATTCAAGTTGAAGGAGAGATAATGACCCCCAAGACCCGCCTTCAATAGGTCCCAGAGTGGTGACTAGCACCAAGGGTATAAAATCACAAACTAAATGGAAGGCATTACCCTTTTTCTTTTAATTGGATCGAGAGATAAGATAGTAAATCCCACCAAACCAAAACTGTAAGTAAAAGTAAAGACAAAGAAAACCACTCCCATATGCATGCTGTAAAAGTAAAAGCCAGTAAGTACCTGGTGTCTACAAAGGTAAGGTACAAAAATTAAGAAAAACAGCAACTGCAACGGTCCCAATGCCCAAGCTAGTATGGCCCTGCACGATCCTCGAAGTCCTCCGGGAAACCTGAATGCAGTTTCATATACATAGGGTGAGTATGCATGTATACCCAGTAGGGAAAACCAAATACTCTCGTGCACAAGAGGGGAGGAATTCTATTGCCTTGTGAGAAAAAGAGATACCAAACAACCAATAAGGAAAATCTATCCACCCTAACCTCACCAAGGAATTCTCCCCAAATAACGCCATTCAAGTAATGTATAGTAATAGGACATCGATATTTGGGTTCCCCACGCCACTTTCCCACTAGTTAACGAAGACATCATATTCATTGAACCAATCCCGCCATTCTCACCATAGTCCCACTTCCAAATCCCACCCACACAGATCTGGTCCATAACCGTTATCTGCCTGCAGACACCTGGGCCACAACAACCATGTGTAACCACCCCTACAAACACATGGGTATTAACAACTACTATCATGCCCGAAGACACATAGGCCTCATCCCGAAGACACTTGGGAAACAACCTGCCCACAAACACCTTGGCCAACCACCATAACTACCCTGCTTGATGATTTTTGGTATTATAATGGACTTCAGGCCAACACAGCCTGCCCGAAGAGTCTTGGGCTATTCGGGAAAGGGAGCAGAAAAAGGGCTAATTACCAGCCACTCGTATGAGTGTTGGGAAAACACCCACCCCCAAGAAATGAATGGGGTTCATCACTAAATTCCCAACTTGGGTGGGGAGTGAATAAGAAACAAGAGAACAAAAATTACATTTATAGGTAACAAGCACTCAACCCAACCTAGGGCTCCACACCTAACCCAAGAACGAATAGTGCAGTCACTACTCATAGAAAGAATACTACTCACAACTGATTCACAACTCATTCCCAGAATCAATTTACCAATTAACCCATTCTTATTTTCATGTTCAAGTGATCCAGTTTAAGTAAAATATGAACTACTGGGCAATTACCAGGAAAAAGCACAAGCCTAGGGTAAAAATTCACCGCCAATAGAAACCTAACATTCACACCCGGTTCTCTTGAAAATTCACATCCCCTTGAGATCCCTCCAAGTATTAGAACCATAGTATGCTTCCAGATACAACCCCCACATCCCCAGAATTATGGATAAAAAGGTTTGAAAACAGAATAGGATACTACCCCAAATCTTGATATAAACAGAGAAACCACAACCCGAGATTCACAACCAGAAATCCTGCCACATCAGTGGATCCCATCCTCACCCAAATCACCCAAGAAATCTAAGCCCCTGTCCAAGAAAACCATAAGGTCACCCGTATTCGGATCGGGGAAGAAAACAACCAAACCACTACTACCAAAACAAAGCAATCCCAAGAAGGTATTTTCAGATTTAAATCATTTAACACACTCCATGGTTTCAATTCCATTGTGCTTTTACCAGAGTTATCACATAAAAGGGTTGATCCTGGTGCTTTCAATTTATTGAACCGAATATACGTAATTAACCAATTTCCTTCACAAAACAAGGTCAACAACCAAAATACAAGCCATCTAAACATGACAGGTTGCAGGAGTTCATTAGTTCACAGAGAAAGACCACCAACGAACATTATTTTCTATAGGCATAATCCCCCAAAATTCAGAAATCATTAATCATGAAATAGGAGAAAACATAGAAGCATCATCGAGCACACCCCTCCCCTTCATTATTTATAAGCCTTTTGTTATCTTCATTAATATTTGGTTCATCCATTCCTACAGAATCAGTAGCATACCCACCCCGCATGATACACAGAAAGGAGAGACAAAGGTAAAATCCCTACTTGATTGATCAAGGATCGACGTTTTTTTCTCTGCACGCCCAGAACAGGGGATGCGCGATTTGCAGAAGAGGGATGTCGGGAACTCCAAGGACAAGCAGACGACTCGAGTGTAGGTGCACCAAAAGACTCAGGAATGGGGGGCGGGGAACTCCATGCGCACTAGAGGGAAGGAGAGGAGTATGCCAAAAGGAAGAAGAGAAAGAAGAACTTCTGTGATATATATGGGATATGGGGATTTTGAACACCTTCAAAGTCTGATCATGGTATCCCACATTGTTTGGGTGGTTACATGCGATGGTATTAAGGGGTACTTTAATATCCCCCATCGGGGAAATTTCTCAGGAGTTTTAGGTATTAATTTTGGACTTTATAAGGGTAAAATAATTAATTACTGTGGGAGGGGAAAGTTCGGGAACCGAAAAGGAACGAATAGGACATGGTGCCACCGTCACGGTGTCACCCTCACGGTGGCACCGTCACGGTGTCACCCTCACGATGGCACTATCACGATGTCACCCTCACGGTGCCACCCTCACAGTGCCACTGTTTTAGGGGAGCCATACTTTTAGAAAAATAATGGGCCAGGAGGGTATGGGCCATTACAATAGACACCTCTCAAACTATTCTCGCTCTCGAGAATAAAAAAACAGAAGAGAAGAGAGGTTCCGAACAACCACCTTGAAAGATACCTATTAGGATTGAACCTCATCTTTATATAGAAGCACCTCCCTCTAAATAACCAAGAAACATACTAGGGTCAAACTGCCCAGTCATATGGCTTGGGGTGTCTCTTCCCCCAGGTCATGATACTATCTACTTTGGGCAGCACTGACTCACCCACACGGGTTTAATCGCATCCACCTTAATGTGTCTTGATTAGGGATCGGGTACTCCACTCTCCATAGCCCGGAATTTTCTCACACGTTCAGAGAAAAAGGAAAACCATACATTCCATTGTCAACAAGGTGATGCATTCTATCACAACAAGTATAAACAGAACATCACAAAACTCAAAAAAACTCTGGGTACTGGGCGCACATCTATGCTTCCCGTTCCCAGGTTCTCTCCTCAAGCCCACCATGCTTCCACAACACTTGAACTAATGAGATGGTTCTCCCATGAAGCACCTTCTCTTCAAAATCCTCAATCCTCACTGGTCTTTCCACAATGGTCTCGTCATCCTCGATATCTAGCTCTCCCCAGCCAAGGACGTTTGAGTTGTCTTGTAGATACCGACGGATCTGGGACACATGGAAAACATCTTGTATCCTCAGTAGCGACAGTGGTAGCGCTAGATGAAAAGCCACTTCACCAACCTGTCGCAACTCTTCAAAGGGTCTGATGAATCAGTAAGAAATCATACTCCACTTACCATACCTCCATTGTCCATGCTGAGGGGAGACCTTAAAGAACACATGGTCCCCAACCTCAAACTCCAAGGGCATCATCCTTCTATCGGCATATGACTTATTTTGATCTTGGGCCGCCTTCATCATTTCCCGTATAATTTGAACCTTCTATGCCTTGCTCTGCACCACTTTCGGTCCAAGAATGCTTCTTTCCCCAACCTCAGTACAACACACCGGTGAGCGACACAGCCTTCTGTATAGGGCTTCAAACAAAGCCATGTCAATGGTAGAGTGATGGCTATTATTGTAGGCAAACTCTACCAGAGGAAATTATCACACCCAGATCCTCTTGAGTCCAGAACACATGCCCACAGCATGTCCTCCAACGTCTAGATGGTGCGCTTTGTCTGCCCATCTTTCTGGGGGTGGAACGCAGTGCTAAGACGTAGCAGGGCGCCAAAAGCATGCTGCAATCCTCTCCAATCTCATGATGTAAACCGTGCATCCCTATACGAGACTATGGCTCTCATAACTCCATGCAACCACACCACCTCATCCACGTACCTTCATTCCAATTCATCTACTACACCCAACACCTTGATCACCATAAAGTGACATGACTTCGTCAATCAGTCCACCACTTCCTAGATAGCATTCCAACCTCCTTGATCCTTAGGTAGTCTCGTGAAGAAATCCATCGAGACGTCATCCCACTTCCACTAAGGAACATCCAGAGGCAGCAACAAACCACATGGAACGCGGTGTTCAGCCTTAACCTGCTGACATACCAAGCATTTTTCCATGAACTTTTCCACCGCCCGCTTCACCCTAGGCCACTAGAACTGACTTCTCAAGCCCCCTTACATCTTGTAAACTCATGGGTGCACTTCTAGGGGTGATTTGTGGAACTCACTAAGGACTTTCTCGTGCATCACCTTTGGAACAAACTACTTACCTTGGAAAAATACATGATTCTGACCATCCTCCATCCACCCTTCCGGAGCATCCCCTTGATTAGCCTGGTCACACACCACCTCACTTTCCGAGTCTCCCCATTGGGAATCCTCTACCTTCCGTAACATAGAAGATTGAACTATCATATGATACATGAAACCTCTACCACCTTCCATCCTCGCATCCAGGTGTAGGGAAGCCAATTCCTCCTTCTCCCTCCATGCATCTGCCGACTCTCAGACCACATCCCTCTATGACTTTTTGCTCAAGGCATCAGCCACCACGTTTCCATTCCACGAGGTACAGGAAATCTCAAAATTGTAATCTTTGAGGAACTCCATCCACCTTCACTGTCATAACTTCAGGTCCCACTGGGAGATGATATGCCTCAAGATATTGTGATCTGTGAAGACCACAAAGTTCTCTCCGATGGGATATTTCTGCCACAACTTTAGTGCAAAAACGACTACTGCAAGCTCTAGATAGTGGGTGGAATAATTACGCTCGTGGGGACATAGCTTTCTAGACCCATATGAGATCACCCCTTGCCGTTGAATCAACACACACCCAAGGCATTATCCTGAAGCATCACAGTACACCTCATATACTGCCCCTTCTTCTAGAAATCTCAGCACTGGGGCACTAACCTACTTCTCCTTCAGATATCTGAAAGCTGCCCTGCACTGCTTATCCCACACAAAAGCCAGGTCCTTCTTGTTCAAGGCTGTAAAAGCGGCTGCAACTCGGGAGAAGTTGGGTATGGACATCCGATAGTAACCTGCCAGCCCGAGGAAACAACGACCCCCCTCCACGTTCTTGGGTGCTGCCCAAGAAACAACCGCCTCAACCTTTGATGGCTCCACAACTACCCCCTTCTCAGACACTACGTACCCAAGGAAGTTCTCTTCTCGTGTCTAGAACTTGCACCTCGACAACTTCCCATAGAACTGGTGCTGTCAGAGGACCTCTAAAACCATATTTAGGTGCTCCACATGATCCTCCTATGATCTTGAATAGATCAGGATGTCTTCGATGAACATTACTAAGAATCGATCCAGATACTCCCGGAAGATGGAGTTCATAAGCCCCATGAACACAGAAGGAGCGTTCGTAACGCAAAAAGGAATGACTACAAAATTGAAGTGCCCATATATTCACATGAAGGCCGTCTTGAAGATGTATCCCTCCTTCACCCTCAACTGGTGATACCCAAACCACAAGTCGATCATCGAGAACCATTCTGACCCTTTCAGCTGGTCGAAAAGATCGTCTATCCTCAGAAGAGGTTAGTGATTCATGGTCGTTACATGATTCCGCCTCATGTAGTCTATGAACAAACTGAGACCGCCATCTGCCTTCTTTGAGAACAAGACTAGAGCACCCCACAGTGACACACTTGGTCGAACATAACCCATCTTCATAAGATCGTCAATCTGAATCAGCAACACCCATAACTCCGAAGGTGCCATCCATTAGGGAGCCATCGAAATATGACGATCACCAGGCTACAAGTCAATCCCAAACACGATATCACATCGATGGGGTAGAGTCATCACCTCCTCAAGGAAGACGTCCATAAACTCACTGAGGATCCCCGATACCTCCACCATCTCTGAATCTACTGACTCTACTGACAGCTTGGCTAACAAGGAGAGGAGGGTATCCCCTCGCCTGCTGCCCTTCTGGCCACTCCGCTCACCGGTGAATGTAACACGTCATCCTCCCATGTCTGAGAACACAACCCTTCCTCGAAAGCAGTCAATGACAGAGCACATATAGAACATCCATTCGACGCCTAGGATGACATCGCATGTATGTATCTATAGCAGTAGTAGATCCTTGACCAACTGATGTGGCCCAATCATCAGTCTGCATCCTTGACAAACATGTTATAAGTTAGTCTGACCTCCGACTGGTGTGCTCAGCACCAGGGGAACTGGAAGTCACTCGGCATCTAGACCCATAGCATGGGCCAGACCGTGTGCAACAATGTAGTGTGAAGCTCAGGTATCGATGAAGGCATATGCATGGGTAATAAACAAACTGATCGTACCTTGAACGACCTCCGACCCCGCTGGAACTGCTACCTCTGTGGCGTGCAACAGCCCACACCCAGCTCCTCTTCGCCTCGGCTGTCGGCCACCTCCCAGACCATGCCCTGTTCGAGGTCCCTGAGGAGAGCCCTGAGGCCGGCTTCCCCCTGCAACGTCTGCCCTCGGAAGAGTGGGAGCTCACTGCCCCTGTTGCTACTGCTGGAAGGGCCTATCTGGAAGCTGCTGCTGGAAGGGCCTAGCTGGAAGCTGCTGCTAGGGCAGGTGTTGGGCCTGTCTGCCACCGCCGTATTGTACTCGGTCCGGGCACTGATTCTGGAGGTGCCCATTCCTTCCATAGATGAAGCATCTCTGTTCTGTTCCTGAATGAGAGGGGAGAGGGCTGGGAGATCGGAACTGGAACTGCTGGGGCCTGCTCCCTGCCGGTGGAAACCTAGAGGGCCCTGATGCTGGAGGCCTGGTTCTGATGGCCTTCCCCTTCGATGATCCCAGCTGTATCCCCTATCGCGATACACAACCTTGAATGTGAATCCTCTTCACCACTTCGGCCTTCTTTTGGACCTACAAGTATGTCAGCAAGGTGAAGGGGGTAACAACTTACTGGAGGAAGGGTCAGAGAAACTTCTCTAAACATCTCACCCGAGACTCCTCATCGGGAAAGAGGTCTAGACAATAGTGGAGGAGGTCCTTGAACATGATCCCCAACTCCCTTACTAACAAACTCCCTTGCTGGAGGGAGATTAGCTCCTGCCTCTTCTCCGCCTTCATCGTAAAAGAGAGGAATTCATCCCAAAACTCCTTCTTGAAATCAACCCATGCCACCTCATCCTCTCTCCTCTCCCCCAGGTAGGGTGTCCACCACTAACGCACTGCTCCCCACATCTGGATCATGGCCAGAGTAACCCAGTACTCCGCTGGAGCCCATATCAAACCAAAAGCTACCACCAACTCCTCTAGCCAGCACTCCGTCTTCATGTCAGAGGTGCTGCCCTCATACTTCTCGAGGGTCTGTCACTGGAAGGCTCAAAGAGTCTTCTGCCCCTGGTCCTCATACTCCTCTCGATAGGCCCTCTACCAATCGTCAATGTCAACCTCTTGGGCCTCGATTGCCCGCACCACTCATGGTCGTCTCCCTGGTGCCATACCTGCAAGGTAAGTACGGAATGTCTAAGACCGAGTAGTGCAGAATATTGTTCTTAAAATTTCTTAAACTTATTATTTATTTAAATTATCAAAACACCCATGAAACATGACAAAACAAGGCATTATGATGCATGTACCTTTCCTAGGGTCTTTACCATGCAATCAGCGTGGACTCACTTAGTCGTTCGGTAGGTCTAGAGTCCTTGCATCGGATCACAGGGGGCCCTAAAATCCAGTGTCCTAGTCGGTCTTCCCTGGCCTAATTCACGCCCCAAGGTCACCCAACACGGTTTCCCTACCATCCCATGAAATACTCACTATGCCTAACTCCAGACTCTATCCTATCTCTCAAAACCTCTGCCTGTGATACCATTCTGTCACGACCCGCCTTCACCAAGATGAGGGAAGGAATAACAAATTGCCATACCCTTCCTTATTCAAGTTGAAGGGGAGATAATAACCCCTGAGACCCACCATCAATATTTAACACCCTTATATTTTATGAAAAATATTATTTTAATTTCATTAATTTCTTGTGTTGTATGCTACACCAAGATTACATTACACTATACGCAACACCGTATTAGCTTGCAGTATACGCAACACTATTCTTGGATCGTGTTACACAAAATTTTGATAATAGTAATTCTATGCAACATTGAGTATATATATATATATATTCAATGTATACATGAAATATGGTTGGATTATGTTATACTAAACAACGACGGATTCTTTCACAACGCGCAACCCTGACTTGGCTTGCATTACATGCAATCGCGACCTACCTCGATAGCGTGTGTTGTATACAATACCGGGTTTTACTAAACAACGATATATTATTATAATATTATTATGACCTAGACGTTAAGAATAGTATTTACTAAATTTTGAATTTTATAACATTATTATTCATCTTACACATTTTCTAGAACATGGTATAAGAACGAAATAAATGTTTCGGGTAAAATAAGTATTTTTAAAAAAATGCTACTTTGCCGCCTTTTGATGGCGCACCCACATTAAATCTAGTTTTTGACATGTTTATAAGTTCAATTTGACAAAATAAAATTCTTCATTGGAATCAAGAAATAAAAATTTACTTTGGATAAATTTTTCATATTATTCTGGTAACATTCATATTTTGATGAATAGTAAAAACAGGCTATATTTTAATTAAAAACATCTTTTTTCATCGCAATAATTTATATGGTTAAATTATAACATTGAATGGTTTTAAAGTATAAATAGAATATATTTTTACCATTTAATATAATTTATGTAATTAGCATTGATTTTACATTAAATTCGTAGGTTGAATCAATTCAATCTTTTGCAATGTTTTAAAGAAAAACCCGTTTTCTTTTAACAACAGGATTAATTTTAATTTAATTTCTGAAAATTTTGTGTATTTAATTTGGAAAAATGGATTCTATAATTGGAATAAGTGGGTTCAAATTATGTTAATAATCTACTTTGTATTTTTGGGAATTATGAATAGTAACTACGGTAAATTTTATTTACCATAATTAAAGGTAAATCGGGTAATTAATGGTAAATATAATATTATAAAATTACCCTAACACAATCCAAAATTCTATTGGACGGCTAAAAGTAGACTCATATAACCTAAGGGTCAGATTAGATTCATTTTATGGACTTTTGACCACGAAAACAATTTAATTATTATTAAAACCAAAGAAAGTGACAACATGTCACTCTCATAAATCTTATAAGTATAATAATTTTAATTTAGTGATAACCATCATAAAAATTCGAACATTAATAGCATCCAAAATTATAATAACATTAACTACATAATGATAATTTATTTATAAATTTTAGGGATTAAATAATTATCATTAATGGTGATACATTAATGATACAAAAATTATTTATTAAGTGGAAAATAAGTAATATAGTTTTTATTGAAATAATAATACCCATTAAAAGGCCCACAAACCTGACAAAAACTTATTGGTAGTGTATATATAGACCTTAATCATCCAAATAACTAATATATAACCGTTTGGAGCCTTATAAAAGTGACTATGACACTTATATTATTTTATTTTAAATGATACCAAAGTTGTCACCTTCATAATTTAATAAATATAAAAATTTAAATATTGTGATTTTAAGATGATCAATTCGAGTAAAAGTATTATTTTTAAAGGTAATTGATTTATCTTTATCATAGGATTTTATTTTTAATTTTTATGAAACAAATAAGTATATTAAATAATTATACAAAAATGTTGTAGTAATTTTTTTATTAATAGATAAACCAAATAAATGGTTTTACAAATAATAAAATAAATATTATATGAACTATTTAATGTTATCCACTTATTTTATTGATACATATGTCCTTTTATGAATCTATTAAAGCTTTTAGTTCGAACATATCTTCTGTATATATTTTATTTAAATTCAAATAAATGAATAGTGTCAAAATTGACACTATTGTTATTTTATATAAATAACATATTATAAAATTGTTTAAAAATCACAAAAATATTTAAAAATTATAAATTTAAATTTATATGGTCTATAATGTTATAAAGTAAACAATTATGGAAAATTTACAACAAATAAGTAATTATTTGTTATAATTTAAAATTTAAAATTTTCTTACCACAAATAAACTTAAATAGATTAAATAAAGATAAATCAAAATGATAAGGTTTAAAATAAGATCCGAACATGTATAAATTTGATTGGATGATGAGATTACAACCCTATTTCATCTAATCTTCAAATATGAGTCATTTTTGGTGGTTTTTAAGTGGGGTTATATTTATTATAAATTAATATTTTTAAGAATTCCAAAGGTGCCCCTCTCCTCCCTTATAAAAGGGAACCTCCTCCCTCTCTTCCACACACCACATTGAGCCTTAATGCTCGGCAAACCCCTGACCAATTCTTTTCTCCACTTCCATAGAAACATCCTAGAGGTCCTGGTCTTCTTCAAAGACCAATTTTAGTACCCTAAGAGGAGGTCTCAAAGAGGCGCTTCAAAGAAGAGGTAATTTCCGTTACCGATTCTTTCACCTTTATTTCTTCTTCCACTTCTTCTTCTTAGGTTGTTTAATTATGAAGTAATAAAATAAGTATCACTCATATACTGAGATGTTATTATATTTATTAAACAACCCTATTTCACCATCTATCCATCCTACGGAAAATGAAGTCACCGCGCATGCGTACGTACGGAATACCGTCTCCATGCCATGGTGTAATCTATTTTCCACCACCACCTTACATGGATGAGTATAATGGTGTAAATAATAACTATTATTGTAAAGTGATATTGATTCTTTAATAGTATACCTACAATCCAATAAAATTCCACGATCATGGGAATGATATAATCGCTCGTGCGTACATACGGAATACCGTCTCCACGACTCGATGAGATTCATTCTCAATGATTAACCATTCATAAATGATTATAAAGTATATATAATAATTAATCATGAATTATATGACATAATAATTTTACTGGAATTATATATATATATATATATATATATATATATGTATGTCATCCAATTAATTCCATTCAATTCTATGAGGAAATGAAAACAACGTTCATGCGTACGTACGGCCTACCGTCTCCATGAACGGTGTATTTCTTTCCATTTTAAAATCTATTATATATATGTATATTATGAATATATATTATATATAAATCATTTTTTTCATTCTGGATGTATTTAATCATGATCTAAGTAATCATATGAATAATTACAAGTCAAAACGCGGATGACAAATGAAACGATTTTAACCAAAACGCTGTTTAACATGAAATTTACAAAAGAACGGGTAATATAAAGTCATAAGTGAACCATATATGATATCATAACAAATAATGTGATTCTTTAATAAGTCATTAACATTATTTAAATCATTATACAGGAGGTTTAGATACGTACAAAGCATATCGGACCTAAGGTAAGGGATAATTTTGCAAATCTCATTTTTATCCGACATTTCTTATTCGTAAGTATTTACTGGGGTTATTTATATCATCCATGTACATGTTTTATAAATGTGTTTCCATGTATTTTTAACATCCTTTTTACTAATTTTTGAATTTTACTACATGGTATGTAAGGAATATTTTTTTTTACGTTACAGTTACTTTTGGACTTTTCCGGAAAATGTATGAAAAGAATGTTTTTTTAACTTATACGGCACGAACGGATTTTTACGGTTTTATAAAGCCTTATTTTCATGAAGCTTACTCCAAAATATTTCATGACTATTTTCAATAAAATATCTTTCTTTTAAAATTGCATGATTTTTTGTGAAAGGAAATTGATTTTGAAGAAGACAGGATATTTTCCTCAAGAATTCATTTCAAGTGTTTTATCAAAACCATTTTCCATCTAAGAAGAAATTATTTCATATGTGTATGTTTCAAGTGTAATGTCTCTATGATTTACATGGTTTCACTTTTCTTATTATGAAATGATATCCATTTCTTTTATATGGATTATGTGATGATGGGATGATGTTTATGAAACCCATTTTATTTGTTGAGTTATTATGAATGATGTATGTTTTGTGGCACAAGTAAGAATGATTTCATTATGAGATGGTTGGGACCTATATCTCCCTCCAATGCATTGGTTAAAGATTTTATATCTCATGAGATAGACATGGAAGGAACGGCAAGTTAAACCGGTTCAGTAATACAGGACTGGAACGAGGAGTGAACTCGATTCAGAAAGGGACTTTGTCCACTAGGATGGTCTTGGCAGCAATGCCTTGGCTACTATGGAAATCATATCATGTGCTTAGTGGTTATCACAATTAAATTTTTTAATCCTATTATATTTTATGATTCTTAATGTTTATTTATGATCTATGCCTTACATACTTCCATGTTTTATGTCATTTCTCAAGCTTTTGATGTTTAAACATTATGTTCATGTTTTTAAGTACAAATGTATATGGTATGTTTTATTTTATCCATGCTTACCCTTACTGAGCATTTCAGCTCACCCTTTTTATATTTTCTTTTCCCCACGATATAAAGAAATGTTTTAGGTAAGAAAAAAAAGGGGAAGATCTTTATGGGAGATGTTGAAGATCTTTCCCCATGATTAGAAGATTACGTTTCAAGTTTCCAAAGAAACTAAACTATTACTGTCCTTGTGTGTATGTTTTTGTTATGTAATAAGTATTCTGCTAAAGTAATGTAATGTCCATGTACGTCAAGCTTTGTATCTCTACAGTTGGTATCAGAGGAAAGGTTTAGTCAACCTTTGGAAACTAGGATGCGAAAATGTTAGTGAGATCCCTAGAAATATTTCTAAGGTATGTCTAGGGATTTCCCTAAGGATAAGTATACATATAGGATACAGTCCTAGAACTATGGTAACGATCCTAGAATTTAACCTAAGATGTTAGATATTGAGGATACTCCCCCTTTACTATGTTGTTTTCCCTAGCATGATTTTTGCCTCTCATACTATTCTTTTTGGGTTTTAGAAAATGGTTGGAAACAGGAAGATTCACGATAATGGAGGTTATGATAGACAATAGAATGATTTTATTTAGGAGAAACCAAATGAAACGAGATCTGGAAGTCCAAACAGCGTTATTATGCCTAATCAGCAATCTCATAATATGATCGATAATCTCAACTTTGTTAAGTTTCCCGACTCAGATAATAAGAGAAAGATGGTGTTTCATGATGATCATAGAGGAATGAAAGTTCAATTTCCTTCATGTAAATTATGTGGGAAGAGGAATCAGGGAGATTGTTTCAAAGGAACTAGAATATGCTTTGGGTGTGGAAAAGAATGACACAAAGCCAGTAAGTGAAAATGAAAAGGGTCAGTTAACACCATGGACAAAGATAATGGTATTTCTATGACATCAACAATGATTAGATATTTTAAATGTGGAATGTACGGGCATTATGAAAACCAATGCCCTAATGGAAAATCTCATGAAGTGAATCAGGATGGTCATATGGGTAGTATTTATGTGGATGATGATGAGGAGACTACAAATGATATATGAGATGAAAGAAGTGTTGAAGCTCAGTTGGTTGTTTTAGAAGGTAGTGGAATGATTGTATGTTTATCGAGAGTTATGTTGTATAGTTAATGGTACTATGGAATATAGAATCATCTTAAGGATTGTTACACTATTGTTTTTCCTAAAAGTATTTGAAAGTATATGTTGAATGGTACCAGTAACCATGGATGGTTATTTAGATATTTTTGTAATGTAGAGGATAGGCGCATAATGACGGAATAAGAAGATAATGAGATGTTTGATTGTATTCATGAGCTCATGATTGATATAAGGACTAAGTGATATCATGGTTTGAGTATATAGAATTTTAAGGATTTTGGTATGCGGAAAGTGTTAACTTTTAACTGCATTCATGTTTTCACTAAGGTTCAATGGGTATTCATTTTTCAAGAGAATACATGATTAAGGCCTTCTAATGTTTGGAATGTGACCAACAAGACATATCTTATGATATATGGGGATCAACGATGGTATTAAATCTCTGGTAATCGTTTTCACTATATTATGAGAGTGGAATGCAGTATTATGAATAAAACTAATGATTGGAATGGATTATATTGGACATAAGTTAGTATTGTTTATGGATAGATGTTTTTTCGATATTATTGATGGGATGTTATAGTAATATAGTTTTAGAAAAAGGACAACCTGCAGGACATGCGACAACCCATCGCGTCGGATAAGGATGTGGGAATCAAACCCACAACCGAAGTGTGGATGGCCTTTATCACCTACCACTGGCCTATAGGAAGTCCCTGGTTAGTAGAAACTAGTTTTATTTTATTAAGCGGTGTGATATATGAAGTATAAGTTCATTTTTGGAACCATATACGATTAATCTAACCATAAGATGGACTTATAACTTTTTCTAACCTTTTGTTTGAAAGAGATGGAATGACCCATCATTTTATCACATGATCTGCTAACAGATCACAAATAACAAATTCAACTTCATTTCTCTAAGGGATGAATTGGAAATTGTTCAATTCACGAACAACAGTGAGATTGTACCAAAATCATGCAAGTATTTCTTTTAATTCGTCATCTTTAGGGAAATGATCTTGAAAACCAATAATGTTGTCCTAGTTCCCTTATATCCGACAAATCAGATGGTAACATAGATCATCACAAATCAATAGCTTTGTGATTGTTGGCTTTTTCATAGCCTTGTTCTCTACCACTCTCCATCAGAACATGATGGTTAGATTTTTCTTCCATATCCATATTTTCACCTATGTTCTTCTATGTGGAAACCCACTGATGAGTCAATTTGGGTAATTGTTACATTTCATACATTAGTTTTTAATTCCATGTTTTGGTATTCCTTTTTACGATGTGGGTTTCTATTAAACAAACATTCGAGTAGTAAACCATTTATAACCCCGACGAATTTCATGGGAGAAATTCATTTTAAGGGGGGTAGAATGTAACACCACGAGATTTTATGAAAAATATTCTCTTAATTTCATTAATGTCTTGTGTTTTATGCTACACCATGATTACCTTGCGCTATACACAACACCGTATTAGTTTAAAGTATACGCAACACTATTCTTGGATTGTGTTACACACAATTTTGATAATAGTTATTCTACGCAACATTGAGTATATATATATATATATATTCAATGTATAAATGAAATATGGTTGGATTCTGTTATACAAAACAATGACAGATTCTTTCACAACATGCAACCCTGACATGGCTTTCATTACACACAATCGCGACCTTCCTCAATAGCGTGTGTTGTACGCAATACCGGGTTTTACTAAACAACGATATATTATTATAATATTATTATGAACTAGCCGTTATGAATAGTATTAACTAAATTTTGAATTTTATAACATTATTATTCATCTTACACATTTTCTTGAACATGGCATAAGAACAAAATAAATTTTTCGGGTAAAACAAGTATTTTTTTAAAAATGCAGTTTTGCCGACTTTTGATGGCGCACCCACTTTAAATCTATTTTTTGACATGTTTATAAGTTAAATTTGAAAAAATAAAATTCTTCTTTGGAATCAATAAATAAAAATTTAATTTGGATAAATTTTTCATATTATTCTGGTAACTTTCATATTTTGATGAATAGTAAAAACACGCTATATTTTAATTAAAAACAACTTTTTTCATCGCAATAATTTATATTGTTAAATTATAATATTTAATGGTTTTAAAGTATAAATAGAATATATTTTTACCATTTAATATAATGTATGTCATTAGCATTGATTTTACATTAAATTCGTAGGTTAAATCAATTCAATCTTTTGCAATGTTTTAAAGAAAAACCCGTTTTCTTTTGACAACATGATTAATTTTAATTTAATTTCTGCAACTTTTGTGTATTGAATTTGGAAAAATGGATTCCATATTTGGAATCAGTGGGTCCAAATTATGTTAATAAGCTACTTTTTATTTTTGGGAATTATGAATAGTAACTACGGTAAATTTTATTTACCATAGTTAAAGGTAAATCGGGTAATTATGGGGAAATATAATATTATAAAATTACCCTAAAACATTCCAAAATTCTATTTTATGGCTAAAAGTAGACCCATATAACCTAAGGGTCGGATTAGATTAATTTTATGGACTTTTTACCATCAAAAGAATTTAATTATTATTAAAACCAAAGAAAGTGACAACATGTCACTCTCTTGAATCTTATAAGAATAATAATTTTAATTTAGTGATAACCACCATAAAACATAGAACAAGAATTGTCTCCAGAAATATAATCCAATTATCTACATCATGATAATTTATTTAGAATTTTTAGGGTTTAAATACTTGTCATTAATGGTGATACATTAATGATACAGAAATTATTTATTAAGTAGAAAATAAGTAATATAGTTTTTATTGAAATAATAATACCCATTAAAAGGCCCACAAACCTGAAAAAAAAAATTTAGTGTATATATAGACCATAATCATCCAATTAACTAATATATAACCATTTGGAGCCTTATAAAAGTGATTATGACACTTATATTATTTTATTTTAAATGATGCCAAAGTTGTCACCTTCATAATTTAATAAATATAGCAATTTAAATATTGTGATTTTAAGATGATAAATTCGAGTAAAAGTATTATTGTGAATGTTAATAGATTTATCTTTATCATAAGATCTTATTTTTAATTTTTATGCAACAAATCAGTATATTAAATAATTATACAAAAATGTTGTAGTAATTATTTTATTAAGAGATAAACCAAATAAATGGATTTAAAAATAATAAAATAAATATTATATGAACTATTTAATGTAATCCACTAATTTTATAGATAAATATGACCTTTTATGAATATATTAATGCTTTTATTTCTAACATATCTTCTGTATATATTTTATTTAAATTCAAATAAATGAATAGTGTCAAAATTGACACTATTGTTATTTTATAAAAATAATATATTATAATTTTTTTTAAAAATCACAAAAATATTTAAAAATTATAAATTTAAATTTATATGGTCTATAATGTTATAAAGTAAACAATTATTCAAAATTCAAAACAAATAAGTAATTATATGTTATAATTTAAAATTTAGAATTTTATTACCACAAATAAACTTAAATAGATTAAATAAGGATAAATCAAAATGGTAAGGTTTAAAATAAGATCCAAACATGTCTAAATTTGATTGTTTGAGGAGATTACAACCCTATATCATCTAATATTTGAATATGAGTCATTTTTGGAGGTTTTTAAGTGGGTTTTGATTTATTATTTGAATTAAAATGTTTAAGAATTCCAAAGGTACCCCTCTCCTCCCTTATAAAAGGGAGCCTACTCCCTCTCTTCCACACACCACTTTGAGCCTTCAATCTCAGCGAAACCCTGACCAAGTATATTCTCCCCTTCCCTAGAAACATCCTAGAGGTCCTGGTCTTCTTGAAAGACCAATTTTAGTGCCCTGAGAGAAGGTCTCAAAGAGGAGCTTCAAAGAAGAGGTAATTTCGGTTACCGATTCTTTCACCATTATTTCTTCTTCCACTACTTCTTCTTAGGTTGTTTCATTATGAAGTAATAAAATCAGTATCACTCATATACTGATATGTTATTATAAGTATGAAACAACCCTATTTCACCATCTATCCATCCTACGGAAAACGAAAACACCGCGCATGTGTACGTACGGAATACCGTCTCCACGTCGTGGTGTAATCTATTTTCCACCACCACCTTACTTGGATGGGAATAATGGTGTAAATAATAACTATTATTGTGAAGTGATATTGATTCAGTAATAGTATACCTACACTCCAATAAAATTCCATGATCATGGGAATGATATCATCGCTCGTGCGTACGTGCGGAAAACTGTCTCCACGACTCGATGAGATTCATTCTCAATGATTAACCATTCATAAATGATTATAAAGTATATATAATAAGTAATCATGAAATATATGAAATAATAATGATACTGGATTTATGTATATATATATATGTATGTCATCCAATTAATTCCATTCAATTCAATGAGGAAACAAATACAACGTTCATGTGTATGTACGGCCTACTGTCTCCAAGAACGGTGCATTTCTTTCCATTTATCGATATATTATATATATGTATATTCTGAATATATATTATATATAAATAATGTTTTACATTCTGTATGTAAGTAATCATGATCTAAGTACTCATATGAATAATTACAAGTCAAAACACGGACGGCAAATGAAACGATTTTACCCAAAACGCTCTTTAACATGGAATTTACAAAAGAACGGGTAATATAAAGTCATAAGTGAACCATATATGATATCAAAACAGTTAATGTGATTCTGTAATAAGTCAATAACATTATTTAAATCATTATACAGGAGGTTCGGATACGCACGAAGCATATCAGACCTAAGGTAAGGGATAATTTTGGAAAAGGGTTGATCCTTGTGTTTAAAATATTTAACACACTCCATGGTTTCAATTCCACTATGATTTAATAGAGGTTATCATAGAAAAGGGTTGATCCTGGTGTTTTCAATTTATTGAACCAAATATACGTAATTATCCAATTTCCTTTACAACCCAAGGTCGGAAACCATAATACAAGCCATCTAAACATCACAAGTTGTCGGATTTCATTAGTGCACAGAGAAAGACCCCAAACATCCATGATTTTCAGTAAGCGTAAGCCCGCACAATTCAAAAATCATTAATCATGAAAGAGGAGAAAACTGAGCAGCATCATCGATCACACCCCTTCCTTTAATTCATTAGAATCCATTTGTTATCTTCATTAATGTTTTGTTCATCCATTCCTACAGTATCAGTAGCACACCCACCCTGCATGATACACAGAAAGGAGAGACAAAGGTAAAATCAATACTTTATTGATCAAGGATCAACCGTTTTTTCTCCACACGCCATGAACAGGGGATGCACGATTTGCAGTGGAGGGACGTCCGGAACTCCAAGGACTAGCAGACGACTCGAGCGTAGGTGCACCACAAGTCTCTGGAATGGGGGGGGTGGAAACTCTAGGCGCACTAGGGAGAAGAAGAGGAGTTGGCCAAAAGTAAGAAGAGATAGAAGAACTTCTACAATATATAGATAAAATCCCATTGTTACGAGATATGGGGATTTTGAACGTCTTCAAAGTCAGATCATGGTTTCCCACATGTTTTGGGAGGTTACAAACGATGGTATTAAGTGGTTATTTAATGTCCCCCATCAGGGAAATTTCTCGATATTTTTAGTTATTAATTATGGGCTTTTATAAGGGTAAAAGATTTAATTTCTGCAGGAGCAGAAAGGTTGGGAACTTGAAAGGAACGAAGAGGACACAGTGCCACCATCATGGTGCCAGTGTTTTGGGGGTGCCTCACTTTTGGAAAAGTAATGGGCGAGGAGGGTCTGGGTCATTACAAAGGTATTCATCTTTATAAACATGTACTTGTTGATTTCAGAGAAACCTTTATGTACTCAAGATATCTTATTCGTTGAGTTAATTATGATGTTTAATGAATCCATGTTGTATGATCCATGTCCGATACATATACATGAAATGAAATGTTTATAAAGGGTGTGTCATAATAGTGTTCTGATGCATTGGGAAAAGATTGGTAGAATGATACGTCAAGTGAAATGAGTTTTTACTCATGATAACTCAAGTGCAATTAGAGTTTACTAAACCTAATTCAAGTGTAATGAGGGTATACTCATGATTTATGTGAAATGAGACTTGAATCATGCTAATATCAAGTTAAATGTTCCTTCCCCACTTCAATTGTATGATAATATACTATATCATGCATTTATGTTAATGTTTATATTACACTCAATTGGTGCACCTATTGTCTAACATATAATACATTCTTAATGTTATGCCCTGTTTAATCCCTTACTAGGTTTCACATCTCACCCTTTTCTTATTTATGTCCTCAGGTTACCCTATGTAGTTCTATGTACAAGGGAGTGTTGTGGTAATGTAAAAGACGTTTTCAATAAATATGTTGTGTTTTATGTTATAAGTTGTTATGTAATGTCCATAATTTCCCAAGACACGTGACCTCCAGATCCTCAGAGTTGACATAAGTGAAAATTTATGTAATAAATCATGTTTATGTTTGTAATCGATAACATGGTTGTTATATTTGGTATTAGAGGATACGTTTAGTAATTTTTTGAATTATGATTAGAAAACCATAGTGAATGCCTTAGGGATAAGAATAGGTATAATAAAAACATCCTTAAATTTTTGTGAGCATGATGTAACTATATTATGAATAAAATAAATCACTTTCTAGATACAAAAAAGTATATGTGGCTTTGGAACAGATGTATCTAGGGGTAGAACCAAAAACACCACTTTGTGCTAGACTTGAACGGGAACTGGTGCATGACAACAGGCCTTTCCACACTATTGATTATGAAAATCTCGGTGGCTATGTTTTGGTAAATTCATATGCTCAATATGAACCGTTGTTAATGGAATAATAAAATTCCCATAAGAATATATGTTGGGGAGTAGATCATGGATAACATATATTGATGCCTATAAATTCATATGTAACGAAAATAAATGTATTTTATAAGTTTTCCCATTTTGTCTTTGGAGTTCCCTTTATGAATTACCCCTAATAGTCTATTTATTTTTCCAAATGGCTGGTAATATTGGGACTCATGCTAACAAAAAATGTGAAGATCAATGTGATGAATGTTCTAATGAGATGCGCAATTCTATGGGAGTGGGAAGCAAAAACATTGTCATGATTCTCTCTTAGTTAACTCATGTTTTTAATAGAAACATGGATTAAGATGAACTTCCAAAAAACCCAATGAAATAACAATCCACAATCGAGAGATTCATGATACAAAAACCCCAGACTTTTAATGGATCATCTGGTCCATCAATCAAAAAACAATGGATCCAATCCATTGAGCGGTCTTTTCCATCCATCAATGTTTTGAATAAGAGAAGGTTCTTCTAGCTGTTTATCGTATACAGGGTGATGCGGATCAATTGTGGACATTGTTCCAAAATATGAAGCCTGCAGAAGAGATTGAGGGATTTTATTAAAATGATTTCTGGAAAATGTTTTTTGATAAATATTTTCCTCGCACACTCTGACTTAATATTGAAAGGGACTTCCTTGCCCTCAAGAAAAAAGATGACAAATACACTATAGTGTGAAAGGAAAAAATCAAAAGGCTTTCACGATACTCCTCTAGCATTGTTGTTGACTCCAAATGCAAGGTTTCCCCCTTCTTTAGTGGGATGAATCCTAACCTATGGAAATCCCTTACGATCTGTGACATTGATAGTTATGAAGAAATTGTTTGAAGTCACCTCAATGTCCAAATGGAGATCAAATAATTTCAGGGGTATGATGGGGATAAGAAGTGTAAGGTTGAAATTAATTCTAGAGGTCTAATGGATAAATCCAGTGCTTATATGAAATTACACCACCCCTCATGCCAAAGGTGCAGAAAGAAGAACCCCAACAATTTCTGGAAGGGGACGACAAAATGCTAAGGGTGGAAGAGAAAGCACATGGCCATTAACTGCCGACACGAAAAACACGCTATTGTGATAGCGGAGACAAACGCTATGTTAGAACCTCAATAAATTTATCACTGATTCAACTTCTAAAAAATAGTGAAATTTTACAATTATTTCCCTATGCTAAGGATTTTTATAGGCAACCAACATCCTTCAAGGAAGTAAGGGAGAGCATTCTTCTATCACTACCACCAAAGCGAACCCCGGAATCTAAGTGGTGAAAGGTATACTAGTTATTCATTATATAATAGTGAATTCACTTTTAGATTCTAGTTCTACATATTATTTTATATCCGGAAATTTTAGTAGAACAATCCCAAAATAACCACAAATCATGGAAGTAAATATTCAAGTGAGAATTGAAATTGGGGATATTATGCATCCCATGAATATAACTCATCACCAATAACTATTTGTGGTATGAACTTCTTGGGAGACCTTATCAGACTCCCTCTGGTGGAATTTGAGGAAATGTTTAGCATGGATTGGCTTTTCCTATATTGAGCCAACATAAATTGTCGTTAGCGGGAAATCACTCTCCATAAGGGGAATCGACCCCCAAATTTTGTACAAGTGAAATAAGGAGGATAATCTTCATTAGGACATCATCTCAAGTGTGGATATTACTACCCTATGAGCACACATATCTTGTTCGGATGATTGTGAATAAGGAAGAAACCATCCTTGAATACATGCCTATTGGTAGGGAATTTGCTGAAGTGTTTTCTATGGTATTTGATTATCTTTCTCCTAGAAGATATGATGAATTCTCGATTGATATTATACTTGGGGTGTTGTCAATATCTATGAATCTACATTTGATTGCCTTTTATAGAGCTTGAGGTACTTAAGAAACATCTAGAGGAGAATCTGGATAAAGGATTTTTATGCCCAAATGCTTCACCATGGGGTGCACCAGTCCTCTTTGTCAAGAAGAAATATGGGTCAATGCGTGTTTGCATTGATTATAATGAGCTCAACAAAATCATGATAAAGAAAATGTATTTTCTTCCATGAATTGATGAATTTTTTGATTAGATTAATGCAGTATAATACTTCTCCAAAGTGGATCTACGGTCGTGATATTACCATGTAAGGGTGAAGAAAGAGGATATCCTGAAGACTACTTTTTGTAAAATGCACGGGCACTATGAATTTATGGTAATGAATTTTACATTCATTAATGATCTAGAAATATTCATGGACATGATGAACATATTTTTTAGATATTTCCTCAAAAAATTTTAGGTAGTTTTTATAGACAATATTCTAATATACTCCAAAAACAAGGAGGGGCATAAAGAGCATCTAAGCAATGTACTATAGGCCTTGCAAAAGGACAAGCTCTATGAAAAGTACATCAAGTTTGAGTTTTTTAGAAAAGAATTATCTTTATTGAGTTATATCATCACAAGATATGGGATTTATGTGGATCCCTCAAAGAAATTTCTACTGAGGGATGGCCAAGGACAACATCTGTGATGGATATCTGTAACATCCTTATGTTATTTGGATATTTTGATCAAATTTTTATAATTTTCTAATGATTTTCAAACCCTCTTACAAAGCTAACTCAGAATGGAGTCATGTTTTCCTGGTTAGATGAATGCTATTATAACATCAAGAAGTTGAAAATGAGGCTTATCACTATGCCCATTCTCAAACTACCCACAAGTAGAGAACTTTTTTTTTGGTATTTAGTGATTCTTTGAAGAAGGGACATAAATGCGTGTTGATAGAAAATGAAAAAGTAATTGCCTATGATTTGAGGAAATTAATTGTTAATGAGAAAAACAACGAAACACATGATATGTAGTTTTTTGGATTAGTCTTCACTATAAAAAATTGGCGACATTAACTCTTTGGTGAGAAGTGTGAAATATATACGGATCACAAAATCTTCAAGTATATATTCCCTTAGAAAGAGTTAAAAATGACACAACGAAGGTTTCTAGTCCGAATCATTGACTATAACTGCTTAATACATTACCACCATGGAAAAGTGATCAAGGTGGAAGAAGCACTTTATAGAAAGGATCTATAAAATCTTTAATTTATGTGAAATGAAAAGGATCCACTCTTCTTATATTTGATAAAGATTGACATGAGATTCATATAAAAGAGAACATTATCAATCCTTTCACAAATAATTTCTCAAACAGACTATTTTGGAAATGATAAAGGATGCTCAAAAGGATGTTGTAAGAATTTATAAGAAAGTAAAAAAATAAAAAAGAGAAATCATTAATGTTCAATGTCAATGAATAAGGAGTTGTGATAATTGGGACAAGACTATGTGTTCTTTTAAATTTGGAATTCAATAATGAACTCATGGATGATGCACCTTGTTATAATTTCTCCATTCTCCCAGGAAACACAATGATGTATCGAGATCTCTAGGGGCATTATTAGCGGGATAACACGAAGAAGGATGTCGCAGAGTATACATCAAAGTGACCAGTTTGTTAGAAAGTGAAGCCTAAGTGGAAAAAGTATAAGGGGATGATGGAACCATTACCAATACCAACATGGAAATAGGAGAATAGAACCACAGACTTTATCACCTGACTTCTAAAGATATCCAGAGAATGCAATGTTATCTATGTGTTTAGTGACCTACTTAAAAATACATCACACATAATTGAAATTTAAGAGGACTTATAATTAGATCAACATGCAGTGATATACACCAGAGATGTGGTATGGCTACATGGACTACCACTATCTATTTTATCTGAGTGAGATCCAAGAATGACCTCTGTGTTTTTGAAGAGTCTTCAACATGCTCTAAATACTGACCTGAAAATTGGTATGGATTTTCATCCTCAAACTGAGGGACAATCTGATCAGTCTATATATAGACTTGAAGTCATGTTTAGAGTATTCTTAATGGACATTAAAGTAGGATGGGATCGACATATTCCTCCGGTTGAGTTCTCTAACAATAACAGTTTCACTCATGAATCCAAATGGATCATTATGAATTCATTTATGGGATGTGGTGTAGAAAACCAACATGTTGGGATGAAGTTGGGGAGAAAAACCTCCTATGAACATAAATTGTTGATCAAATTGTAGAGAATGTTAAGACCATATAGTAGCACATTAAAGTTTCACAGAGTTGAAAAAAGATCTATACAATTAATCATCAACGATCCCTAGAGTATGATTTCAGAGTGATGGTAATCCACTATATATCACTATGCAAGAGTGTTGTGAAATTTTGGTAGAAGGTAATTCCTAGTATAAGGTACATCAACCCTTTTACGATCCTTGATCGCATTGAAGTAGTAACATATTGACTAGAACTCCCACATAACATATCACAAATACATGATTTATTCCTTGTATCTCTCTTAAGGAAGTATATACTAGACCCATCGCATGTACTTAATATAGGGGTGGTACCATTGGTGAATGGACTCTCTTATTAAAAGAAGAAGACGAAGATCATATATTGTATGAAAAATGTTCTACTAAATAAGAAAATTCCCCTCATCAAGGTGTTGTGTAGAAATCCCAAGTATGAGGATTAAATGTCCGAATCAGAAGAAGTGATGAAGGTGTGTTACCCTCATCTGTTTTAGTGTGGGAAAAGGGAATTTCTAGGGAAAAATTTCTTAATGGGGGAAATTGTAATGACTTAAAAATTTATTTCTGAAAATTATTCTTGATCTGATTGAATGTCTTATTATGTAAAATGGTTATATATGATATATTCAATTCATTGGTTTTATTCTTTTCAATATTAAAATACCACTAAAAATTGTTATCGTTGCTAATTTGGTCGTTGAACAGTGATCACAAGATTAGTATAAATATAAGGCTGTAAGAAATTCAATTTACTCAGAAAAACAAAGAGATGACATCATCCAGTTGAATTTCTCCATATGAAGCCCATTTATCAGAGCTTGGAAATGTGGTATCATCCCTGGGATTCACTCTTGACAAATACCATTCCGAGGTTCAACATGTTAATCTTGAACGAAATCGCATACTAGAGAAGTGGATGTTAATAGAGATTACCACCTGAGGGATGTTATCTAAGCCCCCCCCCCCAAGAGTATGTCACCATCACACAACGTACCCTTTGGTCTTATGAGGTTATTATAAGGGTTTATGTTACAAGTCCTTAGAACTATGATTTTGGGCATTAGTTTTTTATAGAATTAATAATACACATTCATTTTTTTATTGTTACTTTGTAATTTGGTTTTATGCATAAATAGAATTTTTATTTACTGTTTAATTAAGAAATATATTTTAATGAATTAATTTATTTTTGAATTAATTAATATTTTTATAAATTATTATTACTTTATCAATTAATTATATATATATATATATATATATATTATTTTATAATTTTTTATGAATACAATGGTAATTTTTATTAATGTTTGAAATTAGTTTTTGCGAAAACCCATGAATTTTGGATAAATGTAATTTTTTATATTAAATGTGAAAATTCACATACTTAGAAAATTAATTATATAAAATTAATATAATATTAGAATTCAAGATGTGAAAATTATCTAACGGTGAATTTTTCATAATTTTCCGAGACAGTAAAATATTTGGGTAAAAATAAAATACCATTTAAATATATAATGTGTTTTATGACATCAAAATAACCCAAAAGTTATGTAATAAAATACAATAAAATGGATATTTTTCCAATATTTCATACCATTTAAATTATGTGATTTTATATTTTTTTGATTAATTTTATGGTGCCATGGTTGACCCTCCAAGAATTATAACATATTTTAACTTTTTAAAATTATTTCCTTGAGAGTGTGACTCACTTCCACATAAGAAAGAATAATATATTAATAAGTTATTAAATTGTACATATAAAATAATTTTATCCACACACATTTTCAAAATCCATTTTCAAAAACCATGGGATGGATTGTGGTTTTGATTAGTTTAATGTGTAGTGTCCAAAATAAAAATATTAAAGAATTCTCCTCTCTTTTCATATATAACCCCACCCAAGATCCCACTTCACATCTCTAATAACAATTGGATCCCACCAACATCTTCCCTCCACTCTCTAAAATCCTCTTAAGGTGTCCTAAGATCCCCAGAAGCCTCTCTCAAGCCTCTCACATGCCTTTGGGATCACACATCCAGGTTAGATAATTCTTCCTTTCACATTAATATCCATATTTATTTATGTTTTTATACCCATTTATTTTCAATTAATAAGGTTAGGGTATGATGTTTTCACCTACCACATATCGACCACCTAATGTTTTAATGATTATATACCTCTTTCACTCTCATTAATTCCTTCCATTTACACATGTTACAATGATGAAATTCTGTAAGGAATTTCTCTCTTTTCATTTATATTCATGAAATTATTTTATTTTATGCATCTAAATTCCATTACATATGTTGAGGTATTATGTTTCAGGACCCCATTACATTCCATATCATTTATAAATGGTTATACACCCCATTCTCTCTCATCTACCCATTGTATGATTTCTATATGACTTTGTTATGATGACGAAGATACACAAAATTTCCCATTCCAAAATCATCATGTAAGTAAATAACATACCCATTTCTCTATCAAGGGTTTTCACCTTTATGCACATATACATGTTGATTTAGTAATTGAATTAATTTATTCCACTTCTCTTATTAGTGGAATAAATTATAATGTTTAATGAATCTATGTTGTATGATACTTGTGGCACACTTATGGATGAAATGAAATTTTCATAATGGGTCCACCCTGATAGCGCTATAATGAATTGGGTAAAGATTAGTATCATGATAAGTAAACTTTAACGAGGTTTTACTCATGAAAATTCAAGTAAAATTAGGTTTTACTCATGCTAAATTATGTGGAATGTGGTTTTACTCATGCTCCATGTGCAACGAGCCTTAGTTCACACTAATATCATGTTAAATGTAGTTACCACACATTCATGTTTTCATAATCATGATATATCATGACTTAAGGTTCTGGTTTCTCTTGTGCCTCGTTGATATGACTATTTCCTAACATACAAAAAATTCATTCATATTATGTCTGGTTTACCCCCTTTCTGGGATTTATAGATCTCCATTTTCAAATGCATGTCCTCAGGTTATCTCATGCAGTGATATGTACAATGGATTGTTATGGTTATGTAAAAGAAGTTCTCAATAAAGATGTTGTGTTTTATGTTCTAATTTTTTATTTAATATTATGAATTTCCCTTTTCATTATACCTCTGAATCCTCAATGTTTTGAGAAGTGAAGTTTTATGTAATAAATCATGTTTATGTGTGTAATAATGAGCAGGGTTATTATAAGTTGGAAACGATCCTTTCTTATTATGAGGATAATGTTTAGAATCTTGAATGAAGATAAAAGTATTTTTGACTATGGTATTCCACCATTTAAATGTTTTTTTAGAGAAACCACATGGTTGAAGTAGAAACATGGGAATCTGAAAATCCTATGACGGAAAGGCACCGTCATTTGTTTTACAAGTAAATAAAAAATTATGAGGAAATTTATATAAGGTGGTTATAATGTAAAACCACAAGTTTTTACAAGTAAATTTAATTAAATGAATAAAACACTGAGTCACTACATAATGAAAATTTTTATGGAGATATTTATAAACAATCCCTTAAATATAATTTTTTTGCTTTTATGTTTTGAATGTCAAAAAACAGACATTTATTATTATGATTAGTACGTTATTTGGAATATAATAGAATGAACATAATTTTTAATGAATAGTTACATACCCTTATGAATAGTTATATCTCTCTTATGAATATTATATCATATTATTATTTTATATTATTATGGTGATAAGATAATAGCATCTTAATTAATTTTTAAAGATGATAAAAAATCAATTATAGTTTTAAAATTTTTATTTTTGGAAAAAAATATGTGTTAATTTAAAAATTATATTAATCATATGTAGAACATTATTAAAAAAAGGAGTTCATTTTAGAACAATACACGCCAAAAAATACTTACGGTGAGTCTTTGTGAGATTTCTAAAAATCATGAATTTTTTGTGAATAGTTAAATTTGACAATTTACCTAAAAATGCTAAATAAAAGAATTTCCGAATCATAATTGAATCATGTACAATGTAAATTTCCATTGGTACAAACTAAAAAGTACTTATTACAATTTTAGTCAATATTCCTTATTGATTACATTCATGCTCCCTTATTCCATATAGAAAGCTGGATATACTTCATTAATCCAAAAATGTTTTAAACCCCAACAATGATGGAATATACAAATCATTAATCAGTTCTAAGGTAGTCAAGAATATCCAATATAATTTATCCAAAACAATCACATATTATTCCAAAATCACTACCTCAGTATCAGAACTATATTATGATTTATCATTCTCTCAACCATATATTTTCCAAAAATTTATCCTGCTATTGAGTCACTTTTCTTTGTTCCACACAATCTCAAGTCCTTAATGAAATAGTACTGCAGTACAATCCTTATATACTCCATAATTATTATAACAAGTACATTGTTGATACAACACTCAATTGACATAATCAACATAAGAACTCTAATCATTCCTCTTCATCTGTGGTAGTATCATAACTTGATTATTATCCAATAACATCATTTGAAGCATAGTCTGATGACTGGGACATAGGTTCGCGTAGTGTCCAAACTCCTTGCAAATGAAGCATTGTACATTTAAAACCATTTTCTTACCCTTGCAGTCACGTACTTTGTGCCCTTTTCCTCCACACTTATAACAAACTCCCATTCCTTTCAGGCAAGTTCCAGGGTGTTTCTTTCCACAGTTACCACATATGGGAAAATTCTTCTTTTCCCTTTTCCCTTTATCCATCTTTCTCTCTTCCATCCTTTTCTTCTCTTGATTCCCTTCAAAGCCATAGGACTCAGTAAACTCTTTACATATCTTATCAACAGATGATATTATTTCTTCATATGATGATAATACATGGGGGACTATTTCTCTTATAAATTCTAGCTTAAGACCATGAAAGATATGATCCTTCCTTCTCTTTGAATCATGTGTATTTCTGGAGTTCTCATTCCTTCTACTGGGCGCCATTTCTATACAATGGCATAAACTAGATCAGTTTATGAATCAAAATACATAATCCCATACTTATAAAACACTTAACATAAATTGAACTATTTATGGATATAATCCAAAATCATAAAAATGTTTTCTTTGAGGAAGTATATACTCATAAACCCTTCATAATGATTTGTAAAGAAAATGAGAGTTATCCTAAGCATATCCCCCGGGAGTGTCGTAACCAAGAGTGCAGTAAGGCCCGTTGTCGTGCACCAGTTCCCGTTCGAGTCTAGCTCAAAGCGGTGTTTTCGGGTTTTACCCCTAGGTACATCTGTGCCAGAGCCGCCTCTACCTGCTCGTATCCAGACAGGGATGTATTGCTCGGAAAACTCACAAAATCTCTACAATACCAAAATTCTAGGAAGTTCTTCTATACTAATCCTCAATGTTCATCTTAGGTCTACGTGCTCTAATCAGAGTTTATCTAAATCTAGCTTCCAAGGTTTGTACTAAACTTCCTCGGATACCAACTGTAACGCCCCGACCCTAATTGCCTAGAGTCGGTGCATTATTACATAACATTGGCATGATCACAAGAAAGATCAAATCTCGAAAGACCGATTGGTTTAGTAGCCTTGGAAACACTAGATATATTCATAAGTTTTACATTACATCATAAAATGAAAAACTAATACAACAACATAATTTTTCCACAATCCACACTATTAACCCCTCATAAAATCCCTGCAGGTCATTCATAACTTACTTCTTCACATCCTGGGAAAAATAAAACATAGAAAAGGGGTGAGCTCAAATGCCCAGTAAGGATAACAATATAGCGGAAACTTTCATAAATAAGAATAAACATTTAAGGCAATGCATTACTAAAACAAAAGCCTTTTAAACTTTAACTTCAACATGGTATGGAAAAAGTAAAATGAAATAATGCCATTTACTTATTCACATGTATATTCTACTAATCGAATAATCACATGCAAAAATAAATAACCACTTTCATAATGTTGGAATGCATAATGCCAGACTATCATAACCACATAGTCAAGGCCTCGTGCCAAGACTACAAATAAGATTTTGTCAAGGCCTTGTGCCAAGACACTAGTTTGTCTCATGAGACCTACCGATGCATCGAGGAGCTATAGCGGGCTCCACCCGTCACTTATTAAGTCCAATGCATTCCCATATGAAAAGGTTTAAACATAACATAAACATTCGTATTAAAACTAGCATACGAAATGTCAATAATTTCACCATAAACTATGAATGGTATAAAAATAGCACATCCACAGTCAAACATATCACAAAACCTTCAATACAATATAGAAGTTTTGTATCATAATAAATGAACTTCAAATAATCTTAAAATCCATCAAAGGATGTTGACATAGATGAAATCAAAATTCTTTTTAAAGAAGTATCTCCTTTTATTTTGAAATCATTTAAGATCCATATAAAATAAAACATTTTCTTTGAAAATATTCTTATAAGCTTGTAAGGAAAGCTTTGAGTATTTTATAACGGCGGAAAATAACCGCACCCGCCGTATAAGTTAAAAAAAACATTCTTACCTTAATTTTGTCGAAAAGGTTAAAAAGGACCTTGTTTTGAAAACGACCGAAAGATTCCTTTATAAACCACTTATAAAAAGTCAACCAAGGGTATAAATGACTTTAACCCAAATTATTGTAAATAATAAATATGTTTTGAAATACATTTCGAAGAAACATGGATGTGGATGATAAAGAAATCCCAGTAGATTATTACGTATAAACAACCTCGGATAATGAAGAGATTGTGAAATAACCCTTACCTTGTACTTTTCCTTGGTTGGGGTAGGTTAACCTCCTGTATAATGGTGAAATAATTGTTATTAAATTATACAAGAATCATATACATTAATATGATATCATATATGATCTTTTAATATTGATTTGATAATAATATCTTAGTATTATCGCTGTTTCGGGTGTGAACTTACTTGTTTGCTTTTGTATGTTTTGTTACGTAAGACATGTTTGTAAAGGATAAGTTGTATATTATTCAAATCCAGAATGGTATCAAGTCCTTAAACATCATTTTTTAAATCATCAAATGATAATTATACTTGAATGGATACGATGGAGAATGAATCTCATCGCGTTCGTGGAGACGGTAGTCCGTACGTACGCACGAACGCTACTTCCATTTAATTTTTATTTTAAAAGAATAGAATACAAATGATACATAGGTATATTACTATTCCAGTATAATATAATATTTTATACATGTTACTTAAGTTCATTAACACCATCCTTTATACGTTCCATGTGTGGTATGAACGAGTCATATCATTTTAAGGGGGCGGTAGTCCGCACTTCCTCAAATGAAATTATCGTATGTATATACAACATGAAACGAATAATGGTATGAAATAAAATGGAATTACAGAAGCTTATATATAAAATATATATCATTAATATCATATTTAATTACAGTGCCATCATAATGGCCACCATGAGAGGCGGTAAGATGTATTTGAACAATCATCGTTTCGTGAGGCGTTAGTTTGCCATCCACAGAAACATTATGTTCATCATCCATTAGATGGAGTTGTGTGTATGTGTAGTTTGAATCCTTCTTATAACAAAATCCTAGTATATTGAGGATACTGGTGTTGTTACAAAAGAAAGGAAATAAAAAGAGTTTGGGGGTTGAAGAAGCAAAATAAATGAAAATAATTTAAGAGAAATCGTTACCTTTAATTTAGGTAACTCACTTTGGTTGGAACCAAAGGACTTGTTGAAATGCTTTATGCCTAAGGGGAAGCTTCAAGGAGGAGGAGAGGGATGTGGGGAGCTTAGTTGGGCAGAGTTTGGACGAGCCAAGTGGCTTGAGGTGTGTGAGGAATGAGTAGAAGTGGTCTCCTTTTATAAGGGAGAGGAGGGGCTCTTTAGGAAAGAGTGAAAGTATTAATTTATAATATAATTATATTCGGTTTATAATGGTCCAAAAATCATTGAGGTCGAAGATAAGATGACTAATATTCTAAATAACATCAACCAATAAGAATTGGACAGGTTTTAGATAATATTTTAATCATTATAATATTATTTATTTCAATGTTTTATTAATGAGGTAAACATTGCATCATTATTGTGTCATTAATAATTTAACTTATATGATGTCTAAAAATTATAAATAAAATATCATCATGTAGGAAATATTTTTATCTTTCTAATGAATAATTATAATCGAAAATCCAACATGTATAACCCTATGTAAAAATTGTTCTTCTAAATGATGTAAGATTATGCCATTTTTATTTTTATTTTAACTTTATTAATATAATGTGTCCCTACCACATACAAGTGGCTCCAAGGGGTCCCCAAATTGACCCAAGGATGCTCACGGTCGGGTATGTGTCTACCAATAAGGTTAGGACACGTTTTAGGGTAATTTTGTATTATTATAATATTATTTTTTAACCCTTATTTACCGGATTTACCCTTAACCATGGTAAATAAAATATTTACCACAGTAATTATTCAAAATGTCTAAAAATAAAAGTTAACTATTTACACAATTTGGACATCCTGATTCCAAATATGGAATCCATTTTTCTAAATTCAAAACACAGAAGTGGCAGAAATTAATTTAAAATTAATTCCCGCTGTCAAAACAAAAAGCGTGTTTTTAAGAGATAATAACTATCAAAAGATTGACACTTGTTTATGTTCGGTTTATTTGTAAAATTATGTCCAATGACCAACATTATATTAAATGGTAAAAATATATTCTAAATATACTTTAAAACTACTAATATTCATAATTTATCACTATTAATTATTTTGATTAAAAAAGTTGTTTTTAATTAAAATTTAGTAATTTTCACTATTCATCAAAATATGAAAGTTATCCGAAAAGTACCAAAATTTCACCTTAGGCTAAATTTGATATTCCGAATCCAGAAATGAAGTCCATTTTAAAATATAAAATATATATAATTTCAAAAAGTAGGTATTACTATTCATAACGGCTAGTTTGATTGGTTGTGGTGTGTGTTAAAACTCAAGGCTGCGTACAACACACGCTACTGTATTATTCAAAGAAAGCGTATCGTGGAAGCTTGGGATGTTTCATTTTAAATTTTTGATGCCCCCATTTAGTCAAAAGTTTAAAATATTGTATTTAAAAAGGTTTCACTATCAAAAGTTGATAAAAGTGCAATACTGAAAATGAATCTGTTCTTGCATTATGACTAAGAAACTCATAATATGGATTCTAAAATTATAAGGATTATATAAACATTAAAAATGTAGTTAATGCTATTCATGATCTCTTTTAATGGCTTTTTTGGTAAGTCATGGTGCAATTGAACTCGGTGTTGCTTGTAGTGCAAGTTATTGAATTATTTTGAAGAAATAACACACTATGAAATCTTGGGGTGTTACATTCTCCCCTCCTTCAATAAATTGCGTCCTCGCAATTTGAAATTGTTCATCGAAAATAAAAGGTTGAAAATAGAAAATATCTTTGTGGGAAAACCCACATTGGAAATTAGGTTACTAAAATTTAGTCTTAATATGAGGAAAAGAGAAATGAAAGAGTCACCACCAAATTATGATCTCGATTAGGAGAACATTGGTGGCAATTAGAGACATATAATTGGAGGAAAAACGTAAATATTTATAGGTAGTGATTGAGATCATCAATCACAAACAAGTGTATAATTGAGGTCCTTAAATTCATCAATCTATGATGATTTGAAAAACCATCGGTTCAACAAAACATAGGGTATTAGGATAACACATTTTTGACGTTTCAAAATATCTTAGTTGAAATCCCACATCGAAAAATGAATTAATGAGGCCTCTATTTAAAGTAAAGAGTCGAACATATGAAGATTACCGAAAATAACACATACTAGGGTTCCATGTAGGAAAATATGGATATGGAAGAAAAATCTAACCATCAATTATCTGATGGAGAGTGGTAGAGAACATGGCTATGAAAAGGCCAACAATCCCAAAGCCATTATTTAGTGATGATTTAAGGTATCATCTAGGAAAACATTTTTGTTATAAGTTTCTTTTCTTAATGTTGAGGAATTTATTTATGAGATTGGCTAAGATCATAAGGAGATATACTTACTTTATAATTAGTGTTCTATCCATTAATAAATTTCTACCACAAACTCATCTTTAACTCTAAAAGATAATAGAATGTAAAAAAATTCTATTTACACTATACGTATAGGGTTCCAAAATAAATGAATTTATAATTCATCTACATGATCTTTTAATAAAAACTACATTATTTAATCTAGGACATCTCATGGGCCAGTGGTAGGTGATACACCCTTGTCGCCCTTCGGTTGCGGGTTCAAGTCTCGCAGCCTTGCCGGACGCGACGGGTTGCCGCCCGACCTCCGGGTTGTCCTTTTATGGCAATCCAAAATAATCCAAACTAGAACTATCCAAAATACTTCTATCCAAACTCACAGTCCAACATTTATAAGTAAGGTAAACATAATGTAGAACCTTTTTACCCCGTAATAGCATATGAATACCTTCATCATGTATTCTTTTAATACACCGAAACATCCTGAATTACCATATTCCTTATTGATTACATTCATGCTCCCTTATTCCATATAGAAAGCTGGATATACTTCATTAATCCAAAAATGTTTTAAACCCCAACAATGATGGAATATACAAATCATTAATCAGTTCTAAGGTAGTCAAGAATATCCAATATAATTTATCCAAAACAATCACATATTATTCCAAAATCACTACCTCAGTATCAGAACTATATTATGATTTATCATTCTCTCAACCATATATTTTCCAAAAATTTATCCTTCTATTGAGTCACTTTTCTTTGTTCCACACAATCTCAAGTCCTTAATGAAATAGTACTGCAGTACAATCCTTATATACTCCATAATTATTATAACAAGTACATTGTTGATACAACACTCAATTGACATAATCAACATAAGAACTCTAATCATTCCTCTTCATCTGTGGTAGTATCATAACTTGATTATTATCCAATAACATCATTTGAGGCATAGTCTGATGACTGGGACATAGGTTCGCGTAGTGTCCAAACTCCTTGCAAATGAAGCATTGTACATTTAAAACCATTTTCTTACCCTTGCAGTCACGTACTTTGTGCCCTTTTCCTCCACACTTATAACAAACTCCCATTCCTTTCAGGCAAGTTCCAGGGTGTTTCTTTCCACAGTTACCACATATGGGAAAATTCTTCTTTTTCCTTTTCCCTTTATCCATCTTTCTCTCTTCCATCCTTTTCTTCTCTTGATTCCCTTCAAAGCCATAGGACTCAGTAAACTCTTTACATATCTTATCAACACATGATATTATTTCATCATATGATGATAATACATGGGAGACTATTTCTCTTATAAATTCTAGCTTAAGACCATGAAAGATATGATCCTTCCTTCTCTTTGAATCATGTGTATTTCTGGAGTTCTCATTCCTTCTACTGGGCGCCATTTCTATACAATGGCATAAACTAGATCAGTTTATGAATCAAAATACATAATCCCATACTTATAAAACACTTAACATAAATTGAACTATTTATGGATATAATCCATAATCATAAAAATGTTTTCTTTGAGGAAGTATATACTCATAAACCCTTCATAATGATTTGTAAAGAAAATGAGAGTTATCCTAAGCATATCCCCCGGGAGTGTCGTAACCAAGAGTGCAGTAAGGCCCGTTGTCGTGCACCAGTTCCCGTTCGAGTCTAGCTCAAAGCGGTGTTTTTGGGTTTTACCCCTAGGTACATCTGTGCCAGAGCCGCCTCTACCTGCTCGTATCCAGACAGGGATGTATTGCTCGGAAAACTCACAAAATCTCTACAATACCAAAATTCTAGGAAGTTCTTCTATACTAATCCTCAAAGTTCATCTTAGGTCTACGTGCTCTAATCAGAGTTTATCTAAATCTAGCTTCCAAGGTTTGTACTAAACTTCCTCTGATACCAACTGTAACGCCCCGACCCTAGTTGCCTAGAGTCGGTGCATTATTACATAACATTGGCATGATCACAAGAAAGATCAAATCTCGAAAGACCGATTGGTTTAGTAGCCTTGGAAACACTAGATATATTCATAAGTTTTACATTACATCATAAAATGAAAAACTAATACAACAACATAATTTTTCCACAATCCACACTATTAACCCCTCATAAAATCTGTGCAGGTCATTCATAACTTACTTCTTCACATCCTGGGAAAAATAAAACATAGAAAAGGGGTGAGCTCAAATGCCCAGTAAGGATAACAATATAGCGGAAACTTTCATAAATAAGAATAAACATTTAAGGCAATGCATTACTAAAACAAAAGCCTTTTAAACTTTAACTTCAACATGGTATGGAAAAAGTAAAATGAAATAATGCCATTTACTTATTCACATGTATATTCTACTAATCGAATAATCACATGCAAAAATCAATAACCACTTTCATAATGTTGGAATGCATAATGCCAGACTATCATAACCACATAGTCAAGGCCTCGTGCCAAGACTACAAATATGATTTTGTCAAGGCCTTGTGCCAAGACACTAGTTTGTCTCATGAGACCTACCGATGCATCGAGGAGCTATAGCGGGCTCCACCCGTCACTTATTAAGTCCAATGCATTCCCATATGAAAAGTTTTAAACATAACATAAACATTCGTATTAAAACTAGCATACGAAATGTCAATAATTTCACCATAAACTATGAATGGTATAAAAATAGCACATCCACAGTCAAACATATCACAAAACCTTCAATACAATATAGAAGTTTTGTATCATAATAAATGAACTTCCAATAATCTTAAAATCCATCAAAGGATGTTGACATAGATGAAATCAAAATTCTTTTTAAAGAAGTATCTCCTTTTATTTTGAAATCATTTAAGATCCATATAAAATAAAACATTTTCTTTGAAAATATTCTTATAAGCTTGTAAGGAAAGCTTTGAGTATTTTATAATGGCGGAAAATAACCGCACCCGCCGTATAAGTTAAAAAAAAACATTCTTACCTTAATTTTGTCGAAAAGGTTAAAAAGGACCTTGTTTTGAAAACGACCGAAAGATTCCTTTATAAACCACTTATAAAAAGTCAACCAAGGGTATAAATGACTTTAACCCAAATTATTGTAAATAATAAATATGTTTTGAAATACATTTCGAAGAAACATGGATGTGGATGATAAAGAAATCCCAGTAGATTATTACGTATAAACAACCTCGGATAATGAAGAGATTGTGAAATAACCCTTACCTTGTACTTTTCCTTGGTTGGGGTAGGTTAACCTCCTGTATAATGGTGAAATAATTGTTATTAAATTATACAAGAATCATATACATTAATATGATATCATATATGATCTTTTAATATTGATTTGATAATAATATCTTAGTATTATCGCTGTTTCGAGTGTGAACTTACTTGTTTGCTTTTGTATGTTTTGTTACGTAAGACATGTTTGTAAAGGATAAGTTGTATATTATTCAAATCCAGAATGGTATCAAGTCCTTAAACATCATTTTTTAAATCATCAAATGATAATTATACTTGAATGGATACGATGGAGAATGAATCTCATCGCGTTCGTGGAGACGGTAGTCCGTACGTACGCACGAACGCTACTTCCATTTAATTTTTATTTTAAAAGAATCGAATACAAATGATACATAGGTATATTACTATTCCAGTATAATATAATATTTTATACATGTTACTTAAGTTCATTAACACCATCCTTTATACGTTCCATGTGTGGTATGAACGAGTCATATCATTTTAAGGGGGCGGTAGTCCGCACTTTCTCAAATGAAATTATCGTATGTATATACAACATGAAACGAATAATGGTATGAAATAAAATGGAATTACAGAAGCTTATATATAAAATATATATCATTAATATCATATTTAATTACAGTGCCATCATAATGGCCACCATGAGAGGCGGTAAGATGTATTTGAACAATCATCGTTTCGTGAGGCGTTAGTTTGCCATCCACAGAAACATTATGTTCATCATCCATTAGATGGAGTTGTGTGTATGTGTAGTTTGAATCCTTCTTATAACAAAATCCTAGTATATTGAGGATACTGGTGTTGTTACAAAAGAAAGGAAATAAAAAGAGTTTGGGGGTTGAAGAAGCAAAATAAATGAAAATAATTTAAGAGAAATCGTTACCTTTAATTTAGGTAACTCACTTTGGTTGGAACCAAAGGACTTGTTGAAATGCTTTCTGCCTAAGGGGAAGCTTCAAGGAGGAGGAGAGGGATGTGGGGAGCTTAGTTGGGCAGAGTTTGGACGATCCAAGTGGCTTGAGGGGTGTGAGGAATGAGTAGAAGTGGTCTCCTTTTATAAGGGAGAGGAGGGGCTCTTTAGGAAAGAGTGAAAGTATTAATTTATAATATAATTATATTCGGTTTATAATGGTCCAAAAATCATTGAGGTCGAAGATAAGATGACTAATATTCTAAATAACATCAACCAATAAGAATTGGACAGGTTTTAGATAATATTTTAATCATTATAATATTATTTATTTCAATGTTTTATTAATGAGGTAAACATTGCATCATTATTGTGTCATTAATAATTTAACTTATTTGATGTCTAAAAATTATAAATAAAATATCATCATGTAGGAAATATTTGTATCTTTCTAATGAATATTTATAATCGAAAATCCAACATGTATAACCCTATGTAAAAATTGTTCTTCTAAATGATGTAAGCTTATGCCATTTTTATTTTTATTTTAACTTTATTAATATAATGTGTCCCTACCACATACAAGTGGCTCCAAGGGGTCCCCAAATTGACCCAAGGATGCTCATGGTCGGGTATGTGTCCACCAATAAGGTTAGGACACGTTTTAGGGTAATTTTGTATTATTATAACTTTATTTTTTAACCCTTATTTACCGGATTTACCCTTAACCATGGTAAATAAAATATTTACCACAGTAATTATTCAAAATGTCTAAAAATAAAAGTTACCTATTTACACAATTTGGACATCCTGATTCCAAATATGGAATCCATTTTTCTAAATTCAAAACACAGAAGTGGCAGAAATTAATTTAAAATTAATTCCCGCTGTCAAAACAAAAAGCGTGTTTTTAAGAGATAATAACTATCAAAAGATTGACACTTGTTTATGTTCGGTTTAATTGTAAAATTATGTCCAATGACCAACATTATATTAAATGGTAAAAATATATTCTAAATATACTTTAAAACTACTAAAATTCATAATTTATCACTATTAATTATTTTGATTAAAAAAGTTGTTTTTAATTAAAATTTAGTAATTTTCACTATTCATCAAAATATGAAAGTTATCCGAAAAGTACCAAAATTTCACCTTAGGCTAAATTTGATATTCCGAATCCAGAAATGAAGTCCATTTTAAAATATAAAATATAGATAATTTCAAAAAGTAGGTATTACTATTCATAACGGCTAGTTTGATTGGTTGTGGTGTGTGTTAAAACTCAAGGCTGCGTACAACACACGCTACTGTATTATTCAAAGAAAGCGTATCGTGGAAGCTTGGTATGTTTCATTTTAAATTTTTGATGTCCCCATTTAGTCAAAAGTTTAAAATATTGTATTTAAAAAGGTTTCACTATCAAAAGTTGATAAAAGTGCAATACTGAAAATGAATCTGTTCTTGCATTATGACTAAGAAACTCATAATATGGATTCTAAAATTATAAGGATTATATAAACATTAAAAATGTAGTTAATACTATTCATGACCTCTTTTAATGGCTTTTTTTTGGTAAGTCATGGTGCAATTGAACTCGGTGTTGCTTGTAGTGCAAGTTATTGAATTATTTTGAAGAAATAACACACTATGAAATCTTGGGGTGTTACAACATTAATAATTAATATTGTTCATGGAAAACAGTAACCACAACATTAAATAGTATGGAAAAAATATATAATGCCATAATTTGTAGGAAACATTTATTTCTATAAATTAAATTCATATCATCTAAAGTTTGTTTTTATAATATTTTTATAGAAATGATCAATCATTGGAAACTTGTAACACATAATTGGATTAAAAAAAATTATTCACTCATAATGATACATTACCCCTAATATACATGAATCCATGTATTACATTGCATGGTGTATTACATAAAATGGTTGATTAAATCCTTAAAATTGATTGAACTTAAATTTGATTATTAATAGAATATAATAGTATATTAATAGCTAGGAATATCCTGGTTTAATCTTCATCATCTAGTGACATCATTATTAAAAAATCACCAAATATTATAAATTATACGTTAATTGGAGAAAAAATAATACAAAATCCTTAATAGATAATTTGAATATTTCTCTATAATGTGAGAATAAAGTGAATAAATTATTTTATTAATTATATATGGTGGAAAAATAGTTTTCCATTATAAAAATGGAAGTTAGAAATATGGTTTTTGGGTATACATGTTTCAAATATGTATACAAAAGTTATCCATTTTTTTAAATATATTTCATAATTATATATAACTAAAAATTTGATTAAAATAATACAATGAAAAATTAATATGATAAACCAAAAAAATATTTCACTATATTATTTTATTATAAACATATTTTTAGGTTTATAAAATTATTCTATGATTTATTAATAAAATTAAACTAAAGAGATTAACATAAATAGATTAGTAAAATTTATCAATTATAATGTAAATAATTAATTTTAATGGTGTTTAGGGAAATTTTTTAATATAAATGTTATATATTTTAGTGTACTATAGTTTTAAAATTTTTATATGTGTTATTGATGAATTTAAAAATATATATTCATAATATTAGAAATAAAGTAAATTAACTTCTTTAGAGAACAATATATCACACACATAAACAACACTTCATTTAGATTAATATTAAAGAATTATCAAAATAATACATTACTTAATATCATATTATTCAAGTGTAATTGAATACTATATATATGATAAAATTTATTCCTTGAAATATTTTTCACATCTCGCATAATGTTATTCTCAAGTAATACCCCTCGTCAGCATATCCTTCTAAACACCATTTGTTATAAATAAAGAAAATATCAAACTTATGAAAGGGTGAGATTAAATTCTCAGTAATGGTAAAAATGGTAGATAAAAATTGATTATTTTAGTTGATAATTTTATAATCCTATGATTTTGAGAACATGATCATAACTTGAAAAAACATGCCGAATAAGGCATATAACCAAAATCATATTTCATGGAAAACGTCTATAAATAAATCATGTGTCATAGGAGTGGGGAATAAATAATAATCAATCATCATCAATGATAACATATAATATTCATAAGAACTATATTTTTTTAATATGTAATACCCTTAGATTTTGGAAAATATTTTTCTAATTAATTTAATATTTTCAATATTCTTAATTTAAAGTAACATTTAAAATAACTTTTCTAAAATGAATGAACTATGTTTGGCATTCATTAAAGGATTAACCAAGTTAATATTTTACTACACATAATAGCTAGAAAATATTATGGTATGAAAATTCTTTTATTATTGTATTATATAGAATTCTATGTTCCTTATATATCATGTGTTACACGCAAGGAATAGTTTTACCAACTACAATATAATATTAATACTGTTGTTATGTTTTTTTATTGTTGCCACCTAGTAGTTGGAATGGATGTTATGAATAATATTTACTAATATTTGAAAATAATATTTTAACATTTATAAAAAATAAGGCCTATGTATATCAATTAGATTGAAATTAATGTATGATCTATTTGAAAATAAAGAAATTCAATTTCTAAAAAAAAAAATTCTATATACAAAAACGATTTTTTGTATTAAAAAATTTAAAAAATAGTATTTAATGAATTTTTAGATAATATTTATATAAATATATTAGTTATTAAATAAAATCATTTAATACACATAAAATAGATTTGATAGGATGAAGAGAACAATAATTCCAATTCTATGAAAAAAAGATGTAGTTTTCTGAAAGGAAATATTACCGCATTTTAATAGAGAACCCATTTCAAATATAATTTTGGAGAATTTATAATTTTTATTGAAGATAAAAAAAATTCATTTTTTAAAGAATAATATTAAAATTTTCCTTGGGTGAATTTTATGTATTTTTTAGAGAGGTTTTATTTTTTGATGAATATTGAAAACCCGTTAATATTAATATTAATTTTAATTTAAATATAATTTATTGATATAATTAAATTATTTTTAATAATTTTTTTAAAGTATATTCAGATCAATTTTCTAAATATTAATCCAATTTTGGTTATTCAAATCAATTTTTAAATGAGATTGGATATAAAAACATTTCATGCATTTCAACTATTTACTTCAAAAATACGTTGTAACACCCCATTTATGAGATTAATTTTAAAATAATTTATTCCAATATTGTGATTATAATTTATAAAAATGGATTAATTATTTTTAATAATCATTATATATTATTTAAATTTATATTAACTTGTTTTTCTTCAAAAAAATATTATTGAAATTAACTAAAAATAATTAAAATGAATACGGAAAAATTGGTATACTTAGTGGTAAAACATTATCTTAAAGGTCCAAATACCCAAAAACAGGAAAACAACCTATAGTATGGACATATTTCGACCATATCCTCTATTTTACGTAAAAATTACCATTATTTTAAGCACATGATGTAAGATATAACTCTCAATAGTGTTTAGATTTTTATATTAACAAGAACGTCATTCCTCCTCCACTATAAAAGGGAACTCACCGCCTCGCTTCTTCATAACTCTCATGAAATTTGTATCATCCAAAAACATTCCAAATAAGGTCCAAAATTCCATCATCTCAATCAATAATCCTCATTTTGGGATGAAATTCAACCATGTAATCACTTTGGTGCAAAGATAATGGAGTTACTTAAAGATGATATAATATTCTTTAATGAGCCCATTTGTTTTACTTCTTTCTCCAACCCTATAATTATCATTATGTCAAGATTATAAAATAACAACCATATCATCAATATAATTATGTGGTTGTATGTTTAGGTTATTCCCTAAACCTCAACTCACTTCCATTATATGTGGTACATAATCATTATTCATGTGTACGACAAAGTACCTCCACACGAACTGATGTCATTCATTATTCCATTACCACTTTTATGTATTCAGAATAATGAGATAATTTCTATTTTTATATGAACTATAGAACACTTGATTTTTCATTACATTTTTTAAATTATTTTATAACACATACCTTCTTAATTTCCTGATTGTAGGAATACGATAGCTTGTTCTATGGGCATGTTGACTAAAGCCTCGATTCTTTTTTGATTCATTCACACATTATGTGGAATTTATTAATAATGTTGTTAGTAAAAAATTATGATATATATAAAATAGGAATTATATTGGAATTATAATATATATATATATATATGTCATTTACATAATTTCATTCAATATGATAGGAAAATTGAAACATACACTACAAAAACAATTGATATATGGTGGTGGTTTTAATTGGGTTTGGAAGCAGTTTAAACATCCCCTATATGGTCCTATGATGGTTTCCAAAAATAGTCACTAAAAATTTCATGTGAAGTCAACTCATGTCGGTTCCATCCATTTATCAACATTTTAGAGGAGCCACCACAAAACGTTTGTTTAGCGGCAGTTTTTTGGGTCTTAGAGATGGTTTGTATTCAAAAAAAATGATTGTAGGATACCAGTGGTTTGAACCAAAATAATACCATTAGCATTTTTTGGGATGTAAAATCACCTCTAAAATAAAAAAATTCACTTCTACACAATAAATCAATCCAAAACACTGCCAATTTAAATAATAGCTAAATAATAATTTGTCATATATGGTTGTGGTTTAAAAACTACAATATATATATTTTAAAACTATTGGTTGTTTGCACAAAACCAATAGATCGAAACAAAAATATATTTCCTACTATAAAAAATCATGATATCCAACTATAACATATTTATGAGTTTCTGATTTACAATATTAATAACCATATGTATCTAATGTATTTCAAACAATCCAATGAAAAAGGACATAAGAAATCACCTACATAGCTAAAAATGATTATGAAACATTCCAGGGTCACATTGATTGGTTTTCCACATTCACTACTCAAAATACCATCCCAACGAATTCATCTCTACAACCTCTTTATCTCCATCTCCACTTCATTCTACTGGAACCTGGATGAAAATTATGTGGAAAATTAAATAGTGTTGTATATTTAAATATAAACTTTAATCTATTAAAATTATGAATAATTAATTTATTTATGTTTTGTGATTTACCTCATCACTACCGTCCCTTGATGAAATATCACTAGGTACCACCATAATAGTGAAACGAGATAAATATCATTTGTCCGATTAGATTCTAGACATATAAATGGTAAATAATTCTCTCTGTAGTATAATTGTTCCCATATTACATGAGAAAATAGTTTATATTATAATAAAATATAAATAAAATTATTTGTATTAAAATTTTAAAATATAATTTCCAGTTTCCAATATCCATGAGAAGAAACCTAGGTGATGACCTTCTCTTTTTCTACTAGGCCTACTGATTATGGTGGTTTTTTCTAACCTTTTTAAGTGATATTTCCGGAAGGTGTTCTAGATGTTGATGGAATGGGGGATGTGAGAGATAGTTTTGGGGGGAGGATTATGGTGTTTATGATTCTATAGAGAGTTTGACTAATGGATCAACAACTATAAATGTGGTCAGGCGAACAAAGATTGAGAGTCGACTATGATCAGTAAAAAGATTCCTTCATAGAATTCCATATCATTTAATGAATAAAAATTAATGTCAGAACATTTATTTGAAAATACTCCATGTAGAAAAAAATTAGGAATGATAACATATGCACCTTATCGGAAAACAAAATATACATAGAAATGATAATGATGACTACACAAAAAACATAAGTGTCTTATATATGAATGGATGACTACACATAAATTGATTTTTTACATCAATCATTTATTATTTTATATCCTTAATTACTTCATCTACATCGTCCACCCTTTTAAGACTAATATTTTCAATATCATGACATAAAAATAATTCCACTTCTTACTATTTATGACAATCAATCTCAATGGTAAAAACATCAACATCATCACCCATATCTTACGCGTCTCTTTGTTTTATGATACCAACTACACTCCATAATTCATCCACGACATCTTCCACATAATATACCATTTTAATTTTCTATGATAAGATATAGGGATCACGTAATTCAGTGTCACTAACATACATCAAGCAATAGAATTTCACATAAGTAATCTTAAAGTATTCTCTTTTAACACCCATGATAATATCGACAAAAATGAATTTGAATAAAATAACCAAAAAAAATTTCTGGAAATTTTATTTGAGAATATAATTCAGCTTTATAAAGTTTTCCACAATGGAAATTATAAATATACCACTATTATATGTTTTCAAACTCTCTAAATAATAATCTTTAGAAAATCCAAAGTCATTCACATTGTAAGTGTCAACCATACTAGACTTTTTTGGATGACTTCAATCCATAAATATAAATTATTATGACAACTCAGCTCTAGTATTACTATTAATGATCTATAAAAAACTAATATACATTACTATATTTTAAAAATAGATGTGTCAATCTAATATCTGTATTGATTATAATATTTATGAAATTACACATCGTGCAAAACATTCTGAAAGCTCTTTATTAATTATTTTATTATATCATTCTCATTCTATGATTGGCTTCTCATTCATCTATTTGTTTGTATCCTTATATATTCTATAGATGAATATGATGTTTCACTATTCATGATCACATATTTGTGTGCCTATAATAATTCCATTTATGTTAGTGAAACATTTGAGCTCCTCCAAACCGATCAGCCAATTATAATATGGATTTTTTATATCACATGTAGCTGAGAATGAGTCGATGTGTAATTACTACATCAAAATGGATTGAATATTTTCTCAATATCATCCATGTATCTAGAAAAAAATTTAGTATGAACCTCTTCCATATAGCCTTCAGATATAGATCCTCCATGTTGAGCCTTATTTTTTATGTAATATTTCAAATACCCCAGATATATGTGAAATAATATAAATTAAATGTAATTATTTATTTAATGTTTTTCCAATAATTAGTTAAATAAGATGAAAAAAATATAATTAATGTACCTCTCAATTTTATACATCCATAAATAATTTAAGGGCCTCCTAATTTAGCTTCTTCTGTCGAATTCTCAATTAAATGCATCATGACAGTAAAAAAAGATGGATGAAAGATCATATCCATTGAAAAAAGATTCAATATAAATATCTCTTTAAGGATTTAAAGCTCAAATGGTTATAGATTTTCTCATATAGTTCTCTAAATAATGTGAAAAATTGGAGTACACGACTAGTAACCTATTCAGGTAATAATGTACATAGTGCCAATGTTAGAAACTACTGTAACAAAATATTTCAGTTATGAATTTCTATTCCATGTAACCTAAAGTAATTTAATTTAACAAACATTGATATATTACATGAATAAACATCATATACCTTCACATTTTTTAAAATTAGAATTAATGTGTCTTTATCACTATTTTTTATTGAAAAAACTATTTAGGGAATACATTCAATTCACATGTGGACAAATATCATATTTTATGTTCATTGTTTGAAAGCCCTTCTTAGCTTTGAGATAGTCCTTAGATTTTACATTCTCATTATGAAATGTGAAGATCAAATTGTCATAAACATTCTTATCAATATTCATAACATCAAGATTACTCCACAAAAAACTAAATTCCTAATACGAAAGTTTGAAGAATATTTTTTTTATTAAATTATTATATTCTAATTTAAAATGAAAAATAACTTAAAAATAATATCCCACTATCAATAAAATTATCCTCCTCCCAAAATTATTCTTCAAAATTTAATTTTTTTCAAATATTTTAGAACATGTCAACGAATTTGGAGGTGGTCTATGAACAATAGAACCACTCAATATTTAACCTTTAAACTAAAATATATGATTTGCATTAATAAATCATTGATGACACAAGAAGAATCATTTCTTATTATGAGGTGTTAATCCAAACAAAAAATAAAATTCACAAATAGTTATCTCCAAACCCATGAAATTATTCCAACAAGCTAAAATCCCATGTCCATGGAGGTCACTAATGGTCCATATTATAGATGGTTTTGTTTTGAACATTGTTCTAGGTGATGCATCATATGTCTCAAAACAACCATCCAATGAAGGTTCTATTTTTTCCACACAGATCCACAGAGTCATATTGTACGCTATTAAAACAAATTTTCAAATGCTCTAATTGGTGAAAATTTCCCAAATGTGTTGTTTCCATATGATCCTAATCCCAATCACACATTACTAGAACCATATGAGGAATATGTATGTAATGAATCCAATGTATTTCATGCATTTGAATCTATTGGATGTCGCATTAACCCATTATTTTTAATTTCATTAGAATTACACTTCAGGTGCTTGTTGGTTTTTGATGATATGAATACTATTTTCAATCATAGAATTAATTGAAATTAATGAAAAACCTTTTCTGATGTGTTAATTTTAATCTTCTTCATAGTATCATATTGATTCATACTTATAATATCATCCATTTACTAACATAATGTAGAAGAAGATTTCATGAAATCCTATCTGTTTGAATCTTGTCCCCAATAAAGCATATAATCATTAGGACATACATATAGTTTTGTATAATTTAGAATAGTCTTGTTAAAAACATTTTTTATATCCTAAAAAATACTTAGGGATATTAGCTTCAATAAACGATTCAAACAACAATTCGAATATCAGGGACGTCTCCTTATTTTTAATTCCATATAGGAATTTGAAATGGTATAACATCAGTAGAAAATAGTGTATTGAATATTTCAAATTTCCACCTTATTGATATTAATTTTCACCATCAACCAAACCAGGAAATACATTGGAATTCTTAGTGAATTCCTATATTAAATTAGTCTTCATAGAATCATGAGGAGGATCCAATTGTAGTCTTGATCTGCTGGTCCAATAGTCCCAAAACCTCACTTGTCAAGTTTCTATCTATAACACCCTCAACTGGTTTTTGTGATATGAATTGATGTTGATGTTTTTGTATTATAATGAAAAATCCATTGTTTATAAGTGTTTTCTATTGATTTTCAATTTTCTATGAAGTTGGGATATCATTATATTTTATGACATCAGTGATCAATATTTTTATAACATTTTATTCTCAATGCGAAATCCAACAAAAATATTGGGCAACGAACTGCATCAATATCATGTTTTCATAAACTTCGTCTATCATCAACCATCTTCTAAATTTATATTAATGAAATGGAACTCTTATTTTACCATCAATGTATTGATTGGGAATTAAAAAATCTAAAAACTCTTCATAACCCTTAGCATACTGAGGTGTGTTCCTCGGTAATTTGATCTATCTCTTATCCATATATATCACACGTTGCCTATACGTTATTAAAAAATTAAATCACAAAAATATTACTGAATAAGAAAACAGATAAATGGAAGTGAAAAAACACAACCAAAGTAGTTATAATAAATGTCATATAAGTACTAAAAAATTCAAAGTAAAAAAAAATCAAATTGGGAAAGTATTATGTAAAACTGAATCAAGAGATAAATCATACAACCATTTAAAAATACTTTTAAAAATTCATCAACCACATGGTATGTTATAATTAAAAAAAAATTATCATCTTTAAGATGGTATGCCATTACATGAATAGAAATTTTGAATCATGAGACACATAATATATATATATGACTTATTTTTTATATTAATTTTATAAATATATTATATAATTTTTATTATCTTTATATAATTCTAATTTATATTGGTTAGGATATTGAATAGGAAGTGAATTAATCATGAAAGTGAATTGGGAGAGTTTATAGATCATATTTGAAAATAACTCTTAAAAAAATCTATATCATACCTGTATAGGATTAAAAATGTTCTACTCTATCCAAATATGGATGTGTACCTCTAAGAGTGTGTTTCAAATGTTACAGTATAGTTATACTAAAATTTTGCCAACAAGAACATGATAACATCCATGTTCAAAAGACAAATTCTTATTTCAAGTTGAACTGGGTGCATAGCTTTTATTATTGACACAGTATCCTCATAAAGTAAATATAAAAAATCACTTATTGTAATTTCTAGTATCTATGATTTCTTCGTTGTTCTAGAGGCTGAAATGAAAATAGTATATGTTTGATGATTAGTTTAACGATTTCTTTTGTTAGAATATAAATTTGAAATTCACATTGGAATTGGATATTGTTTAATCTATAATTATTTATTTAAATAATAAGGTCTTAAATTTTTATCGGTAAAGGGTACAAGATAAAACAATATATATATATATATATAACATATGAAATAATTTTACCATATAGGATAATATTAGAACTAACAGAGTCAGTTCTTTGTAGATGCTCTGTGTGTTTAACATATAGATAAATCAATACATTTTGTGTTGCACCGTATTATAATAAAGAGAGGACAAAATAATACGAAGGTGTTGTGGAATCATGTTTAAACTAAAAAATGATAATTAACGAACTTGTGTAGAAAATGAAAAGAAATAATTGTTATTATTGGTTTTATAGTTTAATGAGGAATAAGATGTTGTGTGCACTACTTGGTATATAGATGGACAAGAAGGTAATTGCATTTTTTTTTCATGTAAATGGAAAATAAGAGATGAGAAATAAACAAAAAAATAACATATTAGTTGTATATATTAGTGAGGGACTCTTTATTTTTAACTATTATCATTGTCATTGTAAAATTTGGTATTCAACTGAGTGTGGGATACACCAAACCATGTTGTGTGTGATGTGCAGATAGACATTATCATGGGAATATTGTGTAAATATCCCAGGATGTCACTTGTTATGAAAGACCTATGTTCTCGATATATTTTAGATGAGATGGAATTCTCATTCAAATTCATGAATAAATTCATATCCTCAATAAAATAAAAATATATTGAAGATTATGTAGGTGAAGATATAAGCAAAACGTTAAATAAATATGTTGATGTGATGATTGGAAATAAATTTTTGATCATTTGAATAGGTTCCTAAATAGGTAAATCTATAAATAATGCTGATTTATCTTTATAGTGATTCAATTTTTATTGTATTTTATATTTTATGTAAATATTTTTGAATTTATAAGAAGATTAAATTGATTATAAAGATGAGTCATATCAAGTTTTTTAAAGAAATAATTCATTGAATTAAAGAAGGGGAGTGTTTTGATCATGTTGTTCAGGAATTTAATCTTATTTAAAAAAAATATAAGTTATATATTTATGAATAATGAATCAATATTTGATGGCTATGTGAGTTATAGTTCCTCAAGTAGTTTTTCAAAAAATACATTCATTTATACAGGGGATGTAAATGAGTCATGAAATGATGATAACTGATATAAATAATTATTTTGATAATTTATTTATGAATAGTTCAATAGATCTCAAATGTAGTTCATATTGAAGAAGTAATTACGGAAAATTTTATTTATCATTGATGAGTTAGAGAATTGAAATTTTATACTTAAGTAATGAATCCAATAAGATTAAATTTGAAATATCTAAATTCATATTAATGGAAGTAGAGTTACTCATTAGATTTGAAGAATTAGGAGAGTTACTCACTTAGGAGAAAAACATGGTTAAATTGTGGAATGATAAGTGACTTGATGATTTTAAATAACATAAATCACTCATGGTGAATGTGATGGGGAACCCAAATTTTTAGTTTTGTAAAAACGTTTTTTAAAAAAAAATCCATTTTCAAGTAATATTAATCAAATAAAAACAATAAGCATTTCAAAATACAAATTTATAACCATAAATTTCATAATTCTTATAGCATGATTTATAAAAAATGATTTAAAATGAAATGTGGTTAATCTATAATATTATTTTCTATCGAGACTATAAATTATATTAAATGCCCGATTAAATCAAAAAGAAATGTCTTTAAAACTAATGAATTAATAAACTAATCAAAATAGTTATTCAAAACATTATTTTAAATGGAATAAAATATTTAAATAAATAATTTAAGGCTTAAAGTAGAATATACCCCAAAAAAGTTACATGAAAACACTAGATTAAAGGAATAAATATAATTTTTACATAATATAAGACAAAGATAAACACCAATGAAATCCCTAATAATAATTATCAGTAAACACCTAATACATTGAGACCCATGTGATGTACATAAGTAGGTGATTTCACAATCAACCCATTAATCAACCTCCTCTAATTAGACAAAAAAACTACACATCATTAGAGCTTTTTCGGACTTAGTATGAGTAATTTAGAGAGGAGAAAGGGGATAAGGGAGAAAAAATTACCAATAAGGGATGGATAACTACTAGGGTGATTGATTGTGGGGCCCATGGTTGACTATAGCTCTAGCATTGGATTGAGTAAAGTTTATGGCTCGGTAGATGGGGACGATGTGGGCAATGAATGTGGCGATAGAAAAGGAGGAGGATGCTGGTTGATTTGTTGTTATTATAGCGTTGGATAGGTCTCATGGGGATCAGTCTCGATGTGCTAAAGAGATACCCATGCACCAGAGAGGGGGGAAGCACAACATCGATGGGGTCGGGGTTCATTTCTAGGGCTCGACAACAGGGGTAGGTGTAGCTCTGGAGAATCATGGGTAGCTTGGGGGGTAATGGGTCTGTGAGAAGTGACTTTTTTAATAAAAATATAATATTTAGAGATGTTTTTTAAAAAACCACTACTAATGTTTTTTAACTTTTTGAGTGGTATTGTAAATTCTAGTAAACAATGATTTTGTTTTTGTGAGGATTCATGCATTTATACAACCTACCGTCTGTATGAATGGTGTATATCATTTCATATTTCTATATTTTATAAATTTATTATAAAAACTTATATAATTAATATATATAATATTTATATCATTTTTCACATTCTAGAAATAAGTAAATAATGACCTATGTAATATGATCAAGAATTAGAAGACCAAAAAATAGATGAAAAACAGAGGATATTACCCAGAAAAAACATTAACATGGAATTGATAATAAACGAGTGACATTAAATCATAATAAAATGATAGATGGTATTATATATAAGAATATTATTTTATTTTAGAATTATTATAAACTAATATTTATTATATAAGAGGTCATAACATGTATGAATAAATTTATGGTTTATAGTAAGGTTTTTCTTGTCTCACTTTTATTTATGTGAGATATATGATATATTCAAAACTTATTCTTACATTGTGGTGTATATACATCCATATTACATTTTATATAAGTAATTTAATTTATTTTTCAATATTAAATGTTTCAGTTAATGTTTTCCATTCATGGATATCATGATAAAAAAGTTTCCCAAGTAGTAAGTGGATTTCAAGTAACACATTAATTTCTGTGAGACATATGTCATATTCATGACTAGATTATTTTATGTGATATATATGGGCACCATGAATGTATCATATTATTTTTCTCCATATATTTATGGTTATTTACATTTTCATTTTACGATTAGTCTTTTATAGGGTTTACAGTTAAAAAATTAGAAAACTGATAAGGTAATTTTGTCTCAATCTGTCTTCATTGAGACACATGTTATATTATGCATCTATATTATTTCATATAGTATATATGATTCCTTTTGAAATGTTTTATCATTTAAATACTTATTTTCATAATATTTTATTATTTATGTAATGTTATGCTATCATGGGGATTATGATTCAATGTTAACAAATTTAAAATTGATTTTTGTAACAAATCAACATTTATAAGGATTTTTTATGATTATGCTTCAATTAATGAAATATTTTGATGCATATCTCAATAATTATAATTAATTTTCATATCCTATGGTTATTATTAATATATAAAAGTAATGGTATGATGTTCTCACTCTTTGTTACATATGATAATTAGAAAATAATTTTTATGAAAATCTATCCTTATTTCTCTCTTCAATCGGAAATCTGTGTTATTTCAAAAAAAAAATTTCCATTAAATGTTTTAAAATGTTTATAATTAATTTTTTAAGACTATTTTAATGGAATATTATTCTACAAATATATTTTTTTGTATTAAAATTGTTTTCAATTAATCCTTTATATGTTTTAAGTACAATTTTAAAAACGTTTTACATTTTATCAAATGTTTTTCAAAGAAGAAATTATTTTTTAGTTGTGATTTTTTTTAAATTATCCTTAAAAACATTTCTCCATCACAGATAACATTAAATGATGATAACTTTAATATAATGGGTATATTTTTCTATAATAAAATTCTTATTATGTTTTTTCAAGGATTATGATTTGATGGTTTGATTTTATGGACACAGGTTTCTCTTCCAAGAGTTATAAGATTTTGAAAACCAATTATATTAATTCATTATTATGTGATGAAATTATTATGAACCATGTCTCTTTTCAACTAGTTATGTTAATATAAAATACTTATTCTACCGATTTCATTTCATGGGTTATGATATGATGTTTTTGGAGTGCATCTCTTTTTATTAGTAATGAAATGCTGAATGATTTATTATCTAATGACACACATATGTATGATTTTATTATTTTATGGGATGGACATATATCTCTCTATAATCCATCTTGTAATGATAAATGTTCAATGATCTAAAAGGGTACATGTGTTGGTGTCCTAAACCAGTAACAATACGGTATACTAGAGGGATTCCCAATCATGAAATCATATTGTATATGAGAGGGAATCCCAAACCTATAATAAGAGGGTATACGAGAGGGAATTCCAAGTCCATAACAAGAGGATACATGAGAGGGAATCCCAAGCCCTTATAAATAAAGTATATGAGAGGGAATTTCAAATCCATAATAGTAGGGTACATGAGCGGCCATCTGATTCCCAATGTAAGATGGTACATGGGAGGACATCCCAATAATGATGTAGGTACATGGGTTATTATCCCCAGCCTAACATGTAATAATTGTCATGGTAGATATTAATGAACTAATATTTTTTATTCTTATAGGTATTTCCCAATTCCATTTATTATTTATCAGTTATTATCTCATGGATTATTCTCTTGATTCTATTATGATTCATGTCTCAGAATTGAAAATCGTTATCCCATTATTCTTTATTATGATCCTAATTATCAAGGCATGATATTATATTGTTTTTCTAATGGTATCATACCCATATTTCAATGTTATTCTTAAGAGACTTTTTTATTTACCCTTATTGAGCATCTAATGTAACCCTTTCAAATGTTTTCATTCCACTAGTAATGAATAATGATTTTATATAAGATTAAAAAATGGTAAGATCATTATGGAAAACATTGAAGATCTTTTAAAAAAAAATAGAATATTGTGTTCCATGTTTCCAAAGACAGGAAACTATTTTGGTCCTAGAGCATGTACTTTTGTAATGTGTTTAATAGTCATCTAAAATGATATATTATCAATGTATCTTAAGCCTTTATCTCTACAGAATACATATATATATATAAAATAATTTCTTTAATTTGGGATAATGTCCATGAAAACTTGTGCACACATGTCGTGGGGTGTGGAAAAAAATTTAAATTACTAAGTATATTATAACAGATAATCCTAGGTAGTCTCTGGAGGAGAAGTGCACACAAAATAATGTTTCCACTCTATAATGGTTTTATGAAAACAATTTGATTTATTTATATTGAATAAAGTGAGATAAAGAAGATGTTTTATTTTATTGATTAATAAAAGTATAAAGATAGTGAATGGAGTAGGTTTGGCTACACATAGTGTTGTGCTATCATGGTTTCCAAATTTTACACATTTTTCTTCCCCTAACTGGTAAGAGAGAAATTCATATAAAGAGTCATATATCTCCCTATTCTAGATTTTAATTATGATAATATTCCATTCCAATACCTTATATTACTCTATGCTTCTTTCTTGAATAATAACATTGTAGATGGTTTTCATGATTAATTATGGCAATCCGTGATTAGGAATAATGTTCCCTAAAAACCAATATTCCAACATACAATCATATACACGTACTAATGACCATGATGAATTCAACACACAACCCTAATTTGTTCCACCATATATAGAATCGAAATGGGTGGAAGGATATATGGACTATCGACCAAATAAATTACAATTAATAGAATCAAAACCTAATGCAACTGCATCCAGAATTTAAAAATGAATAAATAATTGAAAACAGATGCCTTAAAAAGAGGGTATTTTATTTAATTAAATAATTATAACTCATTAATTCAGATAGGTAAATCCTCCCCTTTCCCGATAACTCAACAAAACTACACCTCCCTATATGGGGAAGTCGAGACGATACAAGAGAGGGGATTCATTACAAAGTGATGAAAATAAAAGAAGATGAAATTAAGGAAATACATTTGTAGTAAGATGCTATCTAATTCTTATATCACTAATATATATTATCTTTAATACACCCTATCAACTTATTTATAGGTATTGAATAGGAATTGGGATGTCCTAACATGCCATTTAATGAGTTTCAGATCATAATAGGTCATCAACGGTTGAACATTTTACTCCTTAATGTTTATCCAAAAGTCACTATGTGGTACCCCATGGATTTTTTGAATCATTTAATATAGTATTCTAAAAAAAATCACATTTTTTTGGTCATATGGATTCAAAATATCATCTTCTTTCTCCAAATTTAGAAAACATTATTTCTCAATTACAAATCAATTTTATTCTACCCAAATGTTTCTGTAATATCTATTGAATTTTGAGAATCCATTTTCCAAATTATTGAATTTATAACTCATTGAAATTTATTGGGGAAATAATTCATTGATTTTTCTTTCAATTACCATTAAAATAGACTTAATGGGAGTTGAATATCCTGATATATAGTTTATTTACTTTAGTGATTTCTACGTGGTCATCTAGAATAAATTTTCCAATTGATTGATTTTTTAGGGATTTAGATTGTTGAATGATCTCTTAGTCCAGAAGAAATTTTTTTAGAAAAAACATCAAGGAATCATAAAAAAAAGAAACAAATTAATTTAATCAATTTTTAAAGTTAATTATTAAAATACCAAATTGATGAAATCTATTAAATTTCTAGAATAAAGAGATTTTCCAATTTATTACTAAAAACCATAAATAAAAAATTGTTTAAAATAAACTCAAATTAATAAATATGTAGGGTTTAAATATATGAAATTCATATGAAAAATGAGAAAATTATTATCTTGATCAATTCCCCCACATTTAAATCATGCTTTTACACAAGCATAAAATATCGACCTGGAATTCAAAGGATATCAATGTTACCAATATTCGTATTCCAAATTAATAAAATCAAACAATTATCAATATCAAATTAAATTTTGAAAAATATATATATAATATCAATTTTAGAAACACATTTTTAATGAAATAACAAATTCAATTTTTTTATTTCCCCTTTTAAAAATGATGAATTTATCCTTTCACTCATTTAAGTTCTTTAATTCATTATGATTAAACATTCCATGTCATGTTCTAAATATATTTGTAATATTTTCTCTCATCGATCATGAATAACATATGTAGGGTAATGATCATATCATTGAAACATGATCCTTATCCGTATTCTTGTAAATTAAGTACAACCCTCATTTTTTATAGAAATAATTAACATAAAATCATGAGGGCTTTCATTAAAGGTTTAAATGATGATGTGGGTTATGGATAGTAGGAATTTATGTTTGAAAATTAAGGCTAAAGGGCTAGGTTAATATTTTAAGTAAAATAAATTATTTCAAAAATAAATGTGTAATTAAATTTTCCAATTCTATGTTGCAACTCCCATTTCTCAAAAAGAAAAGAAAAGGTTATGAATTATGAAACCATAAGGAATGATGTGCACCTTCATGAACTTTTTTATATTTTTTAAAGTATATATATATATATATTGAGAATTTATTCTTATAACAGACCTCAAAACCGTCACCTAACCACATATGTTAAAAATATTCAGTCTAGTGATGGTTATTTTTTATTCTTATATGTCACATTACATTTCTTTTTCTATTTTAATTTTGATGATGGAAAACAATCTAGTACATCAAATGAATCAAAAACAATAATTATTCCCAAAATATATTCTACACATTTCTTCTATGTAATTTATTTCATCCCTTCCATCATTACTCACTTCACTCCCACAATTAATATTTAAAATATAATGAAAAATACTAGGAGTAGGGTAGGAATAGAAAAAAATGTCATGAAACAAGGATTATACCTATAATTGTCATTCATGGTATTTATGGGATAAATAAGTATTGATTTAAAGGATTTCATTTCATGATATGTGGTTTATCAAAATATTCCTCAATCATTTTAAATTTGTTTTTTGGTAGTCATAGCTTTGATATGTTTAAATTAATGTTCTAGTAGGTGGAATGTCCTAAGATCACTCACGAAATATGCTCAAGAATAAAATAGAAAGTATATGGTATAGAAATACATTTGGGAATGGGACTTATAACATTCAAAAATCACTCAGGACAAGATTAATAGTTAAAAATAATGCACATAAATTTTAGAAATTCTATGCCTGAAAAAATGGATAGGAAATTTTATTTACATGAATCTATCAATTCCCTCAAATCATTATTCCTCATCTAAGTATACTTTATTCTATTTATTAATCCAATTCATCATTTTAAACATTTAATTTCAATTTCATTGATATTTAAGACATGAAATCACTAGATTCCTATGAAACTCATGTTTCCTAGATAAGTCAAGTAAAGAATAAATCCATGTGTCGGCATGTAATTTTCATTGACTGTTCAAGAAATAATTTTAATCTAGATTATAAGTAATTAAATAGATATTGAATATGGAAGAAAAATCCATTTAGAAATGTTTATTCAGTCATGTGTTATAAGTCATTTTCCATCAATTATATTTTGTAGCACACTCACGAAATGTGTTCTATTCCATTAATTAATTTTTAAACATTAAATCATCTATATTAATGCGCCTGAAAAATGTGAATGAAAAAATTATATTTTAGGAATATTCAATCATTAAATAATTTGACTAAGGATAAGAGTGGTATACAAGAGAAATTGTGTCTTTCCTCTTATAAGATATCTTTTTAATTTTATTGGCCGACTCAAATTATTTAATTTTAAAAAAATCTTAACTATAAGATTTTCTCTCCCACACATAATTGATGTTGTTTCCTCAATGAATGTAAATATATTTCTTTATATAAGTATATCAAAATACTATTATTACATTTAATCAAGTGTAACAAAAATATTCAACCTGGTGGGTCTTTATTAGTAATTAGGGTGAAATAATGTGATCTCCTCCACTGGTTCTTGAGGTAATGTCAAATAGAACTTTTGCAGCCTCTACCAATTTATAGTGAACATTTTACTCCTATTTAATTATTTATCTTAAAAACACCTATGGGTTATATGTGATTATCAATAAAGAAACTATACAATCTAGAATTATGTTAACCTATAATTAGCTTATTCATATATTTGTATAATAGCACAAGAACTCTGAGTTTTTTATGTTTCATTATTGAATCATCTTTTCAATGTCCGTCCTTCTTTTCTATTTGTAGATCATTGAATTTTAAAATATTCTCTCTTGATTTTATGTAGCTCCTATAAATGAAATATTCTCTCTTTCCTAGATTTACCAAGGTCCACATTCATCTCTATTACCACCTTGTATGGTTTGTGATACAATTCTACAATAAGGTGGAAACTGTTAACATAAATCAATCTATAGGGGATCATCTGTATTGGTTTCTTTTAGGTTGTTCATGTCACCCATATGGTATCATCAATCTTTTTCCTCTGGTCCTCCATATTGGTTTTAATATTCTTTTCTATAATACAATTGAAATTACTATTGGAGACTTCTTCTTGGAAATTTGTTTGGGGATGGTATGGGGTCGATGTTTTATGATTTATCCCAGACATTCTCATCAATTAATAAATTAAACTATTTTATAAATTATTTCCCTGGTCACTAATGATTTCTCATGGCACTCCAAACCTACATAATCTGTTATCCCTGACAAAATCACAAACAACATTAGCATCATCCATTCTGGTTTCTTTTCCATCCAACCATTTTAAAACATAGTCTGAAACAAAAATAATATATGAATTTAAAAATGACATTTGGAATGATACCATGAAGTTTATACCCCATACTTCATAAATTTCAAAAAAAGTTATTTTTTTGGGGAAGTTCTTATCATTTTGAGAAATTACACGAAAACTATAATTTTTAACATCTTTTATAAAATTCATATGAATATTTGAATAATATGGGATAAAGATTTATAGATTCTAAAACTTTTATGGATAACATTTTTGGTATAAATTGGACCACATAAGAAAGTTTTAGATAGAATTTATACAGTGATTCAATTTCACTTCCTAGTAAGCATCTTTTTATGATTTGATAATTTAAAATTTTCATAGAAATGGGTCTTCTCAAATATAATGTCTTGACTAATATTTAATATTATTTTATTGATGAGATTTTATATGGGAGGGTACTGGATATGTAAACAAATAATTGATATTGTTAGTATATTGTGGTAATTCCCTAGTGATGATATAGTGATTTTCTACATGAATCTCATCATTAAATGTTTCATAGTTTGGAGTTTCTTCTTCAGTGGTTTTGGGTAGTCGAATTAGATGAATGACCACCAGATTTTTAGTTCCATTTTTATCTTTAATTTCCAAATATAGCACTTGTATGTTTAGAATCCATCTCAATTACCTTTTTTTCATCTTATTTTTAATTAAATACATTAGTGTTGTATGATTAGAAAAATGAAAAACATTTTTTTGCAAGAATATATGATAAGAATTTATCAGGTGAAATGATGATTGAAAGGAAATATTTATCAATTTTGGTGTAATTCACTTATGTGTAATCCCAGGTTCTTGATTCCTACGAGATGACTTGAGGCATTCTCTTAATTAATATTTATATGAAGACTCCCAATGCTTGGTTGGTTGAATCAAAAAGTTACTCAAAAGGGTACTCCCAATTCGGTGGATGAATTATTGGCTGAGTTATTAACATTTTATTCAATTCATGAAATGTAATACTATATGAATGATCAACATTAAAAACATTATCCTTTAGTATTTATCACATGATAGGGAGATAAATCATACAAAAATCCAAGATAGAATATTTTTTATAATACTTCATTTCAAAAAAAGGATCTAACATGTTGTATACAAGATAGATATGGAAATGAATTTGTAACATCACATTTTGATTTATAATCCTCAATCAATTTTTGTGAAATTATGGGTAACAACCTAGTCTATCTCCCAATAATGAAATTTTCCTCTTTGAGCCTAACCCAAATAGTTTTGTTTCTCCCTGGGTTCTAGCCCTCAGGCACCACTGAGGAAAAGGCCTCATGATGGGAGAGGTATCCACACCGCCTTATAAATGGGTGCTTCGTGTTCCTCCCCCTTCTATGTTGGATTTCCATACCCCCCCTAGAAGGGCCTAGCATCATCTTTGGAACAACAAATGGACACCGTCTCTGATACCATTTTTTAATAGCCCAGTCCAGCCCACAATAATTATATTTTCCGCTTTGAGACTTGCACGCACAATTTTGTTTCTCCCTGGGTTCTGGCCCCCATGCTCCCCCCAGGAAAAGGCCTCATGATGGGAGAGGTATCCACACCACCTTATAAAGGGGTGATTTGTTCTCCTCCTCCTTCTATTTTGTATTGACATAACCCTTAGTAACATCCCAATTCCGGAAGCCACCCTGAGGCGCCTGTTACCTGGTTGGTCAAATGGCCTCAAGTACATTTCCCCAAACTCCAGAGGCTGCCGACTAGCCATGAGGGCCTCTGGTGTGGTAGTGGGGTAACTACTCCCCCATTGTATGAGTAACACAGTAGAAGAGAAACAAATATACAACATTTGAAGCAGTAAATATACAACAACAATGAACAACAGATGTTTGAGATAAGACACAACCGGGGCACATATATATAAAAGGATGCATGGTACATATGTCTAGGAAAACCACCAAAAATTCACAATTATAAATATTATAGTACTAAACCATAGTATAATAGAAATAGATAGACATATCCTCTGCATCGTAAGCCTAAGCGTGGTCCCATTCTCTCCAGCTCCACAGCAAATCAAGCACCTGAAGTAGAAGGGTTCTTGCCCTTGTCTATACATGCATCAATATAATCTGTTTAGGCCCTAAAGCGTGGCCCAAACAGGTTGTGAGAAAAATCCTATTAGGCAGCCACCACATGATCTGTGCCTAAAAGTCAATGAATATATGGCAGGAAAAAGTGCAGAAAATAGTAAACAAGGAAGTACTCAACAGTAATAATCCACAGTTTCAAATATCAAGAAACAGCTAATCAAAGAATTTAATCTTAAACAGGTAACTCTCAAGGATGTACTCATATCCTATCTCCTATGGTCCTTTCTAGAAGACACAAGCAAGCTGCTAACAAATAGGTGACCCTCTGGGAAGTGCCAATAGCTTATCCCATCTAGTCATACCAATATGTACATAAAACTCTCTGGGCAACACACCCATTCTAACCCATCTGGTTCAACTTAAGCATAGAATCTATGAGGAATAACTCGCCATCAATTCCCCCTATAGTCTCGTATCGAATCTAAAGGTGCTCTAGGGAAGAACTTATGTCGCATTCCCTTTGTGGCCCATGTAGAGGAACTACAGACTCTCTGGGGAAGCACTCAATGTCAATTATCCATGTGGTCTCACATCGTAAATTATAAAGACACTCTATATAATCCCTTACGTCCATTCTCCCTATAGTCTATTACACCATATTATGATGGCCCTCTGTAAGGAAAACAAGTATAGCAATGTGTACCGGTCAATGTAAACCTCAAGAACTACATGGCTAGCAGTCAACAACATATCAGGATGTCAGATAAACATGATCACCCCATCCAAAAATACTAGGAATGGGAAACAAACCAAGAATCCTAACAGTATAAGAAGAACCAAATGGTCATAAATAGAACATTCATGGGAAACACCTCTAAATCATATCAATCAACCCGATTCACATATAAATAACCTCTACTCGCACACACCAACAAAGTAGGAAATTAACAGGGTTAAAATGGTAAACACCCAATACTCCATTCATGGGTATTGGCGATTTTTCCCATATAATTAAAAGACCTTAAACCGAATGTCACAACCCTCCTACCTCTTAGGGTTTGGCTAAATCGACCTCTTCTCCCAAACGCGCTCCAAACCGAGTGAATGCCTCCTCGAAACCACATCAAAAACTCTTCCCAAACATCAACAAGGGAAACCATTAACACAAAAAGGCAACCAAACCATAGATCTACATTAAACCCTTGTAGATTTAGAAAACAAAGAGAGTAAGAGGACTAACCCTAACCAAAACCTCAATGAACCAAAATTGGGACTTACCAGAGAAGAACTACCTTCGATCCGCTAAGACACCCCTTTGATTTTCCTCCAAAATGAGACAAGGTGATCCCCCAACAACTTAATATTTCAAATCCCACATGAGCCACATGTTAGAGGAAGAAAGGTGGAGGAATATGAAATATCGAGTGTCTCGAGACATAAAAAACCTAACTTTTAAGTGATTGCAATACCACCCCACTTGGTTTAAAAAACCGTGCGCCAACCGTGCGGTTTCCACTATATCACTCGGGGACATCGCATGGTTGGACCACATGGTCTGACAAACTGTGTACAACCTGTGTGGAGCCCACCATCAAAGATGCATTGTTTATTGGGAAGGCTGCATGGTTTGTTAAGACTGTGCGACAACCGTGCGCCAACTGTGCGCCCCTGTACAACCTCTCAAAAAAACAACTTTCACTCAAAAACTACCATAAAAGGAAATCATACCTAAAAAGAAGGTTAGGGTTCTTACAAGCTTCCCCCTTAAAGAAATTCGTCCCTTAATTTCCCTTGCATGGTGCAGAAGAAGAAACCCCGAACACCTCCGGCCACTAAGCTCGTACATCAGCTTCCCTCACTAATGTCCCATCTTGTACTTTCTCGTGCTGCCATAGCACTCGTACTAGAGGAACAGACCTACCATGGAGAACCTTTGTACTGAGATCAAAAATCCGAATAGGTTTCTCCTCGAACGACGCATCCAATTCGAGCTCAGCCTCCTCAAGTTGAAAGAAATGAGACAGGTCGGAAAAGTAGCATCGAATCTGTGAAAGGTGGAAGACGTCATGCATAGCCTGGTACCTCTAAGGAAACTGCAACTGATAGGCAATTGGCCTGACTCTCTACAACACCTCAAACGGCCCGACATACCTCGGCGAAAGCTTACCTTGTCTCCTAATCCTTTTGTACCCCATCTTCGGTGTGACACAAAGAAAAACGTGATCCCCGACCTCGAACTCTAGAGGTCGTCTCGACGGATCATCATTAAAGATCACTCGAGACTGTGTATCAGTCAACCTCTTCCGAATCAACTCTATCTCTTTGCTGGTCTCCGGAACAAGACGAGGTCCCAACAAATCTGCCTCTCCAACCTCCACCCAACATAAGGGTGATCGGCATGGTCTACCGTAGAAATCCTCATAAGGTGTCATCTGTATAGTTTCTTTAAAACTATTATTTTAGGAAAACTCCACAAGAGGTATATGCCTCTCCAAAGAACCTAAAAAATATAGAATGCATGCTCGGAGCATGTCTTCAAGCACCTGAATCCTGCATTCAGACTGGCTATTTGTATGGGGATGGTAAGTTGTACTCAAAGTTCCTATGTACCCAACCCCTTCTGAAACCACTTCCATAACTGAGAAGTAAAATGTGCATCCCTATCTGAAACGATGGTGTGTGGAACTCCATACATAAGTACAATCTTACTGATGTACAACCGTCCCATCTCATAAACACTGAAGGCCTCCTTGATCGGAAAGAAGTGAGCGACCTTTGTAAGTCTGTCAATGAAAACCCAAACTGCATCATTCCCTTGACGTGACCTCAGTAACCCTATCATGAAATCCATCATGACATCATTCCACTTCCATTTGGGAAAGGGTAACTACTATAAATGTCTTTCTCGCTGCTGATTCTCTGCCTTCTCCTACTGACAGGTGGAACATCTGATGAAAAATCCAACAACATCCTTCTTCTTGCCTAGCCACCAATAATTACTGTGTAGATCACGATTAATCTTGGTGACACCAAGATGAACTGCCCAAACTGAGTAATGAAATTCCTCAATCAGCACCTCATATATGTCATCTGGAACCCCTATGCTCCCCTAGAAACGCAAGATTTCATCCTCAGCTATGGTCCATCAAGGAATAGGTTCCTCTCCTTCACACATTCCCATAGGACTAGGCCTTCAGAATCAAATTGTTGTCTCATTCGTACTCGATGAAGAAGGGTAGAGGTAACAGCTACATATGAAACGAATGTTTTCCCCTGTTTATCGTGCACCACCAAATGAATCATAGAGAACAGGGCCATAATTTTCCAATCACTAATAGCCTCCTGAACTACCTATATCTGAGTCCACTTGCTCAACACATCAGCCACTGTGTTTCCTTCCCCAGGCGTATGTGCAAGATCTAAGTCAAAAGACTGAAGGTTCTCAACCCACCTTCGCTATCTCAAATTCAGATAGTGCTGAAGGAATATATACTTAAGACTTTTGTGGTCAGTGAAAACCACAAAATTCTCTCCCAGAAGTTCATGTCACCAACATCGTAAGGCATGATCAATTACCGCCAGCTCTATATCATGCATCGGGTAGTTTGTCTCATGTGGGCTCAACAGCCGAGACCCACACGCAATGACTACTTCTCCCTGCATAAGCAAACCTCCTAGCCCGATACCTAAAGCATCACAATAACCAATATTTCACTTACCTGGATCCAAAAATACTAGTATCAGTGTTGAAGTAGACCTTCATTTCCACTCTTGAAAGGATAAATCACAAGAATATGACCATATGAACATCAAACCCTTCTTAGTCAGACCCATCAGCAGTGCTGCTAAGCGTGAAAAGTCCAGAATGAATGTCTGTAGTATCCATCCAGCCCTAGAAAACTCCGCACCTTAAAGAAGTTCTTTGGATGCTCCCTGGAAACTATATCTCTCACATTCATTGGGTCTACTGATACATTTTTCTCTGAGATAACATGACCCATTTAGTGAATTTGGTCCATCCAAAAGTGGTATTTTGAAATCATAGCATATAACTGATGCTCTCTTAGTGTACTCAAAACGATCTCAAGGTGTTTTATCATTGTTGTGTCGAGTGTGAGAGTACAACAAGATATCGTCCACAAAAACAACCATGAAGGAATCCAAGTATGGATGGAACACTCGGTTCATCAGTGCCATGAAAAATGAAGGTTCGTTCGTGAGACCGAAAGACATAACCAAATTCTCAAGTAGACCCTACCTACTCTGGAAGGATGTAAGAGGTATATTAGATGGTTTAACTCACAATTGATGACGAGTGGATCTCGATTCTATCTTCAAGATCACCTGGTCTCCTCAATGATGATCAAAGAGATCATTAATACTGTGAAAAGGATATTGGTTCTTGACCATCAACTAGTTCAACTTCGATAATCCACACAAATTATGAAGGTATCGTCTACCTTCCTTGCAAACAGGATAGGTGAACCCTAAGGAGAAGTACTGGGTCGGATGAAACCCTTTTACTGCAACTCCTCCAACTGCTTATTGAGCTCCTGCATCCCTGGTGTAGCTATCCTATATTGAGGAATAGACACTGGTACCTCTCTTGGCACATGCTCAATCATAAACATCACCTCACACTCCGGAGGAAAACCTGAAAATTCCTCTTGAAAGACATCCCTGAAACGATCCACCACTAGAGGGAATTCCATCTGTGAAGTCCCCTAGTCATCTAGATATAGACTAGCAATCTGGGTTGTAACTCATCCTATCCCATGATGCACTGGACTCGCTCTGCTCACATAGACATTGCATTTTCCATTATAAAGAAAAGGTCCACCCTGGGGTGATTTGAAACTCACCCATCTGTGGTAGCAGTCGAAGACTGCTTGGAAGGAAACTAGCTAGTCCATTCTAAGAATGACATCATAGTCTGTGATCTCTAGGACATAGAGATACCATAAGAAGTGACACGCACCAACCGCTAGAGGGAACTCCTTGCACTGTCATACACTAGCCATTCTAGTGCCCAATGAAGTGTCTAGTGTAAAACTATTAATAGAAGAAAAGATGCAGAGCCCAAGGCTCTCTAAAATAGAAACAAAGATAAATCTATGGGATGAACCTATATTGTAAAGGGATGAAGATAAAACTACGGATACTAAGATCTTACTTCGAACTCTAGAGGGTTCGGGATCTTGGTCCTGCTTGGTCTGCACCACTGCAAAAGTCTGGCTTATGCCACGGCCCTATGACCCTTCCTGAACACTCGGAGCTGATCCACACTGTTGTCATTGAAAGAATGGTGACTAACCACCATGACCACAGCCTCCACCTCGGCCTGAACGGATGGAAGAACTACAGTTCCCAGATTGGTGAGAAATCAGCGGTACTGCTCCAGAACATGGAATCATAAAAGAATCCTTATCACCAGCTGCTAGTGAGAATACCTGATAGAAATTCTGAAGGTGACCCATCTTGCTGCAAGATCGACACTCTACTGGGTCTCTCTGGCACTAAGGCCTCGTATTCCCACTTCTCCCACACTGGTAGCACAACACTTGGATACAAAAAGATGTATCCAGCCTACTCGGATCTCCCTGTGTAGTCTCCCTGCGGCGCTTCCAGCCATTATATAGTGAAGCACTAACTCTGGATGTCGAGCTGCCCTGGCTCACAACTCTATATTCCCTCAAATTATGCTCTGTGATCAGTACTAGGTAGACGATATAAGTGATGAAAGTCAACCTGAATATATTCACCTGAGAGAGGAGGCCTTGTTTGAGGCCATCCTCGAACTTCCTTTCCAAGAATCACCCACCTCTTATTAGGAAGGGTCTGAAACGCTGAATCTCGGTGAAGCGAGAAGAATAATCCATAACAGAAAGAGTACCCTTCTCCAGACTCATAAACTCTCAGGATCGATCGACACTCATGGTATTTGGATAGAAGAAGTCAAAGTAGATGCATTGAAACTCATCCCACATCAAAACCTGCTAGCATCCCACATGTGAGATCACATTCCACCACCTCTTGGCGGAGTCCCGAAGCATATATTTAGCGAGCTTGACCCTCCTCTCTAGAGACATCACCATATGCTAAATGAACTTCACCATGGCTTCTAGCCATGACTCTGCAGCCTGTGGTCCCCCATCCCCTGAGAAAGTGGGAGGATGTTGCTACTAAATGACCGATGTCATATCTACCATAGATGGGGTAGGAGGCGGTGCTCCATGAAAGGACTACTTCATCATCATAATGCCTTCCATGAACTATGAATATGCACTTGGGTTCAGTATAACTAATGGTGCCAACACTATCACAATAGGAGGATCTGCAGGAAGTCCCTAATCAGCCATATCCGGTGTCTGATAACCACCTTATGGCTAGTGTATAACCAGAGGACGCCTCGGTGGAATGACTCTACACAGTCAACACAAACCATAGATCAATATTAACAGGGACATAAACAAGGGTGTGTAAGGGGGGATAAGAGAAAAAAGTCAATCATATTTTACAAAACATGACAACACGGCATGTATAAACCCTACACGACATATTCCCTTAAGTCATTCACATGGCCGTGTACTTTTTCCATCCTAGGTCATTTAACACCCCAAGCACACAACGGGTTGTCTTAACACATGGCGTGTACTTGAATCCCCTTTCCCTATCTGAGTCCTTCTACACAGTTAAGCCCCACGACTCTCCTAATACAAAACTACACGGTGTGTACTCTGGTATTTTCCAGACATTTAGCCTTAGAAACTACTGTGGGATTAAGACAAACACTGAAACGAACGTTGAAAGTAACAAATTCAGATGTGTGGAATCCTATACTCACGGCGAATCAATATTGGTATTTTATACATGTTATAGCATGGTAAACAAGTATATGATCCTCCAAATTCCGGTCCATGAGGTCCCATAACACCTCAAGAACAAAATTTTGGCGTTCAATTAATCAAAAACATACAAAACAATACCATATCAAATAGAAGGTATTTTTTTCAAGTCACCAATCACCACATCATTCATATTCCTCACAACATATATCCCAACAAAATGAAATTGCTAATGTACCATAAATGGCATGGAAAGAATGCAAGACATTTGATTTCTAACAAGTGCCTATATGATTCATGAGATAGCATACCCTCATCTCATCATGTTGCAACATAAATAGAACCTCAATAACATCAACTGTAATAGCACAAAACATGTGAATCACCCAATGGTGAAATCAAATAAACTATAAAATTTCAAACCCGAAAAATTACAATAAACTAGGTAGATTGGAATTTCCCTATACATGGGTTAGATACTCTGAGGAACAGCTTATTACCAAGTACCTGTTCCATCATATCTCTAGCTAAAGTCTCCAAAAAGTAAGTCAAGAGAAAAGAATTCATCTGATACCACTTTGCAATGTCCCGGTTCTGGAAGCCACCTAGATGCGCCCCATACCAGGTTGGTCACATGGCCTCGAGCACTTTTTACCGAATGCCAGAGGCTGCCGTCTAGCAGCGAGGGCCATGGGTGTGATAGTGGGGAAACTATCCCCTAATTGTCAGAGTAACCCAACAGAATAGAAACAAATATACAATAGCGGAATCAGTAAATATCCAACAACAGTAAACAATAGAAGTATGAGATAAGAAACAATTGGATCACATATATATAAAATGATTCTTGGTACATATGTCTATGAAAATAGCCAAAAAAGTCACAGTGCTGAATACAACCAATACTAATCCAATGTAAAAAAGAAATAGATAAGGATCTCCTCGGCATCGCATGCCTAATCTTTGTCCCATGCTCTCCAGCTCCACAGCAAATCACATACCTGAAGTAGAAGGGTTCTTTCCCTTATCTTTACATGCAACAATATAATCTGTTTGGTCCCGAATGCATAGCCTAAATAGGGTGTGAGATGAATACCAGTAGGAAACCACCACAAGATTTATGCCTAATAGTTAGTGAATATATGGCCGATAAAAGTGCAGAAAATAGTAAACAAGGATGTTTTCAAAAGTAACAATCAACAGTTTCAAATATCAAGAAGCAGCTGATCAAAGCAGATAACCTCAAACAGGTAACCCTTTTGGAAGTACTCATTGCCTATCCCATATAGTCCTACCTAGTAGATACATGAAATAATCTAACAAACAAGAAACCCTCTTGGATGTTCCCACAACCTATCCCCTCAGGTCCTACCTATCAAGTACAATCAACCCTCTAGGCAGAACACTCAGTTTATCCCCTCTTTTTTAGCTTAAGCATGGACTCTCTAAGGAATCACTCGCTATCAGTTCCCCCTATAGTCTCGTATTGTATCTAAAGGTGCTCTAGGGAAGAACTTATGCCACATTCCCTTTGTAGCATGCGTCGAGGTACTACAGACTCTCTAGAGAAGCACTCAACATCAATTCCCCATGTGGTCTCTCATCATAAATTATAAATGCTCTTTGGATAATCCCTTACATCCATTTTGTCTATGGTCTATTACACCAGGGTCTCACGACCCTCTGTAGGGAAATCATGTATAGAAACGTGTATTGGTCAAAGTAAAACTCAAAAACTACTTGACTAGTAGTCTACAACATATCACAATGTCATATAAACAAGATCACTCCATCCTACAATACTAGGCATGGGAAACAAAAAATGAATCCAAACAGGCCAAGAAGAACAAAACAGTCATAAACAGAATATGCATGGGAACACCTCCAAAGCATAGAAATCAACCCTATTCACATAAAAATAACCTCTACTCGCACACACCAACAAAGCAGGCAATTAAAAATGATAAAAAGATAAACACCCAATACCTCATTCATGGGTAATTGAGATTTTGAACATACAATTCAAAGACCATAATCCAAAAAGCACCAACCACCTACCTTTTTGGGTTTGGAAAAATCAACCTCTTTACCCAAACATGATCCAAACCAGGTGAACACCTCCTCAAAAAACACATCAAAAACTCTTCCCTAACATCAAAAATGTCCTTTAACACACAAGGACTACACAATCCTAGATCTACATGAAACCCTTGTAGATCTAGGAAACTAAGAGAAGAAGTTGTCTAACCCTAACCAAAACCAAACAGAACCAAAATAAGAAGTTACCCGAGGAGAACCGCCTTAGATTCGCCAAGAATCCCCTTTGATTTTACTCAAAAACATGAAAAGGAGATCCCCTAACCTTTGAAAATCGCAAATCCCACATGAGCCACGAGTAGGAGGAGGAAAGTTAGAGGAATCGAAATCCTCAGTGGCCCAGGACTGAAAAACCCTCATGTTAAGTGACTGCATGGCTACCCCGCACGGTTTGAAAAACCATGCGCCAACCGTGCGGTTTCTATTGTCTCACCTTGGGACATCTCAAGCTTTTCTCACCCGGTTGGACAAACCATGTGTTTCCCATGTAGATCCCACTTTCAAGGGTGCACGGTTTCCTGGGCTGGCAGAACGGTTTGTTCAGACAGTGTGTCAACCATGCGCCAACCGTGCGCCCCTCCACAACCTCTCGAAAGACATTTTTTTCTCAAAAACTACGAGAAAAAGAAATCATACTTGAAAAGAATGTCTGGGTTCTTACATTATGTTCCCCAATACTATTCCATATTCAAATATTAAATGGTATTTTTTTTAAATTTAATACTAGATTATTTTCAATGCATGCTTTCAATACATTTTAAATTTCCTACAAAATCATCAAATGAAATACAAAAAACTATGAAATCATTAAGAAATTAATCCAAGGAATCCGCAATATGGTCTGAGAAATTACTCATCACACACCTTTGAAATGTAACTGGGAAGTTTAATATCCCAAAATATTTATTTTTTTTGGTAAATGGTAAAAAATGATAGATGAAGTCCATATATTTCTAGTATTCTAGTGTTTTTGGTACCTATAAGTATCTTGCAAATGCATCTAAAAAATGTAATGATTTTTCTATATAAATTTCTAGAATATAATCGATTAAAGAAATGCGAAGTTGGTATTTTATGGTAATTTGATTTAGCATATTGTAATATATACATTCTATCAAGTTGTTTTGTACTCTAATGGAGATCCGGTCATTTCATTAATTTTTAATAGTGGTCGGGACAATTTTAATTATGAATACATTAATTGGGATAACCCAATGAGAATTTGAGATTTCATAAATGATGTCAGCTACTAGAAATTTCTCTATCTCTTACTTAAAAACATCCATGATGGTGGGATTGAGTCTTCTATGAGGATGACTATCTTATTTGTAATCATCTTCTAAATTTATTCTATAAGATAAACCATGATATTTATTACAAGTAAATCACCTTAACTCCATCCCAAAGCATTGACATTTATATTGAGAAGTTAAATCAGATTTTGTTCTTTTGAATGGGATAGGTTATTAGAAATGATTACTGAAAATTTCCTACTTCCATTAGGTAAGAATACATAAAATCACATATAAATAGACTTTGTTCCATAGATAGGGGTTTTTCAAGGGATGATGTTGACTTTAGGTTTCCTAGTTATAACACTATATTGTACAGTAACATCTCATTCTTTTTAATAAATCATCTAAAAATTTATATTTTAACTCTTCCCTTAACATGACATCAGTATATTTAGATTCATGGGAATTGGAATATTCAAATGAAATGTGTTCTTCAAATTATAAGAATTTCTAAAGAATACAAAAATAATCAATTGGATATATACCCTCTTCACAGGATATCACATAAAGTGAGTGATTCCTGGAATGTTGTTTCATCATATCATGAATGTTGTAGTGTATTGTTCTATCCACAAGATCCATTGTGAGTGTTTCTTCATAGAGAATGATGAAAGTCCATGATATATTTTAGATGGGTTTTACCATGATGAATTGAGATTGGCATGGTGCTGAGAAATCTTCCAGGGTAATGCAATGAAAGTTTTTTGTATAGATCAATCCTCTTACTCTCAGGTGTATATCATCTACAACTCCAGCTTGGAAAAGGGTGAATATTTTTTCTAATTACACCTCCCCTCAAGATGCTTTTAGATCTCCGATCTACAAGGATGAAAATATTTAAGGAGGCATAAAATTTATTGAATCTACCATATCACGTAGTTTATTAGTAAAATTTGATGATCTAATAGCGTAGGGAATAGAGAATGTCCCTAGATCTTGATATTTTATCATATCAGTGTTGTGATCAGTGCTTAGATGCTTCTTCGTAAGTTTATTTTAATTGTTCTATCCATATTCTTTCTTTTAGTTCTTAACACCTTTATAAATTATCTATAAGTAGGTATTTTTCAGATTTCCTCTATTAGTGGGATGGTAATATCAACATTCTGTAGGGTTTTCAGATTTTTCCAATTGATTCCATTCCTCATTACTATTATTTAACTCAACTTATTTAGATAGGAATGGTTCTTGTATATCCTTTTTATCCCTTATTTTTTTTTGTAAAATGTGATTTTGGCATTTATTTACTGAACCTGGTTTTTTCTCTGTTGTTGTTAAGGTATCATTCTTTAGGATGGATGGGATGAGCTTTCGATGTTCTCTAAAAAATCACAACCCTTACATTGATCATGTGGTGTTAGCTCATTCCCACTTTGTTTTGTCATTTCAAATACATTTGGATCTAGATTTTGAACTATTTAGGATTGGATTCTTCCTTGGTTCTTTGTTATAACATCTATAAGTCATGAAAAATGATTAGTTAGTTTATCGATTTTATCTTCCATTCCAAAAAAAATTTCCTTAAACTACTCTTCTTAAGTTTCTAGTTCACTTGTGGAAGGTTGGTCATAATTATTTCACTATAAAGATGGCTATTGAAAAGTTTCTTTTACTGGAAGCTATACATGTATTATTATTAGAATGGTTCATAGTTCTAATATTATCATTTAAAATGTTTCCTGGATTGGTACAATTGAAATACATATCATGGTTGGTTGTGGGTTTGTTGTGGATGTTATGAATTGAATTTATTTTGATGATAGGTACCATCAGAGCACGCACATCTGGAAATTGATCAATGTAATCATAAGTCGAAGGGAATAATCCATATACTTGATTCAGGACTTGTTTTTCCTTTACGTGGTTCATAAATATTTTTCTCATAACAATGGTTTATCTTTACATGTTACTTCATGTAAGGTTGTGGAATAATCAAAAATCCTTACCTCATGGATGAATCTGGTGATCATTCCTATAGTTCCAAATTTATATGAGTTTTCTTAAATATTTTCAATAAAACCTCTAGGATCCATTGGTTACTTTTCAATAAGGGATCATTGAAATGACTCATACGAATTGTTGTGATCATTTTCAAGAAATCCTTGAAATAAGAAAACAAGGATAGGATTTTCTCCCATAGTTTGATGGGGCAGTTGGTATAAGGATCCAAAATCAATCCATGTACTCATATGGTGTCTCACCGGTTGATTGGAAAATAGAGTATATCACTTTTTTAATGGACTTGCTTCTGGATGTGGTTAAAACACAATTCAAGATGCATATTTGAAGATCTTCCCAATCATGGACCTCTCCTACTTATATATTATACAATCATTTCTTTTCCTCTCCCTCAAGTGAAGAGGGGAGTAACTACCACTTTACCACAACTCCTTAGGGTCTCCAAATATAGTATACGTTTATAAATTTTAGAATATGTATATTGGGCTTATCCCTAAAAGAACAAGGAATTTTGGAAGAATTTTAATCTCATTAATGTGATATTCAAAATAATTTTCTAATGAGTGGATAACAAGTTGATTTTATTGGATAGAGAATTATGTTTCAAAGAGATAATGCATAGTTTGGGTCAGACTGCCAGCCATTATTGTACATTCATTGTGAATAATGAATGTGTCAGTTTAATCTGTATGATATATTTCATTAAACTGTACTTTCTTTTTTTTCTAAATTGGGTTATTTTACATTCAATTTCAAGATCAAATTAATTTAAATGGTTATTGGAACTATGGGTAAATCAAAAGAAAAAATTTGTGTTTTGAGGAACTACATCCCATGAAAGAACACCATGTTTGACTCATACCTATCGTTGGTCATGGAAAAAATATTTAAATTTACTATGTATAATATATAAGTTAATATAATGGTATTATCTGTAATATAAATTCACAAAAAATAACGTTTTCACTCTTTATTGGTTTTTTGAAAAAAAATGGTTTTAATTAAAGTTGATTAAACTGAGTGTTTGATTTGATTGTTTTAAAATGAGTGATAATAACAGTGACTAGAGCATGTTTGGCCAAAATTATTGATGTGATATAATGTTATCCAAAATTTACCCATTTTTATTCTACTCGCTTTTAAGAGTTATATTTATCTACCAAATACTCTCTCCACTTGGAAGGATGTTTATGATGATTATATTCATATTTAAAAACTCCTATTATTCTACCCACTTTCTAGTATACGTAGCGTTGTAGCAGGTTTTCTTGATTAATTTGGTTTATCCATGGTCAAGAATTATTGTTCCCTAATAAAAGAATATTCCAACATACATTCATACACACATGTTGAGAACTTTCGAGTAATCACCACAAAACCCTAATATGTTCAAGAATTTATAGGAAAAAAATTGGGTGGAGGTAGATATATATTATTATCCAAAGTAATTAAAATTATCAGAATCGAAATCCCACACAACCACTTTGGGAATTTAAAATTGAATTCATAATTGAAAATAGATATTGGTAATGGAAAAAAATATTTAAATAACCTATGTATAGTATAGGATTTAATCCTATATATTATCCTGAATAAGAGTGCACAAAAAACAAGGTATTTAATTTTTATTCATTTTTTAAAAACAGTTAGTTTTAATTAAATTTTAATAATGTTAGAGAGAGAAGTAATTTGATTTGATTGGTTTAAAATGAATATGAAAGATAGTGATCACAGTGGGTTTGTAAAGACAGAGTATTATGCTATCATGGATTCTAAATTTTACCTATTGTTCTTCTACTAACTGGTAAGAGAGAAATTCATCTACTGAGTCATATCTCCCCATTGTTCAAATGGTCATAATAAGAATATTCTTATCCAAAACCTTAGATTAGTTCACCATACTTCCAGTGTGTGTTGCATTTTTGATGGTTTTCATTATTAATTATGGAAATTCAAAATCAAGAATTATTATTTCCATGTAAAACAATATTCCAACATATTATCATATACACATCCTGATGACCATCGAGCACTCACCACCCAAACCTAATTTATTCCACTATATACATAAATGAATTAGGTGTAGGGTGTTCGGGGTTATCCAATAAAGAAATTAAAATTAAAAGAATAAAAACATAATGAAACCATATCTACTACTTAAAATAGATTTAAAAATTAAAACCATATACTAAAAGAAAAACGAAGTTTATAAAATTTAATCACAATAACTCATGAAAATCACATAGGTCTAGCCTCCCCCTTTCCAAAAAAGTAAAAAAACTACCCCTCTATGGTTTTGGAAGTAGAGATGACATGTGAGATCGGATACATGACATAGTAATGAAAATAAAAGAACAAGAAAGAAGAGAAATGAATCTCTAGGTGGTATTCATTCAATTATTACCTCACTGGTCAATCTTCTCTTCAATCCACCCCTATAATCTTATTTACAGGTTTTTAAGCAACCTTGAGCTATCATTGAAATCCATTAAATGAGTTTTGGGTCATAATTGGTCATCAACAGTTGAATATTTGAGTCCAAAATGATTCTTCAAATATTTCTATGTGGAATACCCTCTTTTTGGCCAAATCATCGAATATTGTCTTCTATAATGTTTTTCTAAAATATTTCAGGATTTTTTCATCAACATTTCACCTTTATTGTACACATTTAGGAAATTTTATTTCTTTATTACTCATAAATTTTATTCAATCAAAATTTTTGAAAAATATTAATTGAATGTTGATCTTATATTGTTCACCTTAATGAGTTCATAACTTCTTAAAATTTGTTGGGGAAACTATTATTTCAATTATCTATCAATTATTGCAAGAATCACATTAGTTAATGTTATTTATTCTAATATATGATTTATTTAGTGAGGTGGGTTCTATGTGGTCATTCAAAATAATTTTTAAAATTGAATAATTTTTTCTGTCTTTATATAGCCTAATGAGCATCCAATTCAGAAGAAAAAGTACTAACCCACACATCAATGGACCATAAAAAATTATCCCATTAATTTTATTGATATTTTAAATGTTTTTCTTAAAATACCAATGTGATGAAAATGTATCAAATTTTAAGAATAATATTTTTCCAATTTTAGCTGAAAATAGCACATAAATCCAAAATGGTTGTATATAATCTCAAATTGATAAATTTGGAGGGTTTCAATAATATTAATACCTAAAAAATTGAGTAAAATATTATCTCACTCTTCTAAAGTTGTGGACTATGTCCCATAGTGGACTGTGTTCACACCACAATCCTAGAAACATAGTGGCAAAAGTCCTATAATGGAATGGGTTTACTCCCCATTCCTATAAATACTGTTTAGAATACCCATAGTGGATTGGGTTGACTCCCAATTCCCAAAAACCATGTGTAAAGACTCATATGAGAATATGATTCATTCCCCATTCCCTATCTTTTTATCTCATGAGATATTAATATTTACCCAATATCATGTAGTTATATATTTTTTTAGGCCCACACATCAGAGAAAAAACCATTAATTAATGTTCTGCAATATCACAAAAACATATATCATTTCACCTTGTCTTATCTAAATGATGGTAAAGAAATCAATTTCATAAAAAAAACTTTAAAATAATTATATTTATCCATCTAGATAAACATTTTTTATTGTATCATATGATCATATCCAAAACAAAAAAATTAAAATCCCTAAATAATATTGATATATTTGAATCATTATTATATAATATAATTAAAAAAAATCATTAAAAAACAATAAGAAATATCCTGTATTAACATAAAAAAATATTCACATGAAAATGGGAATATAAGTTTCTTTAAAAACCATAGGTAAATTTAATGTAAGAGTAACAATGAATATCAGTCATGGTGGCCGGAAAATGTGGTTGATCCTAGATTGCAAATGATAATTTTTATTAATTTTTAATAATTAAAAAATTGAGTCAAATGGAACATATATAAAAATATCACTTTTAATCATTTATATTTAAATAAAATTTTTGTAGAGAATTTACATACTCAATCATTTATTAGTAAATAGTAACATCTATAACTTTTTTAAGAACTTGGATTAGGAAGAAGGTGATTTCTAGCCTAAAAGGAAAAATCTGATCATTTTTTATTGAAATAATTATTTCATACATTTTGAGCACCATGAAGTGATAAAGTGGAAACCCTATTAAAAGAAAAAAAAAACGTGTGGATAATAAAATTTATGGGGTTATTAATATAAATAAGATAAAAATTTTGACAACTAAATTTAAAATATAATCAATCCTGATAAAAAGTAACCCTATAACATTAACACCAATAACTTATGTAATATTAAAAAAATCACATTAATTATTAATGTTTATATGAATTATTAGTTCAAAAATAATTATAGGAAAATAATTATAAAATAAATTATTATTAATTACATATAAAATATTGATGAAATAAGGTGGTGAATAAAGAACATATGCCAGTGAAGGGAAATTAAGATGAATAAACCCTTATCCAATGTTCTAACATACTTCATATGCACTATAACAACTTATACAATAAATTTTTACTTATTTAATATATCCCCAATATCCATGTATATAATTATATTTTTATATATAAATTATTTTTAATTTATAACCACCAACTTATTAATATAAATTCGTTAAATTCGTTATTTTTTTACTGTTTTATATTCAATGCATGTTTCCATTTGATAGTTATAGTCTATGATAATTGAAATAGTTTCAAAATATTAATCATGTAATTAAAATCATATCAATTTTTAAAATACACCTTTCAACAATCCCTATAACGAGGTGTTAAAAGATGTATTATATCAGTTCAAAGAGGTTGTAGTCCACAAACACACATTAGTGATGATTAAATGTTTTCAATAGATTTAATTAAATAGTTTTAAATAATAATTTAATATTAATAAGTCATAAATAAATCATATATATCATGTATATTCATTAAATACATCTATATAAACATCACTGATAGGTGGTAATGAAAAATTAATTGCATCACTTCAATAAGAAAATGGTCAAAATATATGCATAAACGACACATTTATTTTCCATTATATTAAATGGATATAGATAGTGGTTATAGAATAAAAAAAAATAAAACATTAAATATATTAAATATATTTAATTAATTATTTTAAAATGTTATAAATTATTTTGGGGATGTTTATAGAAGAAACAAACCTAATCTAGATCATTAAATTCAATTGCCTCTCCATTGTCTAATACCGTAAAATTTCATCAATGAGTTTTTTGGTAAAACCAAAACCTATATAGTATAGATAAGGGTGATTTGAAGTTATTTTAAGAGTCATTGGTCGTTATATGGAGATCAGGTGGTGTGAAGAATTGAAAAAAAAAGATTGGAACTTTTATAATATAAGGAATTCACACCATTATAAATAATTTTAAATTTAACATAAGATAAATTCATTTTCCAAGGAATATGGAACCGAATGGAAAAAATATCCAAATTTTGTGAATTTAATTTATTAATCCACAACTAAAATCTACTTAAGACAATTTGACTGATAACTGAGGCCTTATTTTTTAGTAGAGGCATCTTCATAAACCATTTATCCATTAATATTGTAATGATATTTTTACCATGATGAATATTAATTTTTCATAAAAATTGTTTAGGATATAAAATCTAATCCCAAACACTATAGTTTATTGGACATTATCATATGAAATTGACTAGAATAGTTTTTTGTAAGAATAAAAAATAAATTTCATTAAAAATAGTGGGGCATGGGAATATAAATTTAACATAATAGTTTAAAAGATTTTTTACTCATTAAATACATATTTGGATGAACAAAAGGTTTCATGTATTTTTCATCCATTCATAAATAATTATAATGTCATTAGTTTTATAGTATTTGTAAAAATTATATTTCTTACTATTGACATCGAAATCATCCATTTTAAAAAAAGGAAAAAATGTTATCCTATGAAAATTTTGAAATGATAAATTAAAAAAAATGAAGTTTATTATTTCTAATTAAAATTATAATGTTAAAATTTTAGATTATAAATAAAACACATTCAATAAATTATAAAAAATTTATTTTAAGTCATTTTTATATGTAAATAATTTATGTTGTACTTATTATAATTACTTAATTGTGTTTGTGAATAATTTTTTATTTAATTCTATTTTGATATATTTACTTTTTTATTGTAATAAGGAATTGTTAACTTTTGTTTGGAATTTCATGAATATTAAGATATCAATAAATAAAATTTATTAAATAGAAATATATTCTAAAATATTATGGTATTACACTATAACCATTATAACAATTTCACTCATCAAGTAATGTTCAATTAGATAAACAATGATGAAACTTATAATCAATACAACCTTAGGTTACCAAATAGGATACTCAAATCTAGGGTTCCATAATAAGATAGTGACATGTTAAGTGGTCTTGTTCCACATCCCTTAGTCTCTTCAATATCGAGTCACAACTAGTTGTTTCTAGGAATAAATTAGATGTTCTAGTCATAGAACCTCTATTATATGTGCATCTGATGGATCATGTATGTAACTACTTAAAAAAGATTGATGGAAACCATAGTGAACATGGGAGAGGTTTTCTGGAACTAACCAGTGATAATATAACATCACTATATCATCAAGAATCTCAAAGTGAATAATATTGCTATGGATTAGCCTTCCCTTCTTTCCAAATCTCATAACCATCTTCCAATTATATACTTGAATTAATACTGTATTACTATCAATTAACTCTTCATCTCTTGGTCAATTATATGAATAAATATTCAGTTAATTATGATCTTTATTCATACATTGCTAAAATGGATTTCACTATCTCTTCTATTACATATTCTAGTTTATGAATTAAATAATTCTTTCTATGACTTCATTATAACATTATGGATTTTTATTATTATTTACAATATTTAATTCCTAAATAGGTATCTAAATATTCAATTCAAAACTATTTTTGAATGAATATATGACTACATAATGGTTTTTATTATTATCACCTTTGAATTATAAAGATATATATATCTCTGTATATATTATAGGGTTTTAATGCTTCGCTCAGTCTTACAATCAATATGAGGATTATATGCAGTGATAATGTTCATATCAATATTCATCACATGATATATATTTTTCTTGAACAATAAGTAATATCTTGGAACCTGATCAGATATAATTCCTAGCAGTACTCTAATAAATCTTACCACCTCCTGGATATATATCTTAAAAGGATAACCAAGTGAGAAATATTCTATGATAGTAAATAAATGAACTAACTTCATATGATGGTCCACTACAATCCAAATGGTTGTATGTCCCTTTGATTTATTTCAGATTCCAATGAAAAAAATCCACAATTATGATTTACCATTTATATATAATTTATGGGAAATGGTTACTCAACCCCTTGGACAAAAAATATTCAAATTTATCTTCCTAACAACCTAGGAATCATTATATATACATCACAATCTCCCACTTCATATTTTCCAAAAAAACATTCTCTCCATTATATCTATATATCATTATACTTCATGGATTATTAGAGAATGATGAGATATGTTCATTATCCTATATCATCTTCCTCAATTATTGTATTAGTGGGACACATTTCCTTTTTATAAACCTTATCATTCCATTTTATTCTAGGTTGAAAACTATAACATTCAAAAATTTATTTTTCAGGTCCAAATCTTCCTTCCACACATCGTTAATATTTACGTGGATATATGGTTGAACATTTAATTGAGTACAATAGGATTTCTCCCAATCCTAATGATTTCATCGTTTATCCTCTATTAATTGATTATTAATAGATATGTTTTAATACTAATTATACTTAGAATGTATGATCCATCCTATTTAACACATCAACCACATTTTTTTCATTACTAGTGTGGTTAGGTTTTTGAGATTACATAGTATTTAATAAACTCCAAAAATGTCTTTTAGATCAAGAAAATATAATTGTTTTCTGAATATATAATTTTTTATTATATAATCAATATATATATCTAACATTTAACTTGAAATATAATAAATTTATAATTCTAAATAAAAATTTATATAATTAGTTATAAATCAAAAGACATGTAATTTTTATCATGGACATCCAATTGTTGTGAGACATATGCGGCAACCCTGAATTTATGAATGAGATAATATCTGGTAATATTCTTAAATTTATCATTTTCTATAAAAAACTCATCTCCGCTACAATATAGTGTAAGTAAAAATTCTCAAAAAAACATTCTCAAAAACACGTTTAAATTTTAACCTCATGATGAGATACATAGGAACATGACTCCATTCTACATCAACATGGTTATAGGATTTGATATCCATGACAAATATATCACCAAAAATTATTAATATCCTTCAAACTAAATAAAATTATTGATCCAATTTATATGGGTTGGTCTTTAATATTGATTAATAAGATATTTATTGTGTTGGATCCACTGATATATAAAAATCCATAATTACATGAACCCAGAAAAATAGATTCTATATATAATGTTTTCACATGAAACATTTATCACTCATCCTCTACTAATTATATGAATTTAACAAAATAATCAAATGATTTCTAAATTAAATCCATATATATGGAATAAATGTGAAAATAGTATATTAATACTACCACAAAACAATCAAGGTAATCCGATATGACTATTTTAGTTAGATAAATAAAGATAGAAAGGGAATTGGTATGTCCAAATGGTATGCCTAAAAACACACAAGGTGTGTAACTCATATGTAATTTAATCCTATGTATAGACCCTCATTTTACCTTTAACTGATCATATCGATATTTAATATTAATCATGAAAAATTATTAATCTCTACCATATCTATAAAACATGTCATCAATTCATAGTCAAAGAAACTTATTATTGATAGTGATATTCAGAAGTTCTCAATAATCAATGAAAATATGGATCAAATCATCTTTTTTGTTAATAAACAATAATAGGCACATTCCATGGTAACATTGTAAGGTATATGAATAACTTTTATGTATTCTTTTAGAGTTTATTGTTCAATTCTTGAAACTCATTTAGGGAAAATATATAAAGATTATTTGAAATAGGTGTAAAATGAAGTGTCATTTCTATTGAAAAATTAACATCATGATTTATGTTATAAATAGTAATATCATTTGAAAATATAACATTATATTCTCAAACAATAGAAATATAATTATTTTTTGAGTTTATCCCTATCCATTTGAGATAATTCACAATAATTAAGTTGTAATAAATCTAATATAATGCAAGTGACATCCCTTGGATGTTCTTCTCATCTATAAATGATCAAATGTTGATTCAGAATACAATATGGGACATCCCTTCCTTAAAATATAATATTGGTCCTATATGTAGATATTCAAGAATATTCAAAAAAACCTCCTCGAATTTCAGTATAGGGAGAATGACAAGAATTGTAGGAAATACATTACCACAAGCATATATCCGAGAAGATATTTACACATGATGTAAAATAAATATACAATTATAATTTTCAAATATAAATTAATATATATATATATATATATATTGAGGTGGGGATTTTATACCCATAGAAAATTCCATATAAATAAATGAGTGGGTATAAACTAAATCAAAAATAGAAGATTGTTTTTCTAGTATGGATGATAAGTTTTTCTATTTAGTATTTTATTCTCGTCATCCACTATAGTTGTTTTCAATTCATAGGACATCCCTTTATCCATGGTCTTTGGTGGTTATTTTCATAGATTAATATCACTAACCCTTGGATTCACGAACTTATTATCATAATGTACATACACCTAGTAGTTGTAGCAATATAGTGTGGATGGTGCATTCGGTTAATCTCTAACCATATAATTTTTCAACGTATTCACATATCATTAACCTTAAATTGCTTTAAAACCTCCTTTTCCACACATGAATCATTTATCTATCCACTTTTGTTAAATTTATTCAGAATTAATTCCAAAAATTTGACATGGTGGAATATTAATTCTCATTCCTACAAGGGTTTTATTTAATGTATCTCCATAAAAATATATTTTTCTTTTCATTTCTAAAAAACATTGAGAGAAAGGATATATTACACTCTTCATTTCTATCATTATAGAAAATGTATGATTTAATTATAGTTTTAAAAATCATCTATAAACAATTTCATTTGGATACTCGGTCTTATCCCACTGCATTGTTGATAAATTATTATTTTAGGGTCAATGAATAATCATGAATCATACAATTTATGTAATGTGACTTTTTCCTAATAGTTACTGATGGAATAAACTTCTTTCATATTCAATTCCATGAATTATCTATATATTTTATAGTGAATATATTGATGAACTGTTTATAAAAAATTAATTTTCATGAACTTTTTATTTCATGGAGTAAATTTATTCATTTTTACACATATTCATCAAAATATTTTACCATTAATGAGATTATCCTTCTAAATGACACATCAGAAAAGAAACTGTATCATAGACTAGTTAATAGAAAATGGAAAATATTATCTCAATTGAATTGATCCAATTCTTATTAATAATTATAGTAGAGAAATAACTTAAGGAATGTGGAAATTTCCACATAAAATGAAAAATGGTGAGTTGTTCCTTCCTTGGTGAATTTGGGTACACAAAATGGTTCACATTATTATTCATAGATTGAGATAGCTCGGAGAGAAATACCATAGGGGTTTGGACCCTAAATTTCATCCTATTTGGTTTATCAAGATGACATTTATTATGTTGAATTTAATATCTTATTCTCATATGATTCCTTCTACTTCTAACCACAGACTAAAACCTGAGAATAGTGTGAGTATTAATAATCCTCAATCTGAGTAAGGAATAATATAATAATGGATATAATTCTATAAATGTCCTAATTTATGATACATTCTTGTCCACCCATAGTATTTCAGTTTTCAATCAATGATATATTAAAATCACATATAGTGATTGATAATGGGCATGTGCATTAACCAAATATTTTCCCCAAAGAGAGTAAAACATGATTTATAGGTATGCATCATTTGTGTAGACCAAGTGAATATCTACATAATATATAAAAATCAATTTCTGTGTAATTACCCTTAGGTTTATTGGGTTTATATCCTAAATCAACTTGATTTTATGTTTATAGTGATGTAATTAATATGTAGTAACACAATTTATAATTCATCAATATATTAATATATTATCATATAAATAGTTTTTTCATTAGGTATCTCACAAAATATTTCTAATCATATTTCATAAAAATAATTAAACCAAATTTTGTCACCAAATTTATATAACTAAGAAGAACCACTATAAATATTTCATCATTTAATATGAATATTGAATATATCTTATAAGAATACTTTCATGAAAACTATAATGGTTTATATTGGACTCATCATGTATTACTCATGTTTTAATGATCACAAATCCTATTCCTATTAATGCTCTCCAATCTAAATAATAACTACACATCCTGTTTTAATGATAGCAAATATTATTGATGTTAATTACTCTCTTTATTATTTACAAGTCTTATGCATGATCACAAATCTATCTTATATTATCAAGACTTTATATTTATGTTTTAATTTCTCTCACTCTATAATAATTAAGCTTAATCTGTATTCTGCATATTACTGTCTAAGTCTAAATACATATATTTGTCTAAGTATAAAGACAGTGTAATAGGTGACACAGTGAGACAGACCATGAGAAAAACACAGTTACAGTCAAACAGACACACCATGACGTAGACACCATGAAGGACACACCGTGACCCAGACACCGTGAAGGACACACCGTGAAGGACACACCGTGACCCAGACACCGTGAAGGACACACCATGACCCAGACACCATGAAGGACACACTGTGACATGGAGACACCGTGAAGCACATACCGTATAGCACACACCCTGAACCACAAACCGTGAATAAGACACAGTTTACATAATCACTGTGACATTTTTTCTTAATTTTTTGTCAATATTAATTAAATAATTCTAACGGTCATATTTTATGTATTTAATGATATTAATGTTATTTAATGATAGTTGTTGGAATGACAGAAAACCGTACTTCGTACTTTTGGAAAGGGATTCATTCCTACTTCCGGTGCTCAAGGAATAAAAAGAAGTCTCAGCTGTAGTAAAAAGAATAAGTCGCCTCGACATACATTCTACAACACATGTGGAGTGATCTTTTCTGAACTGAAGAACAATCCTGAGCACAATTGTGAAAAAGACATTGAATGATCCTCAAATAAGTTCTAACACATGCAATCATACACTACTAGAGGAACTGAAGTCAAGAGAAAATCTTCACTCTGTAGAACACAAGCTATACAAGACACTCAGTTTTTCAACAGAAAAACCACTGATGGACTCAGAAGCATTTCTACTGAATCCAAGGAGTCCAGAGCTGCATTTCTAATCACTAGAGCTTTATAAACTCTTATATGTTCTCTCTAAGTGATTTGTTAATTTATTTTTGACCAGTGTGGTGTAGTCTGTATATCTTACTCACACTGTCTCTTGTGCTGAACTGGAGGATATCAAAATCCTCAAACCAAATTTGCATACCCTTTTTTACCCACGACAACTATGGAAGAGGTCCTTGTGTGGCCTGGTCTTTGTGTTGTTTCCCACGAAGAACTGTGGTAGAGGTCCCTGCATGGCCTGGACAGTTTTGTAAACTGTTGTTAACCCCGATCCAGGGTGTGGATTAAATTTATATAAATCTGAGAGGACTAAGACTCGGAATGAGACTGAACCTATTGTTATATCGGTGGTGCATATTTAGTTTATTTTTAATGTATACTACATATATCTCTTATATTCTACTGCTGCAACTTTGAAATACAAAACCATTTTAAATTTACTTTGATATTTAAATTAGCATGTTTTTACACTTATTGTAAATCAGTAGGTTAGTTTCAAAAGTTAGTTTAATATTGTGGTTAAATTCATTGAGACCTAATCAATCATTGAGAAACTAATTGACCATTTACAATCTGCATAAATTCACTACAGTTTAACTAGTTTCATAAATTGGTGGATTTTAATAGACAATATTTTAACAGAAATTTTAATTTGAACTCAATTGATCCCCCCCCTCTTGAGTATCCACTCCGACCAACATTTGGTATCAGAGGTTTTGTTTTTGTTAAAGGTTGTTTTTATTTACACAGGTTTTTATAACACTCTATTTTTCAACAGTGATTTTAGTTGCATCTTTAATGTTCTTAAATTTATGTTAGTTCTAAATTTTATCTCTTTAAAACTATTATCTAAAATATATTTATGGATAATAGGCTAGAGGATGATGCTACCAGCAGACCAACTTTCTTCAATGGTACAAACTATACCCAGTGTAAAATGAAAATGAAAATTCTTTTAGAATGTATGGGTTTTGATATCTGGACTGCTATAGAATATCAAGATAAAATTCCGGAAACCGAATGAACAACTTGGGATGAACTTACAATGGATGCTTACAATAATAACTGTAAAGCTATGAATGCTTTGTATTGTGTATTAGGAGATGAGAAATTTAACAGAATATCTGCTTGTAAAACTACTTATGAAATTTGGGATACTTTGGGTGTTTCACATGAGAGAACAACCAATGTTAAAAAAATGAGATTGAATAAATATACTATTAAATATGAAAATTTTAAAATGAATACTGATTAACATATTTCTGATCTGTATCTCAGGTTCAATGAGATAGTCAATACAATTAGTTCACTCATAAAGGTTGTTCCAGCAAAGGAACAAATTATGCGGATATTGAGGTGTCTACTAGACCGATGGAGAGGCACATCTGTTTCAATCAGAGAGTCATGTGACATTGCTGCTCTACCTGTCAAAGAAATCACTGGTAAACTTATTATGTATGAGGAAGAACTCAAGGTGCATAAAGAGGAAGATGATGAACTAAAATGAAATTAGTGGCTTTCAAGACAACTGCTTCAAAGAGCAAGGACAAAGAAAATGCTCAAATACAAACTGACAGTTCAACAATTGAACATTCAGACTCTGATAGTGATGCTGAAATGGATCAAATATCCAGAAGGATTTCGAAATTTTATAGGAAGAATAAATTTTCAGAAAATCAAATTACAAGGGAAAGTATGACAATAAGGGACATTGGAAGGACTAGAAAAATCAGGATAAATGTGATAAAGTTTTTTGCTACAAGTGAAAAAGAAAAGGACACATTAAAGAAAACTGCCCAAAGCTAAAATTCAAAACGAAATATGAGTACAAGGATAGTAAGTACAAGATAGATATGAAGGCTACCTAGAGTGCTTCTGAAGACAATATAAGTGAATCTGAAATGTCTGATTCAGAAATGAATCATGCCAACATGTGTTTCATGAAAAACACATCTGATGTAACCTTAGATACTCATACTTTAAATTTATATTATTCTGGAACTGAATCTGATTCTGATTCTAAAAACATGACTAGTAATGAATTATTTGAATACGGTAATATGCTGGATGAGACCTGGAATGAACTTAAGGATAAATACAATTCATTTAAGAAACAACATGCTCTCACTACAACTGTTAAAACTGAACTCACTATTGAGAAAGAGAAAAATTATCAACTGTTACAGGAAAACACTGAACTGAAAATGTCAATTGAACAACTTAGAAAGGACTTAGAGAAGTTCACAAATGGAAAGAACATTATAACTCAAATTCTAGGAAAGCAAGTGGCACCTAAATACACTAATGGAATAGGCTACAAACCTGGATAGAGACAAATTACTAAGAATAGATTTATTCCTAAATCTTTACAGAATACTGCTAGTTCTAGTTCTGGACATTCAGATTCTTCAACTAGTTATTCACATAGTTATAAATCAAATAGAGTTTCTCACTCAAAATCATTAGATTCTATAAATTATATGAGACCCATAAGACAAATTTGGGTACCAAAATCATTGTTTACTAACGTTTCTGGACCCAAGAATATCTAGGTACCAAAATCATATTCTATCTAAAACTGTTTTGTAGGAAATTTTCATGAAGAGTTCCCAAAAGAAGACATGGTATTTGGATAGTGGATGTTCAAGAAATATGTCTTGGGATTACTCATTCTTCAAGTGTTTAATAAATTTTTATGGAGGCTATGTCACCATTGGTGATAATTATAAAGGAAATATCATCGTCCTAGGACAAATTGGTAACACTAATTCAGTTTTAATTTCTAAAGTTTTATTTGTTGATGGACATAAGTATAATCTGTTAAGTATTTCCCAATTGTGTGATGATGGTTTTAATGTTATGTTTGAAAATGATTCCTATAATGTTTTTAAATTAAAAATGTTTTAGTATTTCCTTCTTTGAGAAATGATAATATTTATGATGTTGATCTGAAATCTTTAGCTAAACAAAATGTTACTTGTTTAAATGCTCTTCATAAAGAGTCTTGGTTTTGGCATAGGAGATTAGGGCACTGCAATATACAATCACTTAGGAAACTGACTATGAAAAATTAGTTAGATTCTTACCCAAACTTGAGTTTCCAAATGACAATGTGTGTAATCCATGTCAAAAGGGAAAGCAACAAAAAATCTATTTCAAACCAATGAAGGAAGTTTCAACTTCTCAACCACTCAAGTAGGTTCTCATGGATCCGTTTAGACCATATAGAGTTTCTAGCTTAAATGGGAAGCACTATGTCTATGGTCTTGTAGATGACTTTTCTAGATATACGTGGGTATACTTCTTAGCTCACTAAAGTGAATCTTATTCTTACTTTATTAAATACTCCATGTTTATAGAAAATCATAGTGGACTAAAGATTAAAACACTAAGAAGTGATCATGGTCGTGATTTTGAAAATCAAGACATTGAATCTCACTGCTCACACAATGGCTGTAGTCATTACTTTTATACTCCTAGGACACCTTAGTAGAATCGTGTAGTAGAAAGAAGAAATAGAACCCTGTAAGAAATTGCTAGAACTATCCTTAATGAATATGACTTACCTATTTACTTTCTGGATGAATCTATAAATACAGCATGTTATATCATTAATAGAGTCTTGATAAGACCTATTCTTAAGAAGACCCCATATGAGTTATGGACCAATAGAAAACCTACAGTTAGTTACTTTATAGTCTTTGGCTGTAAAGTATTTATTCTCAATACAAAGGATAATCCTGACAAGTTTGCTTCTAAGAGTGATGAAGGAATTTTTCTTGGTTATTCATTAACTAGCAAAGCCTATAGAGTCTTTAATAAAAGAACCAACTATTTGGAAGAATCTGGTCACATCAAAATTGATGAAACTGATCCACATGAGCCCAAGTCATCTCTAGAATATCTTGATGGAGATTTATCTGTTCTGAACCATAATGACAAATCTAAAGAACCTGCAATAAAGACAACCAGTTCTGGAAATATATCATAATCTTCTCCTAATGAACCCGAACCTATAGATGAACCTAAAGTTTATAGTCCTACCTTTACTAGATCAACTATAATTCTAAGGAATCATCCTTTATATGCTGTTGTTGGTAATCTTGATAAAGGGACACAGACTAGAGCTTCTCTTAGAAATCAGGTCGAACATCAAGCCTTCTTATCACATCATGAACCGAAAAACATTGATGATACTTTTAATGATGAATTTTGGGTAATTTCTATGCACAAAGAACTAAATCATTTTGAAATATATAAAGTTTGGAAACTAGTAGAATGTCCTAAGGGAACCTTTACCATAGGCACTAAATGGGTGTTTTGAAATAAATTAAATGAATCTGGAAATATAGTTAGAAACAAGGATAGATTAGTTGCACAAGGCTATAGTCAAGGGGAAGGAATTGACTATGAAGAGACATTTCCTCCTATAGCAAGATTAGAATCCATTGGGATTTTACTTGCTTATGCAGCATATCTAAATTTCAAACTATAGCAAATGGATGTCAACAGTGCTTTCTGAAATGGATATTTTGCTGAGGATGTTTTTGTTGAACAATCACCTGGATTTTCAAACCCTCATTTTCCAAATCATATTTTTAAATTATCAAAAGCATTATGTGGTTTAAAACAAGCTCCAAGAGCTTGGTATGACAGATTAAGTACTTTTATAATTTTTAATGGTTTTACAAAATGTATAGATGATCCTACTCTTTTTATAAAACAAATTTCTAAAGATGTTTTAGTTGTACAAATTTATGTAGATGATATTATTTTTCGATATTCAAGAAATTCTCTATGTACTGATTTTTCTAAAATGATGGAAAATGAATTTGAAATGAGTCTAATGTGAGAACTCAAATTTTTCCTTGGATTTCAAATCCTTCAAAATGATTATGGAATTATTTTAACTTAATGTAAATATACTAGTGATCTTTTAAAACGTTTTGGATTGGATAGCACAAAAATTAGTGACACTCCCATGAGTACCACCTCTAATTTGGATCTTCATGAAGATGGTAAATCTGTTGATCAAACCACTTATAGAGGAATGATTGGAAGCCTACTTTAGTTGACTGAAATTCATCCTAATATTATATTTAGTGTATGTATATGTGCTCATTTTCAAGAAAACCCTAAAAAGTCACATCTAAATTTTGTGAAGAGAATATTCAAATACCTCTAGCATACTCCCAATTTAGTTTTTTTCTATCCCAAAGGATAGTCATTTGAACTAGTTAGTTATTCTGATGCGGATTTTTTTGGATGTAAGTTAGATTGAAAAATCACCTCTGAAACATGTCAACTTTTAAGAAAGTAATTAGTATCATGGTGTAGTAAGAATCAAAATTATGTTGCATTATCTACTGCAGAAGATGAATACATAGCTGCTGGCAGTTGTTGTGCACAAATTTGTGGATGAAACACACATTACTAGATTATGGATATCAATTCAGACATGTCCCAATAAATTGTGACAACACAAGTGCTATTAACATTTCTAAGAATCTTGTTTCACATTCTAGGAAAAAATATATTGATGTAAGACATCACTATTTGAGGGATCATTATCAAAAAGGTGATATCACTTTGAAATTCATTGGTACTGAATATCAACTTACTGATATATTCACTAAACCATTAAATTATGATAGATGAGACTACATCATACACGTTCTTGGTATGATTAATCATAAATAGATATCTTACAGATCTTATGGTTTAATACTTTAATGTATTTTATTTTACGATTTCATGCTCACTGTTTCTAATTTATTGCTTCATGCATACGATCTCACAGTTTAATACCTTGTTCTCACGGTCTTTCACTTAACTGTCTCACCATGACAGAACAATTCACTCACTATCTCACCATGACTACATAGAATGGTCATTGTCTCACCGTGATGAATGTTTTTCATCACACCATAATGCCTACTCATGATGTCACCATGAAGATTATTTATGCATTTTATTTTTAACATGTATCGCGGTAATTTTTATTTCACTGCTATTTGATTTCCAACGTTTTTATAACATTTGACATTCCCAAATGATAAAACATAAGTGTTTCATTCGATTCCTTACCTAAAATATCTCTTGAATCTTCTAATTCTTGAAAACCTTATCCTCTCTCGCCTGAACCTTCAGTGGATGCCTAGGATGGAGTGTTTGTCTTCACCATCTTCTGAGTAGCGCCGCTCTATGAAACAGAAGAGGATACTGAGGATAGCACCTGATGGACCCCTAAACGCAAACCTTGTTAACCGTACCATAATTCTTGAAAAAAGAGGTTTTCCCCGAGTGGCTATTGTCTAGTAAGTCTTTAATCCTGAAAATCTTAAGAGAACAAGGATGTTTTGAATGGTTCTCTAGAAATGATAGACCGATTTACCTGAGATTGGTATCTCAATTCTACGAATATGTGAAGTATTCCTTTGATTTTCGAGAAAGAATTATGGTGACAAGCAGGATCAATGGTCAAAAGTATTCTTTCTCTTCGTGGCTGTGGGATGCATGTCTAAGGATTTCACATGAAGGAGTGTGTGATTATTACCAGAGAGACCCGCCTCCATCAAACGACATCTTTGACCTGGAGAATGCTGTGGAAATCCTGACTGGAAATGGAACCAAGCGAAGGGCCATAGCTACAGAGTTAGATAGGGAGACAAGAATACTATTCAAATTTGTTCAGAATTTGATTAGTCCAATAAAAGAGGATTTTGCTGTAATGAAGTATCAGGATGTGTTCCTGATTCACCTGTTGAATAATGGCCATAGGATCAATCTATGGAAGTATGTTATTAACCATATATGTGATCTGATTAAAGACACTTCCAAATCCACCGCCTTTTTTTACTCAATGATGATTTCAGCCATGCTAGTTGCCAAAGGAATGGTTGGTCCGAATGATGAAAATCTAGAGGAATTTTATTTTTACTAATACAATCCTATCATCAGAATGATGAAGATTAACTGGAACCCATGGAAGATTCAATGGGTTGAGGATAATGATCAATTGTATAATAATCATAATCCTGTTGATTATCCAAGAAGACCTAAGAACATAGTTGATCCTGGTTTGGAACAAGATGAAGTTGCTGAGTATTCGGAAGAAGAAGAAGAGGAGGAGGAGGATGTTACAGTTTAAGTACCACCTAGAGAAGAGGCTAAAATACCACAAGAGGAAGCATCTTCTATTGAAAAAGAAAGAAATGTTGTCCCTACTGATGATCCTGTTGAAATTCCTTCAAGAGAGGAAGCAGTTGTTGGTTTTAGAGAAGAAGAGGATCCTGCTTCTAATGAGGATGTCAATCTAGAAACTCATCCTACAGTTGAAAGAAAATTGGTTTTTCCTAATTTAGAGCAACAAGAAATGGTGGAGACAGATCCTATTGTAGAGGATCTCCCTGTTGAAAAAAAAAGTCTAGAAGCACAACCAGTGGAACAATTGGTTCTTGAGTACATACCCTATACTGAAGAGAGTATGGAAATTTCCTTTCAGATGGAAAGGCAAGAGTTTTTTGAAGTGATTAGAGATGATCCTAAGGATCATGAAATAATTCCTGAGCCCCAACAATCTGAAATAGAAGCACATTTTGAGGGGGAGGAAACTCAAAAACATGAGATTATAGAAGCTGGATCTGCTGAAGCATCTTAACCTATTGTCACATATTATATGTACACTCAGTATGAATTTCAATGTTTTTATGATGTGAGTGAGTCAGAGAAAGTGACTATAACTGGTATATATATTTCTTCTTTGTTTCAACTAATGTCTTTAGCTCATCAAGAACTAGATCCAGAGCCTCAATCTGAATCAGAATCTGAGTCTGAAGATGACTCTGAACCGAAACTAGAACCTACTCCACTACCTTCACATGAACTCTTACCTGAGTAACACTATTTTGTAACTAAGGATGATTTGAATGTCTTTGGAGAGACTATCATGGCTGGTGTTGAGAATATTTTATCCACTAAACCTCGTCCTGTGACTCAGTTAAGCCAATAAGATTCCTCAATTCTGCTGGAAAATATTATATTGCATATTCAACCAAGGATTATCCGTGAGATACAATATGTCAGTGTTGAAAATAGGTTTCTTAGTGCTGATGTTGAAAATTTTAATGGTTTGGTGGAAAACCTACAATCAGAACTGTCTTTAAGATCAGAGCATGTGCCTGCTCCTGTTTCCGCCCCTGCACCTTTTGCTGCTTCTCCTGAACCAACTGATTCCACCCTTGATAGAGAGATTGTGTCTCAAGTGCATCCATATCTACTATCTTTTGATGAGAATATTGGAAAAAGAAACACAAATATGCTGGAATGCATGAGGGAGTTTGTGGAAAATCTGAATAAGCTCAAAGATGAGTACACTGGATGCCTGAATAATGTTCTGAAATAGCTCAAAGTTCAATCCCTAGCTGTAAAATCTTATCCTGCTTCTGGTCAGACCTCCACACCTCCTTTGGATGATTCTTTTCTTCCATCCATAATCGAGGAAGAACATAAAATTTCTTTCAGTGGTTTAGATATGTCTCCTCTGGATGAAGTTATAAATAATAGTGATTGAGCACTTGATATTGTCCAAATCCATTCTAAGATAGCCAATGATGCTCAACATGAGATCACCAAGAAGATAGATTTTTATCTTAGCCATATTTTCTCTAAAACTGATAGGAAAAATAACCATAATTATCTTTTGAAAAACCTGAAAATCCCTTCCGTGACTCAATATTTTAATGCTCAAGTTCAGAAGCTTACAGAGTTCACCAGATTATTGGACAAATTCATGGAGAATAAGGATGACTTTGAAAAGGATATGAAATATGGTGGAGAAATCATTACGGATTTCATAAATCTTTTAAAGCCATATCTTCATGTGCAAAGTACTGCTATTGTTGCTCCAACTACTGCACCCCTTAGACCTGGTCTACCTACCATCGCCTCAACTGCTATGTCAGTCAGCCAAGCCCTTTCTCAAATCCGGGCAGTCATTCCTGACCAACCACAGCCTTGATCTTCTACTGCTCCAACTTTGGCTCCATCTATTTTTGAAGGTCTACCCTTACCCTCTCTGTCTACCACATCTATGACTTCTTCTACATCAGCCCCAACTCCTGTTGCTTATAAAGGCATGGAAAAGGATGATCCTTGAAGACTCCAGGGACTGTTTTCTTTTTGATGGGATGTCTTTTGTTGTTTACTATTTGTATTTCCCCTGTATGTTTTATTCTGAATATTCTTACTGACAAATGCAGTGTTTCCCTCCATTTATCTCTACTTTTTGATAATCCCAAAAGGGGGAGACAAAGTCAAAGTATTAGTACTATAATGAGATTTGTTATTATCGAATCTATTATTCTCTAATTTTGTTATTCTAATATGCTAGTCTATTTGATGTTGTGTTTCATTTATATTTTGACTATACATGATTTGTGATCATCAAAAAGGGGGAGATTTTTGGACTCCTCATGTATTAATCATGTTTCAATGATCACAAATCATATTACTATTAATTCTCTCCAATCTCAATAATAACTACACATCAAGTCTTAATGATAGCAAATCGTATTGATGTTAATTACTCTCTTTGTTATTTACAAGTCTTATGCATGATCACAAATCTCTCTTATATTATCAAGCATTTATATTTATGTTTTAACTTCTCTCACTCTCTAATAATTAATCTTAATACATATTCTGCATATTATTATTTAAGTCTAAATACAAATATTTGTCTGTGTATAAAGACCCTGTAATGGTTGACATAGTGAGACAGACTGTGAGCAAGACAAAGTTACAGTCAAACTGAAACACCGTGACCCAGACACCGTGAAGGACAGACCGTGATATACACACCGTGAACCAGAAACCGTGAAGGACACACCGTGACCCAGACACTGTGAATGACACACTGTGACATGGAGACACAGTGAAGCACATACCGTGAAGCACACACACCGTGAACCACATACTCTGAAGAAGACATAGTTTACATAATCACTGTGACACTATTTCATAACTTTTTGTCTATATTAATTAAATAATTCAAACGGTCATATTTGATGTATTAAATGTAATTAATGTTTTCTAATGATAATTTTTGGCATGTCAGAAAACCGTACCTCATACTTATAGGAAAGGATTCATTCCTACTGCCGATGCTCATGGAATAAAAAGAAGTCTCACCTACAGTAAAAATCAGAATTCACCTCTACATACATTCTACAACACACGTAAAGTGCTCTATACTGAACTGATGAACAATCTTGAGCACAAATGTGAAGAAGACATTGAATGACCCTCAATGAAGTTCTAACACATGCAATCCTACACTACATGAGGAACTGAATTCAAGAGAACACCTTCACTCTATAGAACACAAGCTAGACTACGACACTCTGTTTTTCAATAGAAAAACCAGAGAAGGACTCAGAAGCATTTTCGGTGAATCCAACGAGTCCAGAGCTGCATTGCTAATCACTAGAACCTTATAAACTCTTATCAATTCTCTCAAAGTGATTTTTTTATTTATTTTCGAGTAGTGTGTTGTACTCTGTATATCTTACACACACTCTCTCCTGTGCTGAACTGGAGGATATCAAAATCCTCAAAACCAAATTTTCTTACTCTTGTATACCCACGAGAACTGTGGAAGAGGTCCTTGTGTTGCCTGGACTTTGTGTTGTCTCCCACGAAGAACTGTGGTAGAGGTCCCTGCATGGCCTGGACTGTTTTGTAAACTGTTGTTAACCCCAATCCAGGGTGTGGATCAGATTTATATAAATTTGAGAGGACTAAGTCTCACCTTGATACTGAACCTCTTGTTATATCGGATGTGTATCATTAGATTAAGTTTAATATATAATACATATATATTTTATATTCATCTACTGATACTTTGAAATACAAAACCATTTTAAAGTTACTTTGATAGTTAAATTAGCAAGTGTTTACACGTATTGTAAATCAATAGGTTTGTTTCAAAAGATAGTTTAATCATGTGGTTAAATTCACTGAGAACTAATCAATCCTTGATAAGCTAAGTAAACATTTACAATCTGTATAAATTGACTATAGTTTAACTTTTTTTATAAACTGGGGGATTTTAATAGACAATATTTTAACATAAATTTTAATTGGAACTCAATTCACCCCCCCCCCTCTTGAGTATCCACTCTGACCAACAATTTATTTTATTTCGATACTAAATGCATAATAAATTTATTTCATGATAGATCCCCACTCTCTCCCACAAATCTATTCTTAACAAATACATTTCATAGATATATAAAAAAAATCCATTCTTCATATCCTGGTGAAAAGGAAACATAATAAATGGTGAAATAATATATCCAATAAGGTTGAACACTATAGATATCAATCAATGATCATAAGTGATATGATATAAATTTAATATTTTGAGAACACACCCATAACTAATGAAAACACACCCAATATGTCATAAACCATAAATAAATAATCATGGAATATTACTTTTTCAAAAAAACGACATGAGTCATAAGATTTACGAACCATAAATAATCAATCACATTCCATGATATCATATCATAAGAATAAAAATATCTTCTTTTTTACATTTATATAGAAACACATTTTCATTACTAAAGGCAGAAAACCATGGAAATTATAGTGAATATAGACCCATGTTGGATAAGTTTCACTCTTCAATCCAATAATCATAGTAGAAAAATCCCATAGTGGATTGGGTACACTACCAAATCCCATAACAAATGTGAGAAGAGTCCTATAGTGGATTGGACTCACTCATTATTTCGATAAACATAGTGGAAAAAGTCCCACTATGTATTTTCACTCACCATTCCTATAATCATAATGGAATGAGTCCCATGGTTTATTGAGTAAACTTCCCATTAATGTTTATATTATTTAGTGCGAAGTTATTATTTTCCCAATTAATTAGAGGTTAATATAATATTGGTCAAACTAAACATGTAACATCTTTCCACACAAATATCATACTAGTTCTCATATGTGAGGAACATTGTGTGAATTTAGGAACACATTCCATTAATATTGGTGTTATCAATAAATAAGAGATGTCTAGTTTAGAACTATTATTAGACTATAACCCATGTATTAGATTGTGAAATAAGGGATAAAATAACCAAGAATTAACATTTACAAATAACTAATAGTTAGAGAAATAAAAAAAATGCAACCAAACATAAATGGAATACCGTTAGGCATATATAACAATCTCAAACATAAATATACTCACTTACAAGGATGATTAAATATACATTCCAATAAAAAGTAAAAATAAATAAATGTTATGGACCCATAACAACTCTAATCCAAAACTCTTCATAATCTCCATATACATGTCCAAGATATCTTGCTCGATAATGGTATACTAGATCTGGGGCCCTTCCAAAAACATCTAAAACTACGTGATATTTTTCTTAGGAACCCATGAGTAGTGGTGGCCCAAGTAGAGTGTATGTAAAAAAATTAAAAAGGAACCAATAATGTGGTTGTGTATAGACCAATTTATTCATATATATGTGTGTATAAATAGATCAACAAAAATAAAATAAAAATGTAAAAAGAAAATAAATTAAATAATCGGTACTTAGTTACATGACCATGTTCAACCATACCTCCTTTAGATAGTAATGGTGTGTCTTTGATCATTCCTTGAAGACTATGCCTCAAAAGTAATATTCTTGATCCTAGAATATGTCAGCCCCAACCATATCCTCATGAATTTGGGGACCATCCCATTACATTCCAAATATACCAAATTTTAATCCTAGGTGTCCCTATAAATTATCAAAATTAAACAATAGATGTAACACATGATAGTCCAAACTTCTGAGCTCTAAATCTAAGGAAGCTCTAATGGGATAATTCAACATCCAGATCCAGAAAAACCCAATAATATTCAAATCTATACATCTATTTTTATACCACTGATATCCTTTTTAATGGAATATCCCACATGTATCTCACTACAAGACATGTTATCCAATATATATAACACAGTATTAATATAGTGAATATCTAATCAACATGGTCCAATTTTGTGAAAACTCCCACCCACTTCCATCCCCAAGACATATCATCTCATTTATGTACCTAGTTCCAAAAAAATTGAACCCCAAAACTTTGTGTTCCCCACTAAAAAACATAGGATGTGACCACCCATTATAATGTAATGATGATTATTATATAGGTATTTCTTATTGGTATTACACAACCAAATTCTAAGGACCCACCGAGTGTGGTTCTAAACTCAGTAACTATGAAGTTAAATGAAAACATTATCTAATCATTTATACCCATTTTCATTTTGAAATATTTTGTTAGAAACTGTGTACCTCCCTGAACATTCACAATATGAGAATTATATCCTTTCCTCAAAAAATCCTTGACTGATTCTTAAAAGACTCTAAACATATCCCAAATGATGTACTTGCAGTAATTCCTAGATAAAATAATACATTTATAATTGGGAATAATAGTGAGCCCTCTTTTGGATGGTTTCCCTAAAAATGGTCATATTTAATTGCCAACACATTTAAAAACAATTTATCATAGTTACCTCAATCTTGGATAAATTGTTTTATCTTTCAATATATTCTCAGTAGATTCCATTATAAATAACATACATAATTCCAATACCAGATCCTTAATCATCCAAATTAACTATTGTATCCTATTGTAAGCTTGGTCGCATCTTGGATTTCACACCTCCTCAGATCATACTAAAACCAAACCAATATGAATGAATACACTCAGAGTCCACTTTATTATATATCTAAATTGTACCAAGAATTATTCTTGGAATTCTACATTACTGAGGTCTATTATTCACTAACATTTAATTCCAAAATGATCATCATTCAATTAGTATAATTACTGGGACACTTCTCACATGAGGTTCTCATACTCACGTCTAATATCATTCTCACCACATAAGGTGCATAATATTCATAGAACTACCAAAAAAATATCTCTATTACTATGTCCCATGCCTCATTCATCATCAAACACAACTAATGGTGTGGGAATCACCCCAAATTCACGAGTGCCAACCTACACACCACCTGTCACTTATTAACAAAATAAGGGAATATCATCTATGGTGACCATATATTGATCTCAAAAACAATGGTTTCCACTCTCAAACTACAAAACCCCACCCCAATAAACACTTTGTGGATCCATTAGAAGTAGAATGATCATACCAAACCATGCTCACAAACATTCAACACATGACAAGTGTCTCTTTGTGGAGGCATGTTAAGGTCAACCCCTTTTTTATCCATCCACAACACCTGATTCATAACCATATCCCTTCTCCCATGGAGGGAAAATTGGAATTATCACTCAAATCCATGGGTTGTTATTTCCATAAGTATTCATCACCCCATCAATTCTCAACTAAGATCTGAACACTCCCCAATTCAAAATTACAATGGGTACTGCTTATGATGAGCTTTTAATATATGGTTTCCAACAATTATATCAAATAAGTTTGAATGATTTCCTCTTACCCTACACCGATCTAAAAATAATTAGATATTTTATATACCATTAAAAAATACTATTGAAATAGAAGGTGTGGATATGAGTAACTCAATTACATAATATATTAATATATATAGTTATATATATTTTTTATTTTATTCATTGTTGTGTTTAAAAACTAATCTTTTAGTAAATGGTTTTTTAAAGACAACTATGTATTTAATTTTTAAATGATTATTTTAATAAAATATTTTATTTATAGATTTATTATATCATATTAGTTTTTTTTATAAAAATCAATAATAATAAAAAAACTATTATTTTAAAATGATATTTTCCTTGAAAAATTATTGCTCGATGTCTAATATTAATTAAATTAATTTTTAAAACAAAAATTTATAAAAATTTAGTTTTAAAAAAGTAACTCCATATGTTTATTTCTAATTTCATTATTATTTTAATTGTTATATTATAAATAATATTAATTTTAGGAGAAAAATGAAATGTATTATTTTCATAAATTACATGATATTAAAGAAATTATTAGTACATTAGGGTTTTTTTGACAATTTATGAATGATTTTTATAATAAAAATATTTATTTCATAAGAGAATTTTTATTTTTCTATTTTTATATTCTAATTTAAAAACCCATATTGGACATTTTAGAACCATTGTTATATAATAAAATAATATTAAGCTTGAAGCTGTTAATCCAAGATTTTTTTCAATTATATATTTATAATATAAGTAAATAAATTCAATTTTCAGTTCATCATGTGATAATTATCATATGATTATAATTTCATTGGATTTTTTTGTAACAATATATTTTAATATAGATAGTGAAAAATAACGATTTTACTAATACTATCACATTTATGAAAATTTTAAACAATAATTTCATAAATAAATTTTAATGAATATTTTATATTATAAAATATATACTATAAATTTAAATTATGTATTTTTTATTATTAATTTCATATATAAAACCAAAATTTAACAACATAAAAAATTTAGGAGATGTTTTAAAACAATTGTTTAAATTTTATTAATAAAATTTTCATATTTTTTGAATTTTTTTCAACTGAATTTAATGTTTATTAGATAATTATTGATCAATAATAAATATTTTAATTTCAATAAAATAAATAACATTGATAACATTATTTTTAACATAAATCAATTATATAAAATAAATTTTTCAAAAAATATTGGGTTTCAAACATTTTCGGAGCTAGTACTAAAATTAATTTATCTAATACATTGAAATATTATTCTATTAAATGATTTAAATATTTAAGTTAATTATTATTATATTATTATATAATTTAAATTTAAAATTTTTTTAACAAAAATTAATTTCTTATGGTGATTATAGAGTTACAATAGAAAGATTAAATAGTAAAAATGTTTTAAACCAAGAAATAGATGAAAAAACATGTGAAAATATGTACAATATTGAATGGATAAGGGAGAAAAGTATTTGTCACTATTCAAAAACTATCGTTATAAATTTTTATGCTTCTAGTATTGAATAATGGAGTCATATAATTTAAAAATAATGATCTTGGACGAAAGTTTCCTTCTATTCACACATAAAAGTTGTTTTCCACCTCCCAATCTGTCTACCAATTCCAAATCCTTGGTAAAAACAGAAAATTCTTCTTATCTATACTCAAACCCACATGAAAACCAATGACACTTTGGGCTCACCAAATTATTTATCTAATTATTGTTAATGATATACCTACTGGATAAATTTGTAGGGAAATGATATTAAATTCAAGTATAGAATGTTTTCGGACAAGAGTTTGGGTCTAAATCGACAATTCATTTCATTGTGGAATGTTTTAATTTTGTGAGTCAATTTATTATTTTTATAGTGTAAATACTACCCAATAAATTATTTTCAAATAATCTATTATTTAATGTATGTTGTTTACTGAACCATATGATTTTCATGCTTATAATGGAAATTGGTTAAAAATCTACTAAATCTATAAGGGTTTTATCTCAAAATTTCCATCTAGAAGATACATGTTATTCTAAAAAAATAAATTTTTTAATATCATTTTGTAATATGAATTTAATATATCATTGAATAAATATAATTCTTAAATGGTATTTTAACATGTAATTCAATCTTTCTATTTTTCAAGGGGTTTCTATTAGAATCATTTTTAGGCTACAAGGCATCCATCTCCACATCCCATCATGGTTGAATGATTTGATATCATGAACCAATATTCATCTTTATAGTGTATCTACTACCCCCATGAATTATATCATAATAAATTATATTTTAAATTTGATGAATCACTTCCATTCATGCTCTTATTTATTCCACGTATTCTTGATGTCATCCTTGAAATAAAAGGTATTATTTATAACATAATATAATTTCATGAGTTATAATATTTATTATTATGTTTAATTTATCATTTCATATTAAATACCCTTTTTATGTTATGAGAGGTCAATGTTTTATTCAAATCATCTTTACCGTTGAGTGGTTATCCTTTTTCTAATGAAACATTGTTAGGAATAATTCCCAACCATTTAAATAATTTTTTACCCTTATTGTATAAAATTTTTCTTTCCAACAATGATCATATTCTTAAATGGAATCCTTGCTAATATTTATATCAGGTGAATAATAAATTTACATTATATTCATTATAAAAAATCCTGGATATATTATTTTATGACTTTCTATTTCAACTAAGTTTATACAGAAAACAAATATGGAACTTCCATACGTAGATCTTAACATACCAGTTATGAATTATATTTATTTTTCCTCCATTTTATAAAATATCATTATCATTAATTTTCTACACTAGAAATATATTATCATGATTCATACTAGTTTTTATTAATAGAAATATCCACGAAAATTTGATTCTTTAATCTCCCTTGAATCATAATGATATAACTTTTGGTTATTCTAAAAGAGAAGATTATAAACCCCACTTATTTCACATGGGTAATATAATGATTATGATATATGTTTGATTTCTTTTTTCATTTTTCGGAATTCATGTTCTTGTACACATGATGACAGTGGTTAGACATTGTTAGGATGAGCAGGTTTATTATATCCTTCTAATGCGTTAGATAAGGTTTATGTCTCATGATATTATATTTTTGTTGTATATGTCATTATCTATATCACACACTATATGCTGTAAAAATTATTAAACAAAACACACTATTTATGATGGTGGTAAGTTGGGTAATACCTATATTATAATGGTATTTTTTCAATTTAATGTATTTTTTACAGTTACCCTTATAATATTATTATTGTTTCGTGCTTTAGGATGTTTCCACATGATAATGATTCCATGATCTAATGATTTATTGTAAATATTTTCATATTTACTTTATTATTATTATTATCGACCTCACAGAAATAGGTTATGCCAGCTAACCCATTTATATAATCATGATCTACTTTAATTATTCCTATACTATAAATTTTAGACCACTATTTTCCTAATATATTTTCCCAAGGATGTCCTATTTATTTTTTGTTGATTTATATGAGATTGGAGCACTAAATGGAGTTTATAATAATTTGTGTGTGGTATTACTGTAAATATTATATATTTATGTATATAGTCTTGAAAATACATTCTTCCTCAAGATCCATGTATTTTATTTTTTAATGAATATAATAAATCATGAATTAATGTTTGTTTGAGGACCAGATAATTATTGTTAGTATCCGAGCGTGGTTTAATAATTTTTTAGATATTGTTTGATATATTATGGGTTTATGTTAAGAATAACTCTAGTGAAAGCCCATGGGATAATCTAATGTTTATAAGAGCATCCTTAGGTTTTTGTAAATTATATATTATTTGGGTTTTAAAGATGTTACATCATTATCTCTATTTTAGAAATAGGATGTGGTTTTGATTTAGTAATATAATGGGAAATATCCCCAAAAAGGTTTGCTCGATCATATCTCGATCAAAATTATGGTTCATGATGAATGGGATCACACTACATGCTAGGATATATACTCCCATGTTATATGATTTGATCAATTATTTTTTCTATATGAGACATTATTATTGACTTATTTCTTAATTACATTAAGGGGTTCAGCAACAAATTATGGGAGAAAACAACTTAATGTATCTTGGGTAGAACCAAGTTAGTAATAGGAATTACTAATTATTGTATAGTTGAAATGAATGTATCAATGGTTTAAATGACGGTGTTATTTGAGAAGACATCTTACAATTGATCTTTCATATTCACATTTTCTAAATCTTGTAGTTATTATCAGAACCATTTTGGTTTTAGTATTTTATTTAAAATGGACCATGAGGATTAAATTGAGAAATGTGTATGTCAAAAAAATATATAATGTCTTATAATTTAACAACGGATCACAAAGAAATGGTTTTGAATTGTAAAATATTTATGTAATGTTTATAAAAGTTATTTTCCTAGTATTACATCAATTTGATAGGTAGATTCCATCTGAATAATTAATTTTTAGTAATCATTGTTAATTTAATTAATGATTGATACTTATTGATATAAATTTTATATAATATAAAATTATAATGGTTATGTGAACTATCTATGGATTATTCATGAGTAACGTCATTTTAATGTTTTTAAAATAATAACAAATGAAATCAATAACCTTGAAAAATAATTTTTTATAACAAGGTTATATTAATGGTGAAAACTATTGAAAAAAGAATTAATATGGCAGGAATAACTCTTAGGTTCAATATATGATTGATTTTGAGGAAATAAATTTTTTGAAAATATTATGAAAATTGAGTTAGATAGTATCGATAACCAGGAAATTTTTACCTTGTAAAATTGATCCATGAATATTTTGGTGATGTTTATATCATTTTTTATATGATGATACATATATTCTATTGTGTGACCTTATGAACAAGTGGTTAATACGATTTTAGGATTATGGATGTAATTATTAATTTGGGAGAGTATTCAATTTTATTATGGTTTTATGATTATAGACATAAAGGGTCATGGAAATGGTATACACTATAGAATTTATGACTATAGAATAAGAAATAAATATTTTTTGGGGAAAGATAATTATATTGATCGAGATTAAGAAAGTAATTTACATATAATATCATAATTAATATTTAAAATAATAAAAATATTCATGAATCCCCACTTATAATATAATCAGCGGGTAGTGCATGAAATTTGGAAGGCTCAAATTATTTATTATGCTAGAATAAAATGTTCTAATATTTCAATCCATTTTTTCCTCTAATTATACTAAATTTGATTAATAGATTTATCTACATGAACCACCAAACTGAAAAAAAATTGTTTTATTGGAAGACCATTTCAAAATATCCATTTAGTTCGTATGTACGAATATGAATAACAAAATTACAATATATACATATATATATATGTGTATTTAAATATATAAAGCTTATTTGATTTATTATATTTTTAATGATATATATTCTGTTGTGGTATTATTTTATTAGGTAAAAGTATTAATTTTTTTTGTTAAATTTTCATTTTACGTGAAAATAATACCAATTTATTAATAATAAAATTCATATTGTTTTATAGAAATTATTAATAAGAACAAAAAAAAATTTAAAATTATATTTTCTTATAAAATATGTTCCTCATTATATAGTATAATAAAAAGTAATCATTAAATTTGATATTTCCATAGAATGAATTTTCAAAAAAAAATTTAATTTTTGGATTTAGAATTTCAATATTTTTTTACAATGATATTTTTTATTTTATAAAGAATAGTTTTTATAGGAATAATGCAATAATTTTTTTTTGTAAATTACATAAGTTTTATGAAATTATTAGCATACATGTTTCAATTTAAATCTTATCAAATCATTTTATAAGACCAAATATGTATTTTATATAAATTATAATTGTTAAATGTTATTTTTAATTTATAAATCCATATTTTACATTCCAGAACCTATGTTAGATTTTTCAAAAAATCATTCTAATGTGTTTTAAGAACTGACATGTAAAAATAAATTTTAACAATAATATTGAAATAAAATAATAAAACGAATAACATTATTTGATTCATTATATAAAAATGAGCATAGAATCATTTTTTCTTTTTTCACAGCATGTTTTTTTGTGAATAGTGAAAATTACCATTTTTAAAAAAATTGTTAATTTTATGAAATTATTTTACAAGAATACCATGTATGTTTAGGAAACTCCTTTTATAAGAAAATAATATATTATATAAATTTTAATTATATATGTTAAAATAATATGTTGATACATAAAAACCCATTCTTATCAAAATTTAAAATTTAGGTTTCCGCGAAACTATTTTTTGATTATTTCTTTTAATAAATATCTTACATTATTGAGTTAGTTTTCAAATAATTTTTTCTATAAATAAATATAGATTGAATTATAATAAAATTAATTATTAGAATATAAACCATAAAATTGATAATTTTGTCAAAACCATAATTCTTATGATTAAAATATATTTTTTCTAAAATAAATATTTTATGCATTTTTTCTATTATTAAAATTAATTTATGTTAAACCTAGATATTTTCTTTTAAAAATTTATTTCATTTTTTAAAATCATTCTATAATAATTATTTAACAGTTTTAATTTAAAAATATTCGATTAATTTTTTTTTCCTATACATAAAAGTATTATTACGATTATAAGTGTAAATTTCGGAAAAAATGTATTAATCAGTGTACTAGTCGATATAACAAGTGAAAAAGATGTATAATTTATAAAATTGGGGGGATTAATAACTTTATCTATATCCCCACACCATTATTGGTGATTTTTGAGCATTTAATCCTGATTAATGGTGTGGAATTATTGACAAATAACTAGTTTTTCTTACAAACTTTTTCATTCTTGTTTCATTATAAAAGGAGGCCACCTCCTCTAAATTTCACTATGCATTTTAAATCCTTTTTTCAGCCAATAATCTACCATATGGTCACCTAAACACTATCCCAAAGTCTTTAATGCTTTTGTATTCCCAATGGACAATGAAATGATTTCTAAAGGAGTTACATATGGGGGAATCTCCATGGGAAAGGATGATTTGTGATTGTGAAAAACACATTCATACATGAGGTAAAGGTTTCCATCTCAATTTATCTTTATTGATATGTGTTTTAAGGTTATTCACCAATTTATTATTTCTATAGTGTATAGACATCCCAATATTTTAGTTTGCAATACACTTTGATTTAATGCCTGGGATACACAATATCATAAGATTATAAAGCATCAAGTAATGTTTTATTCGAAATTACTAATAGTGTAATGGTTTAAAATCAAAATAGCCTTGTTTGAGACGCACATTATATTATGAACCTATTTTATTTTAAATTGTGTGTATACTATCAATTTGATATATAATAGGATTTAATATCTTTATTCTTAGTATATAAACATCCACATAAAGATGTCTCTATTTCAAGAGGTTTTAATTTGAATTCTTATTATATCATAATGGTTGCATCTGAATCGCACTTCATTCTATCATGCATTGATATTTTTCAGAAATAGATATTTTTATATTACATATATTAACCTAGTTTATTATAATAAAATAAATTATTTATTTAATTTGATGATTTACTTCCATTGATTCTCTTCCTTTTTATGTAGTATGATTATTTTCATCAAAAAAATATATGAGGTCATAAAAAATTCAATCTAATCTTTTAAGTTAAAATGGTTTATCAATAGTTTTGTAAATAATTTTCTATGTAATGCCCCATTCCTATCATTGGAGATAACTTTTATTTAATGTAAATATTTAATCATTTTATTAAATGAAACTATTTTATAAATAATTCACATCTATTTAAAATATTAATTCCCTTATTTTTCAACAATTTCACTTACCAATAATATTCACATTCTTCATAGTAAAAATGAATTTGGGTTAACAATTATGAAATCATATTTACCATCTCATTTTTTCAAAAACAATTCCTTATTTTATGTTTTATTATTTCAATTTCTATGTTTCAAAATAGAAAATGGTGTCTTCCATACGAGCATCAGGATTTTCTAGTTATGAATTCTTTTTATTTTTATACCTTTTTATAAAATATAATTCTCATGAACTTCCTACCTTAATATTCCATGTTTATGAGCTATACATATTTTTAATCAATCATGCATATCCAAAAAAATTGTTTTTGTTATCACATTGGAAACCATATGATATATCTCTCGGTTATGCTTTATGATATTATTGTGAAACCCACTTTAGTATCATGGATTTAATCATTAATAATATTTCAATATCATTTCATTTCTAATATTTTAAAAAATATTCTTATATATTATTGATAGAATATAGCCTATGTATTTATGGGCGGGTCTGTTATAAACCTACCAATAAAAATTTAATGTTAATGTCTTATGGGATGACATGTATGGTGCACAAGTGGTTAGCATTAGAAAAATATTTTTGGTGCGTTGTTGGTTAGGATAATAATACTTTTTTATAATGGAGATTATTTAGATCATACAATGATTATGATGTTAATTATCCTATATTATCTTGTCTTGGATGTTCTCCTTAACATATGCTTATGATTTCATGATTTATGCTGTATCCACATGATTATGATTCATTGATCCATTGATCTTTTTTATTTCATTTGATTTATTCTATGTATCATAGAATATGATGATCCCCTTCATGGTATATTGTTATACATCTTAACAGATGTATTCCTTCATTATTTACTTTGATTATTCACTTTATGGTCTTTCTACATAACAATTTTACTTATGTGTTTTCTCTAAAGTATCCTATTTAGTTTTAAAATATTTCAAAGTATTATTAGCAGCATTCGATTTTTTAAATTAATATAGTTCCTTTTTAACATTAAAGATGATAAATTTAGGAATTTATTCTTCTAAATACACTATACACCTAGATCCTTGGAATATATTTTTTAATGAATTTTATTAATCATGAACTAAATGGTGATTCAGTCTTGGAATATTATACCACATGCAACCGGCTTGTACCATTTCTCACCTCATCCCATTTAAAGGGTGTATAGTCTAATATACCCAATCACATAACATGAAGCATGCTCCAGTGAGTTACACAAAACCATTTCCATGAATATGTTTTCCCATAGAAAGTCTGTATCGACTCAATTATAGCTCCAAGGTAACTCCTTGTCCAAATAAATTACATTACTCATTCCATTTCTAGTCAGACGAATACACACCTATGGTTCTTTTTTTAGAACTATAGGTTCCCATGCACATCCTAAGACATTTCAACCACATCCATACACTTAGACACAACTCAGTCTTGTCCCATTCATTATCATCCTACCCAACCTCATTATGATGTTAATGAACCTACAAAATTCATTGGGCCAAACATCAACTTTATCGTTCCCTTGACACAAAACTTGTCACTAATGCCACTAAAACTCTATGTGATCATCACTGAAACACCCAGGGATCACCATACATATTTCACATACTCGTTATCACCTCAGATGCATCGATATCATCTCAAAAGAACCTGTCCACGCTTTCATCTCTATGGAAAACAACATCCTATCTAACTCCCCTGATAGGCCACTATTAATCAAACTAGTAGTGATGCACTAAATTATAATTAGAAAAAAGGTTTCCAATTATCCCCATAACCGACTAGTCAGGTCTCGTTAATTGTTAACTCAGGTTAACAACCTTTCATATAGGCCAAAACTTTTAAAAAGCTACAGTTCATAGGGATTCAACCATGATCAAGTCCCAACCAATGGAAACACACATTCCTAAACATCCAGTCACAAACTCTCACATATGTAAACATAAATGAAAAAAATCACCTCCCAATACTAGTGAATAAATCTTTATGAAATCCCATCTATGGTATTTCTACCTATATGGTCACAAATCATTGGTCGATAGGTATTTTCCCAATGGAATTGTCTTTGACGATCCATTCTAATATAAATAGTAAAATATTAATTGGTTATGTATATTTTCATTCCAATATATATGGGAATGCATCATATTGGTTTTTAATAAATATTTAAATGTGTAAATCCATAAAATAAACCATATCTGTGGGTTCCACTGAGGAAAATGTTATATACAAACCCCCATTGAAATTGTACCACATGTGCATACCATATCATATATTCAACATCAACAGTGAGAATATCATTTTTGATCCAAATGACCTACCACAAAAGAAATGATACATATACATTCCTTCTTAGTTGAGTAGAATTTCACCATGTAATTCTATAGGAAAAATATTTATGATCGGTTGTTGAAACATTAAATAATTGAGCTTTTTTCATTAGTGAAATCAAAAATAAGCATGCGTACATTTCATGTGGATCCTCTGTGCCATGTATAATTTCCTGGTTATATCTTATCTCTACTAGAAATGATTAAAATATAATTATTGAATTATTTTGAATAAGGAATGTTAAATAATCTACAGGTAATCATCATTCCATACATTATGTACATAACTGATGAAAAAATGAAATTAAAACTATAATAAATGAAAGGAAAATTGAAATACAATCAACAAAAACAATTTATTATTATCGAAACGTGTTCTCTTGATGCCCAACACATACATCCATTAAAATATTTGAAACATTAGAAAATAACCATTCTACAAAATTTCAAAACAATAAGCTATAAATAATGATAAATGAAAACAACATTGTAGCGTTTTTTCCACCTCAAATATTGAAATGATTCTCAGACCTATAAAAAAATTCATGGCCTAATGAACACATATACAAATGATAGATGATGATTAGTAGTAGTGGGGTGTATAGTGGTACTGTGGGGAGACTATACCCCATGTATCATATTGTGAAGTAATGAATAATAAACTAAGGATAATAAATTGAAATAATTAAAAGAGATATAAATAAATATAAAAAAAACTGATACAAAAATGGAAAGTAGTCAGACCAAAGTAGCCATGTTACACATATAAATTCCCACCCACTGGGGTCATTACATATATAGACCTTTTATAATTCAAAAATAAATAAATTTTATATCTCCATGACATCTCTGAGCTAAAAATCTTCCTAAAATCCATATACATGCCTAACCTATCACACTCTATTAAGATAAACCTAATCCATAGACCTAGAGCAAAAATTTACGTAAAACAATTTAATTATTACTAAGGTATAAAACTGAATTAGTATCCTCGGTAGGGTTTAAGTACTAAACAAACTAGGTAATTTCCATAATTTTCATGTACTAACCATTATCCACAGTGATATGATCACATGGGGTACTAAGGTGAAATAAAATGTAGTAGAAAAAAAATATAAATAAATAAACCTTCGATCCTTAGTTCAATGACACCGATTAACAATCATCGCTTCATCAAATGTTGAGGTGTCTATGAGCACATCATGAAGAACGTGAATCCTATGTAACCTTTGGTATCCTAGTCCATGGCATTTCCAATTATATCCTCATGACTCTGAGCACCCAACCCATATTAATCAAAATGTATTTTCTATTTATCCAATTACTTCCCATATTGAATCCTTGCATATTCAGGGATGTATCTCATAACAGTTCAAGAATCTGATCTCCAAATAAAAGGAAGGTTCAATAGGATAATCAAGACTTCAATTTTTTATAAACCCCAACTATATTCCAATATATTTATATAATATATCTCTAATGCATAAGCTCTATGCCGATGGAAGATCCCACTCATATTCATCAAGAAAATATTGAATCATATCATCTATATAATTATCTCTTAATTTATGTAAGATCTAATAAATGAGATTCATGCTTATGTAATTTTACACTATGGATAAAAAATTGACTCACATCCATCTTCCAGGATCCATAAACCTGATATGTGAATCATGTCACATCGTCCCTGTGGTAATATTCTATAACCAAACATAAAAAATAGAAAAAATTGGGGTATGGGAAACAAACCTCACCAAACCACCATCCACATCCCCTTGATCCCATAAGCACAATATTGTTTGCATGGTGACAACTATTATACACTCATATACACTATCCCTGGGATAGTTTATCATTGAGGCACATATGATTCCCTTTAGCCTCTTAACAATAGATTCACTCTCTCATGGGTCCTCAGTCTTAGTCTTGGTTATCATTCAACATCCATCTCCCTAGGATGTCATGTACCTCAATGTATCCAACTAGGTTTCATGACCTCACATGCTATGTGGGATCCCAACCCATTGGTAACATGAAGTAGATTTAACACTATAATTTTATGTCAATAAGGTCAATCACGGTATATCTCTTAACCAAACACAGTCATTGTCCATCCACAGTCTTCCATCTTAGGGTTTCTCATTTATTAAGGGGATAATAGCTCTCTATGTACTCATCCAAACTATACTAACATCGAATAAAACACCAAAGGTAGGTCCTATAAGGCCTAAATGGCCTATAAACCCAAGTATACACTAACCTCCAATAGAGATGTTTCCCATGACACTACACATTTAAAAAGGATTCCAATTGACCTTCCTCACATTTGAAAAGGTTTGGAGGCTACGTTGTATCTCAAAATATCACCCTTATCAAATGGTGGATTAGGTATCAATCTATCACATTGTGGTTTTATCATTACCCTTTTTTCTTCATTTACATTAGATAAAAATATTAATTTATTTAAAACATACTTAATAATTATACAAACTAGTGTTACCACCCTTAGTGGTGTGATTTATATTCCACATGCAACAAAAACTAAAGTGATCCATAGTTCTAGTACACAGGACCATCAACCATTATTAAAGCTTGAAAAATCTATTTCCATGAGTAAACAACAACTAACATTACCCACCCTAGCCTCTACCACGTCATCCTTGATCAAATAATTCCATTAAAAGGCCTCAAGCTACTAAAATTGAAAAAAATAATTATTAACATAAAATAATTTTAATTATTTAATTATCTGAATTTATCGTCACTATATTTATAATAATACTCCCCATTTCGTCGAGCGACAACGGTAAAAAGTCCAAAAAAATCACTAGAGATTAATAGAGGACTCCTGATACCATATTTGACCAATGAACAAAAAATTATATACAAATATATAATTAATAAAATTAATTTTAAAGAAAAACTATAAAATTTTTTTTTGTGCGATGTAAATTAAATGATTTTAAAAATTGATATTGAAGTACATATTTACGGGATTCCATCAAGATAAGTTTCTTGAATGTGTTGTTGTATTTGAACTATTTCACCATTCCCCAGAGAAATTATTTTAAATATTTAAATACATCGTTCCTTGAATTATAAGCATGTAGATACAAATATATGAGGATGGAGGAAAGAAAACCCATACCTTGATCCCTAATAGAAAATTCCCAATATTCAAACCAAAAACAAGGGGGATCCAATGGGTAGTCGGTGAATAGACCCATGTGTCATTCATAATAAAAGAGGAGGAGGAGATGGGTGTGTCAACATAAATGTTCATCAGGATTAACAGTAATTCCCCACACCATTTAGCCTCACTAGATAGTTGGTTGAAACTATAGTGGCACCCAACCACTTCCAACCCAACCAGTTAGTTAGTGGTCTCATTCTAGGAAGTCAATGGCTGCCTTGTATAGTTAGTACAACCCAAAATCCATTTTTTTCTCTCCCAAACATCCAAAACCACATATTGACCGCCAGTAAATGTCCAAAAAAACATTAGTGGTTCTCAAATCTCATAACTTTTATCTAAAATATGGATAATGATTTTTTCCACACACTGGTTATATGGTTATAATTATTATTTAATTGATAATTCTCTTATAGAAATTAAATTTTACATGTCCCATAATGAAAACAATACACAAAGGATCCAAAAAATCATAAAAACATTCATTATTTCATCATGAATTATGGAACATATTCAAAATAAAAATATTTCATTAAAATTTCTATAAAATTTGATTATTTTAAGACCTATAGAGAATTAAATTAGATATTATCATATGTTAACATCCCTAATAAGGCATAACGATCCATAAATTACCTTGACATGGATAAAAAGAACCTTTCTAAATACATTGAATGTATTTTAAAAAAAATTAAATCAGACAACTTTATCGTTTTTTTAAATTTTAAAAAATTGGAATTATAGAAACAATTGGAATGAAATTTATTTTGTAAATCTATTGGAAAATATAAAGGACTCATGAAAAATAATATCACTCATGAAGGATGGAAAATATGTTCTAATATATAATCTAAATAATATATTCTGTTTTTACTTTTGTAATTGTCAATAGAGAGTCATATGAATAAAATTGAAATGATTGATTTTTAAAATATTAATTAATGAAAATGTTAGTATAAAAATAATTTTAAAATTTGATTAAATTTATATATTAAAATTCATAAAATAATTTTTAAGAACATGGATATGAAATAGATTGATTTCTAACCCAGATTTGTAATTTTTTTTAGTTTTTGACAAAAATATTCATTCAACATTTTTGAGTAACAACAAGGTGGAAAATAGAAATAATTCATGAAAATATAAAATTAATAATAATATAGGAAAATATAAGTAATTTATAAGATATATAAAATGAATTTAAAATAATGGTGTTCGAAAAAAAATCAAAAAAAGTGAGATTGTATCATAAATGCCACAAACATCTATAATCCTAGAATTAACACATTATGAAATAGATAACAATAAATTTATATTTAAATGCTCATAATTTTCCTGAAAATAATCATAAAATACATTACTGGGAAAAATATACACCATAAAATAGAAATTTTCTATAGAATATATAATATATATCAATGAAGGAAAATATAGATAAGGAAACCATAAATTTAAATCAAGACTGGCTTCATATGCACTCTGACCAACTATATAAGATATAAAATTAAATTATAAATATATATATATATATATATCCCAAAACCATATTTTTTATTTTATTACTATTTATCATTACATTAAACTTTATAGTCATCTCATTTTAAAATTTTATCCCCAAAATCTATATTAGTTATTCATTTTTTGTTTTGTAGGTATGTTTCGGTTTGGTGGTTCTATTACAAAAACATCGGTAATGGTTCTTGAATATTAAAAAAATAAACATTATATATATATATATTATTTAAATTTTAACTATTTATTCATAATGGTGATTAAAAACGAATTACATAACTCTATCCAGGCTGTAGTCCGCACATATGCACATGTAATGCTTCAATCATTCAATAGTTTGAAAAAATAATATTGAAAAATAATTAATCTTTATAGAATAATAATTATATAATAAATATCTTTATATTTATCAAATCCATTTATATTACCAAACTTTATAGATGGTGATAAAAAATAAATTATATAACTTCACGGATAACGTAGTCCCAACATAAACTTGAGTGGCACCTTCATTTTCTATTTGATAAAAGGGGATAAACAATGGGTTTTACATTAAAATAAAAATAGTTGAGGATATTAATACTCTTATTTAATTACATTATGTTTATTATTTAATATTTTTTGGAGGTTTAGGTAGGAAATATACATGAAAGACATTGGTAATTAGAATAACCTCTCATTTGTTTAACCTAGAGAATACACCTCTATCCCTCTTGGATGGGTATTTTTCGAATCCAAAACCTATAAGTAATGGATAAGGGTTTATAGACGTTATTTTAGTTGATCCTAGTTACGATGAATTTCTCATGTCAGGTTGATATGTTAGAAGATGTTGTTATCTTTTATACATGAGGGGAGTGACATCCCTATAAATACAATAAACATTAAATAATATAAAGTCTTTTTTATGGGAAACTATAATAAAATTGAAAAAATTTAAAAGGTATGATAATGTAAGATCATTAATAACTCAAAATAATATATTTAGACACATTTTATAGATCATTGAAAACATATCACTTATATTAACCCCTTCATTCACCCTTGAAACACTTATAACAGTGAAAAATATTTTACAATGGTCATTATTCATTATGGTAAAATAATTAGTTAAACACATTACCAAATATTAATTGATACACATTAAAATATTGAGACCATTTTAATATAAAAAATATGTATAGGATACAAAAATTTAAGTTCATTTAATTATGAAAATAAAATGAAAACACCTTTTAGAACAATTCATTCTATGAATAAAAATGTATTTACACTCAAATCATGTATATAATTGATATCCATAACATTTATTGAATTAATGATAAAATTATGAGTTGTGGGACTTTTAAAGTAATCCAAATAATCAAGGGTAATTTTAAATGCTAATTAATGAAAAATTAAAAATATTTTTCTATTAAAATAAAATATTACTCTAGATTGAAAATTACAATAATGGGCTTCCAAACTAAAGATTATAGTTTTCAATACTTTATTTTAATCCTTAAATACGTATATATTCAAGCCAATGTATTCATTTATTTTCCAAACATTATTATATAATAAATTTGTCTTAAAAGTTATGGTATTTTTAAAAAATCATATTTTAACTATTCAACTAAATATAAATCATTTAAAAAAATTAAAAAAACCCTATAAGCTAATTTTGATATTTATAATTGAAAATCAATGTGAATTTAAATAAAATTAAAAAATTTAGAAATATAGATATAAAATAATATATGTATAGTGTCAAATAAATAAAAACATTTTGAAAAAAATTTATTAGAAACAAATAAATTAAATAATAATTACTAAAATTCTGTAATCGATTTTAATAATTATTCTTCATTTAATTATCATAAAATAATTTTCATTTTGTATAATAATAAACCATTATTCACTTACTTTGGGTGTTTTATAAATCATAGGATATCCAACACATTAGATTTACTAATGAGAAATATATTATAAAATTATTGGGTGTCAAAACATCCATACAATAGTTTTTATTACGATAGTTTTAAGAGTAAATTCAATTAATGAATAAAATGAGTTTTACTGAAATTTTACATTTTACTCATTTTACATTTATCATAATAAACTAAATTATATTTGGTTAAATGTTGATAAGATATTTTTTGAGTGGAATAATTTATTGACCATAATTTAAATAATAATTTATTTGATATATGAATCAAAAAAGTTAATATTTAAAAATTAAATTTACCATTAAAATAGTTTTCGTAGTTATGTTTTCTGGATCTTAATAAAATTTAAATTCATTAATTTATTTTTTAAATTTGCGAAATATGAAAGACACATTAAAAATTAGCATTTCAATATTATGTTTTTATGAATTTTTGGATTTTTAGGATAATTTTGATTCTTAGGTGAATATTAAAAAATACTACTTTTAAACATAGCATAAATTTTTTGGCATCATTATGTAATAAAAACAACATAGAAAATTATGAAGCCTTTTCCTGACCTTATATATCTTTAATATGTACAATTATAATTTTGAAAAATATTAGATATTTGGAATCCAATGTTTGATATTTTAGAATATAAGTTATATGCTTTTCTAAAACCATTTTTATATGTGATACATTCCATATTTTAGAATTAATTTTTAAATATTTTATAATAGGGATTATATGAAATTAGTTGCATAATTTTAATAACAAATATAAAATTATAATTTAAGTATACTTTTATTTTTAACCATAAAAATAAGACACCATGGTTAAAAAATGTTACCAAAGATAAAGTGAATTAGATTAATAAATGAAATCATAAAGAAAAGACTAATATATCTTATAGAATTTAATTTTAATTTTTTGTATTTTAAAAGGACCAAACCATACTCCTATGTTCTAAATTATTTTAAATTTTTAATGAATTTTCCTTTTAAAGTGACATGTCTTTAACATAAAGTAATGGGTGTACAGAAACATGTATTAATACTCACTTATAAATAGATCTGTTCACCACCTAACTTCTATACATACAAAAAGTCTTATAGATTCACCAAATTATACATGAACCTCTTATCAACTCCTCCAATTAATATTTAAAGGTGTTGTTCTCACCAAAACACCAGTCTAAAAAGTCTCAAGTATTTATCCCAAGTATATGGTAAAAAACATCTAATCGCTCCTCTTTCATTTCTATTATTTCATTCCTCTTATAGATCCTTCAAATAAATAAAATTATTGATATCATAAATAAATAAATAATATTAGAAATCAAAAAAATTATATTTATGGAAAAATCATTTTATAACTTCTCCACAACAATATGAAAAATTAAAATGTTGCTCGTGCAAATGTGTGGAATACCACCAACATGGAATTCATCTTTATTTTTCCATTCCCGCTATTCATGGATGGTTTTATGAACATATCCGATAAATAAATAGAATATGTATTACATAAATATTAATATTAAATGATAAATAATTATCTACTATCATATTTTCCATCCCTTGATGAAATGAAAACATAGTGTGTGTGTGTGTGTGTGTCTGTTTGTGTGTCTGTGCATAGTACCACCTCCAAGGATGAAGTGTTTCATTTTTTATCATTCCATTTCATGAATGGTGATAAAAATTTATTTAAAATAATTTTATGAAATTAAATAAAAATATATTTCATAAATATTTTTATGAAGTTATGACACAAAATGTTAGGATCGTTATAAATTAATCCATTGATATCACTAATTACATGAAATAAGATGATTATTGATTTCATCTTCAAGGATGAAAATTAAAACTCTAATTGAATTAAAATGTAAAATAATGAACTTTTATGAAATTTAAATTCCATTAAATTAATATTTAATGGATTTAGTCATATCCCAAACAACCAAAGAACATCTGGATAATAGTAAACTGAAAGTGACACCACAAGATGTCCTTTAATTGGCTAGGGGTTGGAAACTACCGTCATGTAGAAATATCCCAAACGTGGGATCCCATACACTAATGTACTTAAACACACACACACACAAACAAACATTAGTTTATGAGATAATAAATAAAAATGAAATTTGGTGATATATAATCCCACCAATACTATAAAAGTGAATAACCATGCAAATAAAGCAGAATGATTCAAAAAAGGAAACTTCTGAATTCTTCCACAGTCATTCCAGCACCACTAGGATCCAAATATTCATGATCTACCAATGAATCCATTGAAATTTTTTTACTCTTCATTTATCTTTACATATGTGGGAAGATCCCATACCTGTATGAGTATGAAAGTACCCAATTGGGCACCCTAAAATAAAAAAACACTACGAATTAAATTAGTAGGAATTTCAAAATCACAAAATCATGGATGAAAAATATGAAATCCCATATATTCTCGAGGAATAATACATGTATCAAGGTGAGGTTCTTCCCCAATAAAAGTCTAGGGATTCTATTTGAGTCTCTATAATAACACATTTATGATATGACTCCCTTATCAGGTCATGCTTGTTCTGATGTAATTGATATGTGATACTGTACTTTTCAGTCATTGTCATGTTGATGTACATAAGAACATAGATGGATCATCTGAGATATAGTCATGAAAGTAATATACCTCATTAAAACATAATATATTTGAATAAACATATATAGGATCTCGCCCAAAGTCAAGGGGAGACATAGGAACATAACTGGAATAACATGCTATGTAGGTGATCAAATTTATGATATACAAGTTATGTAATACCCGACACTATCATGGGATGTATGGTAATGAAGATCCAACCCTCGACGTCGTGTAAGGATAACTTCCCCAATCCATTTAGAGGATCACACATTTTATTCCTAGGACCGAAATATTTCACTAAACTCTCAAAGGGGTGGACTAAAAAACATCACCTCGTTAAAGGGAAGCTCATGCAAAGTAAATAAAACTAGCACCAAGAGATTAAGGGCTCCAACCATTCATGGAATAAGTAAACAATGTTCTTACGCGGTACTTGAAATGTCTCAATATGTCCGGTTCAACATTTTTTGCTTCTATCTCACACAAAATATTTTTATCAAGATAAAATATGTGACTTAATGGGCCACTATTTGTAGATATTTGGGCAAATACTCAAGAATGTACCATATGATCATGTCTTTATACGATATAAACAATTCTACGTGTGTCTTGACACACACAGATAAACTCATGTTGGGTTACATGAAATTATAGGATTTTAATCCATATGAACACTAATATTTTAACATAAGGATCACATGGTGTGTTGGTTCCCCAAATTGAGTGTGATATTTAGCTTTCCATGTAATCCCTCATCACTTTATGAATGTATTCCGCACAAATTTATTTTTTTTGAAATACATTCCATATAGATTGGAATTTTACATAATACAAAAAACCATTAACTTGTCTATGATTTTATTACCCTAAACCTTTGGTTCCATCTAGAATCATTCCTATAGAACATAGATCCCTATTGAATGAGCCTTTTTTCTCACTGGTGGATAGATTCCAGCCACAATTTTTTTCTAGAAATCAACCGTCTTCACTCATCCAAAGTACCTTTATGAACAAGCTCAAGAACCACCGTCACCTACACTACCATGGGATCAACATCTTTATTTCCACTCCACTATTATTTCTCAAATCTCATCACCAAAACATCCACAATGATCCACTATTGAAAATATTGATTTCATAATGATCAGGTTCCATGTTATTGTTGAGTCATTATCCAATCATAGTACCGATATAGAACTTTTGAAGAATATGGGGATAAAATAAAAAAATAGATGTGTGAATATTAAATAATAAAGATGATAAAATTTACATTATTTTTAGAATCTAATTAATGGGGAGGATAACTAAATAATAAAATTAAAATTAAATATCAATTTCATAATTCTGGGAAATGAATATTCTATTAGTCATTAAATAATGAAAAATCCATTAATTAAATCAAAATGGTTTATTTCATGTTAATCCAAAATGTCAATAATGTGTAAATTGTTTAGTAGAATCAAAAGGCATACCTTTCTATCATATAGTTCACTTATGAATGCTGATTTAGTTTCATTTTCATTAGTTATATAAAAAAACTCAATCTTTAATGATAATATATCTATTTAATCGATAGGCCTTCCATGGCCAACCATAATTTAATTATTAAAACATCCCCATGGTGATGATACAATACTATTAATGTCCTAGGATTATGTGGCCAACTATTGATATTGGATCTATCGAGGTTTAGATAGAGGCTACACTTTGTTTAGGTAGCCACCATTTTCTTTTAATTGAGGGATTTAAGTCTATAAAAAAGTACAATTTGAAATGATATTGTGTAGTGACTCTTTTATTTCATTGTAAAATGTTGAAAAATATTATGGAATGATTTCCGAGCCATGTACTGAGTCGATGTAATACTACCAAACCCTATGGTTCTGAAATTGATATTATAAAAATATTAACTATATTAATATCATGCACATATTATTTTCCAAAACAAGTGTTATAAATCCCAAACTATGTATTGGATCAGAATAATGATACAAAAATTTCCTTATAGACATGATTTTTACCATATGGGTGACCTCAGGTTGGCCAGGACTAGATGTCCAATTACGAAAGTCATTGGTGGTGCATTTAATTAAAATAAATAATTAAATTTATTTATTTTAATATAAATTCAAACAATGTATTTACCTCTATAAATACCTAATTATAAAATTTCTCTACGGTGAGGCACATAAATCCTAGTATAATTTAGAGAATATATGAGTGTTCTTTATTGGAGGATCACATTAATGGAAAATCAGAGAACCTAGCAAGGTGAACTGAGAATCAATGAACCAAATGATACTTCACCTTCAATTATAATTCCATTATTCACTGAAAATCATTCCCAATAATGGTAGGAATTTTCAATTTTTATTTCTGACCATTTGATTAAATTTTTAATGAATGGACTCTAATCTACATTATTTGTTTGGTGATTTTACATTTTTAATCTCATCCCGGAATACAAATTAATTTTTCTAATTTGTTTTATTCGTTTTTTCCATGATCTAACTATGGATTTCTTAATTTATGATCATTAGAAAATAATTATTCGCCAAATTTGTTTGAACTATTATTTTTATTCAATTTCCCCCTATGATTTTAATATTCATTATCATTGGCATGTGGGGTCTTGGTTCGACAGTTATGGGGCAGGATAAATCCTAATTGAACTTCCAAAATCAGGGAGGTATTGAAAAAGGGAAATAGATCAGTGTTATATGAATAGATCAAGATATATTTTTTGTGAAAGATTTTCAATTCGGGATCCATGAATACCGACAGGTTAAAATTGGTGCATGGAATGAACAACATCATCAATTAGATCATCATATTCCAATATCTGGCCATTTAAGGTCGGAATCAATTGATGGAGTTTTATTCCATCGATTATAGGAGGTCAACAGATGTAATCCATTGTGGTATGGCTACATATATAAAACACGAATTCCTTCAATTTGGGTAGTTAATAGATGTAATCCACAGTTTTATGGAAAGATATATAAAACACTTGATGAATCACAAAATTTCATGAAAAATAAACTACATATTTTTGATATTGGAAGAACAAATTGCATGTATCCCCATGAAATAGGATACTGTAAAGTTGCAAATTAAATGTCATGTGGCTAGGCCCACATATTGTGTGAACCAACCTAGGTGACCAAGCCCTGTTCTTATTGCAACATTATAATGACACAGTGCATTTTCACACTCTGTGTACTCCTAGAATACATGAAAATGAGCTGAAAATCTGGAATGCATGGGTACATAACTAGTTACACAAGCATAGCTCGAAGTACATAGGCATGGACAGTTGTATATTGGAATTCCCCAAAATTCTTAAGATATGTTTTGATCTACTAGTACACTCCATGTAAAATGATAAGGATTCCAATCCATGTCCATAGGAGATCTTGGTAGTGAAACGATGTGGATTCACATGCTCTGTGGAACCCCATACACTCTTTGTATTCCCTCTATAGAATTCTTACTCTCATATCACCTTAGTTTGGACTAATATTTTATACCATGAGTATCCTATCCTAAATAATTATCCATATAGAACATTATGGTGGAATTAATTATGGTATGAGAGTTACGATGTGTGATGTTATGAGTGGGAGTATTCATGAGGAGATTTTTGATAATGGTAGTGATCAAGGTAGTATAATCAAAGCGTTTCTTGGGTGATACTTTTATGTCACACCAGGGTGCGGGCTCCCCATTCTCTTTATATTAGTAGATTCAAAATTCCTATACAATAGGCATGATTCCAATATATAAAGATTTATACTCCCCTTTAAATGTGCTCTATCAGTATGAGGATCCTCCATGGGTGTTTTGGATCACTAGGATGTGGAGAATAGTAGTGAGGAGAGGGTATCTCCATAGATATTATAGTGAGTATTTATTTGATTCTGGGTAATTGTGATGAAAATATTGAGTTTATGTCTTACTCATTGAAATTAAATGGTAAATGACATAGATATCCCCCTTGTCCCTCATATGGGTTTCTTCATGATCGTATATATATAGAAATATATCTATTGGGAACTTTTTTCCCTCATTCTTTTGGTTGAGTTGACTAAAAATATTTATTAATATATTTATCTGTTATAATTATTGGTTTGTCCAATTGGGTATGTATATACTCAACCATGAATGTATTTATAACGATTATGATGAGTCTAATGGCAAGGCAGGATGGATCGGTGCTGACATTAGAGGAGCTTAGGGATATTGGAATTCATTGACTAGATAATGTGGCCACGTCTTAGAGATTGGGATTCGGGATATCTAGCCTTTATTTTATTTTAGTTTTTTTATGTTTGGACGTATTGTCTTGTTGGGTGTGTCTGTTTCCCCATTTTTACATTTGATGTGTTCTATTGAACTGCATGGTTTATTCTAAATGTTTCTGTCATTTTATTAATAACGTAGTTTGTTTCATAGAGATTGATGGGTGTGTTCATATAGTTACATTAGACAGAGCCCTACAAATTAATATTATTTCTTCTCAACACTTGTCACCAGACCCAAGATTATTGGATGCATGTTTGAGGATGTGGCAAGACAACCTTCCATTGTCCAGGTGGTCCCCAGTTGGTCAGGTCGTTACAGAGATATATTTGAGGAGTTGATTCCTTATGATGGTGTTTGGAGTAATCCCATAATTAGTATTTTGTTGGGAAATATTTAAACATTGTCATAGTGTCTCTAGTGGTGATTTCATTAAAGGGAACCTAATAATGGTGTGGCAGTTGACATATCCGTTTACAAGTACATTGACTACCGGATTGTCAAATCGGTGTATATAGACATTATTTAAAGAAAAAAATGGTACATGTATCATATATTTTTGAGTTTCTTTACTATCCTTCTCGATTTAGATAAACATTTATATTCCCATCATACCATGGTTTGTATTGATCACATTTAGGATGCCTTAGAAAAGATAGTCATCAAGGTTACTGATTCTCGATCATGATAATGATGACATGAGTAATGATTCCTTTGTTCTGGGGCCATATCAGTGGGTGATTCATCAGTGTAGTTAAATAGATTTATTCATACATAACATGGAATAGTTAGAACTAGAATTTTAGGCTATATATGGAAAAAGAAATATTTCACTCTATGAGTTCTAGCATTATAGAATACTAAGGTTCCATGGTGAGAAAAACACACATGTGGAATATGATTGGCTTGAGTCATTTATCTAAGTATTTAGTCTCCTTTTGACCCCAATAGATATAATGCTATAACTGGAATCTAATATTTTTCATTGAGAAACTTGGAACTGGTAGATTTTAGTTATGTAGACCCATGAAAAGATGATACTCTCATCGTTTGATTTTCAATAGTTGTTTCATGGTGAGTACTACCCCTCGTGTACATTCTTATTCTCAATCAATGAGAATCATAATCCGTTTTAGGGATGTATAACAGTCTTGTATTATTCCCCGAGGTTTGGTGACCCAACCAAGTATTCACATGATAAGTTACGAAATGGATTCTTTCGGGTGATGTTTTTCAACCAAGATTTCTATTGAGACATTCTTGTCATTACCGTTTCCTTATGTATAACCACATATGAGTGAGTGATACAGCTGGATTTGGTGAATCAGAGCTTCCTATAAGTGGGGCACCAGGTAATTGGGGTGGGTAGTATGATCCATTTTGGAGAGTTGTTTGTTGGATGTTTTAGAAATAAGATGTACAAATCTCATTAGATAATGTATTCCATTTCTAGGACTCTAACCTCTGGATCTTTTTCTCATGGATCACACAATGTATCGAGTCAACCTAGTGATGTGTGATACTATTGTTGTGATGGGCGTGGATTCATAACTTATGTTTTCCCAGCCCATATTGTTGAGAATCAAAAGATGATGGATGATGGACCTTCATGATAAAGGAAAAATCATGATCAGGAATCTCCCATACATGGCTAGGGTTTCCTTCCAGGTGTTGGTTTAAGATTAGGAGTAAGATCCCCCATGAGGGAGGATAAGTTTTTGGAGGCCAATTATTAGATCTCCGACCAACACCACTATTAGGTGGAACACATCAGGCTTAAGGAATTTGCGGTGATAGACTTAAGAAAATATAATCATGGGAGGTATATGACTAAGATACTCATGAGATTATTCGATATAGAATTTATGTTTATTATACACTTTTATTATCATTAGTTCACACATGTGCGATTCATTCCATCATCTTATTTGACCTATTGAAAGATCTTGAGATTCCAATTGAGATTATATCCCAATTGTTACTACAATATTTTACATCAAGGAGTGTTTCATCCTTATTTATTATATGTTGATAGTGATATATACCTCTTGGTAGAGATATAATCTAATTGTACCTCTTTTTCATCATGATATGACCTTATGACTCCATCTTGGGTATGGATTGGTTGACTTATTTGTGGGGCCTGATTGACAATCAGCGTAGATGAGTAAGATGCCTACGAATATATGGGATGAAATTATCCTTTGTGGGAGAGGGATATTTCATGGTCAATTAAGTGGGTATTATAGGTAGGAATCTATAACCTATCATCCATTATATGGAATGACTATCCCTTCACATAGTAGGCTCTTCGAGTATTTGGATGTCTTCAGTGGTGGGGGGTTACATGGAAGTCTTCCCTACAGTTGCTCAAGGATTACCTCTACAATTATAAATAGACTTCATAATTAACTTACACCCCTGGACCACAAATGGCATATTTATAGGCTTATCATATTGAAACTATTGATATTTGGGATGTGAGGGTGTAGATTTAGGACATTCAATAGATAGTTTTACTGAAAGTATCATGTCCCCCATGGATGATCTAGTGTTCCTGAAAAATAAACATTATTTTTACGGGTTTTTAGATTACTTTTGGTAGAACTAGGTAACTATAAATAAGAAATACACCTTTTCAATGACTTGTTACCAATTTAAATAGAGTAAGGGTGTGATTTTTTTTCTAAGATCAATATCATATACAAATACCACTAATTGAGTGTTCATAGGTTGTTATTCCAAATGAGAAATTCTGGGGGCACTATATACCCTATACATTTATTGTTATTCTATTTGGTGTAAATAATTCATCATTATATTTATATCATTGATGAACCGAATCTTTTAGTAGAAAATGGACTACTTTTTGGTTGTCTTCATTGATGACATTCCCATTTACTCCTTTTCAGAAAAGAACATGAAAACAATATGATGATGGACCTATACATACTATAAGAGTACCACCATTATGGAAAGCTCTTGATGTTCTAGTTTTTTATTTTCATGTTTATATTTTGGGTGAATTCCATTTGTGAGGATGAAAATACTATGGACACGTAGAAGATTTATACAGCGCTTTCATGGGAGCCTCAATAGCATAAATGATGTTCAGTGTTTTCTTGTCTTGGTGGGATAATATAAGAGGATAATTCTTGTTTTTTCTGATGTATTATCCCCTTTTAGCACCCCGATATCGAAGGAGATGTTTTTTACCTTGAACGATAATTTTTAAGGATTGATTGAGCAGTGGAAGATGAAGTTTACCAGTACTCATGTTTCGAGACTACTAAAGGAGGAAATAGAGTATGTATTTTTATTGGATCCCACTATAGTAGTTCATTGATATATGTTGATGTATAGGTGGGATGATATTGTATATCAGTCATGGTAGATGAGACACCATGATTTTAGCTATGTGACTGATGACCTAGAGTTGGCAGCTATACTGTTTTCTTTGAAAATTTGGAGGCACTATCTTTTGGGAGAGAGATTTGTTTTATACTCATACAATTATATCCTTAGATATATCCTCATAAGGAGCGATATGAACGCGAGGAAAAGTCATTAGATGGAGTTATTATAGGGATATGTATTTGATATAGTCTCTAATCCAAATAAAGGAAATGTAGTGGTTGATTCCCTTAGCATTATGTCATGATCTCACACAGTGGAGGAGGATTTTGAGTAGTTTGCCTCTCTATAGCTAATCCTAGTAGATGATAGAGGCTCATCATTTCATCAGTCGATGGTGTTTAATCCTATACTACTAAAGAATGTGTGGGAGAACAAGATGTTATAAATCGACTGTTAGTTTCTACATGATTATATATGCACAAGGGATGCACCATATAAATGATCTAAATGAGTGGAGTACGTCATCATTTTTTAGGAATGGACAGTGTCTTTGGTCATGATTCGAGAGGCAGGGGTGTTTTAGTTTGGAAAATCTCCATTGGTTGTATATACCAGAATAAAAACTCTGTATAAGGACCTTCGATTGTATTTTTTGTAGTCTAGAATGAGGTGAAAAAAATATAGTTTTTCTCATAGTGTCTCACATGTTAGTAGGTGATGTCCAAACACCATGTTCTGGTAGGTTTGATATAGCCTCTTATAATCCCTTAGTAGAAGTGGGATAACATATCTCTATCGTTTCAGAAAGGTCTTCTATAGACTATGTATGTAAACTATGATATCTAGGTGATATTTTACTCACAAACCAAGTTAGCATACTTCATTTCTATTAGGAAGAAAATATTTAGTAGAGAGTTTGTGGATGTTGTAGGAATGAGAGATTGTATGAATTCATGGGGTATGTTGATGATTGTCACCAACCATTATTTTATGTTTACATAATAATTTTTGATATTCCTATATGAGGCATTTGAGAACCATTTGAGGATCAGTACATCATTTCAACAACATATGAATGGTAAAACTAAGCACACTATCTAGGTGTTAGAGGATATGTTGAGGGATTACGTGTTAGACTTTGGCCGGAGCTGAGATGATCATTTTCTATTAGTGGAGTTTTCTAATTATAACAGTTATAACTATACTATCATAATGGAACATTTCAAGTCCCAATATGGGAGATCATTCAAGTCATCCAAATGATGGTCATATATGGGTGAAAAATATCTTATTTGGACAAATATGGTGTAGGCATCAATACATAAGGATTAATATATGGATTTTCATATGAGGAAATCATAGATCTGATAGAAATATTACATAGATCAGCATCAGAGGAATTTAGAGTTTGACCAGTGATACCATGTTTTATTTAGAGACTCCCCACATTGAGAATTGTAGTGATTTAGTTAGGGATGAATGTTATACCTAAGGTTTATTGAGCTGTTTTAGATCTTACAGATGATTGGTGGGTTTTTACCACATATGATTACCTCCACAATTGGAGTCAATGTATAACCTCCTCAATGTGTCCTAACTAGGGTGATACATGCATGATTCGATGCACATTAATGGCCAGGGAGAGTTATACATTTAGGATGGATTCACCTTTGTGGAGTAGCCTAAAGAGATTGAGGATAGATATAAGAGAATCCTATGATGACGGGCCATTCCCTTGGTTTGAGTGTTGTGGTATCATGGGAGCACACATGAGACATCATGGTAGTGAGAGAGATAGATGCCAGATCAGTATCCCCATATTTTTATAGCTTGTTCATTTTATAGTGAAAATAATTGAAGGAGGGTATAATTTTGTGGATATATTTTTTCATTGTAAAACTTTTAGATATAATAATGAATATTTTCACAGGCATGCGCTATGTAAATTTGATATTCTGAGCCCTACTGAGCCATAAATTGATATTATAAAAATATTTAATAAATTAATATCACACATTTTTAGTTTTCTATAAAAAGTTGAATAAATATCTAATAGAGTATAAAAAAAATAAATATAAGACCAAATTTGTTTCTGGGATGCATGGTTTAACATAGGAACTACCTAAGGTAGTTCGGCACCATACATCCAGTTGAGGTAGTCATTGGCGGTTCATTTGATGAAAATAAATAATTAAATTTAAATATTTTAGTTTAAATTACCATTAACTATTTACCTCTATATGTACCTCAATATATCAATTTTGTAATGTTATCCTCATAAACCCTGAGATGATTGATAGAAGCACTGAGTGTTCATCAATGGAAGATCACATCAGAGGTCTATAGGTGAACGAATCAAGGTGGATTGAGGGGGAAAAATGCAGTTGGGCTTCTCCTTAACTATAAAGGTCATTATGAAACAATAATTGATACTAATCGAGGTTGGACTAATCAGTTGTGGTTTTCAACCATTGGATTAAATTGATATAGAATCAATTTTAATGTGATTTATTTTTTAGAAATTTCACATCTTTTAGAAGATCCCAAAGTATGACATATTTTATATAAATCATTTTTTATTTCTTTTTATGATCTCACCCTATATATCAATGATTTATGATCATTGTGTAATAATTCTTTTATAATGATATTTTTTCCATTATTCTTAGGCCTTTCCCCACACAATATTCATATTCATCACTATTCGCCTGTGGGGCCATGGTTTGACATTCCTACGGGCACATTAAAGCGCGATTGAAGCCACGAATTCTAATAGGTTTGGTGAATATCACCCTTATTGGGGATTTATTACTAGACCAAGATAGCCTCTGGATGAAACATTGTAAATCTATAGACCATGAATTCTGATGGGTGACATGAAACACACGGTATGCTTGATGGCATTGAACGGATCTCTATATTCCTATTTTTAGCTAAAAGGGACCAAAAATCGATTGTAGTTGGATTTTTACTTGGATTTTAGGTATTCAATGGTTGAGATCTGCAATGGTGATGCTAGATCAATGAAATGTACAAAGAACATGAGGATTCTATGAAAAATGATTGAAAAATATTTATCTCGGATAAAGACGTGACATGTAGCCCAAAGATATGATTATATTGATTCGAGTGGTGTTAATAAGAACACACAATATGGAAGATCTCACACAACATGTGATCATCCCCATATGGCCAAGTTGTGTGCTAGTAGGAACTCAATAAGGACCCCATGTGGGCATACATGTTGGGTAATTTAAGAGTACACAAACATGGGTTAGAACCCAGGAATATTCATATATGTGGCCAGGTACATGGGCATGACCTAAAGAATACGGGAAAAAGTAGCTATAAATAATAATACCACATCCAGTAGAGTCAAACCGTGTTCCCCCTATACATTCCATATTTTTATATGTATTACAAACGATGTCAAATGAGAAAACATGTAGGTGAAGAGGTGGGGTAACACACCATGTGTCTACATTGACACTATGTATTCCCTCCATTAAAATCTCCCTCTTGCATCCACTTCATTTGGGATTAGATTTTGAACCATTAGTAGCCTATCCTAAAAACATTCCACTTAGAACATGATCGTGGCAATCAGTGGGGCTTGTGAGATGCAATGTGAGATATTCCAACTGAGACGCTTTATTTGGAGACACATGATAATAATAACAATTAGGAAATGACCATATGAGTTAATTCATGGCTTGTATTCTTCTTTTGTACCAGTTAATGAGTTACCCATACTCTTTATATTGGTAGATTCATCCCTCGTCTACACTAGGAAAGGGTCTTTTATCTATGGAGTAGTACTCCACCAACACTGAGCTCCAATTGTGTGTGGGTCCTCCACTGGAGTAGTTGACCCCTCTCCTATGGAACATAGTAGCATGTATCTATAACCTCCACTCATATAATGATCTAATTTCCCATCATATAGGTCATTAATGATATAATTTTTAAGATATCGTCCAAATCATCATCTTTGGCAGGGTTGTTACATGGAGATCCCCTTTCTCTGTCATAAAGTTATCTTTATGAGCATATATGTATTTTTACCACTTCAAACATCCTTTTAATTAAGATAAATACTTATTTTGTATCTCTATATGGACCCCCTATAATTGTTGGGCCATCATACTAGGTATTTATAATCCCACTACAACATGGGCAATTCCAACACATGCCACATCTTGTTTAGATGATGGACAGATCAGTAGTGTCTTCAGTATAATGTACAGATAATTATGTGCATTTTTTACAGTAGTTAGGGATTAGAGATCGAGATTCATGAAATATCATGTTTTATTTATTATATTTCATTTCATGTTGGGAGTACATTTCATTTTGTTCATGTATTTTCCCTTTTTAACTTTTGATTTATTCTTTTGTACTCTGATGTATTCCCAAGAGAATATTACCTGTGTTGTTTACTATATATGTCACTATATTTTTATTATTCCTCTGATTTTTTCATTGGAGAGAATGTGTGTGTTCATACATGTACATCAGGAAAGGCTTCCCATATTATATTATTCCTTCTTTATAATGTTTTCCATCCCTTAGAAAATTGGATGTTAGATTGGGATTACAATTACCCGTGATTCTGCTTCCCAGTAGGGCCCCAATGGCTATGGTCATTACATGTAATTAATGAATTGGGTCAAATTATATGGTATTTTAATTGTTGTTTATGAATTATTTTTTTAGTTTTATTAAAAATATTATTTTGGTAATGACCAAATCACAACAGGCCTATTTATGTACCCTATGAAATTGTTGAAGATTGTAATTGTTTTCACCCATAAATTTTTTATTCATTGGAAAGTAATTCAAAATAACAATTAATTTAATTGATTTTTTGTAGAATGTTTATAACTTATTTGAGTTAATCTATAAATATTTTTGGAACATTAATCTTTTTTATAATTGGTTATTGTTGGATTCCCTATGTACAACCTAAGAGCTATAATTTTTCTTTTCAGTTACATGGTTAAAATTTGCTAAGGTGTGAGGATTTCATAGTTATGATCGGTGTATATATAATGGACATACAAGTATTACTGTGATCATTTAAAACTCAAAAATAGTTATTCAATAAATTATTTAATTATTATTCTTATGTTCATAAGAGTAATTTTGACTCTTGAACCAAATATTGGCCAAAGAATTGAATTAATATAATCATCATTTCTGATAGTATAAAATATATTATATAATTTTTTGTAGTAAAATCCTTTATATATGAATCATAAAAAACATAATGATGTCTACTTGCATCATAGGATACGTTATCCTTAAAATTTTACATTATTATTAAATGTTTGGAGTAAAAAGATCATAATGATTACTCAAGACATCATAAGGAATATTTTTTCTCATATAGATAAGGTCCTTTACAGAATTTATAGGATTCAATAATAAATAAATTTTGATGGAATGTGATATTAAATATAATGGGTCTTTTATTATTTAATGATTCAAACATTAAGAAAAAATTGAATAATTGTGAGTACAGATGATGATTGAGATTTCCATGACATAAATAGATGTACCATACTATAATGATTCATACAACTATACATTCATAGAATAATTATATAAAATAAAAGTAATTGATTTTTTGAAGAAATATAGTCAATGATAATTAAAATATCATAGTTGGAATATCATTATTTTATTTCATATTAGAATGACATTAAATATAATGATTTGATTGAGATTTAAATGTGGTCAATACTATTAAAATTTTAAAATCTATTAATTGTATTTTAATGAGGTGATCATTATGCCAAAAATGTTTTGTTTTTCTTATTTAATTACCAAACTAATAATAACGATTTTAATTATTTATTGATGCGGAAAATATATTAATATAGGAATTTTGATAACTGAGTATTGTGAAGCCAATACTATTTTGAATTATATATGAATTGGATCAAAAATAAAATGAAAAATAATGAATGAAGATTTGTTTCTAAAATAATTAAACAATGTGAAAAGAGTCCAAGAACATAGTGGTTTAAAAATGAGAAACTTTTTAATGAATATCTAAAGGAAGTGAGAAAGTGTTATTTTTGTGATCCTAAATGTTAGACAAGGATGGTCTTTTTCAGCTATTTAAAAAATAAACTAGTAGAATGAAGTGTGTTTTCTAATTCAGTTATAAACATATTATACTGATAGTGTGAATCATTGTTTTTACTGGATTTTGGAGAGAATAGTTTAAATTTATGATGATGGTAGATGAAATATGGGATCCTGAATATTCCCATTTTGACCAATATTGTTTGTATAATAAATTACTTGATTGAGACAATAGAACAATCACAAAAAATGTAATATTTTCCCAAAGTGTAAGAACCTTGTGAAAATAATTCTTTCATGTTCATTTCAATTTTTAATATACTAATGTAATATTGGAAGAAAATCATTTTGAGATTTCAGATCATCACTAATTTTATAGTATGATTTTAGATGATTAAATCATCAAAATATTTTCACTGATTTTCCCATCCTCCAATATGTGATATAACTAAATCATGGTATTTTATTCTACATAGAGTCTACCTTCTAATAATAAAATTTTCTTTCACCATGAGATAATTAGATCTAAATACTTCATTATTTATCTCTCATATAAGGATGAGGAGAAGGGAAAAATATTAAAATTTTCTGAAAATCAATAATTTTATTATATCTATTGATCCAGGGAACGAGGTCCATGACTATTGTGAGAGACAATAATTTTAGACTCACATATCCAATGATATGCCTATTTTGTAGAGTATATCTCTTGGTATTCAATATGGTCTAGTAAAAAACCATGAAGGATGCTATATTAATACAATCAACAACATAGATTGAATCAATATTATTAAAGAAAACATGATGGAATTAATTGAATGATAGTATCAAAGGATAAATGGTGATGTAATACCGTATAAGTATATAGATGAACCCAACCAAATCCCCTCAAAACCTCAACATGAAATCATTCTCAAACATTGGATACATCTAGAATTATAATATAGATACTATGACAATAATCATGCATTAGATATGGTTTTCTAGTAATGAGGAACCACATTAAAAATGAAAAACCAATAATCTATATTTTGATAGAAGTGTATGATTCTAGATATCCATGGCCTAGAGGATTATATCATGGTTATATTGCATGATCAATATGAAAATTAACAATGTTTTAGAGGATACCTCATGAATGGGAAATGATATAAAGATCTTCCCCACCATTGGAGGAAGTAATACTGCGTAACAAATACAATCAATCAATTTATAAAACAAAAGTATTGGTTTGGCGGATGACACAGAAGAAGATGATTTTGAGAGGTTTCTTAAATAGGGTACCCAGATACACCTAATAATTCATGTGGAATACCTACAAAAGAAAACCATGTTCCAAAATTTCTATGGATAATTTGTACATCTTATTTGGATTTAGGAAATAATAAAAGGAAATCATTTGATAATTCATGTTTCTTATTATCTAATGTGAGAAATCCAATTACACATAGGGATAATGATAAATAAATCAAGAATAAAATACCTTATAAGGAAATTTTTATTTGTATCTTAAAATGAGAAAAAATGATGTGCTCTAAAAAATCTAGATGTAATAATGAAAAATATTTTGTTTAGAATAAAATGTTAATCATTTATTTCTCACTAAGAAGAAAATGAGAATCCAACTTATTCTAAAATTTTCTCATATTTTCCATTTCTGAAATTTATGTTGATGGTATTTTTGATGAGATATATATTGATATGAATGTTCTATATCTAGTTGAGAAATCCACAATAGAGTGATATGAAAAAATAGAAGTCATCTTCACCTTGAAACACTTCAATTGGTGTAACAAATTTAGGCTTGGATATACATTTTACAGAATGAAATCCAGGATGAGAAAATAATGGATTGTATCCTTTGGTATAGTGTTGAAAACAAGATCAAGATCCCAATGAAATATAATTTCATGTGATAATCTAAATTTTTTGACATATCATAAATTGATGTGATTAAATTAATGTCTTCTTCAATAGCCCCAAAAAAATTCAATTTTTGTGTCACAATGTGATTAATTTTATAGTTTTCTTTGATGTGTTAGTTAATCTAAATTGTTTTCTACATAGACAAAGTTTATGTTGCATCAGGTTTAATTGATTTATAAATTTCATTTTAGAATGAAAGTGATATTTCTCATATAATAGACACATTGTATTTAATATAAAAAACGAGGGAGTGGGATGCTATTAAAAAGATACTATTATTGATATATTAAATAGTATAAAAAGTTGTGTACCGAAGATACCAATTTTTTGTAAGAATTTTTTTAATAATTAAAGGATATAGTTATTTGTTAGATGATGTAGTTTTGAAAAAATTAAATAAGAGGAATCATGGAGGGAATAATTTGACAAATCTGATGTGTGAAGGTTAACATTTATGTCATATAATTATTTTGTTGAAATAAATAATAGGAATAAATTAAATGTTTTGAGTCTTGATAATATAACTATAATCTACATAATCATGATGGTTTTCATATGATGGCTATGATTGAAGAAGAACAATTCTTGCTATAAGATTGAGAAACTATCCATGTGTTTCCAGTATGAGCATGTATTTATTAACATACTTGGATAATGGTTGGTGAATTCTATTTTTGAAGTTAAAAATAGTTCATTTAGTTTTTTGATAACTAGTTAAGCATAATTATTGAGTATATATTTTTTGTAAAATAAAATCGAGTTAATTAAAGGATTTAAAGAAACTCAAAATTATTCACATTGAGTTATCATATGCTATGATTTATTTAGAAATTATGGTAAAAATGATTAGAAATATGTTAGTAAATTTATATTTTATTTTAATACATTTTAAGTAGAAAAAAATGTATTAATTTTTTTGGGTGGATTAGAGTTGAGTAGATAATGATGTGTAAGTATTATAAAAAACTGATGATATGGATTTTGGAGAACATAGAAATGTAATATCTATACAATATTTACCTTAAAATTATAAAATGTAAAATAGATTAAATTATATTTATAAAAGGGTAACTAAGATATTTATTTCATTATGTAAGATGTTATTTCTCTGTAAGAAGGTGTCCCTATAATGAAAATTGTAAACATATTATTAACGAATAAAATGAAAAAATAAATGAATGATTAATCATGGGATATGTTAGAACATATCCAATGAAATTAGAAGAAAAATGTTTTTATATTTCCTATTTTAGATTAAATTAATCTCATTCAAAATTATCGAAGTGTTTTTAAAGGCTACATTAAATGATACTTAAGCTAAATAGGATTAAATGGGAAGTTAGTACAATTAATTATGAGTATCCAAATCATTTAAAATGAAATGGATTATTTATCTTAGTTACTATAAATTGGAAAATACTACATAAGTTTATCAAAATATGAAAAAATATTTATCAAGAGATAGTTTGTTTTTGATTTGATGGAAAAAATAAAAGACGGATACTGTTGATATTTAAATAATCACTTACAAATGAAATATTATAAAAATAAATTATATAATTCTTATATTGGTCTAAAATGATTTAAATATCAAAATTCTATGAATATTAAATCATGATTTAATATGATTATAAATAATTTAATCACACTATGAATTAGGAGTGTTGCGCCGAATTCAAATGAATCTCAGTCAAGAAAAAGAAAATGGTTGTGAACAGAGTGGACGATTCACATACGAAAGGACTGTAGCCTAAGTCCATATAGATGATAACATAAGTATTTTTGATTTTATTTTGTATTGACATCAAAATTAAAATGAAAATGAAATATGATTATGATGGTCAAACTAACATAAAATAAATAAATACCGTGATAAATTAAATAAAATTATATTTTTTGAAGATCTTTGCACAATAATTATGGAATTTTAAAATTTGAATATCTAAATTCAATTAATGGAGATTGTAAATAAAGATTATCTATATGATTTTATTGAATATTTTAAAAAAAATTAAACCAATCAAAATTTTATGTTGTTTCGTATTAAAATATTTAATAATATTATCCATATTATTATTTTAATGTAACAAAATAAATAAATTAGATAATACAATTTCTAAGATAATTGAGAAACTACTATACACTATTCCATAATTATTCATTTTCATCTATGTACGTGAAGAGGTAAATTGGGGTTATATAGACCTACTTCTATTAGATATCAGAAGTTTCAGTGGAAAAAAAGTGGACTGTCTAATATTTACTAAATATATTGATCATATTTTTTGTTGAGATTAATAAAGAATGTTGATTTGTTATTTCAAGATCATTTAAAGGATAAAAATTATTGAAGAATAATACAAATTATTTTTCAATGTTATCATGAATATGTTCACCATTCTGAAGTTGAGAGGAATAATATAACTTATATATTTCTAGGACTAAATTACTATTGGGTTTTAAATACCTCAGTATGAGGATTATCATTTCATATGATGTTTTAATTTCTTGGAGACATTTAATGATCATTTTTAGATTTATATTGGAATACCATTTTAGACATCCTTGATATATTATAATGAAATTATTTAGAGGTAGTATATGATTTTTCAAGTTATAATAAAGAGTAATTGGTGATATTTTCACTAGGTGTTTTCAATTTGTTATATTAATTGATGAAATTTGGTTCAAAATAAAACAAGAAATTATCGGGAGTAGATAATCACATTAATATTGTTAATTGTAAAAATACTATGAGTCTTTTACTTTTTTAATTCCTATAATTAATGTGTCATGAATAAATTGAGTAAAACAGATGAAATATCCACATTTTAATATATTTTTTTGGTTTAAATACATCTGAATAAAAATAATTAATAAATTTATGTTCACACTGATACTGCTCTAATCAGTTTGGTTGTGTAAGTAAATGGGTACTTCACCATCAAAAATTAAAGCATTGGTTCTCTTTAAGTAATTTTTTATAATTTTAGTGAATACAATATCATTTTTCATGAATGAACTATTCTATATAATGGTTACAGATCCTCTCCCATATATTTCGATATTATTTTTCATATTTAAATAACTTTTCATATAAAATGAGAAACTGATATATATAATCCATGAATTCTTATATTTTCGATCCTTGGGGGATTCAATATCATAATTTATTTTCTTTTTAGTTTCATTCATTTATTGAACATTAAATGGTATAAAATTCTAATATAATTGAGTTAGGATGATATTATGACACTATACAAGGTGCGTACTACTTGATGACTTTGACCATATACTTCTACATAATTTTAAAAATAGTATATCAATGTATATTACTTTATAAACTATTATAATTACTTATCTAATTTATTCACATAATTTCTATCCATAGATTCAATGTCCGCCATTTCTCCTGACAAATGCATGGTATATAAGAAACTTCACATTTTATGGACAAAAAATGAAACAACAACAATAGTATTCCCAAAATCACATTCTTTCATAATGATTATGGTGTGTCATGGTTTATTTTCTAACCCCATTTTTTGAACACAATTTAGATGACCTTACGAGAAAATATTATGGAAGTCTTATTTGGGTATTTTAGGATGCTGGTAATATTTTTTCATTCTTTTTACCCTTCTAGATATTGGGATCCTTTACATTTTCCTCCGATATTGAAACATTTTTAAATAGTAAAATTTCACTAGATTATAAAAGGAAAATAATTTTCTTTTATGTTGTTGTATCTGTAAAATTACCTTATTCATAAAGAAAACATTGTTCATAAAGAGTTTCTTGATTTATTTATTTAGTACACCCATTGAATTATTCATAATATTAGAGATTCTTCGTAGGTTTATTATATATATCACTATCTTTTATATTAGATTCACTATAAGGATTATTGAATCTTGTAAATTTTTTATTATTTTTAATAATTTTATTTATTAATTTTTCAAATACATAATTGTTAATTTTGATAGTGGAATTCAAAACATCAAGGAAATTATTATCCAAGTATTCTCATGTTTTAACATTACATAATTTCTTATTATATTTCCCTATTAAATCTAGATCTATTTTATATTATCATGTTTTTTAATTAGATGTGCTTTTTCAACTATTAGTTGTCCAATATTATTTAGGCATAACATTGTCTACGTCATCAAGATAAATTCCTTGGTTAACTCTCTATATTTACTATAAATGTTGTTTGATTTTGTTTCCTAAAACACACTATTTAATCTTTGGATTATAAGTATACCTGTTGAAATGAATATTTATTAAACATATAGTTACACATTAGTCGTTGTTATCGATTAATTTAATTTAATAGTATCCTAGAGTATCTATCACATTGAAAAGTAAAGAGCAGTTTTACGCTCCGATGAAAACCATGAAATACCATGATGATATTCCTAAAACTAGTAAAATAGTCAGATATAATTATTTGATTATTCTTATAGTATGTGTTTGGAAGACATACCTCATAATGGTTATTTTAGGTTGATTGTGTATGTTGACTATATTTTTGGTAGTTCATGATTATTGGTTTTTAAAAGAATACAAGAAAAATTATTGTGAGATACGTGATCTCATACAAGAATGAAATAAATGATCTTTGGAAATAGACAAATGTCTGATCAAGTGAATGATCGAATGTCAGATCATTGAAAAGAGGTAGTTGTTTCATCTCATGACTAAGAGAATGTATGATCTCATGAAACAATGAACTGTTTAATCTCATGATTGAATGAATGCCTAATCAAATGGAGCACACATGTTTGAACTGATCTCATGGATTTTTAATGTTTGAACTAATTTCACATTGAGGTCTTGTGAAGTGTATGATTAAAAATAATGATTGGAAGTGGAACTCATGGAGATATCTCATGAAGTACATGATTGTCTTTGGATATTTCAATGGGATGTCACCCATCGATAATGATTGTATTTGGACCATATGGTGGATTACACCATGAATTATAATACAACATTACTTTCCATCATCTGATTATAAATTAATCTAACGATGGGATCTCATATAACGCATGATGCTATTTTTTTGGATTTTAATGGATGGTTTTCCATGATTTGTGGTGTTACCAAGGTTCATTTATTCCTATAAATATCCCCTAAATTTTCATTAAAGATTGACGATGTTTTTATAAATGATTTAGCATATGAAACATGTGAAAATGATTCTCCCATAGAGATCACATGAAGGTGGTTCATATATATTTCTCATGAAGGAATATGCAAAATAAACATCATATAAGTATTATTCATGATCTAAGCAATGTCTGGTGCAAAGATTGAAAGGGATCTCATGAAATGAGAAAACAGGGTATCTCACAAAGATCTGATGCAAGTCATGAAAGGGGTCTCTCACAAGGATATCTCACAAAGTGTGGAAGGGGTATAAAACTATGATATCAGGAAAGGATACACACCAGGATCTCACACAAGGTTACGTGATATGATCTTGCAAAATGGTACGCATTGGGATATCACACTAGGGGCTACACACCAAGGTCATTCATAGGGGTATCACACTAGATTATTGGGGAAGGATATGGGTACTTAAATTACCCTAAGAACATTATCATTTCTATATCTGAATTCATTAGAAGAACAAGATTGTGGATCTACACCATTCAGCAATACATGCAGAAGGAGATTATTCACTACCACATCTAAGTAAGTGGAATGAAGACTTGTAATTTAGTGAATATACTTATAGATCAAAATTGGAGGTAATTTGTGTGTCTACAACCAATATATGTTACATCTAGGAATCTACAAAATTGAATTATTTCATTCAGTTTTTTTCATTGATGTGAAGGAGAATCCTATAGTTGACTTTAATAGAGCATGTAAAAATAGTTGAGGATGCATTCATTGCTGCTAATGATGGAAAAAACATATCCATAATCTTTGTGGGAATAATTTATATGGAATTGAGAAATAATTATAGGAAGAACGTGATACTTTCCACTAGTAGTGATCCATCAAATGTGATATCGATTGAGTGGTCCTTCGGATGTAGTGAGTTGTCCCTAAAATTTTTAAAGGTAGTGAGCCTAGGTGTAAAAGTTATATATCCTAGCCTTTATTTTGGAAGTGAGACTTAGGATATTATTACTATCTGAAAATTATCTTTATACTCTCCTTGAACAATTCCCATTAAGGGTGAACTAAATAAAAACGTTGGGGATCATGCATGTTTAAATTTTGGTTCATAAATTTTTATTATTAAGGTATAAAAGAGTGGTTTTTTTATTGATAAATAAAAATCATTAGGAGGTGTTCTTTAATCTATAATACCCAAATTCACCATGTCCCCCTTCAGAGGGTAGTTAACCTATTTTAGAGAACATTTGGTATAAAAGGGAAAGGATAATACCGGTGATTCTCTCTTAAGGGTTTCAATGGTGTTTTTAATCACAATGGGATTCTGATATTCCATTGAAATTACATTCAATTATGGAATAATATGATATAACACTACTTACAATATTTAGGAATTGATGTCTATACATCAACTATGGAGGGAATTTCATCTAGTATCAATTACGGTGATTTATCATAAGCAGGCTAAGGGAGTTGGATTTTAAAGCCCAAGAAATCAATTCCTTAGGGGGGGGGGGCTATTTAATTTTATCTATAAAATTGTGATGGCAAGTAAGGCATAATTTTATATGTGGAAAAAATTGAAAAATATTTATGAGGGTGACTCAAAAGGAATATAATCAGTACTAGAGGTTCTATGGAATATGTACGAGGATCTCATCATGTACCTTAATGAGTCTCTTGATGTATTCCTTGATCAGGTGAATGTTTTCATGGATGAAATGTGTGGTCTCAGAAAAGTTATGGACGATATCAATATTTTCTAGTGGATCTTGAGAATACTTCCAACTCAGTTTAATATGATTTAATCTATATTAAAAGATAAATATCTAAAGGAGGTTACATTGGAAAGAATTCACAGTACTCTTATTTTTTTTAAATGATAAATGATGAAAATTATTTTTTCGAAAGAAGGAAGTATAAAGAATTGGAATTGAAGTCTATGACGATTATAATTATTGAATATAGGTAGGGATAATATGAGTTAGATGAATTAATGTCATTCCGTTCATCTAATTTAAAATTAATAAAAGAAATGTTTGAAGGGAAACACCAACTTTCATTCTTTTAATGTGGGAATATTGGACTTATTTCTATGAGGTTCCCCATGAAGTTTCAAGATGATGAGAAGGATGAATTCAAAGTTTCCAAGAATAATTCCTCAGCCTACGGGAAATGTAATAAATATATTTAGAGTAATTTCATCAAAAAGAATAATGTTCTTTCAAAAGAAGATGATAGTTAAATGAATCCGAGGAAGAAGAATTAGTGGATTAAATGGAACCTGAAGAAAATTCTATGGTTACCATTTATATAAATTCACTAACAAGGTAATAAAGATAAAATTATGAATGGTAATTCGAATGAATATTAGAAATTTAGGTCTAATTAAAAGATCAATTGAAGAGATATACATTTGGAGATCCAAATCAATGAAATTCAATAGGGAGGTTAATGATGAAAAAATCATTATATAGGAGTAGAAATTATAGATGTCTGAGCTAATGGATGAAATTCAGAATCATAAGTAATCAAGTACATATATCATAGATTTGATTATTTAGTACAATCTCAATGTTGAAGAACCGAAAAGGATGGTCTTTTGTTTCAAAAATACATATAAAGATCATGATAAACTCATTAGAAATATTGAGTATAAGGTTTTCATCCAACAAAGAAAAGTGAAAGATCATGTGAAAATGATGAATAAATAAAAGCAGGTAGTAAAGGCACCATAAAATGTAAACGCAACGTTCAAATATCTAATGAGATGCACAAAGTATTATCATGAAAAAAAATGATATATCAAAACATTACAGCTGGTAAGAGGATTGATCGAAAAAATAATGTAGTAATGGTGTATGTGTGACCACATGCACCTACTCAGATATTGAAGATTTATTTTTCTAAGAATAAGAACCATAAGATTCATAGAACGCAAGGGAAAACTAGTATGTGAGTAGTGACACACAAGAAAGAATCTCGCATTAGACGTTGTTATTGTTCTATGATGGGACACTCTCAGAATGTTATTTTCATAAACAATATGTACTTAAGGGAACAAGAACAAAATAGGTAGCCATAAAAAGCTCAATATTAGCAGATATCATTTTCCAATCACTATTTCATGTGTTGTGGGTCTGGACACATGGAATGATATTTTTCATCCAAAATGATGAGAATTTTTCCCATGCAGACTAGATTTGGTCATAAATAGTTGCTCAATTTAGAATAAAATTAGATGAAAATGAAAAATTGATTTTCAACTCTATAAGATGATCCATTTCCATCATACTCTAAGGAAGATAATGATTATCAATCCATTAATGGTATGTTTTCAAAGACATGGACCAGAATGAAAAGAAACCAATAACATGTAGTTGAAGTTTCTTTCAATGTATCAAATCACACTTGAATACAGGTCATTGATAATGGATGCAACTCTCATATGATAGGAAATGTGAAAATGGTTGTAGAAATTAGATAAAATAAAGAATCTATTTTAATATTTGGTCATAATTAAGGCCTGAAATTTATTCTCCTCATAAATTTTTTTTTGTGAAAAAAGACATGAGGTGTAATGATGCCTTGGTTTTTAAAGTTCTATTTCAAAACATGCTATGTGTACGTAAACTTTGTGACTCATGTAATTATATAAGATTTTCAAATAAAAATTTTAATCGTTATGAAAAAAAGTAGTGAATCAATTTTTTTGGGAAATATTATGAAGGGGAGTTTCAACCATGTATGTTGATAAGAATATAAGTTATTTTTTTTCTAATGAAAAAGAAAAAATGTTATGGAATAAATCTTTGTTCATTTGATCCAATAGTCATTGGAAGATTGGTGAAATGTGATGCTGATGAAGACCTCCCTAGGTTGTCATGTGATTGTACCGATATGTGTGATGTTTGTTAGTAATGGATGATCATTTGATATATATATATAAGGAAAAAGATAAAAGGTCAAAAACATTCCTTAGTTGGTGTATATTGATTTGTGTAGACCTATTTTACCATGATCTATTGATGGGAGGTGATATTATGTCCTCTTAATTGAGGATTTTAGAATCTTTCCATGGGTTTCATTCATCACCCCGAAGTATGAGGTGTTTAGATTCATAAAAATTTCTCAAAGGGATGTTGAAAAGATAGTAGTTCAATAATCTAGAATATCCAAACTGATAATGGAACATAGTTCAAAATAGAAAATTTTACTATTATTTCATTATACCTGGGATAAGGCACCTTGTTTCTATAGTAATAACTCCATGACATAATAAATTAGCTGACCAAAGAAATCGAATTATCAAAAACATAGTCAGAAAAAACTCACTGAGAAATGCCTTCTAGAGATGTTTTGTAAAGAAGAATTGATGTAATTATTCTAAACATAAAATTGAGAGTCATTATGGTCAAAATAATGGAAGGCTTTATATGAGCTATGGTATAGACAAAATCCAATGTTGATGTAATAGGGAGTATTTAGAAGTAATTGTTTCCATGTCAATAAGGGGAAACATAGAAAGTTTGATTCCAGTGGTTGTAAAGGGTTATTTCATGGCTAATCAAGAAAACGAAAAGTCTATAAATGATTCAAAATGTAGTTGGGAGTGGTAGTTGACTGAAATTATTAAAATATAGTATATAATGATTATAATATTTAGTTAATACTTGATTAGTTTAATGAGCATAGTGATAAATTGATAAGAATATTAGGGGATGTTTCAGTTCTAGAGGCTGATTTAGAAGAATATTTATATAACAAGAAGGATGAATATAAATCAGTTTCTGTATAATGACTAATTATTAATGATGAAATTTATAGATATACCATAATTAGTGATAAGATATCGCGTGTTCTGTCATGTAGGATGAAGACTCAATAGAACGCATTATTTGTGTCAAAGGTAGAGCGTAAATGTTTTGAGGAAGAAATTGGAGATGATAATTGGGTTCATCTTATGAAAAATGAGGTTGACCAAATTGATAAGAATCTGACTTGTGGGATAGTTTCAAGACCAAACGATAAGAAGTTTATCTTGACTAAAAGGGAATTTTGCAACAATATAAATGAAGAGAGTGTAGTGATTTGAAACAAAGGATGACTATGTGAATAGGGTACTCCCAGATTGTGGGTATCTATGTTTTCCACATAAATTATCCTCTTTAAAGGCAAGATAAAATGTGATTTTTATTTTCTATAGTAGTGAAAATAATGTTTAATGTTCTCCCGATGGATGTCAAGTCAGTATTTCTAAATCAGGTTCTTGAATAAGATGTTTATATTTAGCATCCATATGTATTAATCATTAATGAATATGAGAACAATGTGTTTTTTTGATGAGAAAATAACTATATGGGTTGAAGTAAACACTAAAAACATTGTATTCAAGGATCGATCTTTTTTAAAACTCGATTTTCATAATGGTTGAGATTATTATAATTTATATGTCAATAAAGAAAGTAATCAAAGGATTGTGGTGGTGGTGTATATCTATGCGATAATAATTTGTGGATTAAATTAATCTCAGTGAAAATAGTCACTGAATTCATGAAGAATTGAAATGTCAATGATTAGTGAAATGATATTTTTCCTTTATTTACATGTGACACAAGGAAGGAAATTCATATTTATTTCAAAATACCAATATTTTATGCAAGTTCTAATAAGATTTAGAATGTATAATTCGAGGTTTATGATGAGTTCAGTGGATACCCAGATGAAACAATCAATGGATAATGAATAAAATGTATTTAATGTTATAGAATATAGGAAAATCCTTGAAAATCTACTATATAAGACAATGACAAGACATGATAATTTTTTCTTGATTCATAGAATAAATATATCAATGAAATATCCATGAAACCGAGTCAACTGTAGTAAAATGAGTACATCAGTATATCAAGCGGTCAATGGATTTTTGTTTTTTGTATAATAAAAAAATTTCATCAAGGGTTATTATGATATATGTATATAGATTCAGAAGGTCCAGTAGAATATATAAAAGAAATGTCATGTGGTGCATTTTATATATGAATTATTTGTATTTCATAGATATGAATGAATCAAATTAGTTTTCATTAATATCCATTAATGCTAATTATATTATGGCCACATATGATTTCCTGCAATTTTTGTGGATGACGGTCCATCTTGATGATATGAGAGTTTTGGTGAATTCTATGACTAGAATCTAATGCAACATTTAATCTTCTAAAAATCATGGAAAAACACCAGCCCATCACTCAAGGGAAATATCACATTTAAATCATGTATCATTTTATCAAGGATAAGGTTTATCAAGGGATTCCAATATTTAACTATATTCCAACAAAAAAATAGCTTGTGGGAATTCTAAAAAAATCCTTACCCATGAAAATCATTCTAATGTCATAAAATAATTATTAGAGATCATTCAACTTCCCGAAAGTGAAAATATATTGATGTGGGACCCCTCTCTTTGAGGTATGTTGTATTTTCCCTAATGTATGACTCTATGTTTTTAACTCGGTTTCAGACCACAAAAAAGTGTCATTTTGGTTCATTGGAAAATGAAGATAATATTTTTCTATAAAAGGTGATAAAATGTATTTATCATTAAAGAGGAGAAGCTAATAGGTGGCTTAGTGAAGCAGGGGAGTATAAAATCTAAAAATTCTTAATGTGTTCAATCACTAGTAATATATCATGATAGTTGGGGTCCATGATGAATGTATATTACTAGTTTTTGAATGAAGTGATTCAATGGGGAACATTCCATGATAATCTTTTTTCTCACACCGAGAATTAGTCATGTGGTTTTAGAGTGTGTGTTGGGTAATTCTCAGGCCTCTATCAAAATCACAATAAGAATTTTTTTGGTATAATATAGTAGAAGCAGTAACATGATATCAAAATGATTATATTTTTCAACAAACCTAAAGTGGAATATTGTTAGGTTAAAGTAAAACTAAATGGTTCTTTTAGGATGATTGAGTTTGTTTAGAAGGTTTAAAGTTGTTAGAAAAGGTTGGTTGTCAAAGAGGACAATAATATTGATCATGAGATATTTGATCTCACATGAGTGGAAAATGTACGATTTCATTAATGTGTGAATGTATGATCTCATGAAGGAGCTGAATATTTGATTAAATTAATGTAAAAGATGGCTGATCCCAAGAATGATCAGAATGTTTGAACTTCTGAAAGCATGAATTTATGATCTCAGGGATTGAAAATATTTGAACTAATCCCTTGGAGTGAAAATGTATAAATTAATCAAGAATTGAGATCTTTCTATAAACAAGATTGAAATGTAGGATTTCCAAAGGATATCACATATATATCTCTCGATGAAAATTATTTTCATTGGATCTCATAATGGGACCTCGTACAATGCTCAGGAATGACTTTGGATCTCATGATGGATCATATAAAGCATTTGAAGACAACATCGTTGTCCATGAGATGATTTCCTATAAATCTGATGATGGGATCTCACGGATCATATGATGGTGATTGTTATGGAATTATAATTGATGGTTCCCATGATTTGTGGAGATATGTTATTTTATTTAGGCTTATATATACCCCCTAATCCATCCATAAAGAATGATGATGTTTTTTTCTAAAAATATTTATTTGACGGAACATCCAATAAGGTGTATTGCATAGATATTTCATGAAGGAATATATGTGATTTCCATCATGTAATTGTTTCATATGATCTGAAAAATTCCATGTGAAATGCATGACAGGGATCTCATGCAAATAGAAAAGGGGTCTTAGACTATGATATCATGAGAATTGTGAAATGGGTCTCCCACTAGGATCTTGCGAAAATTGTGGAACATGTCTCACACCAGGATATCAAGCAAGGGTAAACACTATGATCTTGTGGAAGTGTATGTGTTGGGATCTCACTTATGGATAGGCACCATGATCTAAAGAATGGGGGTATGTGCCAGGGTCCCATGAAAGGGTGTATCACTAGAGGCTTTCCCAAGGATATATGAACAATCAATACCCATTTAATTGTGTCATCTTCATATTTGAATTCATAATAATATGAAGATATAAGATCTTTATCATTAGACAATACTTACAAAAGGATTTTATTTACTACCACATATAAGAAAGTAAAAGGAATACATTGTATTCAGCGAAGATATTTATGATTCAAATAGGTGGTAATTGTTGTTTCTATGAAAAAATTGAAATTCATTTCAGTTGTGGGGAATGTTTAATATCTGCATCAAGTTGTTTTAATGATTGTCAATGAGGCTCCAAAAAAGAAATTCATCATTTAATATATCTAAAATCAATGATTAATTAATTAATTCCAATGAGGGGACCTATATGTTCATAAACAATGTATATACCTATTCATGAGTATTGGGTAAAGAAAGAAGAAGAAGGTAATCATTTCAACTGGTAGTGATCCATCAAAAGAGAGATTGAGGAAATGACTATGGGATGTAGTGAAATGTTCCTAATATTTGTAAAGGAAGCGACACTAGGAATAGAATTTATCAAGCATGATCATTAGTTTTTGAATAAATCAATACTAGAATTTATATTTCAGAATATTTTTATTTGGTGATCCTTGGATGTATCCCAGTGAGGGTAAACCATGTAGTGTTTTTTTATATCATGCATGATTTCATTTCTATTAATACACTTCTATAAGAAAGGGATATAATATTGTTTTTTTACCGAATAAATAGTATCCTAAGGGGTAGTTGTCTTAATCTGTCATACCATAATTCATCGAACCCCCTATTAGGGTATTCAACCTAGTTTGAATAACAATATGTTTACATAAAGGTGTTTGTAATCATAAGTAGATGATATTTTATATCATGAAATTTTTATTTGGTCATCTCTATGATGGGGTATTTTGTAAAAAAACCTACCAGTAAGATGTCCTCATGATTATGTGTAATTGTATAATTTGGTCTTTGAGTGTGTGAATTTTTCATTTACTTTATTATTATTAATAATTTATTTCAGGACTCTCACACATTGATTTACTGGGAAAACAATATAGTGTCATATGTTCATAAGAACAATGTTATATTGGGTGAGTCCTGAATGACATGTTAATAATGAATATTCCAAGGAAGGATTTATACCTTCCATATTTATTGATGTTGTTATCAAGATCCATCAACTAAAATAGAACTATATAATTAAATTCCATTCTGATGGTGAAATGATGAGTTTATTTTAGATAGTTAACAAAAGTCATATCAAGAATATAGTGTGATGAAATTTATATGAAACCTATATGATGTGATATTATGAAAAAGATATTATTTTACAAAAAAAATTTCATATTTGGTTCTTGATGTTGATATATTGACATCTATCTTTTAGGTTTCATGAACCATTTCAAAATATTAATTTTGGACTTTAGGAAAGCCTTTCTAATGCCAAAAATAATTAATCCTAGAGGGTTAAACACTATGTATTTCCATAGATATTACTTAAATTCTATTTAAATTTATTTACAAGAATAAAAATTAGTCCCAAAACCATGGAATACATGGTTTCAAGAATTAATGAAAAACATAAATTAAAGAAATATTTATTTTCAATGTAATTTTTTAATTTCATAGGTATATAATATTTTTTTATTTATGGAATGAATATGTTATTAATTTATTATACTCAATATATGATGTTGAGGAAATGTTTACTAAGATTACGTCTGATGATAAATATTAATTTTCTATATCTTAAAATAATATTGTTTATCTTTATACATACCACACACCTTTGAAAAAATATGATATTATTAATTTAAAAATAGAATGGGGTCATACATAGGTTATAAATTTATAATTAACTTGTGAAATCAATTAATTTAAAAATCCTATCCTTTGGTATATAAAGAGAAAAAAAATAAATTATATGTTATGTTAATCCATAATACTTGTTCATAAAAATTTCTCTCTAGGATACTCTTATCTCTTGTCACATTCTTTCTATAATGAGAAAATCAAGTGAATTTCAACAATAGTGATACAACATGAATATATCAAGATGAACATTGGAAGATGATAAATCAGTCATGATATCACTCAGTGATTCATTAGGGTTGTTTAGAGATCATTGGATCATGTTTGGAACCCCAGAAGAGGGATTTTACACATGGATCTGACAATCCTAAAGATAGATTACATAAAAGGTGTGCATATGATCAATATCTACATTAAAGGATGTCATCATGAAAATGTTCTTCGTCATTCGGATTTAATTAAACTAATTATATATTTATGTGAAATAGTTATTCAATATGTTCTGACATCCTTTATTTATAATATTATATTGGAATTTTTTTATTCATGATGTCTTTTCCTTTGACAATATTAAAATGATATAATGAATCTTAAAATTTTTTAGTCAAGATTGGCATTAATAAGAAATTTTTCTACAACTTGAACCATATATTGATATCATAACAGTCAAATTAAAATTCATAATAAATTTTTTGATTTTTTATAAATGTAAATTCAAATGTTAAATTAATTCCATGTTTTAATTAATTATTGATTCTGTGTTTCCATGTAATTAATATTATTACATGAAATAAATTCCTCAAATTTTGACCAGCCACGATGGCACAAAAAGTTTTTGAATTACATGCACTATAGATTGACTACACAACATATAGTACACTTGTTGAAAAGGTGAAAGAATATTTGAACCACATCATTTATTTAATACACCATGTGTTTGTAGTACATTATGAAAACATGTTGACGTCCATTTGACATGAAGTACATAGTATATGGTTAGACTTTACATGTCATGTGAAATAACTTTTTATGCTGAAATTTTATCTTTAATTGATTACTATATTAAGTCTCATCAACCAGAGATCAATTGTACATTATTTTTACAATACATGCTAGTCCTTTGTATTTTCATTATAGTAAAAGATTAATTAATTCTAAAATTTAATCAACAACATAAATAATTTATTGTTATTGTATATTAATGACTTAATACATTAAATTGTACTAGCTACATAATTTTCAGTTTTCCTTATTGCATTAAATTGGTAGTACAAGCCATAAAATTATCTTATGTTCCATCAATAAAATATATCATATGAATTCATTATTTAGAATTTAAAACTTGACTAGTAGTTTAGATAGGTAGTAAATGAGTTAATTACATATAATAATGTATATACTATTTATTGAGTTTCTTTTTAAAATAAAATAATTTATTTCATTCAAAATCACAACCTATGAGAATTAAATGATGATTGGACGGAATAAGAAAAAATAAATAAATTACTAATAAGATAATTAATAAAATTATTTATTGTGTGTTTTATAATATTTTAGATTGACATGAAATGAATGATGGATAATAGATTTTGATGAAAATTATTACATGTGGTTAACTAATAATGATCATGAATAGTACATTACATGTGTTAGAATAATTTTAATTTTATTTTATTTTATCAGTTTTCAATTACATATTATTAAATTAATTGTGATATCATGTGATTCACCCTTCCATAATTTATTATGTAGTGCCTACATTTCCAAATTTGTTATATGTAATTCTGCGTAACCAATCTTTTGTTTTCCATAAATGTTTTTGAGTTTTAAAACATATGTAATATACAAAGTTCTCCAAGGAGCATGAAGTTGATTAAAATAGATTCAAAGTAGAGGTTTTTAAAGATTGAACTGAGAGGAAACCAACTTATAGTACACATAGGTATATAAGTAGTATTTTGAAACTAACACCAAGACCAACAGAAGGAAATTATCTCTAGGGTCATAGGTTGATTTATTTCCTTCTATTTAAATAAACCATTAGGTAATGCTCATGATAATGCCATTTATTTATTAATGTTTTTTTATTGATTAAACATTTTATGGATGATAGACTACAATGACATTAATTGATGTACTAATATGAAATAATGAAATTAAAATAAATGGGGCATTCATAATTATTTTTTCATATCCGGGTTAATCCATAAATCAACAACCATTTAAATTTAAAATTAAATATATATTATAAAAAAGTAAAAAATTTGTCAGATTAAATAATGTCCCTATACTTATTATTATGTCCTAGTGAGCTATCCATTACTTCATTTCAAATGAAACTACGAAACATTGTGTTTGACCAACCATCATTGGGTCATTAACATTTATCAAGGATTTATTATTTATGATTTGAGTTTACAAAAGCAATTTTTATCAAGAAAATATTCCTATATTATACAGCAGTTAACATGGAAGAATGTGTTAAAGAAAATATGACTAAGGGTTTATGGTTTGGGGGGTCCAATAAATAGATAATGGAGTTACAAACCAATGATTTCAAAATAACATCCTTTCTAAAAACCTTTACTTAATTGACTGATCCCTCACTTGGGATATGAGAAGGGGAATACGAATCCATTCAACTAATATATCTATGATAATGTTAATTTTATGTTCAATGGTATAGGCCGTTGGAAGTAGATAAAATATTGGGAGACTTAATAAAATTAAATTTATTATTTTGTGTCACATTAACTATAATCAAGTTGATTAATTATAATAATCAATTTTAGTATTGTAGAATAATGAAATAATCAAAAAACTAAATATCCCTATTATCAATTTCAGAGATAGAAAATCTCTTAAAAGTAGTAATTACTATGAATGGTTCGGACGTGTATGAGTTGTATTTCCCCATGAACAAAAGTATTATATGGTATAGTACTCAATTCATGTTCCTCTTATTAAGGGGTTATGTTATGTGGATTTTGGTGTCTATGGAAACAATTTGAGAGACATTGTCAAAATTGAATTTTTAATGATTTCATTGATGTCTAATGAACTCATGTAGTCATGTGAAGACATGGATTATTATAAAAAGTTCTAGTACCTTCATAATATTTATCATAGGAGATAATGATAGAAAATTTGGGAGATATCCATGGTATAAATATGGAGTAATCTTAGAGAATGTTTTCCAACTAGGCCTCAAATACACAAACTCATTGGCTACATTTATCAAATTGTGGTTATTGTGTTTATGTGTCTTGATGTACTATACATAAATATCATTATTTCATCACCCCCTTAGATCCCCACATATGTTTTAATCAATTTAAATATGAACAAAATATTGAAGTCTCTCCAAAATTTTCACAAACTAATTCTCTATAATAACAATGATACGAAGTTAAATGTTACTTTTATCCTTATAATGAATAAAAGCAATGTTCAAGTGAAGAGATCTATATCTGATGCTTCGTTGAAATTCCATTCAATGTAGAGAATGATCACAGGGAATGAAATGTATCATAATTTTATGTATTTTTTTTGTGTAAGGATGATCTACTAGATAAAAAAAAATCCCAAAAAAATAAACATCGTTAATATTCATGTGGATTTTTTTCAAAAAAAATAATATATTTCAATAAATTCATTTTTATATATAGCATATGGTCCTCAAATATTTTCTCAAAATCAAGATGCGTGTAAATATTTGAATATTATACTGGGTACGGAATATCAATGATTAGCCAACTGAACCTTTCCTTTTATATGGATTTTGGGGACTATAATCTCATGTGATGATGATAATGATCTTGGTTTTAAAATACTATTATTATGTTCCTTTACTCATCAAAAACAATATATATGTATCTAGACATCTCACAAGAGGATTTTTTTTAAATTACTGATTAAATTATTGCATACATATTAATTATGAATATATTATAGTAAGGAATATTTAAATTATTGTCATTAAATGTTGGATTACATGAACCATGTAATGGAAATAAATAATGAAACTAGTGCACATGACTCATACCACACCCAAATATGGAATCCCCAACTTGGTGATGTAAATGAAAATTCTCTAACAATATTGAAACAAGATGAATATTTAGAATCATTTGAAAGAAAAAAAATTGAGTATTCCATGCATGTTAATAAAGGAAAATGAAAAAATCCCTATTTAGTGGATGTGGGGAATGATCCACTAAGATTCATGAGTTTCTTCATACTGTTATGTGTGGACTACATATAGTTGAACAAAGGATTTTTATTTCATAATTGATAAAATTTGATTAGTATTTTTATAAAATACGGATATATATAGTTAATGATGTATATGTTAAAATCCTTTTAGAAATTATATGATTTAAAGAATGATTTTGATAATGATATTAATTTTAAGATTATAAAACGTTTCTCAGGCTATGGCGAAGAATGTCATAATCAAGTATTTAATGATAATTTATAAGACTTTTAGTTTCAATAACAACCCACACCCACATATACACCATAATGGAATGATGCAAGTTAATGTGGTAAATGAACCATGTTAGTCTTGGTGATTTTAATGATTAGTTATCCAGGTATTCTATAATCCCTTTACAGATATGAATTATAAGCATCCATAAAAATACTACACCATTTACCAACTAAAGTGGAACACGACAACCACATGAGCCTCATATTGGTTGGTGAGGACTCGACAAGTGATTTGGAGAGACCTGAGTTCAAATCCATGTGGAGACATAATTTTTTTTTATTATAGAAGTACAATAGTAGGAATTATTTGGCACTGTATAAGTTGGAACTATTCATCCACTTTGGATTTTAGGACATTGGTTTTGTCATAGGGACCATGAGGGCCTTCAAGCCACTCATGGCCTTTGGGCTAGTAAAGAATTCGGACCACATTAAGGCCTTTGGGCCAACTCATGGCCTTAGGACCACCACAAGGCCTTCGGGTCACATGATATTGTGCTTAATGGACAAGGAAAACTCTATAAGTAGAAGACTCCATATGAGGATTTTGAGTAGGCACATGCGCCGGAGAATAAGCTAAATAATTTGGATGAATGAGAGGGTATGGCATTGCCATCGGGACCAGCCTTTGCATGAACTAGAAGCTAAGCCAAAAAACCATGAAAAGGTGGAGAGCTGACATTACATTGTACAACATGGGGAGGAGCAGTTCCATGTAGTTATAGTATGGATAAATTCCAAAAAGACCTATAGATCAGGTAATGAGAAAGGCCTTTAAGTCATTTGATCTCTAAGACTATGGGCCATGTAAGGGCCTCCCCTCATCCATTTAAATGGAAATTATTAAAATAACAATAAAAGAAGGCCTTCGGGCCATTTGGGAAAATGGGAACATGAAATTATATACTAATTATGGAGTGGAAAGAGAATCATTTTTTCATTCTTACATTTGTGGGAGTGTGAATATTTTTTTACCGCCTCCTTTGGCAATATACTTTCTCTTTCAGGTACATTGTGTAGCATTATTGGTGAAAACAATGAAACAAGGGGATATTACATATAAAATCCCTAATAAAAAACATAATTATGAAATGAAAATTAATATTCCATAAGAGTTATAACCTCTCTAAAAATTGATAGTGGGAGAAATACCAATATTTATGATGTCCATGCTGAAGTCATAAAAGAGTTATCAAAATAACTAATTCCACAATTCCCTATGGAATAAGATTCTCTTGAAACCTATTAACCTTATAGAAGCACAAGGGATGTTAAGTAATATGAATGATATAACTTTCTTGACACTAATGATGGTGACTAATTATTATTTGATAATAATAACCATATAATCTATTAGGAATCCTTAAGTGGACTATATGTTTCCAAGTGGAATGAATGTATGAATTCTGAAAAGTTTTCCATGTATTAAAAAACAGCTCAAGATCTTATTAAATCCTATAGTGGATGTAAATATTTCTGTTTGTAAATTGGAAATGAAGAAATAAATGGACACCAATTGACAAGACAATAGTTATAAGGAATGTATAGTTTCAAAAGGGTTAAAACACCATCAAGACATACAATATGATTGAAATATTTAATAGTTGAAATGTTGAAATATTTTAAATTAATATTTTTCTATCTAAGAAATTTAGAAAATGGAATTAAAAATATACTTCATTAATAGGAAACGTTAATAAGATGTCTTCATGGAAAACCCTAAAGGGTTTATGACACCAATAGATTCCTGTAATGTAGGAAAATTATAATTATCCATTTAAGAGTAAAATTATGAATTTGGGTAATGAAAATTTTGGTTTGAGAAATCCAAAATGTAATTTTTTTTCAAAAAATAATTATTGTGAGCTTTGTGTCCATAATCCGTTTAGTGGAAGTATAATAATTTTATTAATAGTTTATATTGATGAAATACCACTTATAGGGAATGAAATATAAGTTTTATAGTATATTTAAGCCTAATGAAATACATTATTTTCAATTAAATTCAATGGTGAAGTAGTATATATTCTTGGTATTATGGTCCATCATAATAGATCAAAAAAAAATATTGGTCTATGTCAAACTACATATATTGACAAGATACAAAATAGATTTAATATATAACAATCAATGATAGTATTGTTATATGTGTCACATGTAATTTATCTTTCCTAGGAAATGTGTCCTCAAATGAATGAGGAAGGAAAAATGATAGAATGGATTCCATATCTTTTTAGATTGATTCAGTTAAGTATGCTTTGTTATGTACAAGGATAGATGTCACATTTCCCTAATGTGATGAAGGAAGACATAAAACTAACCCTGGTTACCCGTATAAGATGATCGTAAAAACTATCCTTATGTATTTGATATGATGTAAGGATATTTTCCTGGTATATGAAGGAAATTTAGAAATATTCATTAGAGTGTAAGTAGATTCTATTTTCCAAATAGATCAAGATGATCTGAAATTATAGTCAGGATACATCTTCCACATCAATGGAGGTTATGAGAGCATAAAAATTCAATAAAATTCATAATTACATATTATATTGAAAATTCCCAGAATATTACGGCTTTTGAGGTGGATAAAGAATAAAATTATCTATATAACGTTTTTTAATATCATGATGTGTTACGGAGTTATGAAAACCGTATCACTATATATTATGAAAATATTTAAGTAGCAGCTCTTATAAATGTGTCATGGTTCTATTAGTAGATGGAATACACATATCGTGAAAGTAATATATTTCAAGGAATTTCTCGTAGAGGGTAATTTTTTAGTAGAGTCTCCGTGGAAGAAAATGTTGTAAACCATTTGAATAAATCCTTAACTCATCAAAAACATGATCTTCATGTCAGGTTTGATGATCTGAATGTTGCTGGTAGGTGGTTGTAGCCTAAGTGGTTTTGTTTCATTATTTTCCTAGGAAAAACTATTTGTAAATTATATTTTAGGTACATTCAGTAAACAGAATATTAATTAAACATCATATAATATATTGTTAATTTATTTTCATGTCTATATTGTAATAAATATTTATAGTATTTTTCACATTGAAAAGTGTATAGTAGTTCCCCGCTTTGATGGGAACCATACAATTTCAGGATGAGGTTCATAAACCTTCTTCTATGGTGATAACATTATAAAAATATTTAGATACTATTTTTTACTATCATGTGTCAGTACTCATAAGAAGTCAAGACTTCATCTCACAACATTCCCACTTCGTAATCACCAAGAGGATAGATTATAAGTATATACCCACCCGAAGGAATTCAACATGATTATGTTTTATCATATATTATTATATGTGAGTTTCTATAATTGTATATAGTCATTATTATTATTAAATGATTTCATGATTCACGCATTTAGATATATTGAAAAAAATTGAGCCATATTTTCACGGGAAGAAGGGTATGTTGGGTGAATCTCAAATTCCATGTTATTAAACAATAAGTCATGTAATAATTTTTACCTTCCATATTTATGGATGTTGATACATCACCAAATAGATTGAAATATAAATGTCACATTAAATTCCATTTACATGGTGTAATGATGATTTTATTTCAGATAGTAAAAGATATTGGTACACTCGTTTGTCGTTATTGATATTGTGACAATAACTTCTTTTTCATAGGTGTTCTGACCTAATTTGAGAAAATAATCTTCAAATTTAGTCAATACACTTTAATGATAATTATAAATATTACTAGTGGGTCACACGCTATCTTTTTCCAATAACCACAACTAAATTATATTTAATATTAATTATTGCAACAAATGTTATTTTCAAGACCATTGAATTATTTTATTCTAGAACTAATAATTTCCTAAATTTTTGTAAATATTTCTTCACATGATTATCATTTAATTAAAGGGATATATGATAATTACTTATTTTTTAAATGAAAATGCCTTTTAATTTAATCGGTAATTCAACAAATAATGAGGAGGATTGGAAGACCATAATTGTGTCTGACGATAAATATTAATAAGTATATTGGTAAAATAATATTTATCATTCAACTAGTTAGTGAATGTCATGGAATAAAAATGATATTATTATTTAATATGTTCTATGGGGTCATACATGTGTTTATAATTTTATTAAGGGGATTTATGTGATTAATTATATTTAAAACCCTATCCCTTGGTGTATAAATGGAATAGTAATATATTTTAGGATAGGATAATTGAAACCCATTGATCACAATAGTTTTCACTTAAGAATATTCCTCTCCCATCAAAAATTATATCAACAATGAGATGATCCAAATAATTTCATCAAGATTAAATAACATAAATTTATTATGATGAAAAAAATACAGTCAATTTACTATGTTAGAAACCATTGATTCATCAGTTTTTTTCAACAATCATAGTAGCACATGTGGATCACAACTCGATATATTATATACATGGATCCTACAAGTGTAATAACAGAATACCTAAAAGGGGTTCCAATAGTAAACATCTATTTTGATGAAAGACAAAATCAATAAGGTATTATTTCATTATATTTAATTATACACTTATAAACATAAAATTAAAATGATCATCACTTCATTAAGGTGTCATGACATGTCAATATAACATAAGAAAATTTTCATTGGTCACGATATTGTCATATTTTACAATGTGTGAATAATCCAATGAATATTACAATTTATGTGTTGTGATCAGTCCTCATAAGATGTTTTTCCCTAAAACCATCACTACTCAACAATAATTTTTCATTTATTTTCCAAGTACAAACTCTATTTCGATTTTATAGTGATAAAAAAAATTTTAATTTTTTCAAATTTATCATATCTTTCTTCACTATCAAAAAGTTTTTCTCATTATGATTGACATTTTCCTCTAAATGGGAAAGATGATATCATCACATTTCCTTTATTATGATATTTGTTTTTCTTATAAGTCTCACCATTTTCTCATACTATGTCCCATTTATTTTCATTGAAAATTTCAAAGGAACACTTGGTAGAAAAATATAAGTTTTTATTATAGTTAATGAAATTGAAAGATAGCTAACCTATGTATTTATCTTTCCGCCATTTGGCAAAACATTTCATAAGAGACAGAATCTCGTCAAAGACCATCATATTATATTACTCATTTGATCAAATTTTCTCATCATTATTCTTATAATTCATCAATGAATTAAATGAAACATGGTTCACAAAAATGAATACCATTATATGAAAATGTCCACTAATTATTTCATATGAAATGAATATTTAATCAAACAAATTAGTTCTACAATAATTAGAATCTCTATATTAATGAGTTGTAATTTTGGAATAATATTTCTCATAGATAATTCTAACAATTTTCATCAACATTAGGGAGACATAAAAAGTTTCTATATATTCTATAATTATGTTTACAATCCTATTATCTCTGGTATGTAATTCATCAATATAATCAAATACTTTAATTATTAGATCTTAACATTTTCTTCTATAAAATAATAAAATTTCTTTATTTTTCTTCTTATTCACATATTATATTTTTTTATATTTTATCTAAATATTTTTAAGAGTTATATATTGCATTTATTTTTTAATCTCATTCTATGATAGTGAATAAAAAATACATTTCTTATTTTTCCATCACTCTTAATGATCTTCTATCAAATAAAGACTATAAAAAAGCCTCACATGGAGAAGTGAAACCTGGATGAGAATCCTCATGTGTTTAAAATATTATTTATATAACTAATAATCATATACTTATATATAATGTTTCCTCACCATCCAAAAATAATATTATATTCCAACACTAAGACTCCATAATAATGTATACTCTCAGTAAACCACAGAGTTAGTTTCTCTTAATGATAACTACATGAGTAAATGATTGTGATTGTTTCCATGATATTATCTAGGATAATACACCATTTAAATATAAAATTATAGAATTAGAATAAATTACTTTGTTTTATTCCAACATAATATATCAATCGTTTACATCTAAAAATTTATAGCTCTTTCTTTCTTTGGAGAGTCCACAAAACACCCCTCCTTAATAACTTTATTATATTTAAATTCACACATTACAATATATTTTATTACACATGTACATGAACAAAATCAATGTAAAATATTTTTTAAAAAGTACTATATTATGGTAAAACACCATCTTAAAATATAATTATCAATATCATTGTTAATTAGTATGTCACAAAAATGAATAATTATATTTTAAAATAAAAAAATAATACATTATATTATTTAATATTATGTTTCACCAAGAGAAAATTATTTCATATTAATTATCCTATATAAATGTATTATATTACATCTAAAATCCTTTTGTTACCCTTATATATCATGATTGTTAATGATAAATGATTTAAAATTCTAATAAATTACTGTAATTTACACTTTCATACCACATGGAAATTTTTTCTATTTCTATTTATTACATTCATGAAAAAATTTAGTTTTATGGGAATATTAAATGATATTTTCTATTCTCAACTTCATCGTATGTATCATGTTCTGAATATTTTCCACCATTTGGAACAACAAATTTTCTCTAACATATGATTATCTTGATCATCCCTACCACATTTTGAAATGATAATAACATTTAAAAACTTTTTTTGTGAGGTATTACATACAAAATTGAAAATATTATAATTTTATCAAAAAAATTACTTATGATCTTCAAAAAACACTTACATATTTAAATTTTACTTCGAAATATTTTATTTTTCCCTTCAACATTCATATTTATATTGAACACTCATTTACATTTATTAAAAATCAATTCAACATCAACCTCACTAGGTTCAATAGATAAAATCCTAAAATATTGTATTTATAAATAGAAAGTTGTAATTCTTAGAGTAATTAGTGTTTTTGTGAGTTTTAATGGATATTTATGGTATGTAATAAATAAGATAAATTTTAATTCAAATTCTGATATAATCTTCAAATAATTTAATGCTCAAAATGATTTATCCAAAAATATCTGTATATAAGTTTTTTAATCTCTATTATAAAAAAATATCATTGGTCCATGAATTTAACTCATTTTTATCCCTATATATAGTATAACGTTTTCTCCGTTGACTCCCTTTACTCTTCCAAAGTCATTTCTCTACCAAACATCACTGTCAATATAGCTATTTTGGGGATTGAAAAAGTTATGATTAAGAATTATTTTTAAATCAAATTATTTTTCCAATTATTATATTATATTAAGGATAAGATAAATTTTAAAAAAATTAATATATATCTAAAAATTGTCTTCAATAAATACATTTTAATTCATAAAATATATGACACATAAATATTGACTCTATTTTACATAATATGTATTTTTTTCACTTAATCATATATTTTCAATTCTTTTATTCAATTTCCTTTTTTTATAAATTACATTTCGGGATTGTTAGGCCAGTTCTGTATGGGGATTTAATAAAAAAATTCCATTCATTCAAATAATAATTTCATTAGAATAATTCCTCTTAGTGGATATATATATATATATATATATAATACAAGGAAATTCTATATGAGTGGGTCCATTATTTCTCTACATCGTAATTTTATTAACATGTTTAATTAATTTTCTTTTTTACGTAAAATAACTCAATCCTCATTATTTCAAAATCAATCTCCAAGGTGTTTTGTTTCATGTTTATAATTATATGTTCATCCGTGCTCAGTATCTTCACCCCAAATGAAACATATAAATAAATACATGTTCAAAAGCGTAAGTATAAATATTCATAAATAAATAATATATTTTAAAACAATATATTGATAATGAGAATTCAAAAATAAATAAAAATAACACTAATAATGATGTTTTAACTTTTAAGAAAACATATCACATGAATTTTTGAACTCAAAGGTTATTATTATACCAAATTCCATTAGGATATGATTCTCAATTAAAACGGATTTAAAACGTTATTAAAAAAGAATATCATGTAATTTTTTTTTCAAATTTTGATTTGAATATTCAATTGTTTTTTTTAAAATAATTATATTTAAAAAGATCAAAAAAACATTATATAACATTATAATAAGGTATATAACATTATAATATATTTATATTCATTAATGGTAACATGCAATAATCATAAAAGGAAGTAAAAAAATGTTTTTTAAAACCCTTCATGTATTATTTTATATTCATTCTCTATAAATCTCATTTAAATAACAATAAATCTATACACTAATGTTATTTATCATCATTTTACTAACTTGCCAACATAATTTATCTAGATTCAATGAATTCACATTTTTTCCATTCTATGGAGAATTGGTTGACTGATTGAGTTTTATTAATATTATTTCCATTGATTGACTTTGATACTTATTATTATTGATTGAAAAGAATTATCTTATATGTTTTTTTCATGAAATTATTTTTCTGAATTGTATATTCGTATGTGTGGTAATATTATTATAATGACTAAAAATTAATTTGGTGATTATTTACACTTTGGATAAATGATGTGGTAATTATCTGAATATGTTATTCCATCACTAATTATTATGAGTGATATTGTTATGAATTTATTCAAAAAATCGTTAATTTCAAATTTTCATTCTACTTGTATATGAGTTTATTTTATGGTATTTTTTATTTCATAATGGTTTATAATAACAAAGTCTTATACAAGGTGATTGATTTTGTCAACACACATTACCATAACTTCCCTTCTATTTCATGGCCCTATGAGTTTCTTGTATTTCATTTCTCATTATTGGGGTTTATATTTTCTATATATATTTTTTAATGGTTTTTTAGTTTCTAATTATTATTAGATTGAAAAAAAATTAAATATCATGTCCTAGTTATTATTTATGAATAAATCATGTTTATTATTTCGTATGAACGATTTTTTTAGAAACATTTACACTTACATAGTTTAAATTCATTGATATGGATATGATATTTATTTCCTAGCCAACTAAAAATAGTATCCTAAAGGAATTGGCAATGTGATAGGTTTAATATTTATTTAAAATGCCTATATTTTTGCGATGGTTATGTTTTGGTCATTCTATTTAAGTAACATTAACAAAGGGATGATATTAAACACTACAAAAATGAATGCCCAGCCACCCTAATTAGAGAATATTACAGAGTTCCAAAGGGATTATATAAAAAACATTAAGGAGTAATAAATAAGGGGAATTTATCAAATTTCAACATTGATAAAAATTTTGTATGACATGAAATATTGTTACAAATACATTTAGTACCAATGATAAAGAAATAGTTATCAGATGATTCACATGACTCATATTTCTAAATAAAACCATGGAGCACAATAATTACTATAGAACTCTATGATTATTTCAAGATATATAATAGAGGAATAATGATATATATTCTCGGGATAATTCCATAAAAATCTATGATCAAAGAGATATTATTATATAAAAAAATATAATGAAACATTCCAATGTACGACAGAGAAACCATAAGTATATAGTGGTAACATAAAAACCTAAGAATACAAAGACTAAAATTTTACCCTATATTTACTAAACTAGTTTTAAAACTAATTTTTTCTAGGATATATTTTTAATGGTGGAAATAATATAACATCCCATGTTTTTTTAGAAAATACTATTCCCAAACATTATATTTATCACAGTTTTTTAATCATGAAAATACTTGTGTATGTTATCATACACACAAAAGAATAATATAAATTACATTTCAATTCATAAAATAAATTTACAAACATGGATAAATATTTTACATAATATAAATATAAGTAGAATTTAATAAAATAAATAAATAAATAATGTTATTAAATTTTTTTATTCTTACGGGATTTGATACCCATGAAATACCAAAAGAAATGGGAAACATTTTGAAAGTATTTAAACATTAAAAACATGATTTAGATTTTATAAATATTACAGAAATAAATTTGAAAGAAATTGATTTAATAAAAAAATAACGATATTATATGTATTCACATGAAATATATATTTCATATGGAAATTGGATAATAACTTAATTATTAGAATAGTATGTAATCATTTGAATAGTAATATGACATTTGAAATAGAAAAAATACTATTAGAGAAATTAATTCACAATTATAAATATTATAAATTCAAATGAATAATATTTTTTTACCAAACATGTCCATAAGATGCCAAATCATTTGACAATTTATTAAATAAAATAAATAAAAATGTTGGATGGCAGACCGGGTGAAGAAATGGTTACCCAGATCCACCAGACAATAGAGTAACATATCATAATAAGACATTTCATTTGGAAAATCATACTCATCATCCATTTCCCACTCAAAATTATAGATACGTTGATTGAAGAAATTAACGATCTTCAGATTGATATTTTTTTGACAACTTGGTAGATCTTGTACAGAAGATCCTTGGCATGTTCGAATAGTATTTCTATGGCCTAGTTTTCATTGGAGCAGGAATGAAACTCTCAATGTAATCTTTATTCTCCTTACTATTAATGATAAAATTCACAAAAAAAATGCTATTTTATAACTATCTAAAACCATTAGGGGAGTGCTAAAATTCAGACCTTAATCATCAGAGAAGTTCCCCCAATTTACATTAATTCTTGTAGAATTTTAAATATTTTGAATCTCCCCATGAAAATCAACATTTTATTGAACATCATAATGATTTATATCACCATATAATGAGGTTTATTTTTTAGAATAAATAGCTTAATGAGCAACCATTTATGAATAATGAAACACCTCATTGACACCCCTTACATTTTATTCCTCATCTCTTTATTCCTGTACCAAGTCTTCTGTCACCGTATTTTCAAATCGATAGCTAACTTGAATTGTTGAGTTGCAGCTTTGCAGCCTTTCCATACTTGTTGTATGAACCCATTATCTCCTAACCATCTAATAATGATTACCAATATCCCTAACATCTTCTTCATGGGGAGGGGGGGAGCCACCCATGATCTATCCTTTGTAATATTATTTCTAATAGCAACACTTCCTCATCTACATGCCTCCTCAGTTTCTCCTGACCTAGGATTTCCATGTACCTCCACATTACTTTCAAAAAAATCAAGATGAATCCAACCATATACATCCAATAGTATTGTATTTGGATTCAATGGGAACACATTTCATAAGGGGGTGATACATCATAAATGCCATCGAGGCGCAACATGGTGGCTACCTCCTAGGAGGAGGATTGTAAACCGATATTTCTATGACCCTGTAAACAAACAATATGAACATGTTCATTCATTAAATTAGACCTGGGATCACAATGTCGTGACTACAGAACTATAACCTTCTTCTGTGGACTAATAGGAGCCTTTGAAGACATATTGACTTCTGATAACCCAAGAACAAGTAAGAAAAATGTAAATCGAAACAAAATTCATAAAAACATTTTTATAAATAAAATCTTCTCCTAAATTAATCAAAACAAAATCCAAATGAATCATTGAAACATCAATTTCAACAAAAATACGTGGAGAAATATGGTGAAAAACTGCATTAGTTCTACTATGAGAACAAAGAAAACGAGTAATCAAGTTCCATACCATTCAGATGATTGATGGGTTTTGAAATTAAAGAGAAGTATGTGGTAAACAAACCCAAATCACCCTTTATAGAGAATTACACATCATATTTAAATCATATGACCACCGAAAGAGGAATAATATGAATCTATTGCAGGCTCGTATAGCTTTGGACCTGGCCCTTATGGAAACTATAACCCAAAATTCTATTTTGAGTTGGGTTAACTTCATTTTTATGTATCAACAATAAATTTCACTACAACACAAATAATTCATTTTTTACTCTAAAAATAATATTCCTTGAATATAAATGATTTTTATATATATAATATAAATAATAAAATTATATTGATAAAATGAATATAAGTAAAAAAAGAGCTGGGTAGCGCCACTAAAGGGAAGCCCCAAATAGGGTGTTGTGTTGTAGCATTTCTCTATTATAGAGAATGGAATAAGGTATGATGGAGGAAATTTTTACTTCAAATTATATTTTTTTCATTGGGTTGGAGACGGTCTTATCAAATCCATCTCAAAAAAATGAATCATAATATATATATTATCAAGAAGATCGATTGTCTCTCGTTATTGAAAATCAAAAGAATCTAAATAAAATATGTCAAATAGATCCACCAGAGGATGTCAATTATTGATATGGGAAACCAGAGTCAAATCTAAGTTGTATGTGGCCTTGTGGAACTCTAAATACAAAACCTAGAGTAATGGGTGACCATCAAATAGGTTCATGACTATAGGTTATTGAGAAATCATAGGAGACTAGTGTATGGATTCATGGTTATAGAGGGGATATAAATAGTATATATTAGTTCGTTTAAAAGGAAATGAAGTTCCCTCTCCTTTCGAAGGGGTATGTATCATAGTATCATTCATCAACAATTATATCAATTCGTATGGGAAAGGTTCTCCCGTTCTCTCGATCCAACCTTCCCGTGGGTAGAAATAATTTCAAATCAATAATATTGACATTAAATGAAATAAGTAAAAATGAATACCATGACTCAATAAAATTAGTTAGAAAAATATATAAATTAATTAATTTGTAATTAATGTTTTTAATAATTCTTTTATATTGTTTTTAATACATTACATTTTTTATTAAAAATAAGTTTTTATAATTACCTATTTTATTTTTGATGAAATCATCATCATTTTGGGAATCAATCATTTTGAAATTATCTTATGGTAATTTATTATTTTTTATAAATAATTTGAATATGATTGTAATAATAATCAGATTTTTTGTGCATACTAGAAGTTTTAAACATTAGTATGAGGTAAAAATGACAATGGTAATTATGAAATTTAAATAAAAGATTAGAATAAATTATTTAGTTAAATTAACATATATTTAAAAAAAATATTTTCTCTTCCTATAAACTAAATTCTAAATTCCAAATTCTATTTTAATCAATTAAAATTTTACTTTTTATTTTATACGTAGAATTAAATATTGTAATAAAACCAACTAAATATTAATGTTTTTAAATTTACAAAAAAACATAATTGTTTTAATTGAATACTATTTGTAGTCAGAGGAATTAATATTAAAATTATATTTGATAAAAATAAATAAATTATTTAAAATTTAATTCAGAAACACCTCTTTATTTAACAAATAATTAAATCCATTCAACACCAATTTCCATCCCCATAACAAAATATTAATTACCATGATATCTATGTAATTTATTATATAATACCACTTAGATGAATTTAAGAGTACCTTGTGTAATCGAAAGACAACTATTAGAAGTGGTTAGATGTATACCATAAGAGACATCTCAATGATCCTTGCAAGACTTCCAAATTTCAAAGCATTATTTCTGTTTCTCCAACTATAAGATAAGTATATCTAAGTTATCATTTTAAAAAAATTAAAATAGAAATATAATTATACACTAATTAATATATGAAAATTATTATTTTATTAGATTATAACATCATTAATAATTTCCTAAAAATATTTTTCACTCATGGTAGCTTTTTACTACCATAGATAATGAGGATGTATTATTTTAGCTTCTTTCCTTCTATGTCTAGATTAAAATGGGTTTAACATAAAAATATAAAAAATATAATAAGTTTTAGTAATTTTTATTTTTCTCTAATAGTAAAATGGTTTTATATTATTATTATTAATGATAAACTATAATAGCCTATTTAACGATCTGAAACCCATATTTGTTTGGAACTATTTCAAAGAATTCAGAGATCTATTAAACTCTTTTACTAAACTAATGAAATGGACCTAATACTATTAAAAAAATTTATATTCCAAAACCATTTTACAATGTTTTTTTATCATTTATAGTTATATCGTATCCACTTGGGTAATCCAAATACAATACCACAAAATGATTGGCACAAGATAAATTAATCTATAAATTATATATGGACTATAATAGACGAAATTTAAATTAATTGGGTTCTGTAATATGTAATTAACATAGGCAATTTTTTTCATTTAAAAGGATACAAGGGAATACAATTTAGTATAGGACATAAAGTAAAGGGGTTTCTTCTTGGACATCATTATTATTATGTACTCTTTCTTTATTGACTATATTCTTTTCTATATCACATTATTAATGTTTTGAATGTATAAATTTTCATTTAACATCATGATTTGTATAATATTTGTATCTTTAAATTTATTATTGATTTATTACCATAACATATTTTATTCATTAGAGATCTTTTATACATTCCTTTCAACAGAGTCCTCGTAGGTCTCAAGGCAGGCAAGGGATAGTGAGAATGACCAACCGATGTGGTTACCGGAGCTGGGCCGATGAGAATTTTGGATGTTTCATTTTATAGTAATTCCCTACTTTTATAAACATTGGAAACTTTTAAAGTTATTGGTGGGCAGGTGTTTTCCCATTTACACTTTCAGTTCTTCTATTATACTCTTGTTTGGAATAGATGTATGCATGCATTTTATCCAAGATTTTCATATATGAAGAATGTTTCATGGATGTTTTTGTGGGTGTGTTCTTATAGTTAGCTTAGGCAATGGCCTCCATTAATTTGGTATGAATACCCAACGATAGTTTCCAACTCCAAGACTATTGGGGGAAGTCTTAGGGAGTCTCAAGTCAGGAACATGTAGGTCTGGTCATGACATCATCACATATTTTCAAAGACAAACACACACACACACACCCACACACACACACACAGATATATATATATTAACATAGTGTTTTCTACGTAAATAGATTCATTATAATCATGGAATTTTGATATTTATGTATCCATATTGATTGACATTTCTATAGACAAAGACCAAAATATTGTGTTGGTTATATTATCACATTATTTGCATCATTTTACATAAGAATAATATTATTATTTTTTGATATAATCTATTTAGTTCATATATTGTGAGTGCTCAATCTATGTAATTTCCAAATTTTCCAACAGGAATTCCAATTAATGATGCATCGTGTTGAATTTATTATTTTGAACTTTTTTAAAATTCCATATATCATCACAGTACCTCTTCACATTCTTATAATTCTCATCATGCATTAAATTTTTCACTAATAAAAATATTTAATTCAATTTGATCCTCCTTGATTTGATATATAAATGTAAATTTTATTCATCAATGCTCGGTTTTAGATTTCATTCTAATACATAAATCTTCACCCCTAATTATTTAGTTTCCTCACCATTCTCCCAAATTGTGATGAACCATTTCTATTTAAAATGTGTGCGTCCTCCTTAAATATTCACCAACTCCACTTCTTCCATAGTAACATGTCTAGGGATACTTGTGAAATTTAGATCTCTTTAAATCAAATATAAATCCATTTCATTTCCATTGTCTTCAATATGAATTATTTCTTTCTATAAACATTAAAAAATACCATAAACAAAATATTTATTGGGTAAATTAATGTAGATTATATTTTATTTATTTAATAGATAAATTTATTGACATGTGATCACACCTTGTTGATTATTCATCTCAATTTAAATAATAAAATTTTTGAACCTAAAAATAAAATGAATCCTATTATCATTTTTTGGTATAAATATATTCCATATCCTTTCCATTAAATCGAACCACGTGTTGTTTTACTTACAAAAAAAATTTCATCAGTTATAAAAGATTTTAAAAATTGTAATTACATTGATAAGAATCACATACTCTTTATATTCTTCCTCTCTTAATTTTTCTTATTAACCAATGTATTGAAACAAACTATGTTCTAATTTTACATAGAAAGAATATCATAAAAAATATACTTCATAATTATGATCGGAATAAAACTATAAATTGTTAATGAAAAAAATTATACATGATAATCAAATAGAGGTAAACTTATTCCTTTTATACCACTTAATAGGACTGGTGTAGATATTTTAAACTCTAAGAAGGTGGTGAATTAATCTTGATTTCAAAATTATCAGTTTTTCAATCTTTTTTTATAACTTTTTTCTATTTCACTATAGAATAATGATTATATTATTCTATATATCTTATCTTGATATTTATTCCCAAAAACACTTCTAAACATACACTCTCACACATGACACACCTAGTTTTACAAGGTTTAGCTTTAAAAATGAAATTATATTCCCAAGTGTGATATTGATTTCATTGAGATCATACGGTCATCTAGTATCAATATGTGAATACCATTGGGTATGGTTTATTATTTTACTCATGTTTTATTAATAACATACACTACAGAGACCCTCAACATATTTATACTACAACCTCAATATTTTCAGAATTTTAGAAACAATATCAAATGATTATTTTTCAAAAATACTTTATTGTCATTAATGAACTTCTCCCATTATTCTTATTCCTTATATTTAACTTTGACAGAAATGTGAAAATACATCTTAAATTACATTCCCAAAAACACATATCATTTTTCTACTTAACAATAGAAGGAAAATTCCACTACCTATCCTACACTAATTGAATGACTTATTATTTTTATTCACTACAAAATCCTTTTTTACAAAACACCAATTCCACTCCTCCATTCTTGTTGAACATAAGTTCATAACGAAAATTTATTGATTTTCATAAATGGATTTAGAACATAAAAATTTAATTTTTACTTTATTTTAATGACTCTATTCATCCTTATTTATTATAAATGAAATATATATTGTGAAAAATATCTCTAAAACTTCTTCTTCTCTTGTACTCAATGAATTATTTAGTCGTCACACTCATTTGGGAAGTATGAACTCTATTTTTAAATAATTAAAACAAATTCCCAATATTTGTAAACATTTCACCATTATGTGGGACCATTCAAATCTACCATAATACCACAAAAAACTCCCTCTACAATCATCATCACAAAAAAAAGCCATAATTTATTTGTTTTTTACTACATCTCAATTTTTTCAGTGTTAATTATTCCCATTTAATAGACATAAATGATGATGCAATTTACCATTGATTTAGTCTTGGATCACGAATTAAAAACTGATATAAATTATTATGATTCATTTAACAATTATCCAATACATCACCTATATGTTCCCTCTTGAAATATTTGAGTCAAATCTTAACAGAACCTACACTATGGATTGGAGTAAATATTCATTCACTTTTTCCTATATATAATGATCACTATGGGTGTGGTCACCTAGAGAAGCCTATTTTTGATGGGTACTCCACTTTTACAAAATGGTTACATACACCATGGATGTGGTTACATTCATTTTTACTTTATTTTTTGTAGGAATTCAATGTAGAATATATTATTGACCATGAATTTTTATACAAGGAATAGCCTAAATACATTGGTCATTTTTCATCCACACACCAATATCAATGGCATTAATAATGGTAATGATGGACTTATTGGATTTCACATTCATTGGCTAACCAGATTTACATCAACAATTGGGATTGGGGAATTTCTTTTCCCATTTTATATAGGTGTAATAAAATTCCACCCTAGGTATCACCACATGAGTGATTCATTTCCTATTGCTTGTTTTGGGGTTATAAACCTTAATACAACCCCTGGTAATGGAGTAGCGTGGTTTTATTCTCCAATACACCTTTTATTAAGGTAGTGGTCATCATGAATTTTCCCTCATTTCTCAATCCATCTAAATTCCTTATACAAACCCAAAATCATAACAATATATTCATGATATGAAGTTCAGTGAGAAATAGATTACATGGAACATTGTGATTTATACGTTATATAAAAATACCTAGATAAACCTTGTGCATACTTTGTTAAAATATATACATTAATATCATCCCCATGGATATAAAAATATTCTAATACATGAATTATATAATCATTAATCACAAACCAATCAACATAGTATTTTATGTATCCATATTTTACAAGGATAGGATATTTATCATTCATAATCAATACATCCTAATCACCAAGCTACTTATTCACATCGATTAACCATTCATTATATTACCATAAATAAATGATCCTTATTCACTGTTGAATAGCAACACTCATTGACATTAAATACATCACACCCACAGTTGGATTTACAGATTCATACTTCTTAATTCATCATTAATGTACATGTTATTTGAAATTTGACTCTAATTAAAGTTATTTTCTTTCAGAACTCAATGTAATAAATTTAAATGGAGTTATACTCATAACATAACTCATACTCCTAAGAATAATATTTATATACATATATAATATCTCTCTCATAAATAAGAATTACAAATTACGATGAGATCCTAATAATTTATGTTAAATGACACTGCAGCTTTTGGGTAAGTAGGTAGATGGTTTAAAAGTCAACCAATCACAAAAGGCAGATAACTCATAATGTATATTTCAAGAAATTTGATAAAATAACAACTGAATAATCATAATTAATAATGAAATCTAATTCATATAAAAACTAAATATAGGTCCATAAATCAATTATGTCATAGTAAAATATATCTAAACTATAGCTTTTTACTATATTTTTTTAAATTTCAACTGGTCTTCTTATGAAATGTATCAAATAAACCACTCAATTCCTCATGATATACTCAATACACTAATTTTAATAGATATTATTTAATCATTTGTCATGTAGTGGTTATTTATTAACCACATAAGACACAATCAATTTTTTTTTATTTCTTTTCAGATTCACATTTATATAAAAAAAATTTACAAATTATCCATTGTCATTCAAGTGGTCAATAATATCAATACAATTAAAAAAAAATAAAAAATCCATCTCACAACCCATGAATCTTTCCATATGTATACTTGGGATGAATACATCTGTTATTCTATATATATCAACTCACAGACACTTAAACCATAAAATATCATGAAAAATACTATGAGTATTGAAGGAAATTTTAATATAAACTTGTATTATGGTTCATCAATAAAATGTTAATTTATTTATTTTATGGTATAGGTTGGATAAATGTTAATTTATGTCTCCTAGATTTTTTTTCTCAAAAAATTCATTCATTCTTTTTGAAATTCATTTTTCCCAATCTTGGTTTTGAGAAAATTTAAATCAAGTTCTAAGAGAAAAAGTTCGCGCATTTTTCATGAAATATTCTCAATAAATAATGCAAATATTGTCATAGATTAATATTTAGAATGGGAATATAAATTGGAAAATCCCTCATTAAAATTAACACTAATAAATATCATTTAATATTTTTACATAAAAATAAAATCATAATAAGTTTATGAAAATTTTTATTTATATAAATCAAAATGTTCCATCAAATCATTATTTTTGACATTAATTCCCCCATTTATATATTTTTTAATAAATAACTAAATTTTAATCATTAAAATTAATCAAAAATTCGTTTTAAAATACGTCATGATTGGAATTCCTCAAAAATTTGTCTCCTATATCAAATATGAGCACACATTAAATGAGTGACATGTATTTTTTACTAAGGGTCAAAAATAGATTTCCAAGAAACTATGGGGGAGTATATATAAATGTAATTTAAAATGTTACTCCCATCCAATGGAACTCTTAAATTTCATACTCATACTATATTAATTCAATATAGAGTGAAAAATAAATAAAATACATCAAAGAATTATACCATTTAATTAATGCTAAAAAAGATCAAGGCATTAAAATCTAAATCCAAAAATAAATTTGTATTATAAAACTAAAAAAATCCTAGAAAATAAATAAACAAGTCATGGAATATAAATAAAAACCCAATCTACCATATAGAAGAATTTTTATTATGTTTTTATGCTCTATAATTACATTAATTTGATTATTATAACTTGATATAATGTTACATTTCTTGTATATAAGTGTGTTTATCTTTGAGACTTAGTTTGGTTTCTCTTTCATCTCCACCGTATTAAAATTTTCTTGAAATATATAGGGGTCATAAAAAATAATTAATGTTTTAAGAGTTATATATATAGTTCATAATCTATCTATACGTGGTAAAAATCTTATTTCCCTTCCACTTTTGGATATATTTATTCATATTTTTCAATGATCACTTCACGTTCTACCTCCATATCAACAAATTAGTCTTTATTTTATTCTTCTCCTTACTATATTACTAAATCTTATAAGAAATTTTTTTTACTGGCTTATTTTTTACCACTAAATCCCATTTTTATTTAACTTTGTAATTTTATTCATCTTCTTCTTTCTCTTTTTCCATGTCTCGCTCAACCTCATCTTATTTTATGTGCGATAAAATTAGTTGGACATACATGTGGAATTACTAGAATACTCTTTGGCTAGAAAGGTGGGTAGAAATCATATAATTATTTATCTAGGATTTTTTCATCATAGCTTGTACTGTTAAAGGAGATCATTAATTTAGAAAAATCATTCAAATTATATTTTAGCTCTGTTTTGGTTTCAAACTCAACCACTCTCTCAAATTTATCCTCAAGGATTTCCTCATCATGGGATTCCAAATTTAGTTATCCTATTAATTCATTGAAAACTTTTTTTTATTCACTATAAATCTTAAAACACCACCCTAAACACATATTTTAAGATATATATTCTTTTAATATCATCTCTCAGGTACAGTTGGGGGAAATTTGTTTCATATATATTATCATTATTTTTACAATATTTTTTTATTTAATTTTATAGATGCATTATTTGAATGGAAATGATTTTTAGGCTCAGTCGTGATAAAATGAAAATATATTATTACAACAAAAAATAGTCAAGAATTGAAGTGATACAAATGAGAATAAACAGAATCTAAAATCAGAAAATATAATTTAATGAGAAAATACTATGATTAAGTTATTAAACTAGTGTATCCTAATAACCTCTCCATCCTCAATATCTTGTAAATTGATATGCCTTGGAGGAATCATTATATCCTCCCTATCTATAATCATTTTTACATTTAAATTCATGTATAATAGAACATGAAAATATTAATGATAATTCGTATAGTGAGTTTAACATTATTAGTAGGAAGACCATGTTACAGAAACAATTAACTAATAATAAATACCTACACTGTTATCAAATGTAGAAATAAAATATAAATAATATGTCATGTGTATTTAGAGAAATTGGAAGAAAAAAATTAAAATAATTTCAACTAAGAGAATAAATTATGGGTTCAAGCAATTATTAATGCGACAAGGTTGAAGATTCACATAAATAATCATTATAATTATATATAATTAAGCTCCCATGGTCCATAAAAATATTCCCTCTCACAGTAACCACCACATTTATCAAGGTTAGTGACACTTTAGATAATTAATCAAAGAGATAATCTATAGTCGTATTTAAATGTTGAATTTAACCCACATATTGGTCATAGAGAAGGACTAGACATAGTAATAACATTTAATATAACACACCCCCACATATCACATAAAAATATATTGAATGTATAAATATAGAAAAAAAATTAAATAATTCACAAGAAAAATGAAATCCTAACATGGTTATATCATTATACCAACTATTATCATTGATATATGTTCAATAATAATGAATCTAGTATTTTTTTTAATATTTCTGTCATGACCCCCTCCCGACAAAGAGTAACCCTCCTGGGCTCGAGATGTGAGAAGGGGGATAATGACCCCCGAGTCCCGCCTCCAGTAGGCCCCGGGTTGGGGTCTAGCACCGAGGGTATAGAAAACACACAAATGGGAGGTATTACCCTCTAAGAGAACACATGCATAAGAGATATATATTATAGACACCAACCAAATCTAACTCAACCAGTAAGAAAAAATAAATCGCATGTACACATATTAAATGTCATGCCAAACTGCTATAACTGACAGGGGTAAACTGCATGTACCCAAAAGAAAGAAAAAACCATAGCAACCATAAGAATGAACAGCTCCTGCAACCCCAAGATAGTAGAAACCATCTTGATATCCCACCTGATCCAAGTGGCCTATAATGTAGTTTATATATACATAGGGTGAGTATAACAGTATACTCAGTAGGATCCTCCCTGAAGCCTCTCATGGAAAAGTAAAGAAAGCATGCTAAAGCATAATGAATAACAAGTGAAACTAACTCGTCACTTAAACAAGTATATTATGTTCCCAACCTCACCATGGATACTCTCACCAAGTAACACAATCAAGAATATATCATATAATAATGAATATCAAGGATACCCCACTTCTACTTCCCCAATGGTTTTCCACATTTCCCTAATATCGCACGTCTGAGGCATCTCTCTCCAAAAAGGCTTGCTTTTAGACACCTGGGTGAAGCACCAAAACATGAACCGTGTGCAACAAAACCACAAAGTCCTCATAAGAAAATTAACTAGGTTGTTTTTAGGAGCCACCACAGCCTGCATAGCATGTATCATACATCATTTTTTAGACCTCAATCCATTACAGACCATACACTAAGTAAGGATCTTCAAACCATCACAGCCTATACACGTTACACCTATAGTAGTCCATAGGATACTATATCCAGAATATATGTGTATGAATAACCACAAGCATTTATAGCCCTCTACACACATATATGGGGAAAACTAACCATTGTGCCTACCAGCACAAGTATCTACAAAGAGGAGAGAGCGGTGAGAAAGGGGGTAGAAATCCATTCATCCTCCCACAGTAATGTTGGGGAAAACACCCCATGGGGCACAGAATACCCAAGATGTCAGTTTCTCTTACTCACAGGGTGGAGTAGCATATAGAAACAAAAAATGTACAAATAAAATATATCTCATAACCACACTATGGCAACAAACTAGTCTTATACTCAACTAGAGCTAATGTCTCTCGAACTCCGAGCTGCCACTTCTAAGACTATGTATCTAATAAGCACAAAACCATTTAAAGAGCTTTAATACATTATTTCATTCCCTTTCTAAAAGTTTCAAATTAAATTAATTAATTCTTTAAACATTAATTAACCATGAAACATTCCACATTAAATATTATTAGCATCACACCCAAAGTCCACTGTCCCTTTAAAATTACAAGCTCATCATTATGTTCCAGAAAACTCGAACCCCATGGGTTAACATGATTTATTCAATTATTCATTATAGAATTATTTTCCCAAATTCCCCAAGCATTCTAAAAAAATATTCTGTTCTACTAAACACAAGGGGGATCAACACGGTGAGTAGATGTACAACCCATTGAGTCTTTTCCACCTATTGCAAGAGTGTAGACCTATCCTACCTTGAGAAGCTAAACACGGAAAGCCCATCGCATGCCACATGCGTCTTTACCTATTTTGGAAGAAGGATAATCATGACCAGCTGCCTTAGCCAGTGGGGATAAGTAAAACAGATAATCGAAAAAAAAGAAAGCATCCAACAAACAAATCCATCCCATTCATTCATCCCTAGGGTCCTCCCTGCCACCCAAATGCATAAACTAATGCATCTCACCACTATAGGCATCATATTCTACCACAACCAAAAGTCTCTACTCCCCCGCATATCACAATAGCCATCCTGGATCACATCATATCACAAGTAGAAAAAAACATTACATCAATTGGGATCTTGGCCCTTTGACATTCAAGAGTGTATCTCAGAACCCTTCACGTAAATATTAAACAATCAGTTCTTTAATTCATCATGAATTAACATATTTATTATTCATAGGTTCCAAAATTTGGGAAACCTAATCAGTAAGCTATCACAAATAATTAAACATGCTTACTGGACCAATTTTATTATTCATCAAATTAAAAAATGAAGTAATAGAATCATTTACATTCCTCTGTATCCATAACCAATAATAATCAATTAATTCTTGTGTACGTTCTTTTCAAATTTTGTCAAGAACGAATAGCTAAACGAAGAAATCATGGATATCACACTATCTAAAAGACAAGGGGAAATAAAATACAACCAATATAAATTTATTTATCAGTTTCAAATATTTTTTATGTTAGTTACAATGTGGTTTAGTGGGATAAAACATGATAACAGTATAGATGCACTTAAATGAAAAGAGAAGCAATTAATCTCTTACCTCAAAGAGTTATTGACATTCTTTATCCACCCAACGGGTCATGATTCTTCTCTCGCGTCATCTACATCCACACTGGGATGCCATTGTATGACTGCACCAACAGAAACCCAATAAAACCCCATTAGAATCATGGATATTTAATGTTATAAAAAGGAAAGGAGAAATAGAAGAAGATGAACCACAAAATAGTAATGATAAAACATACCTTATATTGATGATTGACCATTACAACTCGGTTGCATCAAAATAGAGCTGATCAAATCCTAATAAGAATGTTTGATTTTGAAACTCCTATGAGAAGGAATGGGATGTTCGAGCGTCTCAGACCCAAGAACAATGAGAAATAATTTGGGTGGAAGATATCCCATCCCTTTAGAAGATTTAATGGAGCAGCTGTTTAAGTTACGATTGACTTTCCATTAAAAGTGGATCTCATTAAACCATGCAGGTTGACTAAGTAAAAATGACCCAAGCCTTAGGGATAATTAATATTGTGGTTATGGATTTTGAATTGGCCTTATATTCCTTAAAACAAGGTTTTAAATAAATTTTACATCAAAGGAAACTTCAAAGGGGAAATCCGTAGGAATCTGGAAAAACTATTCACAAACTCGAAATTTGGCAAAGGTAAGAACAGGTCACCGTTAGACCTTGCCATTCTGGAAACACTGTTCACGAACTCAATATTTGGAAAATGAATGAAAAGGTCACCATTAGAACCTCACCTTTCTGGAAACACAGTTCATGAACTCAAAATTTGTCCAAGGAAAGAAAAGGTCACTGTTAGAACCTCACCGTTCTGGAAACACTATTCACAGAACTCAAAATGCGGCAAAAGAAAATAGAGGTTACCGTTAGAGGTTACTGATAGGGGTTACTGGTAGAGGCTACTGATAGAGGTTACCGATAGAGGATACCATTAGACCTAACCAATAAAACTATTCTCCTATGGAACTCTTCAAAGAAGTGGAAATTTGGAAAAGGAAAGAGAGGTTACCGATAGAGGCTACTGATATAGGTGACCGTTAGACCTCACCAATAGACTGTTCACCGATGGATGTGTTCAAAGATGTGGAAATTTGGTAAAGGAAATATAGGTTACCGTTAGTGGTTACAGATAGAATTGTTTACCGATGGAACTATTTACCGAATTGGAAATTTGTCAAAGGAAAGAGAGGTTAACATTAGATGTTACTGGTAGAATTGTTCACTGATGGAACTATTCACGGAATTGGAATTTTTGAAAAGGAAAGTGAGGTTACCATTAGATGATACTGATAGGACTATTCACTGATGGAACTATTCACAGAATAGGAAATTTGGCAATGGAAAGAGAGGTTACCATTAGAGGTTACTGATAGAACTGTTCACTGATGGAACTGTTCACATAATTGGAAATTTGGAAATGGAAAGAGAGGTTACCGTTAGAGGTTACAGATAGAACTATTCACCATTAGAACTGTTCACAGTATTGGAAAATTGGAAAAGTGTTGGGGATAAGTAACCTTGACCTCCTGGAACGCCTCAAAAATATATATTTCAACAAAGGAATGGACTGGAGAGGTCCAGGCATTTACAATTTATCAGGCTATATATGTAAGAAATTATGATCTATATCTGGGTCTTCTAATAAAATTAGTCTAATATTTTTTTGATTAGTCAAAAAAAATGTAATACAATTTTTTTTGAAAAATTGTATTGTTTAATTGAAAGGGTGGAATCTAAATTTCCACGATGTTTCCAAATTCATGATAAAATATCAAATTCCGATTAAATAATGAAATAAAAACATGGATTGGTAAAATAATAACCAAGGATTTTAAAATAATTTTAAAAAATCCCATTTAACCATTTAACCAATGTTATTTGGTAAATATGAAATCATTAGTATAACCCATAGATGAATAAAAAAAGAATTATATAGGAAAATATACATAATAATTAATGGAATTTAAATTTTATTAATTTAATATTTATTCATCAAATTTATTGACACCGTCAAACATAAAGAGATAAATCTTGGAATATTCTATGTAATCAAATTAGTGGCATCCGATGAGAAAATAATATACTAATAGAGGTATATGTTGAAAAATAATTTGGAAGGACTATTTTTTCCATTATCAGAGTCTTCAGTGAAGATACATGAATATTAACTAAGGAAATAAAATATAAATGGAATTTAATATAATGATAAATAACATGTATCACCTTAGGTAATGTTTATTAATGGAATTATTCTTTACATGGTGTGTAATGATCAACAAACATAGTAAGTGATTTATGGTATAAGGCATATTAAAAAGACATGGTAATCCTTATATACAACCTTGACCCATTTCTTGTAAGATTGAAATTCATGATGTTCCCTATATTTTACATGGTGTATGGACTTGAATGATTCTCTTGACATGTACTATTGAGGAGTTTACTTCAATTAAGGAGAAATTTTTACAGTTTCTGGTATATACCATCATGAATGTGTAAATAAATGTACAACTCAGAATTTACTCCCTATACATGCCTTGTGGTTTAGCATGAGTTCAAGAGAAGGTCCCCTTATGTTATACTAAATGTGATACATATGTCTGTTTGAACCCTAAACCACAATATCCTAGGAATTACATGGCATTTTATTAGAAAAAATATGTCACGGTTTTTTAATTCATGCTCAGATTCTAAAAAACACATAAAAAATTCCCATTTTAATTGTTTTTGACCCAAATAAAGCCCGATGATTTTCTAAATTCCTTTTTCCTTATTGTTCAATATTACGAAACATACATTTAATGTTAGTTATTTTTAACAATTATGTTTAGTAATAAGGTGATGTTATTATACCTGAGATTCATGGTACTATTTCAAAATCAGTTATAATCAATTGACATAGAAGAATAATTTAAACATCAACTTTCTTTAAAACACAGGGGAAAGTATGAATTAATTATCCCAAAATAGGTTTTCAATATCTAGTTTTAGTTTAACGGACATAAAAAAAGGATGTTTACCCCATTTGTATGAAATATTATGCTGATGTTTTGGGAAAAATTAATATGATATGATTTTGAACATCTGTTGAATAAAAGAATCTACATCCAAACCTACTTTCCATATTTGTTATTAAAAAACTGATATTGAAAGAGTCTTTTGATGCTATTTGTTATAATAATTGATTTCGAAACAAAATATTCATTTTATAAAAAATATATTAGTGAAATACTTGTACCAAAACCGTAGTTAAAAGATATTTGAAATGCATAAATAAAAATGTGAAAAAATCAAACCTAAATAAATTAAAACAAGTAACATCTTATGGAAAACATTTTATAAAAAATGAATTTAAAATAAATAAAATTAATGAAATACTTTCATGTACATATATAAATGAATAGGCCAAAAACGTTTAAAATAATATTCAAATACTGTTAAATTATTCTGTCAAATAATTTTTAAAATACTCAGAAACCTAAAAAATAATAAAAACACATAAAATATAATATATTAGTAAATAAATCATAATAAATTTATTGGAATTAACCCTATTAAAATTTGTTACCATTTCAGTTACAATAATCTCAAAAAACGAATAAAAAACATAATAGACACATCTGAAATGTTTTTTTTATGATTAAATATAAATTATAATGTAAAAATTTAAAATTATAAAATATATATAATATAAAAATTATTAATAATTCTTTAAAATATAACTACAACCACATATACATAATTAATTTTACTTTTGTCATGTGTTGAAAAGATCTTGTTGTAAAAAGCATTTCATGACCTATAATGCATTTATATATTAGTTACTATAACCTATATAACATGAAAAAATTTAGATAAATGTATTGATAAAATAGTAAGAAAAATAAAAACTCAACCATTCATGAAAATTACATTGAACATCACCCCAAACAGAAAAAATCCAAATTACTAGGTATTCATATTGGAAGAATATGCAAAGCATTCAATGTCTACTAAAACATAAAAGGATCAGAATTTATGATATTATATATATATTTTGTTAAAAATTATATTTTTTTTCATAACCTTAAATGAATAGGAGAAACAATCAAATAATATTATAGTTTTCAAATCTTTTTGTAGTATATTCCACTCTAATATTATTTTTTATATATTACAGAGTTGTTGAAATAAATGGTTGTTCAATAAATCCATTTGTAGAAACACTATCATATATCTTTTAAATTTTTTTAGGTATATTATTTGATAATTAATTAAATTAATCGCCAATTTATTTTTATTTAATTCAATGAAACATCAAATAGAAACTTACTTACATTAAATGGGTATAGAGAGCTCATCACTGATAACAACATCAACGATGATATTTATAAATCTTATTATTTCATAGTCTCTCTCATATATATTAGTGTTCGTTAGAAACATATAATATCAATATAATTGAAAATAATTGTTTTTTATTTTTTATAATGTTTGAGAAATATTGGAATTATATTAAGGTGTTGGTTCTTGAATGTTTTATTCATTTTTATATTACTACAATGATTCTAGATAACCTTCTATACAATAATTATTGAAAAAATAAAATCAATTTTAAATTACAAATAAATAAACATTGAATAAACAACACATACCATAAATTTCAACTGACGGAAACAATCTAGCTTTCCAGTGTAAAAAATGAAGCACACTTTATTTGACTGTGATAACCTCCTCAGTATGAAATTGAAATTGAGCTGTTAGATCAATAACATCACACACCACTACTCCAAAATGATTTAAATGTTTATGTTTTTTATTTAAATAATACCATATATTATTTATAATACGTTACAATTAAAAAATTATTCTATTATTAATCCTTATAATTCCGAACATAAATATTATATCCCTTTAGATTAATATTTAATATAACAAATAATATTACATGCCCAAGAATATTAAATTGTTTACTGTATGTTGAGGTTAGACACATAAAAAACATATTTTAAGATATATCCTCAACATATACATTACATGTATTCTCGCATTATAAACTTAGTTTATATACAAAAAATGAATCCATTCTTCTAATACTTAGGAATGGAAACATAAGAATGTTTGAGCTTAAATTATTCGCAATGGTAAACTAGGGTGACATACATCAATGACCATATGAAATCATAGGATAATAAAATTTTATGAGATCATGAACATAACTAACATGGTTCATACCAAATCATTCATATATTATAAAAATTATTCACGTAATGAAAAAATAATGGATAAAAATAAATGAGTCATAAAAGTGAGGAATATATATTAATAAATCATGAAACATTAGTTCAAATCATGAACACAATAACATATCATGAGAGTGAGGACCAATCATATTATTTGATGCCAAAATATATTTATTGTTTAACTATCGAGACAATGTTATCATAGTGGTTTATTAATCATTAAATATTTCTCATATGTTAGTGGATTAAAAATCTCCAATATTTTCCAAAATCATTGTGCATTAGGAATCCCTTACCTGTGTCCCATTGTGGATTGAGCACATAATCACTTTTTCCAAAATTATCTCAAGAGTTATAATTATTTATGCAATGAAATGTATGAATTTAACCAACAAACCAATCTCATAATAAAAACCACACATATGCACAGAATAATATCATAAAACATCATTATTTAGTCAAACCATAAACTATATAAATGAAAAGTTTTTAATAAACATTTTATAATTTATTCTCCATCTAACCTCTTGGAAATGAACAAGTTTATTAAACATCTCATCATAAAAAACATATACTATCCAGATAAATAAAAAAGATTGTATCCTTCAATCATATCCCTTGTAAAAAATAAGTAACATCAAAGGATAGTACCATAGGTAAAAAATGTATTCAAAAGATCATTTTAATATTTATTGACTAGAATACCATTTTATATTGAATATAATTATTTTAAACAAAAAAATCTAATATTATATTTGAAAAATATTCATTGAAAAAAATGAAAAAATATAAATGAATATTAATTTCATTGAGTTTCTATAATGGTGGGAAATTATATCTTTGTCACGATCATTAAAGCATCTATTCAATTCCCACATTTAGTAAAATGTACATCATTTAAAAAATGTCTAGATGATTGTTTTTGAAGATAATTAAATCAGTCAGACATGGGTATAAATTTTTTTAGATAATAAATTGATAATAGTAAAAAAAATTATTCAATAAATTTTTTAAAACATTTTTGTGGAAGAAAATACTCTTATGTCTAAATGAGGTAAAAATATGGCAAATTTCATAAAATCATTTTCGGCTGAATTTTGTGTAACAAATAGAAGAGAATGATACTGAAGAGGAAATATTAATAAATATATAGAGGTGAAGAAACAATTATAAGGGTTTTTCAAAAATGCATCATATAATTCCCTCAATTTAAATTCAAGGATAAACAGTCCTTATTAAAATGGGATAGATATATTAATCCCTTGCATTAAGTCTTGTATTTCATCATTCGCATTCATACCTCATTTATAATATATATAAATTTTATATAAATTTAATATAAATCCATAATCATAGATATAATACATTATATGTTTTACTTATATCATCTGATCATTTTTTATTAACAATGTTTTATTAAATCATCTATTCTATTTGATAACTACTTCAGTTTTCATGCCTACTTCAGTTCAATAGTCATGGTCCCTAAAATTTGAATATTGATCCATCATAACCAAAATGATAATAATGGAATGAGTATCATATTTTATCATTATAAAAACTTTTTTAATTATTCCTATAAAGTGATGTTGTAAATTAATTACACCACTTCGTTGGGATAGTTTCCAATAGGTATGCATGGTGATGTATAACTATATTTTAATTATTCTTATATGTGTTAGAAGAACACAAAAAAATTAAAATTACTCGGTAAAGTGTTATAACTATTCATTGAGAAAAACTCTTTTCATTACATCTTTAGCCCTAAAAGGTTGGTATTTTTTAAATCCCATAATCTCTAGGAAATTTGAAAATTTTGATCATATTATGTTATCTATTGTAAAATATAGAAGTTAGTGTGTTTGGAATAATAAAATAGCGGAGGTTCTCTTTTATTAGTGAGGGGAGGGGAACAACTGAAAATACATATTGTAATAATTAATAAAACTTATTATCTAGTTCCATGAGGTTCCAAATTGATATATTTTGAGAATAAAATATAAATCACTCTAAATCATCTCAAAAAATAAATTATAAAAAAATTATTCTTTAAACATTACATCGTATTTTAACTCTCGTTAACTCTTTTTACAATTACAAAATTATCGATGTTTTTTACACATTAATGGTGAAGAATGTTATAATAATATAAACATTGACCCATAAGTGGAATATTTATGATATAAAATACTATATTCAATTCAATTTCTAAATATTATTTTTTTATGAATTTTAATTCACTTAATAAATTATTATTTAACTTAATATATTATTAAATTCATTTTAATGACTATTTACTTAGTTTAACTTCAATGAAAACCTGATTAAAGTGGAATTAGATTAATTTTTTTCTTATATAATAATTATATTATATTATCTAAAAAACTCTTGGATCATAGTCACTCATTCAAATTATATTACTATTAATATTTTTAAAATCACATTTTTTTCTATTACTAGAACGAATATTATGTTAGATTTATGAAACCATTTAAGGTAATTATTCCAACACTCATAATTAAAAACAAAATACCATGATAAAAAATATATTTTATAATTCAATTAAAAATATATAAATAAACATATATAGTTTTCATCCTTATTTAAAAATACTAGAGATATTGAAATAAAGAGAGTGAAATTTTGTATTTGTTATATACATAAAATATTATAAAGGATATAATCAAATAAAAATGGAACCAAGATTCCATATTTTGAAAAACAAAGATGAGAAATGGCTAAATCAACTCACATAATAATATTAAATAATGTTTAGAGATATTTTAAATCTTTACCCGCAATTCATTACAATGTTTTATCAATTTTACACTTCTGTGTTTTCAAATATTTACCATGTTCACTATTCAAAATGACTACAAAAGAGTGCACTAATTAAAATAATTAACCATTTGATTTCATTAGTGGAATAATTTTTTTAATATTGTTTTTTTAATGTGGTATAAATCAAATTTAGGATAAAAAGTAAAATTATAAAAAAAATTATTTTCAGAAAACTATATTTTTTTATAAAACATTATTTATTTTTATCCCATGTGAAGTAAAAACCATTAGATAAATATTAAAATATATTTACTTAATATTTAATTTTTTAATTTAATTAAAATAATTTATAAATAGGCATGAATTTATGTTATTATGATAAAAATAGTATTATTGTAGAAACCGTTTTTCTAAAATAACTTTTTTTCTTTCAGATGGTTTTGTATTCAATGTTAATCAATTTATATCCAAAAAATTCACCTTATACATGTGTTAACTATACTTTTTCATAATTTATTTTTTCCAATTCATACCCTCCAAAACCAATATATACAAAATAACTATCAATTTAAATAATTGTATATCATGGGTTGTTTAAACATGGTGTTACATCTAAAAAATGATATCAAAGAAATAAAATTTATATAAATATATATATGTGTGTGTGTAATAAGATATTAGGTTGATACATTCTACCCCAATTTTATGAATTTATACCTTTAAAATCCCCAAATATGATTAAAAAAATGAGGATACTTCTAGCATATCATATCCTTAGGTTCCCATATAACAACTTATAATTTATGGTTTCACCACAAAACATTAACACGGTGAGTGGTTTTGTATCATATTACATTCCTTCCATGAACATGATTCTCCATTATTGTTTCCCCATCAGAGAGATCAATATGCACTGGTACACCCAATGAGTTAAATACATTAAAATTGTTGAGTATATAAAACCTCATGAGTAATAAATGTACCACAACTAATTTTTTGATTTATTAAAATAAATTACTTTGAGACAAAGTGAGAACTAGAAAACATACAATGCCATCAGAAGGTGCCATTGGAGGGCTGGACAAAGAAACCTATCCATGACCAGCCTCATCCAAAAAAACACCTCAAAACAGCCATTTAAAACAATAAGAAAACCAAAAACAGGCCGCCCAAGGAGGTCCGACCCGCACAAAACCAACAAAAGGTAGCAGGTCAGTCACTCGCCGCCCTGCACTGCATCCACATCGAATCCAGTGCACACCTCATCTTTCATCGAATGTAGCGCCACCTCACTTGGGACCGTCCATCAATGATCTCTAGACCAGAAACTCCGAGAGCAAGAGGAGGACTGCTAGAGACGAAATCAACCCCGAGTAGGCAAAGATTGAACAAGAGAAAACACAGAAAAAACACAAAACCACACCAGAACCAATGTGGAGGATGACCAATGGGAAGATCTTTATCAGCAACACTCAAGAACCTTAAATCATCTAATACCAATCCAATATCAGAGAGAATACCCAACCATCACACCGCCGAGAAATCCATCAGGGAAGGAACAACCTTTGAGCTGGGATGCGGATAAACCAGAACGTGAAGCCCCTCTAATGCAAAACTGATAAACTGAGAATCCTACAAGCCACATTCTACTGGGCATAAAAATCCAACAAAAATAACATGAAGAAAACTTGAGATATTGGGAGGAGAACTGGGAAAGGGATGCCGCCAATTCTGGGATTTCTTGAGTTTGCCACATGTGGCCTCATATTGACCTGAGAAGGAGACGAGGGACCTTACGCATCATGACTCCATCGAATCCAACCGTCTGAACATCCGATCTCAGAGCACAAACACAACCGGACAGAAGAGAGGGGGCATCGACAGAAAAATCGGTCGATGTCGGCGTGTGAGTGGGGGTGTAGTTCTTCAAACCAGATCGTCAGAGGAGGTTGAAAAGCTCTGGATCTATGAAAACATGGGGCAATCGACACCCTCACACCACACTGCTTGGACCAACCCTTGTCAGCATTTCTAGAAGAGGAATAGATGGGGAGGGAGGGGGAGGGAGGGGGATGATGGTGGAGAAACCCTAAAGGAGAGCTCCCGCGAGGCGTCTCCCTTTATGGGACCATCACATGAAAAGTAAATGTAACCCACTATGATCATGATAGATATTTTGTGGACGTGCCAAACTATATGATACCATCATGATATGATTAATAGTTTAAATTAACCAATATAAATATTTTTATACTTTCTATTATTTCAAAATATGATAACCTTCACCTAGGTAGTTATTCATTTGAACACATTATCACCAATATCTTACTCTATATCTCACCGATGATTGTTAGAAGAACATTTATATATAATTCAAACATACCTTATATATTATTGAATGGATCCAATGTTCCCAACCATTTTCCAAACTAGATCATGTCCAAATAAATTTCATTCTTTAACTTTATCAAAAGACATTGGAGTTCTTTTAATTTTACAATAAAGGGTTCACACGTTTTAATCTGAATACGAGAATGAAATATATTCATGTAATAAAATTTTACCAAAGGAATGTATTGTTACCAAAAACCATTGAAATAAATCAAACAAGATATAAAAAAATATACATGAGTCAGAATAGTCCTCTCAATCAAAAAATAATACTTGAGGAGAAAATGTAGTGATTGAATAGAACTTTGTATCTATAGCCAGCTAAATAATTTCCCAGAACATTGATGCAATCTTTATATCATAATCAGATACTATTAGAAGTGGAAATCTATGAGATCTCATAAAATACTCTATATATAATTGTGTTATATGATCAAGAGATGAATATTCTCAAATAGAAATAAAATTTTCTGAAATAATAAGATGATAAAAAATAACTTAAAAATAACTTACCACTTTTTTGGTAGTTTACATTGATGAAATATATTTTAATGTTATCCACTATCCCTTCCGCTATGGGTAATGCATATAATATCCATTTATATATCTATTCAATTTCATTAGCTTTCTGACTAAAAGGGATCATGATATATACTCTGTAATAACATTTATCATGTCCTCATTCCAAAAATATTCTTTTAGATATCCATTCCTATTCACACTTCTAGAATGTATAGTGAATATTAAACGATTTCTTCATATAATAGTTCTATATTTAGTGAGGATAATGTAGAGATACTAATTGCATTCATAATCATTGTCACACACCATATTTAAGGTTAATCTTATGAATATTTGTCACATTGTTTTACAGTTCCACATCATCCTTATACATATTTTCTTTAAAAAATATTATGTATTAAATTAGTTATAATGAAAAAATGTATATTGGATTATTAATTTGTTAATTTTTATTTTAAATGCACCAATTATATTTTTAAATAATAATTTAATACTTATATTTATTATATAAGAAGTAAATATTTTAAAAGAAAATTTTTATAAGAAATTATTTTCCATTGTCTTTGTCTAGAAAAAAAATTAAAATTTAATTCCTACAGTTCTGTGTTTTGAATTTTGAAAATAAGATTTTATATTTTGAATCAGTGGGTCCAAATTTTATAAACATGTCACTTTTTTGTAAATCTAGTAATTTTCGATACAATAATAAAATGTTAAAGCAGTTAACTAGGTTTAAAAATATAATTATATATACTGAAAATTTACCATAACACTAGAAAATAATTTGTTGTCTGATTAAATCTCATCCATACTAATAAAATATTAATCCATATGTCTTTTTTCATTTGAATGTGATTATAACCTTTATGTTATTTTCTTTAATGAAAACTAAAAATATCCAAACCAATTCTGTAATAAATATAATATTTTTAGAATGTGTAAAATTAAATAATTTCATTAGTTATAAATATTATTCTAAAATCTAATATATTTATCTTAATCATGGTAAATTTCTTTTAAAAATTTTAGTGATTATATAATTACATTAAATGCTTACACAACACTGATGTTTTAATTATTCATATAATGGAAATATTTAATAACTGGTATTAAAATATTACATTAATATTAAATAAGATATATTTAATATTATCCCTGAATTTTATAGATTAATGTGGCATGATATGAATATAATTATTATTTTTTAATATTTACTCGTATTTTTGATGTTATTAGATTCAAATTAATGAGTAGTTATAAAAAAGACATTAATGATATTTTTTAGTAAATGATATTAAATTCCAAAACATATTAGACAGAATCATGTAATTATAATATAGATAATAATATCATCCATTTTCTATTTATTTTCTTTTTTTCCATTTATAGTATCTTTATTGACCCTCCAATCACAAGAATCCTTGTTTTCATGGTAAATCTGAAAGGGGTTAATGAGGTGTCAATACACAATGATAACAACACACATATGATAAATGACATGTGAAAATTTTGTTATATTAGAGTATTTAAACCCATAAAATTATTATATTCTAAATAAATTATTTTAATCATGTGTAATTGAAAATTAATTTAAATTTCTCTGATATTCCAATAGCTCCCCTCCCCTCTAATATAAAATGGTGTGTCTTATTCACTTTACTAATCAATTAAAATCAATTTTTTATTGGCCAATATATTCCAAAATAAATTTCTAAAAAATCTCCCCGCGTTACAGAGACATTATTTTGGTCATAAAACCAACCATTGGGGACTTAATGTTTTAATCAAAGGATACATTCTAAAGAAGAGGTATAATTTTTAATTGCATGTTTTAGTTTTATTTATTATTCCAATTCCTTAAAATATTCATCATCCATATTTATACATTTACACTAGTATATTAAATAAACTTATGTGTTGTTAGGTAACACCCAACATCTATATACTCTTCCATCCAATGTGAAACAAAACCATTGTTCTTGTATATGGTGGACTACCGCCTCAAGAACCGATGTAATGTTTTTTCCATTATATTCTCCCATGGATGGATTAAAATGATAGAATTCGTGGGTTTACATTAAAATCAAAACATATTTATCATTTTTATAGGATAATATGACAATAAATTGTTACCCTTCAATTAACTAAAAAATGGTAATGTCATTCTAGTGTACATGTTGACTACCACCTCCCTGAAGTGATGTGATTATTTTTTCTTCACCACATCACAAGGATGACATATATAATAGTATTTAAAGTATTAATATTATATTTATTATTTTATAAATATTTTTTTAAGACAAAATAATACTTACCTTCATTCCATAATGATCACAGGAAAATGTAAATGTTACTCATGCGTATGTATGGACTACTATCTTAATGATTGTAACACATTTAATTTTTCTGAACCATCATTCAAGATTTGTATTAAAATCCTGATTTATGTATAAAAATGATAATTATTTTATTTTTATTATTCTATATATAGTGGAATAATGAAATCCTTGACCATAGTCGACCTATGGAATTCATTTATCATATATGATCTGAATATCAACAAAATTCCTGATATGAATATAATTTATAATGTAATTATATAAACAATGTTATTAAATGAAGTAAATGAATAACTAAATTATAGAATTTCTTAATAAATATTAAAAAAAAATTCTATTTATTATTCAAGAAGATAAATAATTCACACGATGGGTTGGACTTGAGGAAAGGGTAATTTCATTAAAAATACACATTTATATGTTTTCCTAAAAACTATAATTATTCCATATACCTATTTAAAAAATATAGTTATAAATTTAATAATATGGATATGACTTTTTTATAATGTAATTCTTTCTATAACATTAAATATTTTCCCCAAAATTAATATTTTTACAAAAAAAATTATCTTCCTTAAAAATTAAAAATGGATAGCTCAATTTTAATGTATACAGAAATAATGAATTTTTCAACCACCATAACCATTATTGGATTTTATTATTCCCCTATAAACAATCATTTTTTAATTAAAATAAAATCCCTCCTTCTGAATATTTTTTTATTGAAAAAGTGTTATTTAGAAGAAATGGTTTTTTAAATATCCTAGAATTATTTAAAAGCATCCATGAAAGAGTATTTAATGAAAAGGTGAAAGAATAAATTTTTTTATTGAAATCATAATTGATCGTTTTTCATGATAAACAAGGGTGCCTGATACAACATATACCAAGGGTTTATCCCAATTATATATCATGTGCGATTTCAATATATCATATACAATGTGTGTACCCGGACAACTTCCTGTGATCCTGATATAGAATATCTGATTGGTGTGCTCATATAACACCCTAATTCATTAAATAATGTCTCATGTCTTAATAAGAAATAAGGGGGGTGTTATAAGAGGATTTCCCCTTTGAATTTAACTGGGCTATATTTTTTTCCAACAAGGGATTAAAATCGATTATAAATGAGATGGAATATCTTGTTAAAAATTCAATTTATTTTATTTATGAAAAAAAAATTTTGTTATTCATATAGAAATTATTTCATTAATTCAATAAAATAATGCTAATACAAATGAAATAATTTCATGGGATTTATGATTTTCACTATACTAAAATATTTCTACTTTTTATATCCATTATAGATATTTTTTGTAATCATACCATGATTTATAATCCTTACATAGGGATTAAGGATGGGTAATGGTAATGAACTAGTCATGTTGAAAGATATAACGATTGTTTGGGAAAATAAATCTTGTTTTATTTTAAAATTATTATATTGTGAATGAATTCAGACTAATTTGAAGAGTCTACATTTTATATGTATGGGGTTTGTTATGTAAGGGTAATGAACAAACACTATAACAATATAAACCTAAAATATATTTTAGAATGTAAAATTTGAATTATATTTCAATTCACAATAATATTTAATGATAAATGGCATGTCCAAATTAGTGGTATCAAAGAAATGCTTGAATAAAATTTATGGTTCATGAAAATGTTAATATAATACCCCTAAAATATATTATATGCTTGTTATGTTGAAATGAAATATAATTTAGAGATTAATTCTTTTCCTCATCTAAATTATGTTTTTTCATAACGGTTTTCCAAAGAGGAAAGAATCGAATATGTAGTTGAAAGAAACTAAAATGATGATATCATGCATAATCAGCAACCCAAAATGGTTAGAATTATAACCAAGTAGAGTGTGTCTTTGATGGATTAGTTGACATAAGAAATAAATGGTGGTGTAATCCATGCTAGAGAGTAGCCAGATCTACCGTAGAGGACATGACAATTGTAGATATTTTTTTGAGAAAAAATCATCTTGCATTCAAATGATATTATAACCTACCGGTAGAAGAAGAATACAATCATTCTTTAGATAATATGTTTTATGTAATGGGATGTTAAAAATATTCAACGATAACCCGTTAGAATTATCATTATGAAGGTGACAGTTATTGATGATGACATTTGGTATAGATTTCCAAAGAGAGAGATGAGCATGGTTCTGTGGGATGGGGAAAATGATGAATCACTTCTTATAGAAATATTTACATATTGTTGTTTGAATAAATATAAAGAAATATTTCTTATAACTAAAAAAATAATAATTATTTTGTGGCCACATATGAATAAAAAATTAATATACTGGTCTGGAATGTACAAAAAAAATTCATGACATTGATAAAAAAAAATTTATCTACATTTAAAAAAATTTTATGTAGATAATTAACTTTATTGGAATATAAATGTTATGAGCAATTTATTTTTAGTTCTGAGAAAGATGAGATGGAGTTTTATGAACTAATTTTTCTCGAGATGATATGTGTAAGATATAGTTTAGGTGGAAGGAAATGAAGGAAAAAGAAGTTAAGAATTATGGATGAAAGTCTTCAAAATGTACCAATTGTGGAATAATACATTTCAAAAAATGTATTCAATGTTCATGAAGGTGTTTCTTGTGTGGTAATATTGGTTATATATCCTATTCCTACAAGGAATAGTATTCTGAATAATCCCAGCATGGGGTAATAGATAGCTAGCCAGTGGTGAGGTGTTTTATTTCAAATGAGTTTTTCATTATGATAATGTGTCCCCAAAATTATTTACAGAAGGTTTAAAATGTAAATATTGGAAATATAAGGTCATGGAAGATTATCTTTCTACTATTACAGATAATGTTGGTCCATCAAAGGAAGTGGTTAAAGGTATATTAATTATTTATTTGAATTATGCCAATACTGAATTTGAATATGTAACATTTCATTCCCTCATTACTGAATGATTTGGACAGATATATAGAAAAATAACTAATGAAATTATTATATAAAGTTTCTTGAAAATACGGTTGGAAACAATAATGTAATAATGTTTTATAAGAATCTTCCAATTGTTATCTGTTTAATAGTCTCCCATTCAAATATTATTGAACATCCCATATTAGATTTTGATGTTATTTTGGGTATGTATTGTTATTTAGTTTATCATTCTATGATAGATTACATATATAATAAATTATTATTTAATTATTTCATACCATTGATATCCTACCAAAAATATGAGTAATTGATTAGAAATATATGTACAAGTGACAAATATCATGTTTTTAAAAAGGATGAAACTACAATGATTAGTGATATTCTAGTTGTTAATAAATAGTTGTATTTATTTCCTAATGGTTTTGATACGGTTATTCCTAACCAGGAGCTTCAGTCTACTGTTTACTTAGTACCTAATAGTTAACAAATGAAGAAACACTCTTATAGAATAGAACAAGTAGAAATTCTCGAATTCATAAATATATGAGTTTATAGACATATCATTTATTTAAATATGTACACATCTTTATGGTGAGTCTATTTCGTTAAATAAAATATGGTTCAATGATGCTTTTCATCGATTAAATGTATTTGAAAGAAATCACTTCTAAAAACATGTACCCCTTACCTCATATTGACTATTTATTTGACCAGCTCCATGGAGTATAATACTTTTCATTGATTTCTATTATGTTTGGGGCCATAATGTGAATGTGAAGTGGGAATATATACTAACGATTTTGTTTTATACTAGATTTGATATTTATGAATTTTTAGTTATGTCATTTGGGTTGTCCAATGAACCATCTCAATTTATGGATCAAATTAATATATTTTTCTAGGATATCATTGATAAGTTTATTGTCTTTTTCACTCATGATATTATTGTATATGAAATAAATACATGAAAAATATACAATACTCATGTTTTTTTTGGTGAAAATGATTTATAAGATATTGTATTGAAAATTTATTAAATGTTAATTTTGGTTGTAATTGATTTATTTCCCCATAAACATTGTTTGAAAATATGTAATAACTATTGAACTTACTAAAATAAGAATTATTGAAGAATTTTCATGAAAAATAAATGTCATAGAGAATATTAGTTTTATTGGTTCAGTTGGATGCCACTTGTAAATTGTATAAGATGTTTCTCTATTGTCCATCCCATTAAACATGATAACATGAAAATAACTAAAATTCATCCGAAAAAATAATGTGATGATTATTTTCAGGTTATAAATATAATATTAGTCTTTGATCCAATTTTGGGCATTACATTGAGAAATGGTGATTTTTAAATTAAATTTTTGTTTTATTCAAGGGAATTGTTTGTATTATGATAGAGAGTGATCAGGTTACTACTTGTTCATTATGGAAATGGAAATGTAATGATTTAATTTAACCTATTAATGAGCTAGAATTAGCTAATGCGGTTTTTAGCATAAAAATTTAGAGACATCATTAATATGGTGTAATGATTTAAATATTTACAAATCACCAAATTTTGGAGAATATATATACTCAAAATGAGATGATCATGAGTAGGATAAGATTATTGGAATTGATCAAGGAATATGATTTCATCATTAATTACCATCCCAGAATAGAAAATGAAGTCTCTCATTAGTTATTTTAGACAAATAATGTTTCATTAACCATGTTACATTTGGAACATGGCTCTTTGGATAATGATTTGATGAATTTGGACCCTGATATTTTGTATAGAGGAACATCTATCATTTTATTATTAGTCTCAATAAATCATCTCTTTTTAAAATTATTATTCATGTTCATAAGGAAGATAGTGAGATAAAAGTAATGGTAAAATTAGTTTAGAATAAAAATATCATTGAATTTAATGCTGATAAAATATGGTGTTATGAGATTTGGAAATATATTATGTGTGATATATGATTCTAAATTAAAAATAATTGTTCAGTAATGGTAATAGTTCCTTAATTTCTATTCATAGTGGAATCACTATGATTTATAGTGGCCTTCAAGAGTATTGATGGTGGGATAGAATGAAAAGAGATATTACAGATTTTAATATGGAATGTTTGAATTATCGAAAAGTTAAAGAAGAATGATAATTATCAATCGTGATACGTTAGCACATCTCATTTCAATAGAGAAAAGGGGAAAATGTATCCATATATTTAATAATGGTATTTCCAAAGACATATGATGTTAATAATGTTTTTTTGTTATTGTTGATCGATTAACTAAATCTATGCAATTCATTCTCATTTGATATATTATGTCATTAGATAATAATTATTGATGTTATCTCAAAGATATAGCTGTGGTACATGGAGTTCCACTCTCCATCATGTCTAACAGTAATCCCATTTTCAATTCAAATTTTTATAATGGAAATCAGAATTTTTTAGTTAAACAATTAAATTTTAGTACATATTTTAATTTTCAGTATACTTGACATTTTGGGGAAAAGATTAAGAATATAGAATACAATAAACATGAATGTTCTTTGGATTACTAGGGAATTTGGGATCATTATCTTTCTTTTGTTTAGTTTGTTATAATAACATTTTTATTAACTGTACATAAATGGATTATTTTGATTAATTATATGATATTTGATGTCGAACTCCATATTTTAAGGTTGAAGATGGAGAATATAAATATGATGGGATTTAAATTGGTATAATAAATTGTTGATAAGGTGATGATAACTCTATAAAATATGTCCTCTGCTAAAATAATTCATAAATGTTATGCATATGACTAAAAGAAATATATTTCATTCACGGTATGTGATCATGTATTTCAAAAATTACCTCCAAAGAATAATGTGATGAATTTAGGTAAAAATGGGATGTTAATTCTATGGTTCATTGAACCATATGAAAGTTTATAGAATTTTATACTTGTTTCATACTAAATAGATTTTCTTTTAGGTTTATCCTAGGTACATAACTGTTTTCATGTTTCAGTTTTAAAACTGGTCGTGCCAGATTTATCTCATTTTTAAGCCATCAGGTTGACTTGTTAAAATATAATTTATCTTATTATGAATAAAATATTCATATTCGTGACTATATAGAGAAATTATGGATTAATAGTTTAATTCACTATGTGACTGTTTTTTAAAAACAACTTAGTTGACGATGAAAATTGGAATCTGAATATGTTTTGAGGGAAAGTTATAATTACTAGTTTAATAAGTGAATATAATTTTAGGGATTTAATTTTCCAAAGTGAGGGTGAATTTATCAACCTATGTAATCATTGATGGGATCATTCTCATGATTTTTATTTTTCAGGGCATAGATGGTAATATTAAATATAAATTTATTATGTAATTTTGAAAATTAAAAAAAATTGTTTCATTAAACTCTTTTCTTGTAATAGTATATTTAAATATTTAATTTTCAAATTATAGAATTTCAATTCAAAAAAAAATAATTTTATTTCTAATTACATTATGTCAAATTTATCTTATTATGATTTTTTTTATTTTTCTAAAAAAGGATTTTTCAGTGAATAGTAAAAATGATTTTATAGAGAAATTTATTTTATTTTAAAGTATTTATAATGTAAAAATATATTTTTTATTAATTTTTTCCTTTTTATAATAATAATTATCCAAATTAGTTATTTAAAATTTGTTTTAAACATCAATTTAGTAAAAAGTTATTTTATATTTAGAAATGACATTTTTCTAAGAAAAAGTTTCTAATTGTGTTTCGTGGATTTAATTTTAAAATGGATTCTCCCACTTATGTTCTATGAATTTTGAATTTTTATCTATATTTGGAATCTTTGGGACTAAATTTGATAAATATGAACCTTTAATTTATAAAAACCCTAAAAATTTGTGTGTCCATAGTAAAATGGTTAATCGGTTAAATAAGGTTAATAATTAGATGATATAGACTAAAAAATAACCATAAAACATGTAATAAATTAATTCGATCAGTCCATTATATCTATAATCATACATGATTCGATTATATTTTCTTTTTAATTCCATTTTGATTTTTTATAAAATTTATAATAATTTATTTAATGAAATGTAAAAAATTTCACTATTGATTTTAATAAATTTATTATTATTATCATGGGGATAACCAGATCATATGTTCAGTTAGAAATTATATTTTAAAATAGTAATGGTTTATCTTAATCATTGTAATTTATTTGAAAATTTTAGTGAAGAAAAAACTCTAAGGACCAGACCTTAAAACGTTACTTAATCATGACTTTTAGAAATTCCCACAAATTATTACATATTAAGGATCTTTTAAAGTTTATTGTTTTAAAGAATTTGATTATATTACATTTTTTACATACCACATTCATTAAAGAGTATTCTACTAAAAAAATCCATTTTCAAAACATGTTAGAAATGTAAACATAAAACATGATATCTTTTACAATAATCCATATCAATAATTACAACTCCCTTATTTCTCTTACCCATCCTTATATCCTGTTAAAAACATTTATAAAATGTGGGATGATTATAAAACTCAATAAGTCATGAAAATAAAGAAAGAATTTGTCAAGTTATAATAAAAAAATGAAAAAAACCAAAAACCTAAAAAATTCATATGCATGGAAACATCATGTAGTTGACTTGGGACAAAATTACAATATCACTCTAACATTCACCCTTACACATGGAATTACCTTCTAGTCAACTTTCATCTCCGGAGTACCCAATGCATTGGAGAGCTATAATGGGGGATCACTTGTCATACCTTGAGTAATAATGTGCTCAATAAAACATATTTTGGGCTATATTGGGCTAAAACAAACATAAATAATGTACAAGGAACATATAATGGTAAAAAATTATTTTAATCATCAAAAGAAACCACTCATTCCATATACATATAAAAAATCCTTCTGAAATTTATTTAGGAGAGTTTTAAATGAATTTTAAAAATAAATTCACTTAAAATATAATTGGAGTGAGAATTAATAGAATAGAATGGATAAGTTTATACACTATATAGACACAAAGTGAAACATAATATAAACAAGTTATCATCACGTAAATAATATAAACACCCCTTAATGAATAAATAAGAAGGTTAACCCATAGAATAGAAATTGGTTTATGATTTCCCTTACCTTGGGTTCTTCTTACAAAAAACGTTTTTAAACATCTTGTGTACTGGTTAAAATAGTTGTATTAATATCTTAATAAAACATTTTCATGTTTATAACACCTTATATTATCATTTTACAACATCATTCGACAAATTTGTTAGTAATATTTTGTTATTTACATTGTGTCAGGTGCGTTCATTACATGGTTTCAATGATGGGTTCATGATTGATATTCTTTCCGATTAGTAGTGAAACAATATAATTTGAATATAATTGTAGTTACATATTTTAAAAACCATTATTTATACCATATATTATTTTGAATTCAAAAAATGAGGATGATTCCTAAGTTAAAACATTAATGACTTTTGTTTAGATCATTTTAGTGGTTCATTGATAATAACGACCTCATTTTGTATTATTAATTAAAAACATGTATACAAAAGAATTAAAGAACCATGTTTCAGACATAATACATATATTATAACCTCGATAAACCATATAAATGGTTTAATGAACATACTTGAATTAATTAATGCAAATTCAAATAGCATCATCCGCGATGTTGGTAATTCAATACATCATAGAAAATGTTTTTATTCTATTAAAAAATGGGATAGGAGAAGAAGAATGGTTATGAATATTCCATAAACATGAGAAAATATAGAATATAAATTATTTATAGAGCATTAATTCCTCTTGGATAAGAAGAGGGGAAGTGACTATAAAATAAAAAGAATGAAATGGAAAACACTTGAAAAGGAAGAGAATTTCATACTTCATGATCTCTTCTCCGTGAGATCCTTCGTAAGGCCTTTGATTTTGGCATTTGGGTGATACCAGAAGGTCATGTACATGGGAAAGGTTATTAGGGATGGAATTTGGTAGAAATTAGAAAATGATCAAGGCTTGAGAGGTGTGGGAGGAAGAGTGGAATGACAGTGGTATTTATACTGGATGAGAGGAGGTATTTTACAATATTTAAATCATTATTATAATATTTTTTCTTAAGACTATGAATAATCTCAATACATATGACCCTAAATAGTAATAATGGAATTTTAGTTTTAACCAAGTGGTCTTAAATCACATATCATTTCATAAATACTGTATTTAACTGATAATTTGAATATATGTTATTTTAACGTATTTCACTATTCATAAAAATTTCACGAATTTCTGAAAAATTACAAAAATTCAACATAGAAATATTATGACGTATAAAAATGAAAAATGAACTCCATTTTTTTAAATAATTTTCTAAATATAATTAATTTTATTTTGAAATAAAATCAATCTTATTTCAAAAATTATCAATTTTAATTCTATAACTACTTGTATATCACATTGAAGAATTAATCAAGATGTCATTATCTCAAATCCTTAATAATATAAAATAATAATAAAATTTTATATTCTTTAGGATCATAGTACTATTCATAAGGGTATGTTACTACTCACCAAAAAACAATTTGGTTCCATCAGACTCCAAATTACTTACTCATCACAATTGTAGATGACCATTTTTCAAAATTTAAAAAATAGAAGTAGTAAAATTATGTTTAATGTCATGTAATAAATATCTACTTAAAACTAAGTTTCATGAATTTCATTCATTTTTTACACATTAGGGTGTTATATTATCCCCAAATTCTATAAATTGAGTCGTCACAATTTTATTTACTCATTAAACAAGTGAGGGTGCCTTTCCCTCGTAGCATTTTCAGATTCCCATGTTGATTCTTTAACCATGCGATTTCTCCAAAAAAACATTTACCTGTTTGAGTACCTTATTTCACAATACCTATTCCCTTCGATCAGGAATCTGAATTAGTTTCCCTTAATAAGAAAGGTTCTCCTATAGCTAAATTTCTCTTGGGATCAAGACTTCTTATGTATCAGGAAAATACTTTCTCAACATCAAAATATGAAAAACATTTTGTAACTTAGACAAATGTGGGGGGAAAGCTACTCAATATGGGACTGGTCCAACATTCCCCATGATTTCAAATGGACTGATGAATTTCTTACTTATATTTCTTTTCTTACCAAAATGCAACTCACTTTTACAAGGATAGATTTTAAGGAAATCATAGTCACCCACATCGAAAGAGAATCCCTTCATTTTGTTATCCACATAATCTTTCTACCTTCTACAAGATGTTCTCATGTGTTGATGGATCATATTCACTTTATTATCCACTTACTCAACTAATTTTAGTCCCATAAACATCCTTTCCCAAACTTCATCCCAAAAATCTACAGTTTGACATTGCTTATCATATAATTCCTAAAAAGTGTCCATCTATATACTTGGTTGAAAACTGTTGATATAAGAAAATTCAACTCTAAAAAGTTGTTTATCCCAACATCCTAGGTAGTCCATTTTTTAAGCTCGAATCACATTCTCTAATGTCAGAATCATTCGTTCTTACAGCCCATCTGATTGAGGATGAAAAGTTGTATTGAAATTTAATTCTGTAACCAAGGACCTCTAAATCCCCTTCCAAAAGTTAGAAGTGAAACTGGGATCCCAATCAGATACAATGTATATAGTAACTCCATGTAACATGACAATCTCTATGAGGTACAATCGAGAAAACTGACCCAATGACATCGTATCTCGAATAGAAAGTTAATGTGCAGATTTTTTCAGCTGATCAACAATAACCCAAATAACATTGTTACCTCAATAAGTATTAGGTAGTACCACCACAAATTCCATGGATATATTCTCCCATTTTAACTTTGGTACTGGAAAAATCTGAAGTACTCCCTTTTGTAACTTCTGCTCTACATTAACCTGTTGACATGTCAAACATTTCATAGTAAATACTGCAATGTCCCTCCTCATTCCATCCCTCCAGTGATACTCTCGAAGGTATTCGTACATCATAGTACTTCTAGAAAGAACAAAAAATAGAGAACTGTGCGCTTCACACAACAAATTATTATTTTACTAGGAATAAGAAGGCACACACAACCCTTTTCCAAATATTAAAACACAATCATTATTATGATTATATTCTAGAAACTTACCCATAGTAAAAAATTCTACAATTTTTTGTAGCTCATGGTCTTCTTTTTATGACATCTTAATTATATCTGGTAACAATGACTACAATGGATCCTGAAATGAAAAATATTTATTTCCTGCACCGATAACATCTAATACAAAATTAATCAAATCATTAATAAAGGGATCATGTTCCAACCGTAACATGGTTAATTATTCTTGATGCTTTCGACTCAAGGAATATGAGACTTTGATTTCATTTATTGTATGGTAAATGATCATGCAGTCAAAATCCATTATTAGGTCAATCCAACTTATCTACCTCATGTTTAATTCCTTATGAGTGGATATATACTTTAGACTTTTATGGTTAGTATATATTTGACATTTGGCTCAATATAAATGGTGCCTCCAAATTTTCAAAGCAAAAAACACAAATGTCATTTCCAAATCATGTGTAGGATAGTTTAACTCACGAGGTTTTAGTTTTCTTAAACCCTAATAAATTTCAGGGTCATTCTACATCAGAACACAACCAACTCCCTTAATAAAGAATCATTGTAGATGGAAAACTCAGAATTTCAGGAATGCAAGGCCAAAACTAGAGTGTTCAGAAATATATTCTTTAGTTCCCGAAAACAAACATCACATTCTTCTATCAAAACAAATTTAACTCCATTTCATGTTAACTTAGTTGGTGAGCTCGATAACATGAAATGTTTTTAACAAAAAATTGGTAATAACTTACTAATCAAATAAATCTACGAATCTTGGTAATATTTTCATGTCTTGTCCATTCGTCGACCACTTTTGTTTGGGCAGGATCGACTGGTATTCCATCCTTATTTACAAATCACCCTGGAAAATATATATATTGCAACCAAAAATAAAACCTGCTGAATTTTTCATACAGTTTCTTTTCATTTATGTATTTCAAAACAACCATATGATTTTTTCATTATTTACATTTCTTCTAGAATATACCATAATTTCATCAATAAACACAACCAAATACTTATCAAAAAACTCATGAAATATTTCATTAATAATATCCATGAAGACATCAGGTGCATTAGTTAAACCAAAAGGCATAACTACCAATTCATAACGACCATATCAATTATGAAACGTAGTCTTTGGGATGTCTTCATCATTTACTTCAACTCATGGTACCCCGATCTAAGGTCTACCATCAAAAAATATTGTGATCCGTGGAGATGATCAAACAAATCATCGATATGAGGGAAATGATACTTGTTTTTAATAGTGATGTTATTTATGGATCGATAATTGATGAAAATTCTCATTGAACCATATTTTTTCTTAACAAACAAGATAAAAGTTCCCCATGGAGAATTGCGGGGACAGATTAAGCATTTCTCTAATAAAAATTTCAACTAATTTTTTAATACCATATGTTTCATTTGGTTATTTAGATAAGGAGGTTTTGAAATTGGATTAGCATCATAAACTATGTCAATGGTAAAATAAACCTATAGATTAGAAATAACACTAGGAAAATAATTGTAAAAAAATGTCTATGTACTCATTAACCACTACAACATCATTAATTTGGATAGTTCCCTTATCTTCAAAAATATGACCAAGATATCTTTCATTTACATCCTTTACTAGTTTCATAGCAGCTAGATATTTTATTAATGGTATGGGATATTTATTTTACACATGCTGAAATTATGATTGAAAAAAAAATTTGTTTCTCAATATTCTATCTTAGAATGATAAAAATAATGCTAGTCCATAAACCGAATAACATCAATCTCTACTAGAGGCCAAAAAAACAAGGTTTGTATTAATCTCTTTCCACAGATAAGGATTGGAAGATTCTTATAATTTTATTTTTCAATAGTATATCCTTTAGGTGTTTTCATTATGTGATAAGGTTTCATTTAGGTGGTTGAATTCCCATTTTTTCCAAAAATTTCTCAAAAATGAATGAATGTGTAGACCCTGAATCAAGCAAAACATTTGCGAAATCTGTTAAAAAATATGTACTTGATACCGCCTCATTTACAAACTCAAAATATATTTAAGTGGTTGAAAATTATTTTACCAAACCCTTATACTTCAAATCCTGCTGATTCCTTGCTTGAGTAGATAGCTTCGGAAAAACATTTGCAAAATGACACGATTCATTATAGTTAAAGCCTATAAACATCTAATTGTCAATAATTTTTAGATCATTTTCATTTTACTCATGATATATCTTTCCAAAATGTTTAAATTGGAAGCATTTCTTAAAATTTACAAGACATTCACCAGGATGCCTTTTACCAAACATTTAACATGAAGGGAAATTCATATTCTTACCTCCAGATATCTTTGATGAGTTCTTACCCATTTCATTCAAACCTAACAACTTCTTATTTTTGACATCATGAGGCACATATGATTTAGTCAACTCTATATCAACTTTTTCAACACAAAGAACTAGATTCTCATATATTCTAAACACATTTGAGGACAAATATCGTCACAAAAATGGTTTCAAACTAGAGTAAAATATATTAATTTTACTTCCAAAATCCTGGGTAAAATCCAGTATATACCTATTTTGTCATGTAAAATTGGCATCATATTATGCCACAAAATCATCACCTATTTTCTTCAGTTCCAAAAATTTATTCTCCATTTTGATTCGAACAGTTTTGGGAAAATATTTTTCAAGAAAAAGAGTCTTCAAATGATCACATTCCAGACTGTCAAGATAATATTGTTCTCTCATATTTTTAACCACATACCACCATTGATAAGATTAAACTTCCAAACATTAAATGGATATTATTACATTTTGATGTTCCAAACAACCAATGACATCAAATATCTTTTCTAGATCATTGATCCATCCTTCGGCTATCACTGGATCTGCGGTTCCAATGAATGCTAGTGGATGTGGCCACATAAAATGCTCTACAAAGGATGTATTTCTTCATGGTAGATCATGTTCCTATCTATCATGTTTACAACCCCCGTTTATTTCTTGAGTCAACTGAGCCATTTCTATCATAATATGATCAGTTCTATTTCCCACCATTTTGGGCTTCAAATTCGGACATACATCAACTTCATGGTGACTTTTGACTTTAGCATCCCAGTTTCTTCTGTAGAAACCATTATGTACAAACATAACATATAAAAAGTAACATGGTAATCCTTAAATACCATATCATTTCAAACCACCTTATAATAAAAATTATTTATGTTATTCTTTTAATATCATCTTTACCCCTAATGGTATCTAAACCATCCTCTGATGCCATAAATAAGGACCCACCCTTAAAACATTACTTAATCATGAATTTTAGACAAGAACATATATTATTACACATTGAGTATATTTTTGGGTATATTGGTTTAATGAATTAAGATATCATACATATATGACAAACCATATTCATAAAAGAGGTTACACCTAAAACAATATCATTTTTTTAAAATGTAAAACATTAAAACATAAAAAAATATTTATTTAACAACACTGTATATCGATCAACACAACTCCCTTATTTCTCTTACCCTTTCTTATATCCTTTTAAAAAAAATTAAAAACTTGGGATGAGTATAAAACACAGTAATGGATATAAAGAATGATAGTTTTAGTCATGTGATAATATAAAACCCATAATCATTAAAAATCGTATATATAGAAACATTATGTATTTGCCTTGGGAAATATTTACCGTATCACCCTTACATTCATCCTTACACGTGGAATAACCTTTTTGTCAACTACCATCTTCGGAGTACCCAATGAATTGGAGAGCTATAATGGGGCTCACCCATTATATCTTGAGCTATAATGAGCTCAACCAAACATATCATGAGATATAATAGGATAAAAAAAATATTTTCCATGGAACAAATCATAGTAATATATTATCTTGATAATCAGAGGAACCCACTCATTCCACATAAATATAAAAACCCCATCCTTTTGAAATTTATTATAGAGCGTTTTAAAATGATTTTAAAAAGAAATTCCCTTAAAATATAATTAGAGTGAGAATTAATAGAATAGAATGGATATATGTATAAACTGTAAATACACATAGTGAAATATAATATGAAAAAAATCATCATGAAAATAATTTTAATACCGCATATGGAATAAAGAATAAGGTTATCCCAATGAATGGAAATTGGGTTATAAATTCCCTTACCTTGGGTTATTCTAACATAAAAAAGTGTTTAAATCTCTTGTATAGTGGTTAAAAGAGTGTTATTAATATCTTAATAAAACATATTTATGTTTATAAAACTGTATATTATCATTTTACAACATCATTAGAAAAACAAATTTCTAAAAAAAAATTATTTACATTGTGTTGGGTGCATTCGATACATTGTTTCGAAGATCAGTTCATGATGGATATTCTTATAGATTGGGAGTGAAACACCAGAATTAGAATGGAATGGTTGGTACATATTTCCAAAACCATAAATTATACCATTTTTTCATTTTTAATTTTAAATGAGGATTATTCATAAGTTATAACATTAATTATGTTTGCTTAGATCATTTTAATGGTTCTTTGATAATAATGTCCTAATTTTTTTTATAATTTAAACCCATGTAAAAAAAATTCTAGAACCATAAACGAGACATAATACATATCTTATAACATGGTTCAATCATACAATTAGTTCGATGACCAAACTTGAAATAATTAATGCAAATTTAAATCACATCGTCCACAATGTTGGTAATTCGACACATCACAGACTATGTTTTTATTTCACAAATAAGTGAGAGAGGATATGGAGAATGATGTTGAATTTTCCACGTACATGAGAACATCTAGAATATACATTATTTTTATATCTTCCATGCCTCTTTGATAAGCAGTGGAGAAGAGACTATAAAAGAAAGAAAAATGAAAGGAAAACAAATTAAAAGAATGAGGAAATCTTACTTCTTAATCTCTTCCCCTTGAGAACCCTCAAAATGCCTTTAATTTTGGTCTTTAGGTGAGACCAGATGGTCCTAAACGTGGGAAAGGATATTGTGGAAGGAATTATGTGAAAATTAGACAATTCTCAATGCTTGAGAGGTGTGGGAAAAATAGAGTAATTATGGAGGTATTTTAGTGGAGGAGAAGAGGTATTAAAAATTATTTAAATCATTATTATAATATTTTTCTCAAGACTATTAATAATCAGAATTCATGTGACCGCAAATAGAAATAATTTCTTGTGAGTTCGAACCAAGTGGTATTATATCACTTATGATAAAATAAATAGTGTATTTAACTTAAAATTTTAATATATGGTATTTTAACATATTTCAATATTCATAAAAAATTCATGACTTGTAGAAAAATTCCAAAAATTCACCCAAAACATTTTTTGACGTGTTGAATTTAATATTGAAATCCATTTTTTGAAAATAAATTTGTAAATATTATTAATTTATTTTTTTATAAAATCATACTTAATTTAAAATTTTAAAATTTTATTTCTAGAACTACATTTATATAACATTGAAAGATTAACCAAGATGTTATTATGTAAAAGAAATAAGAAAATGAAATAATAATAAATTTTTTTATTCATTAGGGTCATATAACTATTCATATTACTATTCATCAGGGTACAATACAATTCACCAAAAAAAAGGTGGCTCTATCAGACTCTGAATAACTTATTGAACACAATTGTAGATGACCAATATTTAAAATTAAAAACATAATAGAAGAAAAAATATGTTTAAATGATAGATATAAATATCTACATAAAAAAAAGTTTCATACATTTCATTTATTTTTGAAAACCTTGGGGTGTTACAATAACTACCTTACATGATGCCACAACGTCGATGTAGTAATTTTTAATTAATGGAGATATCAAAAAATTGATAACAAATATATTGGAAGAAATATAATTTAAGAGAAATAATAAGACTCATGAATTTTATAGATAAAAACAATAAGTTAATGAGATAATGACATTTTTTGAATTTTAATGGTTTTTTTATTAGAGTCAATGAAATGAATATTTCTAAAAATATAAATTAATGATATTTAATAATAAATTTTATTTCATGAAATTATATAAAATTTTAAAAAATAATATTTTGGAAAAGTGATTAGGATATGGTTCATAAAATCACCAATGGTCTATTTAAGGACTATTTTTTAATTTATAGAAACTATATTGTTTCTCAATATGTAAAAATACATGTTGTCAAGGTTACTCCGAAAGGGATTAATCAGGGTTCAAAATAAAAAAAGGATAGAAATGTTGTCCAAACATAAGTATTTTTAAGATAAGCTTGTTTAGGCCCTTAATCAACCTATAATTGAAATAAATTAGTTTTGATCCATTTTTAATTGACTAATAATTTATATTAATTAAATATTTTGATAAATTGAATGATTATCACACCACTCTCTTATTAATGTTCGGATAACATTCCATTTACAACACACATAAAACTCCCTTTTTGTTTGGAAAATATTTTGAAAAATCCTTTCCAAAAAAACCTCAACGCATTATAGTGGCCTTAATTTTGCTATTACAACAACATTAGTGGCCTTAACATGTTAATCAATGATTAATTTCCCTTAGAGAGGTAATGTAATGAATCTATACGGATCTCTTGTCTCTATCACATAAAATTCATCATGCACCATTGAGTGTTTAAAATTTTCAAAACATTGGTCACATTCTGCCCATACCACAGTATGTAGAATTCTTCCCACTGCTATTTACATTACTTAGATCCTCCTCACATGCCAGGTGTGCTAGTTATTTTTTGTGTCACCATCTTGATCCACCCACCCCTGTAGTGTCTGACCTTTCACTCCCCTATAAGTCAATGAATGTGGCACTCCTCAGGTCTTCTTCCTCATAGGAATCAGGGTATTCTTCTTGAAAAGCTCCTTCCATTCTAGTGACCCCTAAAATCCCAATTTCCTGGTTTTGATCCTTCATAATAGATGGTTTTCCAGTTATAGAGTTTTCGGGATTGGTATTCCATGTGGCCAACAACTTCTAATAAGTGGACATAAGTGGATCTATTTGGTATTGATCGGCCATCACTGTAGGAGTTTCAGAAGTATTTTTTGGTTTTTGTGGGTTAGCATCACAGACTCATATTTTTATTATTCATTCAAAATATTTTTTTCCATGTTGTCTTCTAGGGAAGACTTCATGCTTTCCTGGTCTTGACCCCATGTGTGTTATACAAAATTAAATTCACCCCCTCAATGTTGTATACGGATTTTCATGTTTTTCTCAAATCTCCCATGACTGCGGTTGAGATCCATATCTTGGGTTTTCCCATGAAGTTTCATAGTCTCTCTTATCTCTGAGGAAATGGTGAATATCTCGGGTCCTTCATGTGTATGATACATGGGGTTGGTTGGACATATGTTTTTCTATCCTCTATTCTATATTCTCTTTCCCAATGATATTGTTACCCACCATTCATGGGTAACTTATGATCAATCTTAGCTCCTCATCAACATTTATCCACGTAATGAAAAGAGTTATTTCTTCTTATTCTCAAACTATTTTCCATTTGATCATACATTCCTCCTCATGGATTTAGTTTCCTAGTGTAACCCCATGTATTGGGTTCCATGGGTTCTCTTAAACAACAAACAATGGTTCCCAAAATGTGACATGAATATGTGGAATAATAAAAAAACTACCCACTTTATTGCTCAAGAATCTCTAAAGTTAAACATTGAGAAAATAGAGTTACATGTTGAGAATGCATGGGAGGAAGAAAACACCAAGCTTTTATCACATAAAAAAAGTCCACTACTTGAGTTTTCTTATGAAGCAATAGATGGATCCCTATGAACACTCTAGAAAATTTTTCCCTAAGTAGGGAGATCGCAATACAGCTTACTTACAACTATGTTTCAAATATAATAGACTTGAACCTAAGACCAATATAAATATTGAGTATGAATCCAACACTAACGACCTAGGGTTTGTGGGAGGTATAACAATTAATTCCATTAAATCCTTTCTTGTTAAAGTTAACCCTGGTTTGTAGCAAGGTTACCTTAGTGATGATACCACCATCATTAATGCCATTTCATAGGTTGTTACCCAACAAGACAACCCTATGATCATATGCATACCTGAGAAAAATAAAATTTTTATGTTTTCATGTTCCTTAATCTTGATAGATAGTTTGGACCGAACTGGTTCTTGGGTTCATTTTAAATCACATTTTAGGGAATGGTGAATAAGGAACATGTTGATGATATATTGGAATTAAACAAACAATGATGGATTCTAGGTGTGTCTTCTCCACCACCCTCATTATTATCCCTTAACTGAAGGATAAAACCTCTATGTTTCAATATAATAATATCAACATGCCCAACATCAATTACAATATACTGGATAACATTATTAATAGAAGTATCAGATCTTTTCTCCATGATTGTGTATCAGAGGAAAAAATAGTTTCATTAGAGGATGTGAAATCTAGGATTCTATCATCATTAAAAATAAAATTACTAAATATATCAGTATTAAGGATATATGTTCTAAAATATTCATCAAGTATTACATGAATAATGCCTACGATATACTGGAATGGAAATTCATTCTCAAGGTGATTGTCTATATGGGGTTCTCGAAATAGTGGATGAATTTTTTCTTTAGGTTCTGTATCTCTAATTGGTTGTAGATATCGTTTATTGGAATATAGTGCGACATCATATAATTATCTAGGGGTATGAGACAAGGGGACTCCCTCTACCTCATTATATTTTTATTTATGCGAAATTCTCTTTGTATGTATAATAACTCATCACTATCCAATCAAGACATTATTCCTCATAACAAAATGGGAAAATCTCATGGTGTGTTCCATATATTATTTATAAATGAATTTTTTCAATTTATAATAGTAGTAGGATGTAAATTATGGGATTCATTAACTTCTTCGATGAGTACGGGAGATAGAGTGGGAAAATTGTTAATCATGATAAACGTTGTGTGTATGTGGCGGCTCATTGTTTGTCAATGCATGTCAAGGAGATTATAGAAACATTGTGTATTCAAAGGATATGTTTTACTATAGAGTATAGGGGATCTCCCACTTCAAAAGGTCAGATTCGTATCCATTTCAATGATAGGATAGTGTAAAAGATTTTTGTTAGAATAAATAACTGGAAGAATAATTATTAATCCTGTGGTGGAAAGATAATTTTGCTCAAAACCAACCTCTCGACTATTCATATTCGTGTTATTTTTGTATATATGGTGTCAAAAAGTGTCATTGGAGTTATTTAGAACCTCGTGGTCTCATTAATTTAGGATTCACAATAAGATGGAATGTGCCATTTTTTGTTAAGAGATAGACTGGATAGGCCCTGGTGTGCTGGGGGGAAACAACCAGAAAGATATTGTGGGTTTGAAACATATCCTCCAATCCAAGCTTGTCTTGGAAATGATCGAGCGAGAAACTATTTGGGCATCTTAATTTTTTAAAAATTAGGAAGAATCTGAGACAATTGAATGTGAAGGTTTTATGTTACTATAAATCCCTTCATGACCACATCCGGTTCCTACTGGAAAACTCCCACTGGATTATTGGGATAGCCGAGATTGGATTTTGGGACCTTAACTACCTAGGTGTCATTCTTGGATTTTTGGGGTGCCCATCCCATCACATAACTTCCAATATTTCCAATAGCATCTCATCGTTTATCAATGTTATTATCAATCTATATAAATGTGATATTTCTAATATCATAAATATTAACTCTATATGGGACTATTGTGTGTTTACTGGAATAACAACTTGTATTATCTCTGTGAAGGCATATCGAGAGGCTTAGTATGGAAATGACATATATGACACTTGGGGAATCTATCTCTCATGAAAAAATTACAGTGATTTGTAGTTTCTAATATTGGAGGATCTATAAAAATTCTCTCCCTACAGATATAGAAGATAGACACAGGAGTGTTGGGAACTCCTTGAGGTGCTTTTTATTCATGCATTACATAGAAGAAACCAATTTCTATATCTTCTTAGAGGGACAATTGGTTAATTTTTGATGCAGTGATTCTGGATCTTTCAAAGTGGTTTCATAAAAATCTATTCTGAGTGGTGAGTATCTTAATCAAGGGTTTAGTGGGGCTACCAACAATAGTTCAGATAAATATTTATGGGTTCTTTTCATTTATTTCAGTTATAGGATTATATGGTTTGTGAGGAATAATGCAAGGAAATAGGGTATTGTTAATTTGAACCTCCTTCTATCAATAAGGGAGAGGTTTCTAGTGGAGTAACCCATGCCCCTTATCAAATTGGGGGAGTCCACCCAATCATTAATGAGTGATTTGAATTAGTGTGTCCCTTCCCCCATGCATACATTGACACCTCAAGGAAATTAAGTTAGTTGGTCTCCCCCTATTATGGATTTTATCTCAATGTGTATGAGTCCTTCAACTCTGGTGTTATGCATGGTTTTATAATAATTTCTGACCCCTGGGGATTTTTCATCCTTTCTGTTGGTATATGTTTTTTCCATTGGAATTCTATTCTTGTAGAGGTGTTTTCCATGTGTAATGGATTGAAACCCAGTAGTGAGAAGAAAATTGATATGGAATTAATAAAATCCGACCCAATGGAAATTCTCCACTCACTCCAAGATCAGATCAAAGTCTGTTTCCCTATAGTATACCACATACAAAGGTGAAAAGATATTATCAAATAAAATAGAACTATCCTCCACACCTTGCGTGAGTGGAACCAAGTGGAAAACTACTTGGCTTCAAGTGTTAACTTAGATCATGTGTAAACTTTTTTCTAGATTTGGATATCTCCCTATCGACTATATGGGTATTTTATGGGTGAAAGTATTGATTTAAATCAAAATAGGGCCCCATTTAACCTATTATAGTTTTCCTCTTATGTAATGAAACAACATTAATTTTTTCATTTGTGCCAAATAAGAGGTATTACATTTAACCGCTTGTTTTCATTTTATTTACAATTCATCATACATAAATAAATCCTTATCCATGAATTTTCTAATAATAATAGTATCATTAATATACATAGGCGTTTTTATTTTTATTAGAAAACATATATCGTTATATTCTTCAATAAAGTCTAAACTAACATCATTCCTGTGTGAAACAAACTACCACCTTACGAACTAATGTAATTCATTTTCCACCACCATATCTCATGGTCTGAATATAATAATGGAATTAATTCTAATATACTATATTAATGTTATATTTTTAATTATTTTAAATAATATATCATTCATCCTCTTATATTTCCATTCAATGAAAAATTCTAACATCGTTCACGTGTACGAGAGGATTACCACCACGAGGAAGTGATGTGTTTAATTTTTCATCACCACATAAAATGGATGGTATATAAAAGTATATTTAAACTAATAATATAATATTTATTATATAATAATAATTATTTCATGATTCTAAAATACTTACCCTTATTCCATAATGATCATTTTAAAATGGAAACATTAAACATGATTTCGTATGGACAACCATCTCTTTAATTGTACCACAGTTCATTTTTTATAACCATATTTGTTGATGGGTTTTCCAATTTATATTGATGGATAAAAATGATATTTATTTCATGAAAATTTTACTATTGATTTTTTAATAATGGACCCCTTGATCGTAGTCAAATTAATAATTTCATTTCTGACATATAATCAGATATTGTCAAAATGATCACGGAGAATATAATTGATTAAGTAGTTATGTATGTCCTAGTATTAAAATAAATAATGGAATAAATTAGTTTAAAATGATTCTTAAAAATGTATAATATTAAAAAATGTTTATTATTTAGAAATATAAACAAAATATGTAGAGGGTTAGACTCGAGGTAAGGGAAATTTCTTTAGTAAAACCTCCTTAATAGTTTTCATTCAAAATATTTTTCTTCAATTTGCATTATCATAAAATTATTTTTTAAATATTATTATGTTAACAATCATTTTGAATGAATAATGTTTTATTATTTCATTAACTGTTTTCAAAAATTGGAATCAATGTATGATTTTGTTTTTATATATTGTGTGATTAAGGGTACAATTACAATTAAACACTCACACCCAGCTCGCACGCAGGATGGAAAGGTGGGTTAGATCCCCCCAAGGGGATAGCCCACTCACCAAGCCTTATTTATCTAGTACCTGATCCACAAGACCATTGGGAATTAATCCCATTACATGTCATATAGGCCCAATGGGCATGAAATCCAATTACATGGAACTAAAGGCCCAAATTATTGAACAAAAAGCACATCGGTTAATAGTGCGGATATAATACTCGGGCTTCTACACTACCTAATACAGTTATATTTATACTAAAATTCCCACTATAGTTCCCTCCATTTCTACAATGTTGACATTCAATAGATCCACCACTTCTATAGTGCTACATTACTACTACAATACCGATTCTGAATGGGTTTTTTAAAAAGTAACAAATGAAATTTGAATACATTATTAAAAAAATATTTCAAGGAAATTTGCATGTATTGAATGTTTTCTTCATTAAATGGTTGTTTATAATTATTGATAAGAAATGGGTGAGCCATATATACGTAATACGAATGGATGACCACTATTATAGCTCATGGGTGAGCCTCATGTAGCTTATACAACGGGTGATCCTATAGGGAACACTAATTATTTGGGTAATGTTCTTTTTCATAAGTAGAATGAAAGATGGATTTATAAGGGGATTTCTCCTATGGATTTAAATGGGATCTAGTTATTTATAGAAAAGGGTTTAAACTGGGTTGTAAAAGTGATTCTCTACGATTACTAAATGATTTTTTATTTTCCGTCTATGGTTTTTAAGGATTTTTTTGAGGAAACATTGTCTGTGTTTTTCTTGGGGAAGTGATTAATTTAATTATCTAAATTAACATTAAGATAATGGTAATCACTTCATGGGTTTTCATGTTTTTATCTATATTAAATTTTTTATGTTCCATATTGAGGTTTATCTACTCATCCCATATTTTAAAATGTTTTTACTATGTTTATTTATGGGAAAAGGAAAGGAAGATGTCTGGTTGAAAGTTGTGAAAATTTATCTTCAAAATATATAATGTTTTATTTTAAAAAATTTACATTGTGAAAAAATTAGATACTAATTAAAAATAACTACTTTTAATATATATGGGGATTTTTAATATAGGATTTATTACCAAACCCACTCATAACTAAACCTAAAATATCATTGGAAATGAAATAAATTTAGTTCTTGTTTAATTTTTCAAAAATATGTAATGATTATCGGTGGGTCTTTACATATGATAGGCAGAACAAAGGTCAATCTTTTAAATTTATTGATCTCATCATAACTGATCATCAAATAACTAATATAGGGTATTTCATACCTTTTATGATATTTATCTTTTTTACATTCCAAATAATCAATAAAAAGATGAATTGAACCATCTATCATCTTAACAAAAAGAATAGAATCAGCCTAATGGTATGTACTAGGGTGTATGAATCCATTATTATGATTCTACTATATTTTCATATTCAATTCCTATAACTCATTCTGGTATATTCTATTTGAAAAACAGCTTAATGAAATAGACAAAGACTACATGACTCGTATAGAAACACTTCAAAAAACTCCCATACAATATGAAAATCCTCAAAATTGATTTTTTTTCTAACCATATGAGAGAGATACACTTCATGGATAGGAATTAAGAACCACAAAAAATAATTAATTCTATTGAATGTTCATATTCATCCATGAATTATAAAAAATCACATGTTCATTTAAAATAATGAACATTACTTATATATAACAATAATTGAAATAATATCTATTTAAATAATTATAATGCTTTCCTATAATCAAATCAATTTCAATTGGATATAGAATTATAAGATCGATAGGAATTACATTCCCACAACCATAATTAAGAATAGAATTATGTACGTGAGATATTATCATTATAATATGAATTAGTTCATCCCTAACTCAGTATTTAATCAGTTATATTCTAATTTAATACCAATAAAAAATTCCATACATATAAATTGGTGCTATGAGACGAAATAAAATAATAATGTTTCTATTCTAGAGTAGATTAAATGTGTAAATTACACACCATCATTCCCATTACCCACTTCTACTATCGTAATAACTTGAGATATCCCATTAGTTTTGGTTTTATGTAGTATTTAGCATAGATCATCTCCATAAACATTAGGATTTCAGATTTAGTTGAAATAAATCATATATTCTGATCATTTGAAGTATTGGATTGTGGGTGATGTTTTATTATAATTCTTCCTTTCTAAAATTATATAAACCATCCTTTTATCACCTTTATAAATTTATAAACATTATTTCCAGTCATTAAACCTTTAAATCACCTCCTGGTTACATTAATTAAATTAAATTTATGCTTCCTCCAACATTTCCTTCATGTAGATGTTTGTAATTTCCTATCAACATGTTATTTATTTTATTTTTTCCAATAATAAATCTTTCTTTTCATATTAAAACCATTTGAAAAATTGTAATATCATATTTTAATTTCTACTATAAAAAATTATGGAATGATATCTACCTAGCATGAAAATTCTCTTCTACCTAACACATTTAAGATACCTGGTTTTATGACACCAATAAATCGATATATTTTATGTTTATGGGTGATAATAAAAAGAAAATGATGTGTTTCATGTCTTGTAAAATTTCACTCATATGAACCAATTATTTCATCATATGTATGATTAATATCAAGGAATTCCATCCACATTATTCTATAAATAATATAACACACGTAATTACTGAAAAATAACCTCTTAAAATAGTCCCATTATTGAGAGTAAACTTCATCATATTCCCACATATTATTAATATAATTCCACCATTAATATTCATTTACGTACACATGATCAAAATATTATACAATATTTTAATGATCCCACAACATTATAATTGAAAATATGTTCTCAGTGGTTTTGATCCATCACACAACCATAAATTGATTAAAATATCCCCTAAAAGAAGATGGATTTTTCTTCATGAAAGACCCCATAGTAATTATTACCTCTTTATATTGTTTGGAATCATAGTATTATTCATGGAATTAAATCATTTCAGGTCAATAGAAACATGATTCATTATTCAATATCCCATGGAATTCAGTTTCAAAGGAGAAATATCATTAAATTCTCCACAATATTTATTATTAGCAATATTTTTTATGGTTCTATAAATTGACAAAAACTGAAAATCATAGTGTAATAATCAAGATGAAATAATTATTGTGTAAAATCATATAATCATGAAAAAATTATTAGGATTTCTAAAATTATTACCTATTCATTTTAATATATGACCCATTAGGATTAAACTTGTTTATTCAAGTCAATCATCTATTTAAATACTTCAATGTGGTTTATAAAGAGAAACTGAATTAACCCATTCATATCACTTGAAATATTGAAACATGATATTCAGTAAGAGAACATTCATTGTACACTAATATAATTTCATTGGTATACTCGACCAAATATTTTAAGGTTTTTTACCCATAGATTAATTGTTTCCAAAACCATGTCCACTTATAGTATTGTGAAAGGGATGTACTGTAATGAAAACCACATGATCCAACCAATAAAAAACTTTTTCTTGTTATCATGGATTTAGTATTACAACAGGTTTTTCATTATAGATATCTCTAATCCTAATATGAAAAAATTAACTAAACAATGATCTAATACCAACTAATGTGACTCAATCATTTTATATATAATAGTTACATCATTTTGGGTGAAAATTCAAAACATATTATAACATTACACTACCTATAACATTAAAAGTGTACAATTTAGTGGAGACTACATACACAAAAAATATATTTCAAGAGTGATCTCTAATATATCCCAAAATGTCCATCTCACATTATTTCCCTCACTGATTAACCCTAGTCAAAAATCTTATTTATAACATAGGAAATGAAGTTATAATAAATGGTGAGCCAATGTACTTAGTAAAGATAAACTTTGGAGATATTAATGGATTGTCATACACAAGAATATGATAAGAATAAGGGAGTGAGATCATGATAATAACATACAATGTTTATACCCACTCTATCATTGATCAGAAACATGATTTATGGAATAAAACCATAGAATAAAAAAATACATGAATATTAAGAGTGGGGACAATATTAATAAATCAATTGTGAATAATAAGATCAAATCATAGACATAAAAACATGTCATAAATGTGTTTTACCATCATAGGCATAAAAACAATATCATATGTTAATGTTAACTACTGAGAACCTAATATCACAATGTATAAAACGTCAACCCATATTTCACATACCACTATCAATCAATAATAACCCTATGTTTCCCATTGTATGTCAGGAATCCCATACCAGTTTCATATAGTGGATCAAGAACATCAACTCTTTTACCATAATTATCTCATGAGATATAAGGAAATAAATAATGAATTGGAGGGATTTAGAGGATCCATATTTCAAATAATGAAAACCATCCATTAGTATTCCATAATATCATCAAATATTTATCATTCCATCAATTGATAACTTGTAGAAAATAATTGTGTTTCATTAAAATTTCATCATAACACTAACTATGGTAAATATATCAGTTTCATAAACATAACACCATCATCATTATAACAATCCTTTCTAAGAAAGAATAAGGATGATATCATTGGATCATATCCTATTTAAATCATATCTAACATCGAATCATTTAATAATATATGAAGAATAATTTAATAGTTAGTTGGAATATTTATTTAATAAAATACAATTTTTATTTTGAAACAAGTTTTTAAAATATAAATATTTCATAAATAGTATAGAAAAAATTCAATGAAAAGAACCATGATATTTTATAAAGGAATCATTAATGAAGTTATCTTCCATGATGAAGATAAATTATATTCATATCATGGTCATTAAGAAAATTATTATGTTAAAATCATTATTATAATGGACCTCATTCATAAAATGATAATAATATACTTTTTAAACATTTTATTGGTTAGTCAAACATGGGTAAAAATGGAATGAGAAAATAATTGTGTAATGTTCAAAAAAATTCTTGAAAATATTTTAGGATAAATGGTCATGGAATAAAATAGTTTTCATATATAATGAAGATAAATAAGGTGCACTTTTTTAAATTCATGTTTCTAGATCTATTTAGTGTAGTAAATAGAGAAAAATAATACTCAAAAAAATCATCATTCTGAAATTTATATACTTGAAGAAATATATAATACTTTCATTATATAAATACCATATAATTTCCCCAATGTAAATTTATGTATAAAAAATGTTGAGTAAAATGATATTGATACATAAACCCATTACCTTAAGACTCATAGTGATTCATTCACGTTTTAACATCATATAATAAAAATAAATTTAATATACATATAATATAGTGCCATAATCATATTTGTAATGCCCCGACCCCAGAATCCCGGAGTTGATGCATTATTTTAATAATTTGGAATGATTACAAGGAATCATGTCCTCAAGGACCGATCAACTTAGCAGTCCTGGAAAATAGATTACATACATGAATGTTACATTGCATAATCAGAGACAAAAAATTAAAATACTTTGAGAATTTCATTATTCTTTTAGATTCAACATGTATATAAGACATTATACACTTCTTGGCATCTTGAGAAAAGAAAACATAAGAAATGGGTGAGATCAGATTCTCAGCAAGGGGATATAATTTAGCAGAAGCTAAATTTTTTTAAGGCAATATATATAATAAAAAAAGTCTTTTTAAACATAGTCATGAACATAATATGGAAAATATAAATCTAACATTACTATTTAAACGTGTATATGGATATTCTATTAGTTGAATAATCACATGAAATAACTAATTTCATAATTCGGGAATGAATAATGCTAGATATCATAACTACATAGTCAAGACCTCGTGACAAGACTATAAAAAAATTAATTTTGTCAAATCCTTATGCCAAGACACTAGTTTGTCTCGTGAGACCTACTGATGCATCGAGGATATATAGCGGGCTCTACCCATCGCATACAAAGTCTAATGAATTCCTTCACATGAAAATGTTGAAACATAACATAAACATTCATATTAAAACTAGCATACAAAATGTCTATAATTTAACCATAAATAATTAATGGTATAAAAATTTCACATTCACAGTCAAACAAATCATAACTCATTCAATAAAATATTTAATATTGTCTTTATAATAAATCAACCTCAATCAAGAAAAATTCCAAAAAATGATGTTGAAATAGTTGAAAATGATTAGTCAGACTCTTTGAGAGAAATGTTCCTTTTTTATGAAAACATTTAAAAGTCACACAATTTATAAAGGAAGACATTTATAAGAAATTTCTGAATCAAGGTGTCCTATACCCCTTGGAAACTTTTGAGAAAAATTAACATTTTAAAACATTCATTTATATATAAATTAACCCTTTATGATCCATTTTGAAGACAAAGAAATTAATGACAATGATTTAGAAGAATAAATATATAAACCATTAAAATATTTTTTTAGTTAAAGAGTCACATAAAAGGAATCATTTTCCAAACTCCTTTATGAAACATGGGTATGGATAATAAATATTTCCTAGTAAATAGTTACACTTAAAAAATCAGGGATAATTATGATATGGTTGAATTAACCCTTTTCTTGTACTTTCTTTTAGACAAGGGTACCTTCAACCACCTATATAATGACCATAGTATGTTTTTAAATTATTCCAAAACCATATTAATATTTCTGATGTAATATATGATTGATTTATTACTTTATAATACCCATTTAATAATAATTTCAATGTTAAAGTATCATTTTGGGTAATAATAGCTTTCTTTATCGTATGTGTCTTAACTAGTTATTCATGATCATATCACATAGATCCTGATTTACATACTTCTAGAATATCAAACATGATTTATATATCATATATATTCATAATATAAGAATTTATAATAGATGGAAATATGAATTGGAAACATCATTCAGGGAGACGATAGTCTGTACGTACGCATGAAAGTTGATTATATTTTCTTATAATATAGTATGGAAGTAATTAAACGACATATATTTATCTATATAAATATATATTATTACATTAGAAATATTATTTAATATATCTCATATATAGTCAATATATATTTTAAAAAAAATCTGGAATGGTGATCGTAGAAAATGAATCACATCTCGTCGTGGAGTGCGCAAGCCGTACGTATGCACAAACGCAAATATTAATCAATTGATGGTGAAATGGTGTCTAATTGGATGGTATATTATTATATATAATAATTAAAATTTTATATTAATTATTTAAATTAATTATACTCATTATTATATTCATCCAAAAAATGTAGTGTTGAATAACAAACTACACCACGACAAAGAGACGGTAAGCTGTGCATATGCACATATCGTGACATTTTCATGCCTAGAATGGATATAATAATGAATATGGTTGTACCATATTTATAATAAATTCATTGTATGTACAAGTTACTAGATTTACTCTTTTGGTATGGAAATAACAATTATAGAGGAAGTGGAAGAAGAATAGAACTTTGAAAGAGGTGATGAAATTATTACCTCTTCTTTAGGTGCTTTCTTTTGATTTGAACAAAAAGGATCCATATGATGGCTTTATGATCAAATTAACGCATCAAGGTTTTTTTAGATTAGTTGGGAGGATATATTTGTTGGGTTTGTCTGATCCAAATGGATTTGGATGTGTGATTTAGAGATTAGATGAATTTCCCTTTTACAAGAGAGTTGAAGGTTGCATTAAGAAAAGATTGAAATATTATTTTATTATAAAATCATTTTCAGTTTATAATGGCTCCAAATGGATTTATTTGAATAATAATGACTGGATGGGTCCAAATAATCTCAAAAAATAGGTTTTTGACAAGTTTAGGTCAGCATATTAACCATATCATTCAAATTTAACTCTTAGTTAAAATGTTTTACTTTTACAATGTCTTCTTGTATTTTTATATTACATAGTTAATAAATATACTAAAAAACTCCATGATAACCCCAAGTGTTTAATTATTCACATATTTATCATCATATACGTAATTTGGATGAACCTAAAATTTTTAGGAATAGTATATCATTTAATAATATTATATTTGTTTAAAAAACTTAATTAAGTCAATTTTGACACAATTTGGTACTTTTTGTTAAAGCTATAAAAACTTTATTTCTAAAAAAATTCTATTATCAATACTATGATATAATATTAACCTATAAAATTCGTGGAATTCATCAAATGTATCAAATTACCATTATTTTAAAATTTATAATATCAATTATTTAAGCATTTCATTAATAAGGTTATTACTGTTTCATCATTGTGTCATATATAAATTTAATTATTTTCTGACAAAAATTATAAATAAAATGCCATTATTTAGAAAATATTTTTAGATTTATAAATAATATTTATAGTTTAATTTATCTTATGTATAACCCTACATAAAAAATGCTTTAGTTATGAATATTCGGATTTAACACTATTAACTCTTCTTTAAATTAAATAATAATAAATGTCCTAATCAAATACAAGCGGATAAAATAGAATCGTATTATATTCATAAGTTTTAGTTTTTTTGAAATAAACTTATCTAAGAGAATTAAGATATGTGTTAATGTAATTATAATATAATTTTTACCTTTAATTACCCTATTTAATTTAAACTGTGGTTAATAAAAATCAAAATTTTTTATTCACTAAAAAATTTTCTTCCTATTGAACCACATTTTACATACTGATATCAACTCTATCTCTTGGATCTTTGAAATTCAACTCACAGATGTGGTAAAATTATCTTTTTTTCAAATTTTCAAATTTCCCTAGAAGGTGGGTAAAAGACGTTAAAAAGATCAATAAAATTTATATATCTAATCTTATTAAAAAATGACTCCAATGAATCCCATTGGAATAATGTAGGTAATGTGTATTTATTTTGACTTCAAAATAAATTTATATAAAATAATTATTAATATTTATTTAATGTTGGTTTTAAACAATAACACATTGTTTTTCTCTATTAATTAAAACATTAAAGTTTTCAGAAAAATACCAAATATTCACCTGAAGCTAATTTTGATATTACAAATTCAAAATTGATGTATATTTCACCAAATTCAATATAATAGAGTTTCATTAATTATATGAAAATTAATTCTCATTGTCAAAACCAAAACCAGGTTTTTTTAAAAGTAAAAACTATCAAAATATTGACAGGTGATTATGTCCAATTTAAATGTTAAATTACTAATAATGACCTACATTTTATTAAATGATAAAAATATAATGTAATTATACTTCAAAACCACTAAAAACCATAATTTAACATTATAAATAATTTCTATTAAAAAGTTTGTTTTCAATTAAAATTTAGTATTTTTCTTTATTCATCAGAATATGAAAGTTATCAGAAAAGTACCAAAAATTTATCCCAAATTTGTTTTATGTCCCACAAAAAAAATAATTTTATTTCAATATATTGAATATATAAAAGAGTCCAATATTGGATTTAAAAATGTTTCTCCATTAAAAGGCGGAAACGATACATTTTTTAAAAAACAATTCTTTTATCTAATAATGGAATTTGTCCTTATATTATGTCTAAGATACACAATAGTTGACTATTAATATTATATAGGATATATATAAAATTCAATATGTGGTTAATACTAATCATAACCTCCTTTTCAATGTCTAGTTTGATAAGCTATGGTGCGCTCGAACTCATTGTTTCATGTAGCACAAACTATTGAAATACATTAAAGAGATAGATTACTAAGAAATCATGGGGTTTTAAATTCTCCCCTCCTTCAATAAATTTCATCCCTGTAATTAGAAAATGTTCTTCAAAAATAAAAGGTTCAAAATTGAAAATAACTTTCTGTAATATCCAAATTGGAAATATTGTTAATAAAAATTAGTCTTAATAAGTGGGAAATGGAAATAAAAAAGTCACCAAAAAATTATGATCTCGATTAGGATAAAATTCGTGGAAATTAAAGACACATAATTGATGGAAAATGATAATATTTATAGGGAGTGATTGAGGTCATCAATCACAAACAAGTGTAAAATTAAGTGCCTCAAATCCATTAATCTATGATGATTTATAATATCATATGTTCAACATAAGGTATTAAGATAACACATTTTGGGTTTTAGGATCCCTTAACTAATGTTAAAGAATTAATTTCAATTTATAATTTGAGAAAAAATATATACTTTACAAGTAGAGTTTCTTCATTTAACTAATTTCTACCACAAACTCTTCTTTCACTCTACTAGATAGAAGAATTCAAAAATATTCTATTTATCCTAATCGCATAGGGTTCCAAAAATAATGAATTTATAATTCATTTGTATGACTATTTAAAAAACTACATTATTCAAACCCGGATATCATTTAGGCCAATGGTAGGTGATGCACCCTTGTCGCCCTTCGGTTACGGGTTCATGTCTTGAGGCCTTCCTGGATGTGACAGGTTTTTTCCCAACCTCCATGTTTTTCTATTTATAATAATCCAAAAATAATCTTATAAATATTTTAGCATTAGGGAATAGTATCCAATGTCCATCTTAATCCATTTAAACCATTAGACTTATCCAAAACACATCAGTCAAATCTAAAGGTCCAAAATTTATGGGGTCAACAAAAAATAATGACGATCTCTTTTTTCCATATAATAACATGTAGTAGCTTCATCATGTATGGTATCTCCCTGAATGACCATAAAACCTTATTTATTACATTATTTCTCCATTATAGCTTATAGAATACTATATATATTCCTTATATCCAAAATTTTTGAATACTCCATCAATGATGGAATAAACAAACAATTATTCTATTCCAAGGCAGTCAAGAATATCCAATATAATTTTTCCAAATCAACCATACCTTATTATAAAATCACTACCTCAATATCATGACCATATTAAGGTTTCTATTTACTCCAACCATGTATTTTCAAAACCGTATATGTTGCTATTGAGTTACTTTTCTTAGTACCATATAATCTCAAATCCTCAGAGAAATAGTATTGCAGTACAATCCTTATTTATTTACATAATTATTATAACCAGTAAACCATTGATAAAACACTCAAATGAAATAAATAATTACTCAAAATATAAGAACACTAATTATTCCTTTTCATTTGTGGTAATATCATAACATTATTATTATCCAATAGATTCATTTGGGGTATACTCTGATGGCTAGGACATTGAATCGTGTAGTGTCCCAACTCCATGAAGATGAAGCATTGTACACTTGAAATAATTTTCTTAACCTTGAAATCACATACTTTGTGTCCTTTTTATCCACACATATAAAAAACTCTCATTCCCTTCAAGAATTTACCAAGGTGATTATTTCCACAGTTAGCACATATGAGAAAATCATTTTTTCCCTTCATCCCATTTTACATCTTTCTCTCTACCATCCATTAATTCTCTGGCTTCCCTTCAAAGACAAAGGACATAAGGAATTATTTACATATCTTATTAACACATGATATTATTTAATCATATGATGAGAATATGTGGGAGACTATTTCCATTCTAAATGATAGATTATATCCATGAATGATATGATCCTTCTTACTCTTTGGATCATGCGTTTTTATGTAGTTCCCATTCCTTCTTCTAGCCACCATTTCTATAAAATGTCATACACTATGTTAGATTATGAATCAAAATGCATAATTTCAAAATTTTAAAATACCGAATAGAAATTGAACAGTTTATACATATAATAAATAATCATAAAAATGCATTCTTAGAGAAAGTATCTACCCGTATATCCTTCGTAATAGTTTGTAAATAAATTTTAATTATCCCAATAATATCCCCCAGGAGTGTCGTAATCAGGAGTGAAGCAAAGCTCATTGTCGTGTACCTTGATACCCCGAGTCATGCTCGAAACTCCTTGTCGGAGTTTTCACTCCTTGGAACATTTCGTGTATTTTTAAGTTCAGATGTCCCAGTCCTTGTACATTGATCATTATTTCATCATTTTACAGTGTTTAACTATGTACTTTTTGTTATATTAAATCATTAAATATATTATTATAAATATTTATATAAATTGATTATGAAAAATTAATTACATCACTTCGTGGAGGCGTTTGTCTATACATACACACAAGTTATGATTCCACTTTTCAAAGGATGGAATTAATGAAAATTAAATATTAATTAAAAATTTTAATATTATAATAAAATATTAAATTTCATATATTTTTATTAAATCTATAATTATAACCACAAATTTTAATGTTTATGTATAATGATACACGTCTCTTCGGGGAGGTGGTTGTCCACACGTATGCACCTGAAATTCTTTCCTTTCCCATAGGATGGAAATGAGGTGGATAATGGATTCTCCATCATTATAATAAAAAATAAATATATTTAATATAATATTTTTGTTATTTTAAAATGGATATAATTTATTTAAATGTGGTAGAATAGAAAATAAAATTTAAAGAACTCGTTTAAGAGTTAGACCCCTTTGTTGGGAATCATTCATTGGCATTGCCCTTAATCCTCGAAATGATGGACTTTTGGAATGAAAAGAAGCTCAAGGAAAAGGTTTAAGAAGGTAAGAAAATATTAGGGCAGATATTAGAAAATATATAAGGAGTAAACTTTGGGAATAATTTAGTACATTAGTATCCCTATTACAAGTGATGAGTGGAACACCCATATAATTACATAAAGTATTAGATAAATATAAATCAATATTAAAGATCATGTGGGTACTAATTAATATATATCAAATATAAGATGAGTATAGGTCAAAATACTCTATTAAAATAGTAATTATTCATCTTTAGTTGATTTATTATTCCTTTCCTCTTAGTTTTATCCCTATTTATCTCTTTTCACATTTGTCATACTTTTAATGTATTTTACAATTTAGGGGTCATGAATGTCACTATATTTAAATACGTGACAGAGTAGTGTATAATGGTAGATATTATTGATAATATACCATTAACTTCACTGAATATAAAATTTTTATGAATTTTTATTCATTTAATAGATTATTAGAAAACATAATACAATATTAAATTCATTTTCAAGACTATTCATAATGTTTAAAATTAATGGACACTTGATTGAAATAGAATTCAAATATTTTGTTAATCATCATAATGTTTAATAACTATCTATAAAAATCAACGTACTAAATTATTCATAAAATAATATTACTTTTAATATTTATTATATAATTTATTTTATTATATTTTATTTTTTCAAACATTGTGTTTGTGTTACACCAGAATTTTAGTTAATTATTCTATAACAAAAAATTAAACATAAATTAACCTGATTAAAATAATTACTTAATATTTTGAATAACCATTTGGAAATTAACATCACATATTTAACACTTAAGAACAAACCTTATTGACATTAAAAAAAAGTTTCATTATGTATTTATTCTTTAATATTTAAATTAAACGTCATAGTCAAAGAAACCTGGCACCATGTTTCAATATTTTTGAAGATTTTAATATAATCAATGAAATAGACCCATAATATTTGATAAAGTAATGTATTAGTGAGGTTTTAAATACTTATCCCAAAATTTTCACCATTTATTATTTCTTTTCCCTAACAATGTGAATAATATTTACGAAGGTTACTATTCATCATGACAAAAAAGAAAAGGGATCCATTTTCTAAATTTGAACTTCCAACATCCAAATATATAATATTTTTTCAAGATTAAAATTTTAAAAGTTTTTAAAAAAATATAATAATAAATTCAAAAAAGAAAAGAATTATTCTTTTAGAAAAAAACCATTTTAAGCATAATGTTTTAATATTCCTATGTCATGCCTAGTAAGGAAAAATTAGATAGACATTAAAATATATTATTGAGTATATAATCTATAAATATCATTAAAATTATTTATTAGTTGATATTAATTGAATTTATTAATAGAAAAAACACATTGTATTCATAACAAAATTAGAAGAACTACTCTTTTATATAAAATGATATTATTTTCATTTATAAAAAAAATTCATCTAATGAATTTATTTTTTAATTGTTAATCATAAATTTAAAATTTTAGTTAGACATATTCATACCCTCTAATTTAATTTCTATGTGATATTTAAAATATTAATTAATATAATATCATGATTCACATGAACTCAATGTTGTTTGTAAGCAAACCAATCCAAGAAATCCATTTGTTTTGAGAAATATGTAAAAATATCATGATTTTACATTTTGTATCTATAGTATGAAACTAATAGTACATTGTCAGGTCTGAATGAGGACCCGGAGGATCGTTATAGGTTTAATGGCTTGTTTGGTGAGGATGGAGAGTCTTAGGAGGTTTCATTTGAGTCAAAAAATTAGGATGAAAAACAAGTGAAGATGACTTAATTCAATTATCTATTGAATAATTCAAATCTAAGTGACCATCATTAATTAAATTTGTTTCTCCCTTTTTTTCTCCTTTTTTGTCACAAGGGGATGTATAATAACTTTTTTAAAACCTACTCCCTCCTTATATTCCCTTATATAGATCATATGTTCTTCCTTTCTTAAAATATATTCTATAATTTCTATTTTTCCCATAGGGATAATGGTCCAATGCAATGATTTCTTATGAAGGGATTCATAAAATATTAAATGAAAATTTTACAATAGTGAAATATATTTATAAAATCATAATCATAACAAAAAATAATTATTATCTTATTTTAATCTTCTCGTCTACTAATGTTGATATTTCTGTATGAAACAACCAATTTATAAATCCTTTCTCTTTTTAATTTTTCATTCAAACTGAAATGGGGGATAGAGAGATAATATAAACCAATTTGGATATTCTACAAGATATATCTCCAAATTCAGATAAATTTTTCTAAATCATATACCCCTCTCAATAAATTATATCACCTTCATAATAATTTATTGAGAAATACATTATATAACAGGATGAAATTCTGAGATCTACCAGTGGAATATTATAGAAGAATGAATTGAATTGTTTTTAGGAAAATAGAAAATAAGATAAAATTTTATTTTTTAATTGATAATTGTCATTCCAAAAACCCTTTCTTCTAATGAGTAGGGATATCCTTTTTTTTTCATGCTTATTCATACCATTATGGACTCCCAAAGATAGTATTACACATTGATTTCAATGATATTCCTATTTAAAATTAAAATACAAGTCCTGAAACTATTATTCATGTCAATATAGTTCGTAATGCTTTATAAATTTTGTCATGATGGATTATTTTTATCATCAAATTCAATACAAATCCAACTTTCCTAAAAAAATGTGAATGTTTTTCTAACTATGTAATATTCTTTCTATCAGCTCTAGGCATCATCTCCTACATTGATGATGAATACTCTACAATAGGATGACAACCTATGATGCTGAAGATATTGTGTGTGTAATAAATATTTAATTTTATTAATTTTTTTTATTTTAGAAATATTAATATGAAAACATATACACATAAACAAGTAAATATCTATATTTACATGTTTTCATCGTTCAATTAGAATAATTAATGAAAAAAATTTTATGTAACTCTATTTTTTTAAATTTTCATGAATAAGATTCTTTTTATATATATTTTGTTAACTAATCAAGATGAAAAAAAAATTAATATCTAAATGTGATAAATAAAAAGAGATGTTCATGGTAAACAAATGACATTATCTTCATCAATATATGTTTTTGGGTTGTTTTATAGAAAATTTGAGGATTTCAACAACCTATTTCCCATATTCATCACTAGTCTGTCATGTCGTTATCAGATTATGAACCATTATTGAAAATTAAAATATTATATATGAATATATTACAAGAATAAAAATATTAACATATAAAAAACTAGATAAATTCAAACATGTTAACATATGAATATATAATATAATCAAAATTAAACCATATAGATTTAAATTATATATACACTTATATAAAACATATAATTCAAAAAAAATATTCAATCGACCATTATTTCAAAAACCATTAATCAAAATAAAAATTTCCCAAATTTAAACAATAATACAAAAAATAAATAAATAAATAAAATTTAAAAATGAACTACCATTAGTTCACAAACATTTAATAAAAATCATTTATTCAATAATATTATTAAAAAATGAAATATGTAACATAACTATTAAAAAGGTAAAATATTTAAGATAATATATTAAATCTATATAAATTAAATAATTATAATAAATAAATTCATACAAAAAACTAATAATAAATATTTAATTTATCTTCTAAACAATGGAAAAAAATATAATAAAAAAATTAAAAATTAGGATATCATGCCTTTCAAAATTAGATAATGTAATTAATCTAATATCATATTATAATAAATTAATTCATATCACAGATAATAAACTTGATAATTACATTAAAATTAAATAAAAATACTATAAATATATAAATAAATCTAATAATAAATTACTCATAATGATATAGATGTAGAGATACTATCCATGATGAACATATATAAAATAAAAAAATTATCAAATGAAATACAATTAGATAATATCATGACTCAGAGAATATGGGTGAGAAGAATAATCAAACTCAATGTGAATTCACGAAACACCTCAAAGCTCTAAAAATTTTATGATGGAATGTTAAATGGGAATTATATAAGTTAAAACTCAACATGTTATGTTGAAATCCATGAAATGGGGGAATTTAGATGAATTAAATAGGGGGAGTGTTTTTTATTTTGTTTTAGATGTTAGGGTCTGAGAGTTTTAGGATTGATAGAATAATAACCAGGGGTTGAAATCCCAATGCCTATTTTTTGAAAACATATAAACATTTTTCATTTTATAGATTATGTTAAATACTATGTTTTTATGTTAGTAGTAATGATAAAAAATGATAAAAAAATAATCTATGTAAATTCCTTAAAATTACAATACTAGGGTTATAGGTTAATTTCTACATTGGTAAAAGATATAAGCATTCAAATCCCAATGAACTGAATAAATTAGCAGTCATGGAAAACTAGATAAATACATGAAACAAACATGATAATTGAAAACATAAAATATATTATGGTAATTTTTTTGATAACATCAGTATTCTCTTAGGAATAACCTTTCCTATAATTCATTGATCTCTTCGTAGAATACAATGGATAAAACATAACAAAGGGTTCAACTCAGATGCTCAGTAAGGGAATTCATATAGTAGATGATATCAATGAAAAAATAATCCCGGAATAATATGATGGTGATAATGATATTAAAATAATTTTATGTTAATAATCACATGTTATTAAAACTTATCAACGAATGACATAACTATTTGAATAATCACATGGAAAAAAATAATTAATTTCATAATAATGGAATATATAGTACCTCACTTCTTAAACATACCATCAATACCTCGTTCCAAGATATATTATACAAAAGGGTAATCCTTTTTCCCAATACTCAGCATTTTTTTCTCATAAGACCCATTATCACATTGATTCAGTATATAATTCTAGGCCCGACCCATCACTTAATATTTCTTATGAATTTATTTTATGATTACAAAATAAAACTAAATCATCATTCCCTAATAATCAATAAGTATTTCAACTGGAAGAGCTATCAAATAGAATGAAATTAAAATCCAAAATATAACCTATCATTAATTATTCAGAGAAATATGGTAGATGTATCATTAATTTATATCTTTTATAAATCATAACATTTATAAAATTATGTTAAAGTAGTCGAAAATACTTTTAATATATTAATAGAAGATTTATTGAGAAAATACCATTTCTCTATTGAAATAAATCTTCTAAAATATAAAATATTCCTTAATATCAAATAAAAATATTCATGGGAAATATCATTTAAAAATTGTAAAATAATATTTCATTTTTTTGTACATTGAAACAAAGATTCATTTCATATTTTTGGTAAAAATCCTAAATAACATCACTAGAAAAAAGAAAAGAATATATATTATAAAAAGTTTATAAAAATTAAATCATATGTATAAATTTTTATATATATAATTATAGAAAAATATTGAAAAAATTCAACAATTTTTTACATAAAATATTGATGTAGAAGGAAAATAATTATTGATTAAAGAAAGAGAAAATTTTAGTTTTTGTTAAATATATAATTTTTTTCTAATATGTACTTAAAATGAATAAAATTAAAGTTGAAATAATAATTTATATTCCTAACTATATGAGAATAAAATATATTTGGTTTAATATAGAAATATTACATAATTATCTCAACAGATACATATACGTGACTATTCCCAAATATTGATTCTATTTTCAAATTCACCATAGCCTTAAGCCCGACTTGATTTGAAAGGGATATTAACTCATTTATATTGTAATTAAGATCATTTTAATTATTTGTATGAGTCTTGTATAAACATATAATAATATATTTGATCCATTAATAAAATTTCAAAAAATATTTATTAACAATTAATTACTAAAATCATTATTTTCATGTGTTAACTATTTTATTTTCCATTATAATTTTAGGTTAGTAGTTATAATCATTGTAATTTTATAATAATTCCATTATCTCAAAAAAAATAATGATTTAAATATCATATATTATCATTATATATTTACATATTTATCAACAAAAGGTTTAGATATAAAATAAATTGCACCGTTCTTGGTGGGGGCTGGCCATATGCACACATGAACACCATTTTCACTTTTGGAAAGACAGAAAAAAGAATGGTAAATTTAGATTCACCGTATCATAATCAATATTATATCATATATTTGATATACATTACTTAAATATATACTTAATACTATCCATGTAAAGTGTAAATGAAAAATGATTCACATCGCATCATGGAGGAGGAAGTCGAAACCTATGAACGACCGATATTATCATTTTCCAATGGATTTGAAGGTCAGATGGTAGATACAATATTATAATCCTAGAAGAATAATTATATAATATATGAAATATATAAAAACTAAACCCATCATAATAACCATCCATAAATCATGTTTATAGACTATTAATTGTATTTTTTTCATGGATGTAGTAGTCCAAACTCACACATGAGGGATATTTTTTCTTCCCTTTAATTGGAAAACTGGGTGAAAAAAATCGTTTCATAATAAAAATATAATTTTATGATATTTATGATAATAAAATTATTATTTTATGATTAATACCATTTTATTAGTATGCGGTATAAGAATATTAAAATTGAAAGATTTCAGTTAGGACAACTTCCACATCATTAGTTGGCATCTTTTATGTACATTATTAAGGATTATTGGAAGTGTATTTCAAGAAAACCATAAACTCTAATTTATTGATATTTAATATTTTCTGTTGGTTTGGTATAGATATATGGATCGATGTGGCATTTTTAATATAGATTCAAGGTATCCTTATATATGTGGGGGAGTAGACACATTAGGAATTTCTTAAATGATTAAAATATTATAATGTCGTTGTCAATTAAAATTACATAAAATATCCAAATATGTAAAAATAATATTTTATTATTTAAAAATATATCTATAAAATAAAATTTAACCAATTTTAATTTATAAATATACACTTTTCTCTTGGTTCAACCCACTAGTAATCTCATTTTAAATGTAACTACGAGGACAATTTTTTTCTATTTTTGTTATTAATTATGAAAAAAATTAAAGTATCCTCTACATAAAAAATGAAAATTATGATTCAAAATATTGAATCAATTTTATCAAATTCATTTCATATAAGTGGTGGAATTTAATTTCAAATTAAACTTCAATATATGTTAATTTATTTTTCCAAAAACATGTTTATAAATAAATAATTAGTTTTTATTCCAAAAAATAATGTAAAATTAATTATAATGGCCTTAATTGGATTAGAAATAATATAATAAAACTATTTTACTTTTAATACCATTTTAAAATGCAATGAAACATTTCAAATTCATTAAATATAAAATGAGTTTTCAATAAAAAAAAAATTTCATTAATTATTGAAATATAAATCTTTTAAAAAAAATATTAAAAACATTCACTCGTAGCTAATTTTGACATACTTATTTGAAAGGATTTATTCTTTTTTCAATTTAACATGAAAATTTCATTGAAAATAATTATATTATTTTTTACCTAAACAAATAAAAACCATTTTTTGGGAAACTGTATTTTTAAATCATATGATGAAATTACTAAAAATTGAGAACTTATTTAATATATCCTATATCGATTTATAAAAATATGGTTATTTATATTGGCACTATCCATTTATTTAATAGACTATAATGCTATATAATATTATTTTTAATTATGATTTATTTTTTCATGTATCATTACCTATCGAGGAAATTAAATTTATTTTTTGAAAAATATAACACAAAATACGAAGGTGTTAGTTTTTACCCCCATAAATGATTTAATTCACAAAATTACATCAACTAGATAAAAAATGATGATATATCTATTTCATCGCATCCTTTAGTTCCCAAGTTGTTTCTTTAAATTTTTGAATCCTCCATAGATCATTAACCATGTCAGTAGTATGGTTCCATTGTAGATTATCTCTATGATATGAAATACATACATGTTGCTCTTTATAAGAGAGATCACCCTACATAGGTGTCATATCTAATGTTAGTACATGTTATGGATCAAGTATGTAGTTCCGTAGGATATATTCATGTAAAACATGTCAAACATGGTAGAGTTTTGGTGGAAAGTCCAAGAGGTAATCTATCTTCCCTCCTCGATCAAGTATCGTGAAGGGAACAATACACCAAGGCCTCGATTTACATTAATTTGATATAACAAAACCATCTTCCCTGGAGAAATTAATATTAAAAAAGCATAACCATAATATAATTTAATATTTATCTATTAATTATCAATATAACTTTTTTGGAGACACTGAGCTTCCATAATGTGTTGCTAAATGGATCTAACCATCTCGTCCATTTACTCAACTATATGAAGTCCCAATACATTTCTTTCAAAAATTTCACCATCGAACATTGGATATATTTTTTAATTTCCATTGGGTTCATTATAAAGATGCATTTAAATTCTATATTGAATGTTATTAGTATAATAGAATTTGACAGGAGGGAAGTGTTGATCCCAACCACCATTAAAATCCATAGAACAAGACATCATCATATACTCCGAGGTTTGAATATTTACCTAAGACTAATCATTTCCATAAATATTTTATGTTGAACTGAAAAAAACTCAAAACTCAAATATTTTTAGGTGATTCCATAAAATTATGAGGTAAACATTAGATACTCATAACATATAATAAAATCTAGTTCTCCCAAAAACCCTAGAACCTCCATAATTTATATTTTAAAAATATTGTCAAGCGAATAATCTTAACATATAGAAATGAGGTGTTCTCACTTTTTAAGGAAATAGAATATTATACAATTAATATAATAGTGGTTTTGATGTTATGGGGAGGTTGAAGTTCAAATACATTGTCATTTTTTCCTATTTATATAATTGTATGGATATTCTTCATAACATCACCTTAGATATTTTCTCTCAATAATAGCATTCTGACATACTAGGAACTGAGATACATATTCTATGTTGTCTCTTTTAAATATACCCAACTAGAAATACATGTTTATATTTCTAAAAATCATTATAATATAAGAGTGAACTAAAGATGATGAACTATGAGCTTTATCAAATAACTCCTTCTAATGTCTGTTATTGATGCGACACATACTTGGATACTAAACCGTATTATTCTTGTGTGATCATGGTTGAACTTAAGAACATTCCTCACAATGTTCTATTTTTGTATTTCTTCATTTTGTTCCATTGTAATCCTCTAATGGTTGGATGGTTGAAAAATAATCCGAGTAAGATATGATCTATGCACTTTACTCATGATTTAAATATCCATCTTCTACAAGTATATAAATATTATATCTCTTTAGTTACTTTTCATAGACAAAATTTCATGGTATTTTCATTTCTGAGGATCAACCACCTGGTTATCATTCCCATTTTGGTAATGTATTGAGTAACCATAATCATTGATTCACTATAGCCATCTTATCTAACACATATTATGTTAATTAAATTTAAATATATACTTTTTTATCCTATGATAATCATATATACAAAATATTTTATCTTATAAATAATTCATCTATATTATTAAGAAAAAAATACCACTACCAACTGAAAATAAGTATAAATGTTATATTTCTATTGATTTTTTAATTGGATAGAGGAATATTCTATAAACATGTAATTATTCATGAGGACTCATTTTATTTCCTTAATTAATGCATCATTATAGATCATAAACCTCTATTCACTATATTGTAGTGTATGATCATGTGCATTAACAAAACTTCTATTTAGTTCCCTTAAATTCCCTTCACATTCAACTCTACAAAAACCTATAACCCCATTCCATTTAATTTTTTTTGGATTAGATAATAATGAAACATATCTATTACTTAGTAGGTATTATATAGACATGTAGTTAACTATATTGATCGTGTTCTTCATGGTTTGACTAGGATAGTTCTAAAACATACATCTTTGAAGGATGTCACAAAACAAATCTGGTCACTGCCGAAACCATCAAAAAAACCCATCCGGCGACGTGGAATTAATGGCGTTCTCGATCCCTATGGGCTATCACAAGTTCCTGGGTATCATTAAAATAGAATTGGGAACGTTTTGTCTGAGTTTATAAAATTAAAACAACCAATGAATCCAATAAAATGAATATGGATTTTTCAAACCAAACAATCTTTTACAAATGTTTTGAACTGAAATACATAGTTTAAAACAAATCACCAAGAATATAAAAATGGAACAAACCTAAAAGGAAACATCCCATGAACCTCCACATGGTAAGAGGAACTGCCCTTAAGCCATCCCTATAATACTGCACCAAGAAGAACCCCTAAAATCCCAAACCGCTACCACTAAAAGTATTTCCCACACCTACGACAAAAGAGACCAAATCTACATACACCCAGAGGTGTTTATAGGGTTCGAGCCAAATCCTAGTAGGATTTTTCCACTAGTGGATTCCATGTGATAAACATTTAATGATGAAAATATTGCAAATTTTGGTAAACAAGTAATTCTGGTGACAATTTATCAAAGATGCAACTTTAAATAAAAAACAACTTCTAACAGGGAAAATTTAAACAATATATACTTTTAAAATAAATTCCAAAGATACTTAAATTGTAGGAATATATATATAATGTCGATGTAAAGTGTAAAGGATCTAACAAGCACAAACAATTAGAAATAACTCCTAGGCACTATCTCACTATAGGTTCCAGGTACCTTGTATCTCGATGAAAGTAACCATTACAATATATATATGTTCTCATGCACGATCCACTAGTAGGGAACATACCCATAACCTAGTGGTCCCCAATAATCATTATCATAGTTTAGTTAGATTTTTAAGGGCCAATCATACTAATTAAAATTGAGGTCAAACCCCATGGATTCACTAGCATACTAGTATATGTCCACCCACATAGATACCAGGGTTTCCTTATGGTGCTCAAAAAAGTTAAAAACCCATGAAATATAGTTATCAGATGAAAATATCACTTCCACATCAAAAATTAACCAAACAACCCCATTTACATTAGACAAGTTAGAAAATTCACTTTTCTTTCAAATGCATTTTGAAATCAAGCTCACACAAATATTGCCCACAACACATTATTCTTATCTTTCAGAATTCAACATATCCATTAACAATTTTATAAAATATTTCCAAATATGATAAACATCACATAACAACACACTCACAAGTTTCATAAAAACCTTTTTCAAAAGCAGAATCCATTTTTTCACATCACACTCACACAAACAACACACATCACGTTGACACCTCTTTCACATTTCAGTAAATTTGTTAAAGATTTTTATAAAACATTTACAAGAGTATACAAATCACATGACATCCCCATTCACATTTAAAATAGACTGTTTCAAAATATATACAATCCAAAAGTGTTTTCCAATATGGTTTCACCTATTACATAAATCATTAAACCATTCAAAACATTCATAAAATAATTCCAATGAGTTACTCATGCTTTCCACATAAAACCCATTTCAAAACCATCTTTCTAGGATAAAATCACACCAATAAAAATTCAAAACAGAATTTTATGCCCCAAAAACATTTATCAAACAATCCCCAAGTGTTATAAACATTCCTTTAATAATACCACAAAAGATCCACATGAAAACACATATTTTCAAAATCACTTTCCAGAAGTACAACATGGTTTTACACCTTAAACCCATTCAAAAACCCAATATCAAACCAAATGGCACACCAAGATTCTACCAATATAGAATTTTCATCCCAAAAATATTTATTAAACCAATTTCATATGTTGTAAAATACACACAAATTATACCCCAAGTGTTACACTTGTAAAACACCCAATTTCAAGCTAAATTTAAACTATAAAATTAAACTCTTAACCATCTCAATTATGAATAGTTTTCGAACCACATAAAACATATGAGTACTATGAATAATTAGAAAATACATCATGATAACTCATCAATATTTGTTTTCACATGGAACCACCTACCAATGGTGTCAAATCCCTCAAATCATGGTGTGTAACATCATGCGCACCATAGCCGCACCACAAGGAAGTTAAGAGAAACCCAAAATCTCAATATTACACAAAACATAAACCATTTCAAACCCTATCTTCTAATATAATCTTTTAGACACTTTGGAACATCATGAAAGAGTGATGATACCCTAAGGAAGTGGAATAAAAGGAAGGGAGGAACACTGACTTGAACAAATCATTGGAAAATTGACCTAAATCCACCAGTATCAGAATTTTCGAACAACCAAACACTCAATGGAGGATAGAACAAGGTTGAGGAGATCATGTAGGATCTGAAATGGGAGATTATAGTTATAAAGGAATGAGTTATGGAGGAATCAATTTACCTCTTCAAATATGGATGATTTGTGAAATCTTTAGTGGTTTTGCCCAAATTCTCGATTCTATTGACCGCAAAATTGGGGTGGGGAGAATTTGGGTGCGCCATGGGTAAGTGGTCTCGGGTTAGAGTTGGAATCCCTGAAACAAATTTACAATTGAATAAGATTTTAATGAATTAAATAATTATATTTAATGTATTAAATGGGAATTTGGGAAGGCCCAATGCCTTAAATAAAAACCCCAATCCACCATCATTATGATTTCTAAATTTTCCAAATTAATATGGTGGTGTTCATGGGTCAAGGTATTCCGTGTAGGAATTGGAATGGATGAAAAATGCTGAAAAATGAATCAGTTATAAATGAATCAAATTTTATTTTTAAATATGAAATTGGGCACACTGTTTCACCCAAATCATGAAAACTCACTAATTTTTCAAAAATTACTAGGAAACCCCTAAAACAACGAAATAGTGGAAATTAAATTAAAAATACATTTAAAAAGTTATTTATGTGAAAATTCCCCCCACCATGAAAATTTCCCACCCTAGAAATCCCCAACACGGCTAAAGCAACAACCAAACCCAACAGAGAAACCAAGAGGTACTCCTTTTCCAGATTTCAACCCCAAAGGCCAAACCACCTCTAGTGATCATTTATTGAATGAATACTCTCAAAAAACAATCGTACAACACTTTCTTGAGACAATCATGCACATTCATGCTTTATACCAAACAAAATCTCCTCAAACAAAATTTGAACAAGTCTAAAGCAATTTACCCTAAAAACAACAACATAAAAAAGGTTACACATACCTTGCTATAGTTAAACCAATGGGAACTCTCCAATATCAACGTTTACCCAAGTAATATGTAGGTAGTTATATAGTTTTGAATGAGACTACCAACTTCCAATCCAATACCACGGATAAACTTGAGTTACTGGTATAAAGAAACACAAATGGTCTCCTCACCATAAGAGACAACTTAAAGTTTTCCCGAGACAAAATACGGACAATAACAGGGGGAGGTCTGAAAGGACTCCCTGAATCCATGGGTAGACATCCATAGGAATTTTACAGAATAAAATATATTAGATTTATAGTGGGTCTCCCCACCATAATAACCAACCATCTTAACCGACCAGCACGAGTTGTACGGAAAGACCAAAAAATATAAACGCTTGGGATGGCTACATGGTTAGTCTGTACAGTTTGAAAAACTATGTGCTAACTTTGGGGATCCTTCTATCTACATGGTTTTCCAGGGCATGGTCACTACTAAGAATGTGAAAACTGTGCGCTCAACCTGTCTATCCAAACTACAAACCATTCTTTGAATTCCCTGTTGAAACCAAAGATGGAATGTATAAACTCAGGCTACAACATAGAAACGAGCACTTCCCACCTCTAACACCAAATTGGAAAAACTGGAACAATATGATGGCATCTGAGGTTTAAACTTTTCCTATCATTGACACTGAGGTTAAGACATTGTACTAGGGTATGAACGCCCCTGGGATCTCCACTAACTATGTGACAGCTTCTCTCCGAGACCTATGGCTAGAGCTCAAATGACTAAAGCATCTTCGGCCTCATAGTTAGGATATGGAAACCACCTGAACATATCTTCTTCTTCTGGTGATACAAACATCTACACTACAATCCACGATAAGTTTACTAATACATTAAAAATTCCAAACACACATTACCCAAACACAACATTTCAAAAAAACACGGTCTTAGAAGATGCACACACATCACACCATGTCTCTTCAAGTGAGAAACAGTAGATGGGAAGGATAAAAACCATCCTCTAAAACAAAGGATTTTTGAATTTTTTCCAAAGGAGACAGACTCCCTACATAACAGAGACTCCGAGAGGATTGGACAACCTTCACCTATATAGTCAAATGAGCACATGACATCACAAGGTGTCACCAAACCTAACAATTGTGGCTGATAGAAACAATAAATGGAACGAGACCTTATGAAAAGTCCCTAAATAACACACAAGTCTTGAAAGTGGAAAAAATATCCTCTCATATCTAGATTTTCCAAACTATTAGTTTAATTTGAACTCATATTTTAAAGAGACTATGAAGGAACCAAAGGCCCTCTTAGACACCATCAAGAGAGTCATCCACACTAACAACCCCAGACCACATCCACCTTCGACGAATCAGGAAACATAAGAAGCTATGGTCTCTTTCAACCTTCCATAGACACTCTCCTACTAAAAGAGTATCCTCAAACACCAAAATAAAAGGGTGTAGAATAATTCTACAATGCATGATAATAGAATACATACATTAATCAAATACAGGATTTTCTGATGGTGAAACAATCTTGGTTGCACTTTAGTTGTGCACTAACCCTTTAAGGGGACGTACCTTATCCAAATGAGAGATCCCAAGGACCAAACCAACATGGTCCATTGGTTTAAAAGTTCCACAAACTAGGTCAAAAAAATAATGGAAAAAACCATAAATGAATCTTGAATCATTTCTCAGAAGAGACTACTAAATGGTCTTTCTATCCAGCATTCCGATCAAACACAGACCCAAAACAGAGTTCAACTGGGAAGGGTTTTTGGACTCAAAACATACCACAACATGAAAATTAAAAAACATATAATACACACCATCCCAAAATATTCATCAGGACATAATGTTTTCCTATTAAAGACATTTCATTACAAACAAACGGTTCAGCGGTTAGCGTATCAACCAATGATAAAACATGGGCCCCACACATGCATGTTTCTGTGCCATACCAAGCACCCTCCTCATATCAATTCCACCACTCATCCAGTCATTCCATTAACCATCCATCATACAATATAATCCCATGTATGTGGTCACTCACGAAAATACCAACAGTTCAAAAAAACTCTTTACCCTTTTGAAAACAAAAACAATCAACCAATACTTCCTTTTTCTCCAAACTGCTAACCATGAAATCAAACCCAAATTAAATCATACCAAAAAATTTCATAAAGGAACATTCATTATCTTTCAATCCATTCACATCAATTTCAAAACATCTCATCCCTTTAAAACATATTTAAATATTATAGAAACCTCTATTGGAAACACTTTTTCTAAACCAACCTTGACATAGTTTATGATTTCTAAAGAGGATAAAACACACAATTTTCCATTTCAATAAATTTCTCAAAATTCATTTCTCCAATTTCAAAAATCAATCTATTCCCACTTTATTAGAAAATTATTTCAAAAAAACATTACGCTTCTTAAAGCCATTCTATTTTTTCTTTCTAACTGAACTTACAAGATTTCAAAACTATAGGACACAAGACAATGTGAGAGGAAACTAGTTCCAGTGGATGCAATTGACATATGGTTGGCGTACATACTCCATTCACTTCACCATTACAATGATTATTCAATGGAATATCCTCGGCTCCACATTTCCTTTCGTGCCCTGCAAACTCAATGAGACGATTAACCCAACTCTCTTTTAATTTACCCTAATCATCATCAAACTAAGATAACCAAAGGACTTAGAAAAATATTGACATCCCCTAGAAAATTGAATCCCATCATGATGTGTGGTGATCAGGTACACTACCCATAACTTCAATACTATGTCCTGAAAATACTTACTCCATATTATCCTGAATCTTCCCCAAATAACATGACCTAAATAGGTAACCTCAACCTCCATTGATACCATTTTGACACGAACCGAATCCGGTCACCGCTAAAACTTGCACCAAACCCGACATTCCACATGGCTTGAAGGGTGTTCCTAATCCCCACGAGCTAGAACAGGTGTCCATGTATCAAAAATTGAGAATTGGGAGAGATTTACCCAAGTTAATAATCCTAAAACAACAAATGAATCTAATAAAAGGAATCATGATTTTTCAAACCAAACAACAATTTACAAAAAATGAGACCTGAATTACATAGTTTAAAAAAACTCACCCAGAATATAAAAAAGGTAAAAACCAATAAGAAAAATCCCAAGAACCTCCCCATGGTAATAGGCACCTCCCTCAATCCTTCCCCATAACACTGCGCCATGAAGAACTGCTAAAATCCCAAACAACTGGAAATAAATGTTTTACCCACACCGGCGGAAAAGAGACCAAATATACATACACCAAAAGGAGTATGTAGGGTGGGATCCAAATCCCAATAATATAGCACCACTAAAAGATTCCATGTGATAAAAATTCAATTATGATAAGCATTCATGTTTTCCTAAACAAGAAATTCTTGTAACGATTTCTAAAAGATGCAACTTTAAATAATAAACAATTTCTATGTTGGATAATTTAAAGAATCAAAACTTGTAAAATAAATTCCAAAGCTACTGAATTTTCAGGCAAATATATAGTTTTCCAACAGTAAGATTAAAGGATCTAATGAGCACAAACAATGGGAAATAACCCCTATGAACTATCCCACTGTGGGTCCCAGGAACCTCATATCTCAGTGAAAGTAACCCATATAATATATATATGTTCTCGTGCACGATCCACTAGTAGGGAACATACCCATAACCTAGTGGTCCCTAATCATCATCATTGTAGTTTTGATAGTGCTGTAAATGTCAATCTTTCAATGTGAAAATAAGGCCAAGCCTTACGGATTCACTACCATACTAGTACACGTCCACCCACCTAGATACTCGGGATTCCCACTTGTTCTCAAACATGTTCAAAAAGACATGAAATATAGTTTTCACAAGAAAATATCACTTCCACATCACAAATTAACCAAACAGTCCCATGTACATCACACAAGTCATACAATCTACTTTTCGTTGAAATGCGTTTTGAAATCAAACTCACACCAAAATAGCCCACAACACATTTTGCATAACTTTCACAATCCAACACATCCTTTAACAATTTTATAAAATCATTACAAATATGGTAAACTATACATAACATCCGACTCACATGTTTCATAAACCCCTTTTTCATAAAAGAAATCCATTATTGCACATCATACTCAAACCAACAACCCACATCACATTCACACCGCGTTCACATTTCATTAAAGCTGTAAAAAAAATTATAAAACATTACAAAGACTATACACATCCCAAAATATCCCAATTAACATTTAAAATGGTCCATTTCAAAATAAACCCAATCCTAAATAGTTTTTTAATATGGTTTCACCTCTTAAATAAATAATTATACCATTTAAAAGATTCATAAAACAATTCCAAGGAGTGTACACAATCTTTTCACATAAAACCCATTTCAAAACCATCTTTGAAGGAAAAAATCACACCAATAACAATTCAAAATAGAATTGGACGCCCCAAAAACTTTTATTAAACCCCCCCCCAAGTGTTTTACAAATACCTCAAACAATACCACAAAAGATCCACATGAAAAACACATGTTTTCAAAATCACATTCAAGAAGTAAAACATTGCTTTACACCTTAAACCCATTTAAAACCCCACTTTCAAACCCAATGGCACAACAAGACCCTGCCAATGCAGAATTCACAGCCCACAAAAATTATTAAACCAATTTAATATGTTCTAAAATACACCCAAATAAATCACCCAGGGTTTCACATGAAAAACACCAAATTTCATGTTATAATGCAACTATAAAATTAATCACTTAACCAAATAAATCATGAATATTTTTCTCACCACACACAATATATGAGTAATATGAATAAAGGGAAAATACAGCATGCTTACTCATCAATAATTGTTTACACATAGAACCTCCTACTGAAATTGTCGAATCCGTCAAATAGTGGTTCGAAACATTATGTGCACCACCGTCTCATCATAAGGAAGTGAAGAGAGAAATTAAATCACAATATTACACAAAACATACACCATGTCAAACACTAGGTTCTAACCCTATCATTTGGACACTTTGTAACATCAAGAAAGAGAGATGAAACCATACGAAAATGGAACAAAAGGTTGGGAGGAACACTTGAACAAATATGGGTGAAATTGACCTATATCCAGCAGTATCTAAATTTTAAAATATCCAAAAATTCAAGAGATATTTTAGAAAAGATGAAAAGATAATATAGTAACTATAATGGGGGAAATATTGAGAAATGAAGGAGTTATGAAGGAATCAATTTACCTCTTCAAATCTAGGCGATTTGTGAAATCCATAGAAGTTTCGCCCATATTCATGATTCTATTGACCTTCAAATTGTGGGAGGAGAGAATGGTGGCGTTCCTTGAGTAAGTGGGATCAGTTGAGAATTGGAATCACAAAAAAACATAAATATTAAATGTGATATTAAATAATTAATACAATATTTTTAATGCACGAAATGGTCTTCTGGGCAGGAAAATCCCTGAAATAAAAACACAAATCCACCGTCATTATGGATTCATAAATGTTCCCAATTAATATGGTGGTGTTCATTGGTCAGGTTATTCCATGTAAGAATTTTAATTGATGAGAAATGTTCAAAAATGAAGGATTTATAGTCAAATAGAAATTTATTTTAGAATCTTGAATTGGGCTCACGGTTTTGCCCAAATCATGAAAACAAACCAATTTATCCAAAAATGCGTAGGAAACCCCTAAAACGAAGCAATAATGAAAATTAAATTAAAAATACCTTTAAAATACGTTATGTATGTGATAAAGGATTCAACAATATATACCCAATTAAAATTATATGACCCATGAATAAAACATTATAAATCCTAAATTCACATTTGTTAAATTTTACATACACATTCTCTTACCTTAAATAATTTAGCACAATTGTAAAGTTTTCTCCATGATCATCCTTTATCATTATATAGATACGAATATCATTGATAATGACTAACAAAAGATGATCATTATAATATTTAACGACTCTATTCATTAAATTATTTAATATAATCGGTGTATTACTAAGTACAAATGAAATTAATATAAATTTATAATGACCATACAAAGTACTGAAGGCTTTCTTTTTTATATCATTCTTGATCATTAAATTATTATTTCTTGGTAAAAGATCAATCTAGGAAAAATATATACCTCCTCATAATTTATCAAATAGATCTTCAATATGATGTATAAGACACTTTTTCTTAATAGTGATTTTTTATGTTCCAAAAAATCAATGTAAATATGCACTAACCCATTTATTACATTAAACAATGAATAGGTTCACCCCTTGGTGAAGAACTAGGCAAATTAATTCCTTATCAATATTATTTTTGTGTTACTTATTTAATTCATATAACTCAATTGGGTCAATTCTATATGTATTCTTTGAAATAGGCGGTGCACTATTAATATGTTCTTAGGAAAACTCAACATCATGATTAAGGTGAAGACTAAGAAATTAATCAATATATATATTAGTAAACTCTCATAAAATAAGAATGTCGACTTTATTATGTTTCTCCCCAACCATATTAGACTATTATCTCTCAAGAATACGTAGTAAATCCCATCATATGTGAGTAACTTCCATTTGGTATTTAGATTCTTCCTTATACTAATAGATAGCCGAGGGTTGACTCGATATATCAAAAGTAACTTCCTTACATAAAAAACTGATATAGTCACGATACTGAGAGATCCAATACACACACAAAATTATATCAAATTCACCAAGAGGTAGAATAACCAGATTTATTGGAAAATAAATTCCCACAAATATGTATCCAAGGTTAGCTATATACTTGAGACGTGGTCATCCTACCATTATGTGTTCTCAAGGTGAACTCAATATAAAACTATTAAGGTGATGATTTGATATCTTTAGAAAACGCTTAATATATATAATAGTTGGTAGAAAATATTCCAAAAACATTTTCAACCCTAGATTGGGTGATAAGTATAACTTTCACCGCATTACAGGAAACATTAACATTCGTTATAGTAATTTCATAATCATATCGTTATCTTCTTTAATTATTTTTTTGAATATTACCTTAATGTTTGTGTAATTTGATGGAATAGTTACCCTTAGGCTTAATAAAATCATAGTACATTAGTGGATTCTCACATACCCTAGAATGTTTTAGCAGGATTACATTTCCCCCCATAATTGAGGATAAATCATCTTACATTTTAGCATGTACCAATATGATTCCTTCCACAAATATCTAATTTTAGAAAAGTGCACATTATCGTCTTCTACTAATACATTTATTGTCATCCTATTATTGTCATTCTCCAATTAAAATACATAATACTTGGTGTAACATCCCAGGTAAATAAAGAATAAAGAATTTTCATATTTATTAATATTTACCAATTAAATATTAATTTTATTTTAAAGGGGTTTCTATGTTCGATAGCGTACCCGATACGCAATGATGAGTTTCTTTGAAACTTACGTAGCACACTAGTAATAAAATAATATTATTTTAAATGTTAGTTAATAAGTAGCCGTTGTACTGGAGGGAATGGATAGAAATAACTAAAATATGATTAGATTTGTTTTTAAATGTTTTTACATTTACCCAATAAAAGATAAAGGCTTAAAATACGTAAAGAGTTCAATTTTAGGGCATATATACTCTAAATTTCACTAAAGGTTCACTTATCACCTTTTAATGGAGAACCGTCATTAAATATAGTTTTGATCACTCTTATACTTTATTTTGGACCAAATATAACTCTTCTTTAGAATCGGGACATCAAAATTTACTGTGTAAATTTTTGGTACCTTTCTGATAAAGTTCATTTTTTTATGAATAGTGTAAAATGTTGTATTTTAATTCAAAACCTCTTTTTAATCTAAATTATTTATATGATTAGATTATTATTTTAATTGGTTTTAAAGGGAAATTAGAAAATATTTTTACCAGTTAATCCAATGGTGGTCATTGGAATCAATTTCACTTTGAAATTGGACTCAAACTGGTGTCAATCTTTTGATACTTATTGTTTCACAAAAACATGCTATTTGTCATGACAGTAGGAATTAATTATTAAATTAATTAATTTGACTTATTTGTTTTGAATTTTGTAAAATGGACTTCATTTTTGAATTCAGAATATCAAATATAGCTTAGGGTGAATTTTTGGTAATTTTCTGAAAAACTTCAATTTTTGATGAATAGTGAAACCACTAAGTGGTAATCAAGCAAACCGATTTTTCAGTTAAATGAAAGTTTACCACTAATGTGTATTGAATTTTGAAAATCCGACATACATGGTTTTCATTAAGAAGTAAAATGTGGTTCAATGAGATTAAAATAATTTTTTGGTGAATAGTAACTTATTAAGTTCTTAATCGCGATTAGTGGTAATTAGTGTAGTTTAAGGTATAAATAATGCTTCAATAATATGAAATGACCTAGACACATGTCCCAACCTTATTGGTTGTGTCATGGCCGACCAGGACAAGCCATGGGCCAACTTGGGGACCCCATGGATCCACTTTAGTTGGAAAATGACATTAATATATTTTTATTTAATGTTAAAGTGAAAATGACACTAACATAAATTGTTTTACTAAAAAAAATTTCAGTGGGGTTATACAAGTCCAAATTTTGATTATAAAGAGTAATTGGAAAGCTAAAAAGATTTACTACATCATAGTATTTTTTGTATATTTTTTAGACATTAAATAAATTAAATTATATATGACATAATAATGATGCAGCGATGACATCATTATTTGACGATTTAAATAAAATGGAAAGATAATGAAAAATCTAAAACCTACACATGTCCAAAACCAATTGGATGAGTTGATTTCGAACCCTTATCACCTTATCCACGAATTATATCAATGTGGGACCTTTTAAAACCGAAACACATTTTCAAATAAAGTAATATTTCTTTACTTTCCAAAAGTGCCCCTCCTCTCCTCTTATAAAAGGCCCACACCTCTACCTCATTTCACACACTTCTAAAGCCTTTGGCTCGGCCAACCCCTGCCAAATTACTCTCTCCACATCCCTCTCCTCATCCTAGAGGATTACCTTTGGGAAGAATCCTTTCAAATGAAGCCTTTAGGCTCAAATCAAAAGGGAGTTACACTTTTAAAGGTAATTCATTCTCTCTTGTTCATTTGTTTTATTTTGCTTCTCCAACCCTCTAAACTCTTTTTATTTACTTCTTTTGTAACAACAAAAGTATCTTCAATATACTAGGATGTTGTTATAATATTTATTTGAGCTAAACTCTCACACAACTACATCAAATGGTTAAAGAACATACGGTTTCCGTGGATGGCGAAATTCTGCCTCCCGAAACGATGATTGTTCAATACTCATTTAACACCTTCAAGGGTGGCCATTATGATGTCACTAGTATTATATATGATATATAATATGTTTATGTTTTATTTAATCTTCTGTATTTTTCATTTTTGGCATACCTTTATGGTTTCCATTATGGGTAAACACGATATCTTCAATTAAGGAAGTGCGGACTACCGCCCCCTAAAAGTGATGTTATTTGTTAATGCCATATGTGGGATGTGTAAAGGATGGATTTAAAGTTATTATATATGATGTTATACTGGAATTATAATATACCTCTATATCATTATTATTTGTTTCCATTAAAGTATGAGATAGAAATGAAAGTAGCGTTCATGCGTACGTACGGCTTACCGTCTCCATGAACGGTGCATTTCATTTCTTATCCCCAAATGTAATGTACTATTAAAATTACATGTATATAATGTATATATATGATTAATGATATATCTAACTGATGAATATAATTCTGGAATTAATATATACATACCTCTCATTTAGTTTTAATTCCACTGATATGACAAAGAAATGAAAGTAGCGTTCATGCGTACGTACGGCTTACCGTCTCCATGAACGGTGCATTTCATTTCTTACCTCTAAATGATTATGTAATATTATAAATACATGTATATGCTGGATATATATGATATATATGATATCCAAATCAGGAATTTCATTCTGTATATAAAGAACTTTTGACCACATGAACAACATGTAATTGTAAGAAGTCAACTTTCAACTTAAGAACGAAATATTGACAAAACAAACATTATTAACTTAAATGGTTACATAATGTTTATAACATGGCAATAAGTGATATAAAAAGAATAATGAACTTTAAAAAGTTTCTTAATCAAGTATAAATTAACTCAAGTTTATTATTCAGGACGTTAAAGAACGATCGAGTCAAGTCGGACCCGAGGTAAGGGACTTCGTCTCAATCTCCTTTCATTGAGGCATATTTAGTTTTATACAAAAATTTCTTTTATACGGTGTATAAACTCCTTTGACATTTACTTTTATACAAAAGGAATCTTTTTCTACGAAGCGTTTTACTAAAAGAAAAAAAGGAATGTTTTTCTTAACGTACGCGGTGACAACGACCTTTTTCCGCCGCTGCGAGTATTATTTGATCTTTGGCTTCCTCAACAAGCCGTAATGTTTTTAAAATAAAATAAATACCATATACTCTTTTATGTATTTTGGTATTGAAAATGGTTTTGATAAAGGATTCTATTATGTCAATATATTTATGATATATTGTGATTGAAATGTGGAAATGTTATCTTTCCTTTATATTGGTTTTATGTTTTATGATTTTATATTGGTACTTGGACATTTTAACGGGTGGTTACGTTATAAACCATATGACGGGTGGTGCCGTGAATACCAGGACGGGTGGTTACGTTATAACCTCCAATGCATTGGGTATGGAAGTCGGTCGTATGGCTATTCCATTAAGTATGTATGGAAATTGGCCGTATGGCTATTCCATTAAGTGATATGTATGGAAGTCGGCCGTATGGCTATTCCATTAAGTATGTATGGAAATTGGCCGTATGGCTATTCCATTAATTGATATGTGTGGAAATCAACCGTATGGTTATTCCACTTAAGTATGTTTATGTCCCAAGTTACCTTTATATATTCTATGTGTTCTTTATATGGGTTTTATGGTAATTCCTTTGGTTAAAAAAAGGTAAGTAATGGTACTTTATTCAGGGAAGATTTTTTTTACTACTTCATGAAGGTGAAGGTATTACTTTGATATAGTGTACATGGTTTACTTGATGTTTGAAAAACTAACAGTTTTCATTTCTTTTGTATCCATTACTGAGCTTTTTATGCTCACCCCAAGTTTTTCGAAATGTTTTTCTCAGGACTTAAAGTGGAATAAGGTCAAGGATGGGATCAAGGGAATTTCATGCTATCTAAAACATGGAATCTAGACATATTTCTTTTTAAGAGTTTTTATTTTATGGATACTTAGTAGAAGTGTCTACTTTGTAATCTTTTAAGATGTAATAGATATGTTCTAATTCTCTAAAACTCTAAACCTGAAAAGATCCTCAATGTGAATTATTCATTTAATTCAATATTAAGTAAGGTTTAAGGCTAGGGCCTTATAGTTGGTATCAAAGGACGGTTTAGACAACTTTAGGAGTTAGAAAAGTGTTAAATTATAATATGATTGAAATGATATAGCATTTACGGATTACCATGTTGCTTCGCCTAAGATATTTCTGTGTTCAGAATGGTTTTCCGCAGAGGAAACAAAGAAGATATGTTGGGACGACATCAGGAGGAAGGTAACCTTCCAAATCAGCAACCTGAGATGGTCGGAATCGGAACTGAACAATTTGTTGCAGTGATGGCATAGTTGACTCAGGCTATAAATGGTGGTGGTATCCATGCACGAGATCAGCCAGATCAACCGCAGAGGAACATGTCAGTGGTGGAACATTTCATGAGGCAACATCCCCATCATTTAGAAGATCATCTGACCCTGTGCAAGCTGAAGGGTGGATTAAAGCACTGGAGAAAATTTTTGATGTCATGGGGTGTTCAGAACATCAAAAGGTTAGTCTTGCTGTTTACCGTTTTGAAGGTGAAGCTGATCAGTGGTGGTCGATGGTGAAAAATATAAGGGATAGTGATGAGATTGAGGATCTTCCCTGGGACGAATTCAAAGGTATGATTCTTGAGAAATAATTTCCTAAGGTGGTTCGTCTTAGGATGGAAAAATAGTTCCTAGAATTGAGGCAGGAGGATGATTTAGTGGCTACTTATGAAGAAAAGTTCACTCGATTGGCAAGGTATGCTCCAAACTTCATAAGAGATCTTGATAGTAAAATAAACCGTTTTTACTCAGGGTTAAAGCCAATGTATCGAAGGGCTTTAGCTTCTCGTGAGTTCAAAAGTTATGAAAAACTTCTTCGATGTATGGAGAAGGTGGAAATGGAGTTTGCCGATGATCAGGTGTTCTATGACAAACAACAGAATAAGAGATCTAGTTGGCAGGAAAAGGGGAAGAATTCAGCAAAGAAGCAAGGAGGTAAGAAAACCAAATATCCATCCTGTGAGAAGTGTGGTAAAATGCATCCTGGAGAATGTTTATCCAAGTCTGGTAAGTTCTTTCGGTGTGGTAAGTCTGGTCATATTGCTCGTAACTTTAAGGAAGATGATCAAGCAGGAAATGAAAAGCCAATGGTAAGATGTTTTAAGTGTAATGAAATGGGTCATTATGCAAATGAGTGTCCAACAAAGAACTCAACTGGGGGAATGCAGCTAGACTACAAGCAGAAAGGGGTGGTAAAATCATTTGCAACAACTTCAGCAGATGTTGGGCCATTGAATGAAGTGGTATCAGCTCCAGGGAGCTCAGTATTTTTCGAAGATTGACTTGAGGTCGGGGTACCATCAGTTGAAAGTAAAAGAAGCAGACGTTCCGAAGACTGCGTTCCGTACTAGATATGGCCATTATGAATTTGTAGTTATGGATTTTGGGTTAACCAATGCACCTGCTGTATTCATGGACCTTATGAATAAAATTTTCCATGAGTTCTTGGATAAGTTTGTGTTTGTGTTTTGTGAAGAGGTTATGTGTGCCTTGTGATTCACAATTGAAGAATGAGTTGTTATGTGAGGCTCATAGTTCCCTGTTTTCTGTTCATCCTAGCAGTACTAAGATGTACAGAGATCTGCGGGAGTATTACTGGTGGGATGGAATGAAAAGAGATATTTCTGATTTTACTGTGAAGTGTTTGACATGTCAACAGGTTAAAGCAGAGCGGCAGTTACCGAAAGGGATGCTTCAGACTTTACCAGTTCCAGAGTGTAAATGGGAGAATATATCCATGGACTTTGTTGTGGGATTACCGAGGACATCTCGAGGTAATAATGCAATCTGGGTTATTTTTGATCGCTTGACCAAATCTGCTCATTTCCTTTCTATACGATATACTTTCTATCTAGATCAACTTTCCCATTTGTATCTTAAAGAGATATTCACGTTACATGGAGTTCCTCTCTCCATTGTATCTAAGCGTGATACCAGGTTCACATCTAACATTTGGAAAGGCCTTCAGAAGTCATTGGGTACTGAATTAAATTTTAGTACAGCTTTTCATCCTCAATCAGATGGGCAGTCAGAATGAACAGTTCAGACATTGGAGGATATGCTACGAGCTTGTTCTATGGATTATCAGGGAAGTTGGGACCAACATTTTTCTTTGGTTGACTTTTCTTATAATAACAGTTTTCATTCTAGTATACTGATGGCACCATTTCAGGCATTATATGGGAAGCGGTGTCGAACTCCAGCATTATGGAATGAAGTGGGTGAAAGGAAGCTGATGGGACCAGAATTGGTAGAAGAGATGGCAGAAAAAGTTCAGTTGATTCAGAAAACACATGAGAACAGCTCAGAGCAGGCAGAAGAGTTATGTGGATAACCGGAGGAAGGATCTATCTTTCGAGGTAGGTGATCATGTTTTTCTCAAGGTTTCTCATTGGAAAAGTGTGACGAGATTTGGTAAGAAAGGAAAGTTGAGTCCAAGGTTCGTTGGACCATACGAAATTCTGGAAAGAGTTGGATCAGTTGCATACCGAGTGGCTTTACCTCCGAGTTTATCTCAGGTACACAATGTTTTTCACGTTTCGATGTTGAGAAAGTATATGCCAGATCCATCTCATGTTTTGACCCCAGAGGTAGTTCAGCTGGAAGAGAACCTATCTTATGAGGAACAACCGGTCCAGATTCATGACCACATGGAGAAAGTGTTATGGAATAAGGTGATTCATCAGGTAAAGGTTTTGGGGAAAACCTGTGTGATTTAAGAGGCAACGTGGGAATCTGAAAATGCTATGAGGGATAAATACCCCCACTTATTTTGATAAGTGAATAAAATTGCGAGGACGCAATTCCCAAAAGGGGGGAAGGATGTAACATCCCAGGTAAATAAAGAATAAATAATTTTCATATTTATTAATATTTACGAATTAAATACTAATTTTATTTTAAAGGGGTTGCTATGTTCGATAGCGTACCCGATACGCAACAATGAGTTTCTTTGAAACTTACGTAGCACACTAGTAATAAAATAATATTATTTTAAATGTTAGTTAAGAAGTAGCCGTTTTACTGGCGGGAATGGATAGAAATAACTAAAATATGATTAGATATGTTTTTAAATGTTTTTACATTTACCCAATAAAAGATAAAGGCTTAAAATACAGAAAGAGTTCAATTTTAGGGCATATATACTCTAATTTTCACTAAAGGTTCACTTATCACCTTTTAATGGTGAACCGTCATTAAATATAGTTTTGATCACTCTTATACTTTATTTTGGACCAAATATAACTCTTCTTTAGAATCGGGACATCAAAATTTACTGTGTAAATTTTTGGTACCTTTCTGATAAAGTTCATTTTTTTTATGAATAGTGTAAAATGTTGTATTTTAATTCAAAACCGCTTTTTAATCTAAATTATTTATATGATTAGATTATTATTTTAATTGGTTTTAAAGTTAAATTAGAAAATATTTTTACCAGTTAATCCAATGGTGGTCATTGGAATCAATTTCACTTTGAAATTGGACTCAAACTGGTGTCAATCTTTTGATACATATTGTTTCACAAAAACACACTATTTGTCATGACACTGGGAATTATTTATTAAATTAATTAATTTGACTTATATGTTTTGAATTTTGTAAAATGGACTTCATTTTTGAATTCGGAATATGAAATATAGCTTAGGGTGAATTTTTGGTAATTTTCTGAAAAACTTCAATTTTTGATGAATAGTGAAACCACTAAGTGGTAATCAAGCAAACTGATTTTTCAGTAAAATGAAAGTTTACCACTAATGTGTATTGAATTTTGAAAATCCGACATACATGGTTGTCATTAAGAAGTAAAATGTGGTTCAATGTGATTAAAATAATTTTTTGGTGAATAGTAACTTATTAAGTTCTTAATCACGATTAGTGGTAATTAGTGTAGTTTAAGGTATAAATAATGCTTTAATAATATGAAATGACCTAGACACATGTCCCAACCTTATTGGTTGTGTCATGGCCGACCAAGACAAGCCATGTGCCAACTTGGGGACCCCATGGAGCCACTTTAGTTGGAAAATGAAATTAATATATTTTTATTTAATGTTAAAGTGAAAATGACACTAACATAAATTGTTTTACTAAAATAATTTTTGAGTGGGGTTATACAAGTCCAAATTTTTATTATAAATAGTCATTGGAAAGCTAAAACGATTTCCTACATCATAGTATTTTTTTTATATTTTTTAGACATTAAATAAATTAAATTATATATGACATAATAATGATGCAGCGATGACATCATTATTTGACGATTTAAATAAAATGGAAAGATAATGAAAACTCTAAAACCTACACATGTCCAAAACCAATTGTATGAGTGGATTTCGAACCCTTATCACCTTATACACGAATTATATCAATGTGGGACCTTTTAAAACCGAAACACATATTCAAATAAAGTAATCTTTCTTTACTTTCCAAAAGTGCCCCTCCTCTCCTCTTATAAAAGGCCCCCACCTCTACCTCATTTCACACACTTCTAAAGCCTTTGGCTCGGCCAACCCCTGACAAATTACTCTCTCCACATCCCTCTCCTCATCCTAGAGGATTCCCTTTGGGCATAAACCTTTCAAAAGAAGCCTTTAGGCTCAAATCAAAAGGGAGTTACACTTTTAAAGGTAATTCATTCTCTCTTGTTCATTTATTTTATTTTGCTTCTCCAACCCTCTAAACTCTTTTTATATACTTCTTTTGTAACAACACAAGTATCTTCAATATACTAGGATGTTGTTATAATATTTATTTGAGCTACACTCTCACACAACTACATCAAATGGTTAAAGAACATACGGTTTCCGTGGATGGCGAAATTCTGCCTCCCGTAACGATGATTGTTCAATACTCATTTAACACCTTCAAGGGTGGAAATTATGATGTCACTAGTTTTATATATGATATATTATATGTTTATGTTTTATTTAATCTTCTGTATTTTTCATTTTTGGCATACCTTTATGGTTTCCATTATGGGTAAACACGATATCTTCAATTAAGGAAATGCGGACTACCACCCCCTAAAAGTGATGTGATTCGTTAATGCCATATGTGGGACGTGTAAAGGATGGATTTAAAGTTATTATATATGATTTTATACTGGAATTATAATATACCTATATATAATTATTATTTCTTTCCATTAAAGTATGAGATAGAAATGAAAGTAGCGTTCATGCGTACGTACGGCTTACCGTCTCCATGAACGGTGCATTTCATTTCTTATCCTCAAATGTAATGTACTATTAAAATTACATTTATATAATATATATATATAATTAATGATATATCTAAATGATGAATATAATTCTGGAATTAAAATATACATACCTCTCATTTAGTTTTAATTCCACTAATATGACAAAGAAATGAAAGTAGCGTTCATGCGTACGTACGGCTTACCGTATCTATGAACGGTGCATTTCATTTCTTACCTATAAATGATTATGTAATATTATAAATACATGTATATGCTGGATATATATGATATATATGATATCCAAATCAGGAATTTCATTTTGGATATAAAGAACTTTTGACCACATGAACAACATGTAATTGTAAGAAGTCAACTTTCGACTTAAGAACCAAATATTGACAAAACAAACATTATTAACTTAAATGGTTACATAATGTTTATAACATGGCAATAAGTGATATAAAAAGAATAATGAACTTTAAAAAGGTTCTTAATCAAGTATAAATTAACTCAAGTTTATTATTCAGGACGTTAAAGAACGATCGAGTCAAGTCGGACCCGAGGTAAGGGACTTCGTCTCAATATCCTTTCATTGAGGCATATTTAGTTTTATACACAAATTTCTTTTATACGGTGTATAAACTCTTTTGACTTTTACTTTTATACAAAAGGAATATTTTTCTACGAAGCGTTTTACTAAACAACAAAAAGGAATGTTTTTTTAAAGTACGCAGTGACAACGACCTTTTTCCGCCGCCGCGAGTATTATTTGATCTTTGGCTTCCTCAACAAGCCGTAATGTTTTTAAAATAAAATAAATACCATATACACTTTTATGTATTTTGGTATTGAAAATGGTTTTTATAAAGGGTTCTATTATGTCAATATATTTATGATATATTGTGATTGAAATGTGGAAATGTTATCTTTCCTTTATATTTGTTTTATGTTTTATGATTTTATATTGGTACTTGGACATTTTAACGGGTGGTTACGTTGTAAACCATATGACGGGTGGTGCCGTGAATACCAGGACGGGTGGTTACGTTATAACCTCCAATGCATTGGGTATGGAAGTCAGCCGTATGGCTATTCCATTAGGTATGTATAGAAATTGGCAGTATGGCTATTCCATTAAGTGATATGTATGGAAGTCAGCCGTATGGCTTTTCCATTAAGTATGTATGGAAATAGGCCGTATGGCTATTCCATTAAGTGATATGTGTGGAAATCAACCGTATGGTTATTCCACTTAATTATGTTTATGTCCCAAGTTACCTTTATATATTCTATGTGTTCTTTATATGGGTTTTATGGTAATTCCTTTGGTTACAAAAAGGTAAGTAATGGTACTTTATTCAGTGAAGATTTTTTTTACTACTTCATGAAGGTGAAGGTATTACTTTGATATAGTATACATGGTTTACGTGATGTTTGAAAAACTAACAGTTTTCATTTCTTTTGTATCCCTTACTGAGCTTTTTATGCTCACCCCAAGTTTTTCGAAATGTTTTTCTCAGGACTTAAAGTGGAATAAGGTCAAGGATGGGATCAAGGGAATTTCATGCTATCTAAAACATGGAATCTAGACATCTTTCTTTTTAAGAGTTTTTATTTTATGGAGAATTAGTAGAAGTGTCTACTTTGTAATCTTTTAATATGTAATAAATATGTTCTAATTCTCTAAAACTCTAAACCTGAAAAGATGCTCAATGTGAATTATTCATTTAATTCAATATTAAGTAATGTTTAAGGTTGGGGCCTTATACTTGGAGTACTCGTTCTTTATCTTAATACAACATGATACAATATCCTTATATGATTTGGATGTTTAGGATACCATTTTTCATTGAATTATTATTTTATTCCCATATAATATATATACAATCACACTCATTGGATTATGTAAGTTTTCTACATCATAGCCTTATAAATGTTTAAAGTAATTTTTAAAAATATTAATATTTAATTATTCATTTTATCTTAGACTCTAGAATTCTCTCTCTATATCTACTCACATTTTATGAGGAATGTAGTTTTCTAGGAAAAATACATTAAATTCCTTCCACCCCATTTTTGGGAAATAATCCATCAATGTAACACTACAGCATTTTTGGGTTCATTGTGTTTGTTAAAAAAATGCTTCAAAGCTAAGCTGTGGAGTCTAGATATATTATTGAAACAATGTCTCGATAATTATCCAAGCCAAATGAATAGATTCCATGAAAGTGGTGAAGAATATTTGATACCCATGTTAGCGCTGTTTTCTAAGGCTTGCCAATTTGTTTGTGATCCAAATTTTGAACTTTTGATTTCATTACAAAAAGTGTATTTTCTTAAATAGCATATTAAAATATGGTAAATGAATCAATTTTGTAAAGATGGGATTCATGAAGAGTGTTTCCCAAAATATTAAATAATTATGACAATGATCTCTGCAAACCGTGGCATGCATCAAGAATTATGAAGGTGAGAAGCAATGTGAATGCTGTATCAGGGCACCGCTTAGGTTTTTAATGTTGTTAAGGTTTTTGACAGAGTGCCCAGTGATTTCGAAAAAGCATCGCCAATGGTAAATTTCCATGGAGCTTCACAAAAAAGGGGTGCACTATGATGTAAATGAAGGTGCTTCATGAAATGGTGATGATAAGGACCATATGGTTATAGAATTAGTGGAACTTTTAAAAATATGCCTATACCCCCTTAAGAATAATTATAGCGACTTAACAAAAATTATAAGTCTATGTGTTCTTTTAGGTAGTGTGAAAAGGTTGTTCGCTAAGAAGATTCAAGTGAAGATGTTTGTAGAAAATTTAAATCTAACTAAATGTTATGAGCTGCGTGAAAGTAAAGGAATTCATGAGGGATAAATAAGATTCCATAAAGGAACAATCTTTGAGAAGGATAGTTGATCTCCATAAATGATGTGTGCGTTGCAAAGGCTAAGTGATATTCCTGAAAAAAAGGTGTGCTTCGTGTAGGCTATGTGAAATTCATAAAAAGAGGATCATTGTGAAGGCAGTGAAAATCACAGAAGTGTTGTGAATGTGACATCCCAGCAAAAATGTGGTAAGTTAGTATTCATCTATTGGATGAAATCAGAATTTCAATCGAACATCCATATTCAACTGAGGATATATTCATTAAAGATATTGAAGGGACACACATTTCCATAAATTGTGTTTGAATCCATTTCAAAAGCATTGAGAAAAGGACGATAAAGTAGGTGATTCATTCCACTATTAGTGAGCTATAGAAAGTAAAATAGGGAGTGAACCTTGGGAATGTAGTGAGTAAACACTAAACCTTGTAAAGCTAGTGAGCCTATAGATAAAAGAGATCTTTCCTGAAACAATATTATATGGCATTGCGTCATAGTGAATTTTGTACTATCGGAACTTATCCATTGTATTCTTATGGATGTAGCCCTGTGAGGGTTAACTAAGTAAAATCATTGTGTCCTTATGATTTCTTTATTTCATTATATTCAACTAATCATCATCTGATAAATAATGAATAAATAGGTTATGTATTAACACTTAAGTGAAAACAAAGGGACCATTATAATAAAGAAGTCAAGATATAGTGGGGTGTAAGTAATTTTGAATGTAATATCCACAACATATTTTACCCCCGCCCCTGAGGGTATCTAGGCTCATTTTGGTCCAAACATCATTTATCAGAATATTGGTTTATTTTAACATATTTGGTTTCTCTAACTTATTAATGCATATTGTTGAAGTTAAATATTACGTCACACCTTATCCTAGATTTCTAATGTTATTGGAAGAACATTAAATAAGAAGAATCATTAACGAGGTATTCCAAATTGTGGAGGATTCTATGTAAAATGTTTGATTCAGTTTAAGGAATCCAACAATATATTAAAGAATGTTTTAGATGAATGAGATAGTGATAAGTTAGACTCACTCAATGATTATGGAAAAAAGAGTAAAGAAAATAACATTCCAGGGGATGTTGAATCTAATGATGATAGAGATAGTCAAAGAAGGCCAAAAGTGTAATATTTCCATGAAAAAAATAAATTGTATTAGAAATTGGATAATGGAATTAAATCTAAATAAATTGGAATGCACGTATAGTAAATTGATGGTAACAAGATAAAAGGCTTAAATGAAATTCATATTGATGTGGATATTAATGTGATAGAGAAGAATTATTCCCATGCTGAAGAACTAAAAAATATGTCTATAATGATATAAAAACCATAATCTAATTAAAATGGAGAGAATTGAAAGTTTGATGAAATTTCTAATATGAAATCCTAATATGATGATCCTAATACACAACTATTTGAACTAGTTCATAATAAACAAAGTCTATAACAAGAGAATGCATATTTTTCTTATTCTATAGCTCAAGAAAAGAATATAATAAAGAATTAAAGTGACATGGTGGATAAGCATACACATGAAATGGAATATGAGATGAGTATAAGGAAGAAAATCAACATATAACTTTATTCTCAACATGAATCGAGGGATATGAAGATTCAATAATTTTTAGAAGAGATACAATTATAAAATAAAGAAGTTGATTAATCCAATGCCAATGGAAATCCTAAAATGAAGTATGACTTGCACTTACTATATTATTATACTTTAGTAGGTAATTATTAATTGAAAACAAAATATTCTATTTCTAAATTGAAACAATAAAATAAGTTCTCATCTCAAAGACCATACAATGTGGGTAGCATTAGTACTGGATATGATAATCCTCCTCCCTTTCATGATTTGAAGAGATCTATGAATGTTCCAGAGATAATAAAAATCTTATAGGTGATGGGGACATGCCTAAAAATGTTTTTTACAGGAATTAATGATAGCATGTACTATTTCTATGGACGGTATAGTCATACATCAAACATTGTTTGAGGTGTTTTAATTTATTTAATGATGTGAAGATAGAAATATTTCTAAATTTGATAATAAGATGAAGTGTCGTGAGGGATATGATGGAAGAGTCTCTCAGAAGAACATATCCATGAAATGATTCTTCTTTGGAAGAATGGGACACACCGTGACTATTTTTTAGGTAGCCAAGGAACAAAATGTTAGAATAAAAATTAAATCTATATCAGTATCTCATCTGCGAAAATATTAAATGAGGAATGTTTTTAACAAGAGATGTTTTATATGATCAAATCATATGAATTTAGAATGATATTGAAATAGGAAGAATGTGGGTAAGGAAAAAGAACTCTAAAAGATATCTCAGGATCCAATGGTGTATAACGAGAAAGAGTATATAGGAAGAAAACATGGTAGGGTGAAAATAGGTTTATATTCTTTGGGGAAACACAAGGATATCCACATAATAAGTTTCAGTCACCTCCTCTGTTACACTCACAACCAATCCCTTGGAATAGATATGAATAACTCTGGAAGGAAAGGGGTTGATCTACTCATGTTGTGAGTAAGAATAGTGTACGTTCAGAGAGAAACACACCCCCATCAAGAAACAATATGGAGACCTAGAATACTAATAAAAGAAAAATGAATACAAGATGTATAGAAAAACTCACATGTCATGACACATGGGGAGAAGTGATGGTAGGGGAAATATCCCTCTAATAGATAAAGGAGGAAGAGAAGATTATTAGTGAAGATATTTCTACATAGATAATGAATCATAAGAAATGGAATTTTGCTGGAAAATCAAAGAAGGAAATGTGTTCTAGTGGGTTTAAACCCAAAATTGATAGAATGTAAAAGCCTAGAAAATATACATACCAGAAAATGATCAACATATGATTAAAGAATGTATAGTCAAATATCCAAAAAGATGAAGTTGGTTGGGTAATTGTAACAAGCACAAAAATAGTACAGCGCTTTGAAAGAAAGTATAAAAGGGTTGATCAACCATGATAGACCATAATTCTCTTTATTAGGATTCCGGATAATCCAATATCCCTACGTGTTTAGATGATATCAACTGATGTTCAAGTGTTTAAGGATTTCTGGGAGATTCAATATAAGAAAATTCACAAAAAGAGATATTTAATGATGTAATGTGCTTGGAAATGTCTTCTGATTCAAATCAGTTGCCATAGTTGAATAAGAAATGATGTATTTGAGTGTAACTTATAGTGGTGGTGTTATCAACATTTTCTATTATTTCCAACAATGTTTTCATACCCAGTAGGTTTAGATTTTTTTTGATGTATGATTACAAATTGTCGCCTGATAATAAATGATGCTGGAGGAGAAGATTGTATGTGGGTATAAAAGTTGCCCCAAAAATATGAAGAGTTTCACATCCTACGGGGAGAACTCAATCTCCTCATCAAATGAAATACATCAATGGGATATAAAGGATGATAATTAAAATCATCAGTCATTAAGAAGTAATATTGGGGGATAAGTACCAAAACTCATGAATTTTATGATTATCTATTTTGTTCTAACAATATTGTATAAGCTGAAAATTTTTAGGATACCATCTATCAATGAGATAGTATTTTAAATGTCCCAACAAGTGGATAGAAAATTAGATGAATGTAGTGATTTCACTATATTAGAGAATGATCAGAATCTACAAAAACATGGTGAACACTCTCTTGATGATAGTAATAAATATGTAAGAAAATCAGGTGTAGATGAAGTGGAATCTGATCATTCATAAGAAGATAACGATTATTAGAATGAGTAAATAGTTGGAGATGACAACTCGGTTCATGAAATGAATAATGATCTTGACTGAATTGAAAGGAATGATACGTGGAAGATTGTATCTAGGCCAATATATAAGAATGTCATCTGGGATAAATGGGTACTTTGTAATAATTTAATGAATATGGAATAATTATTCAAGGAAAAGCATGACAATTATGTAAATTTTTCTAGATGGACATCAAGTCATCATTTGGGAATGGTGTTTGGAAAAAAGAAGTCATTACTGAGATGAGAGATGATATTCTCATTCATGAAGATGAGAACAAAGTATTTCAGCTGAAGAAGGTGTTGTATGTGTTGAAGAGAGCACTAAGATCACGGTATTAATGACTATATCAGAACATGAGGAATATTGGTTTTAGTGTGGTGCATTTGATTAAAATGTCTATGTCAATAATGATAGTAATCAAAGGATGATAGTGTCAGTGTATGTCGATGAAATAATATTTGGGGTATCAAATGAAGCACAATGTAGAATGTTTTCTAAATTCATGTAAAATTGATTTGAAATGTCAATGGTTTGTGAGTTGATTTTTTTCCTTGGTTTATATGTGAAATAAGGATGGAATTTCATATTTATTTCTCAATTCAAATTTTCCAATGAAATTTTGAGAAGGCTTGGAATGGATAATTCACAAGAGATAAAGACTTTGGTGGATGACTAGATTAAACTATAAAGGGATAATGAAGGCAAAGTGGTCAATGTCACAAAATATAGGAATATAATTAGATGTCTATTGTACTTAACAACAACATGACCAGATATTTTTTTTCTCCAAATTTAAGGATGTGCGGTATCAAAGAGATTCACATTCTTGAAATGAAAAAGAATACCTCAATATATCTAAGTCACTGTAGATTTTCGCTTGATGTATAAGGGAAAATCTCACACAAATTTATTGGGATATAAAGATGAAGATTATGATGGATCACCTGATGATATGAAATCAATATTAGTTGGTGTATTCTATCTTTGAAGATTATGTATTTATTTTCTATTAAAGATACAAGATTTAAATTAATTTAGCATCGTAGAAGCTGAATATATTGTTGTTACACAAGCGTGAATGCAGTTATGGCGGATCAATCAATAGCCTAATGATATGGAAGTATAAGTGAAGTCTTTGATCAAAATAAATTATGATAATACATGTTCTATAAATCTAACCCAAAATCTAGTTCATTACTCAATGACAAAGAACATTGAAATTAATTATACTTTTTCAAGGATAAATTAGATAAAGGACATATATTGTTGCACTATGTTCCTAGATAACTAGAAGTTGCAGAAATTATGAAAAAGTCATTACCCAAAGAAGTGTTCGAGAGACATCGACTAGATATGGGAGTTCAATCGATACCCTTAACATAAAAAAGAGTGGATGTGGGAAACCACTCTCCCCAACATATTGTTTGTTATTCCCAAAATGTTCTAATACTATTTCTTTACCCTGTTTTGGACCTAAAAATGAATGGCCTTTGGGTATTTTGACAAAGGGGGAGAAATTATGTAATTAAAAGGGATAAGATATATTAGTCATGACATGGAGAGATGTTGTGATAGGTGGAGTAGTGAGACAAGGGGAGTAGTGAAATAGGGGGAGTTTCAAATCTGATGATTCATGAAGTGATCAATCCAAGGATACATGTCTCAGTAGTTGATGTTTTTCAAGAAAGTAGATGAGTGGTTTTGGAAAGGAATGAAGTGATTCTTTGAAGATCATTACATTATACTCTTGTATCTCACATAGAGCATGGATCAAGTTGTCTTAGAGTATGTTTTGTGTAAATCATTGATATATATAATAATCACATAAAGAAAATGTATTTAGAAGATGGATGAAACTATAAAGAGGTATCATTTTATAAAACTGATGTCAACAAACCCAAAAGAGGAGATTGTTTGGAAAACATCCTTCAAGGTAACATTGAAACATTTTTTGGGTTTACTTTTTTGATGAAAAAGAGGGTTGAAAAAGTAAGATATGGAGTCCATAGACATTATTAACATGATATGTAGAAAGTGATCTAATATAATGTAATGGAGGCCATGGAAGCGGTACCAAAAATTTCATGCATAAGGTGGCATCATTTTCAAGTGTTTCCCAATTTCGTGAGGTCAAAAATTTTGAGTTTGGATTTAATCCCAAAACGTAGATTTTTTATGGCCATATAAAATATGGTAGTGTCATAAATTTCTTAAAGATGGGATTCAGGAAGAGTGTTTCGCAAAGGATCAATGATTTCTGATGGTGATATCATTGAATAGTGATTATCCTTGAGAACATAAAAGGTAAGGAGAATCATGAATGGAGCATCATGGCACTGCGATGATTTTTGATGTCATGTTGATTTTTGACCAAATGATCCATGATTTCGACAAATCATCGTGAATGAGAAATTTCTTTGGTGCTTTGTGTAAAAGGGGAGTTCAGTGAATGAAATGAATGAGCTTCATGAAATGGTGATGATATGGCCCGAATGGTTTTGGATTCGGTGGAACACCTATTAATAGGCATATAACCCCTTTAAAAAATTATGAGAGACTTAACAAAGACCTTAAGGATTCAGGATTGTGACGGTGGTTTGCAAAGCTGGTTCTCAAAGAAGTTTCATATGAAGAAGTATGTGTAGAATTTAAATCCATATAAATGTTCTAATCATCATAAAAGTAAATAAATTTATGAAGTCTATGTAAGCTTCATGGAAGGAACAATCTTCGAGAAGGCTAGTTGAGATTCGTGAAAGAGGTGTGATTCACAAAGGTAGACTGAGATTTTCAAAAGTAATGTGTTCTTTATGATGGATAAGTGATCATCATGGAAGGAGGATCTTTATAAAGATAGTGAGAATCAAAAAATTTTGTGAAAGTGATTTCCCTTTGAAACTGTGGTAAATTTCTATTTATCTATTTGATGAAAGTGGAAAATCAACTAATCATTCATATAAAAACGAGGATGTATTCAATAGAAGTAATAAAGGTGCCTACATTCTTATAAATTGTTTTTTATTACCTTCTATGAGTAGTAAGATAATAGAGAGGAAGACAATGATTCTTTCCCCCTATAGTGATCCAGAGAGAGAGATATAGGGAGTGACCATTGAGAATATAGTGAGAAAACCATAAACCATGAACAACTAGTGGTAATATGTATATAATAGATCTAAACCAAAAAATCATTATCAGATACGAGCCTTAGTGAATTTTTTACAATCATCACATCGATGTTGTATGCTCCTTGGATGTTTCCTAGTGATATTGAACCAATTAAAAATTATTGTGTCCTTGGCTTTCTTTCCTGCCTTACATTGAATTCTTAATCATCCAATAAAAAAATTGGTTCAGCATTAAAACATATTTTCAATCAAAGTGACCCTTCTAAAAAATAGGTCAATACCTAGTGGGGATGAAAAAATTTTGAAAAAATATTCATACCCTGATTCACCCCCTCTCAGGGTACCCTTTCCACTTTTGGTCCAAACATGGTATATATTTCATCCACATCATTAGTGTTTTTAGTCAATGAAAACTATTTATACAAAATCTTATGATATAATAAACTCCTTTGATAATATTCTCCCTTTCACTATATTATAAATCCATAAATATCATTTCATGGAACCTATAAATTTCTCAACTAAATATGGATATTTAGTTCCTTGGAAGGATGGAGGTTGTTATCACATTAAATAGATGAACATTGTTACGCACCATTTTTTATCAACGGGGTTTTCAATATATTCAAGTTTATTAGTCATAAAATATTTTAGTTACCCATATATACATATAATTTGTTCAGTTCTAGCTCCATCGCTAGCTCTATATTCCTTATCTTTCTTATATGGGAAATATATACATAGATTACATGACTTTATACAATTTACATTCATTCCAATAGAAACCATTTATAAATAAGGGAACATGCCTGATTAGATCATAGAAATATGATTCGTAATTTAAAATTTTAAAATATTGAATGACATAAATTAAATTAAAAATTTAGGAATAACTAATATCAAAATCATATGTTTGGTTTTTTTTTGAAAATTAAAAAAAAATTAAAATATATCATATTGTTTTGTAATGAAAATGTGAATTAATCAATGATTATCCCTCAAAATTATCAATACATGTGTTGCCTATGGGTCCACTCATAGACTACTAGAATTATGGTACTGATATACTTGAACATCTGTTTTAGGGTTCTTACTAATAGAATCATAAGTGACAAAAAAACATCCATTTTTTATCCATATAGGTATGTATTTCTATGAAAATCACATTATTTGTAACTTAAAAAAATATGTTATTATCCTATGATGGGACATATCCTCAATTGTTTCATAAAATTATGTTCCATAATATATATTTTCCTAAATTTAGTTCTCAAAATTTATACTAAACTTTCTCTAAAACTAACTATAAATACCACAACCATATAATGGCATAGCTAATGGTTACGTTATATAATTTTGTTTCCCTTGATTCAATTGTTTGTCAGAGTAGGATACTCATGTGGGGGGTGAATTGTGTTCTTATAAAAATATATTTCTAAAATGGTTATATAAAATTCTCTAAATTTAAATTCAAATACGACCAAGTTATCCAATGTAGAAGATTTATAAAAGTTTTTATCTATTAAAATATTTCTCAATTATTGATTAGTTCTCTGTTCAAACAATATAGATTATTAATTTAGATATTGAAATCAACATACTAAAAAAATTATAATATAAACACAATCTAAGATTAAATATCAGTGATAAATATTTGTTTTGAATGAATCAGTAAAACAATGAAAATTGAACATTGAAATACATGATGGATATAAAAAAAGAGGTTCATTATCATGCTGAGACATAGTCCTCTCAACATGGTGATCACCTTCCACCATGGAATTTATAAATATGTTTTGATCCACATAATAGATCAGGGTATACAGTATAATATATAGCTTTATATGTCAGCAAAACCTCTTCCTCAATTCTTATGGGGGTGAAAATTACAACATGCCATGTAGAGACCTCTTCCACTAGTATCGCTGGCAGTGTAAGATGTAAGAAAACAATTTTGGGATGATGTCAAAGAATCATTCATTAATTCATAGAAAATAGTGTGTGTTTATAAAATATAGACACACACACTTATAAATAAATAAATTATATACATAGGTAGAGTACTAGAAAGATAATTTGGTTTATAAGGTTTGTGTGATGTTCTTTGCGGCTTCTTAACTCCTTAGAGATGGATGAAGTGAAGCCGGAGTCATCTTCTGAAAACTAGAAGAATGACAGAGTGTCATGAGTGCTTCTATCATCAGTTTAAAGTGAGTTGTATGACCTGGTGTATGAGCTTGTATTCTTGCAACAAAAATGTTCACTCAGCAGTATATCATAATGTACACAATTAGTATTTCATGTATTATTATATAGTGTATGAGTATATCTTTATATTTTCTCAGATCGCACATCTTCTTCGTATTTATTTTTTTGATCCAAATATTCCCATTATACTATATAGTAGACAATGAACATGTTCTCTAGTACCTCATACCTTATAATGTAATCTAACATCTAATAAATGATGTCTATTACACAGACACAATCTCATTAATTTAATAATCACTGCTATGTTGCATAAATATGACTATTATAAGTAATTTTTAATTTAAATTGAAAAAGGAAGCAATGAGGGTGTCTCTGGATCGGTAGTTCAGTCTACCAGTGTCTCAGACTGTCGGTGTCTCATACTATTGGTAGGTTGGTCTATCAGTAGATCACTCTATCAGTAGGTTTTGGGTCATTAGGTGGTGTGTTGGGTGGTTAGTCAGTCATTCGGCTATAGGTAGATTATACTTACTGAAAATTATGAGTATCAGTCTATAAATCTATCAGAAGGTTACTCTGTTGGAAACACATGCCATCAGTAACTCAAACTTCTGTCGATGACCCATCCTCGGTGATGTTTCTAAGGATCTATTAGTAGGTTACTCTGGTAGTAGGTACTCTATCGGTAGGTACTCTGTCTATTGATCATCCTTAGAAAGAATTATGAGCATTGGTTATTTTCTCTATTAGAAGGGGATGCATCCGCAACTCATCTGCTGGTAGACTATATTTTGAAAAGATTCTGAGTATCGGTATGTGATTCTCTATTGGTAGGTCAAACCATCAGTGACATGTACTTATCCAAATTCTGTAAATGTTCCTTATGATACAAACACTAATAAATGATGTTAAGATTAAATGTAGACATTGTTAAAAAAATTGTAACATAACAAAACATAGTTAAGACTTATTTGTGAGAATTAAAACCAGATGAGGCCAATAATCTCCTGCCCATCGATATTCTTATAACATTTTTTCTTTGTATCGTTGTTTTCTTCATCCTAGTGGTGTGGTTTTTTTGGATTTTCTCACAAGGAGGTTGTTGATCCTGATGATGGTCATTGCTGGAGCCCTAGCTACTTAATTTCCACTCTGACCTTGCATTCCATCGATCCTCCATATTTCATTTTGGGGGTGATGGTTACTCACTGGTTTTAGGTTAAGTGTCTTGGTGTTCATGGGATTTCTTACTCTCATTTTCGTTTTGATATTGGATTTGCTTCAGTGGTGCATTCAGTATCTCCAGTGGATATATTTTGAATTTTTGGTCTTCCTTCTGATGATTTTTTAGTTTTTAATTCTTTTTTAATGTTTTATTTGAGGATTGTTACATTATTTATCATAGTAATCATCATTGGGGGCCTACTGATGAGCTCTGTCACCGCCCCCATCCGCATGTTTCTCTACTCTATCTTCAAACAACCATCTTTCTCTCCGAGGCAGATTGTGTTGTGTTCTCTCGAGGGATTTGGGATGTAAAACCCCAATATTTTATGGGATATATACTTTTTATTTCTTTTATATATTGTTTTGTACACTACACAAATATTATTGTGCGCTATAAGAAACACCATATTAGTTTGCAGTATATGGAACACTATTCACGGCTTGTGTGGAACCGAATTACAAGATCTACTGATATAATTAATTTCACACAACAATTAGTATAGATTTTTATCATTGTATAAATGAAATAAGTTCGAATTATGTTTTATTCAACACCAAATGAAGCATGATCTACACGTAACACTGACCTTGCTTGCGTTACAGGAAAGAGCAAGCTTCCTCGATATCTTGCGTAGTATGCAATACTGAGTTTCGCTAATCAATAATATATAATTAAAATATTATTATTTAATGGTATATAAACTAGCCCTTATGAATAGTATTTACCATATTTTGAATTTTTTATAACATTATCATTCCTCAAACAAATTTTCTATAAAATTATATGAGAACAAAATAAATTTTTTGGATAAAATATGTATTTTTTTTAAAATACAGTTTTACCTTCTTTTGATGGAGCAAACATTTTAAATCTTGTTATTCACACATATAAAAGATAAATATAACAAAATAAAATTTTTATTTTGAAGCGTGACATATATATTAACTTTTGTTGTATTTTTTATATTTTTTTAACAAAATTAAAATTTTAATAAATACTGAAAAATAAATCATTTTAATTTGAAATGGCCTTTTGTCTAATTTATTTATATAGTTGGTTATATCATTAATTGGTTTTAAAGTTTAATTGTATTATAATTTATTATTTAATCCAACTTTTTTCATCGAAAGTAATTTCAATTTTAAATTGGACAAAAAATATGTCAATATTTTGATAGTTATTACTTCTTAAAAACCAGATTTTTGGTTTTGACAATGGGAATTAAATTTAAATTAGTTACTAAAACTTCTTTTTTTTGATTTTGGAATAATGGATTCCATATTTGGAATCATATCGTTAAAATTTTGAAAATAAGTACCTTTTATGTTTGTAAATTATTAATATTAACGTCATCAAATATTTTATTTACCATGCTTAAAGGGTAAATATGGTAAATAAGGGTAAAAAATAATATAATATTAATATGAAACTACCACAAAACATTTAGAAAACCTATTATATGAGATGTTTCCAACCATGAGCATCCATTTGTTTTTTGGGACCCCATGGGTTTTCGTGGATGTTAAAATGACATTTTATAAGAATTAATCTAAAGTTAAGATAATTATAACTTAAACATACAACTTTTACTAAATTTATTCTAATATAGGGTTATATGATATATCTCTATGACTATAAATATTCATCAGAAATTGAAATATATTTCCTACATCATGGTATTATATTTATAATTTTTAGACATTAGATAAAAAAATATATTTATGACACAATTATGAGGTAGTTAGTTTATCATTAATGAATGATTCAAATAAATGAATTCATAAATATTAAAATAAATTTAATTTAAACAATTTTATTCTATACACGAATTTTTTGGATAACATTTACATGTAAAATTAGTTAATTTCATTTGTTTGATGGAATCTAGTTGTTTTAAATTTTAAAAAATGTCATCTATTAATAGTGTCCAAAATTGACATAATTCATAACATAAAATATAAAACTGTTTATTAAATGATATTAAATTCTCAAAAATATATGATTCTTACAAATGATTAACTAATGTTAAAATATCTCATAATGAAATTTTTGTGGGATGTTTGACATGATATGGTAATTACATTAACCAACCATTTTTAAATTACATGATATCACTGTAAGATTAAAATGACTAAAATAATGGTGAAACAAAAAAGATAAGGATAAAAAAATACCAAACATGTCTTACAATTATTGGATGATGGGTATTAGAACCCAAACTATATTATCTTCTAATTAAATAAAATTTCAACAATTTTAAATTGAAATTAAATTTATAATAAATTAATATTTTAGGACATTCCAAAAGTGCCACTCCCATATCTTATAAAAGGGAACCTCCTCCCTCTCCTCTCTACTCCATATAGAGCCTTAAAGCTTGTACAACCATAAAACTTTATCTTCTGAACATCCCTTGTTAAATTTTATATGTTTTGGTATTCTCAAAAGACCAACTCTAGTACCCTAAGAGAAAAATTAAAATTAGGCATGTCGATGACGAGTTAATCACTTATACTGCTTATTTAAAATTTATTTCATCTTTTATTTCATCTTATTAAATTGTATTATTATAAAGTAATAATATATGTGTCAAAAATATATTGATATGTTATTATAAATATGAAACAACCCTATTTATCCTTCTATACATCCTATGAAAAATGAAATCATCATGATTACATATGTACGGATTACCATCTCCATGTCGTTGTGTAATCAGTTTTCCCCACCGACTTACTTGGATAGGTATAATTATATCTCTCAGCTGGGAGGTAAAAAGGACACTTCCTTAGGAAATATGTCATCATAACCCACCAACATAGTATGAAACTCATACACATTTCATCCACTACTCAAAAATTCATGTTGGATAATGGGTGTGTAATCAGGTTTATCCTCCTATATATGAGTTCACCCCACTCGGCCTGGGTCTCCTTCTTAATGATGAAGGAAAACGTCATACCATATATCTGTACACACCAAATACTATTAATGAAATAGTCAATCTAGGTATGAATTTTTTATAACACTATTATGACAAAAATGACATCATAAGGCCTCATCACTACTAAAAAGTGATCCCCTGAGAAACACTCTCCTCTATGAATAATATCACAATTTTTATGAAATGTTTGTGATATCTGAGTCATCTCTATTTGGAGTCACCAAGCCTAAGGGATGATATAAGTGATCAAACAAAATATCTATGACAAAAAACTAGGGATGTAGCAAGAAACAATTTGTATATTCCCATGTCATTCAAAATTATATATATGGAACAAATGACATAGATAAAATTGCTTATCATCCATGGAGACTCTGGGGTATAGGACTCCATTTCCAACAACTACCTTTTAACATTTCCATCAACTCCCTAAACCTTGTAGGAATATGTGGGGGTGGTGTTGATAAATATTCAAACCATCTCCGAGATGAAGTATCCCCCTTTCTTCTCTTCCTATCCAACTTCCCTAAAGATCTCTATAAATCACAAGAATAGCACTGAATCTCCCATTGATGAATAAAACCATCATAAGTACCCTTAACCACATATCCTCTATCCTATTTTTCCTCCTGAAACATCTACCTCTTACATATGCCTTCTCCCACCAACAGCTATATACTGCCAATACAACAACTCATGTGTGCTCACTACTAACAAAATATCTTATGTATAACACCCTAAGACTATTTGAAAAATTATTTTCAAATAAATTTATTCTTATTAAGATTTTTTACATACAACACAATGTTCATCATTGTCTACTTGAAAATCTAAGAGTAATCTTCATTACAAGCAACACCGAGTTTAAATTAAACATCACAAACTCTTAAAATATTATCATTCAATGTGATATATATCAAATATCTAAAATAATGTAGAGTGTGAATAAATTTAAAAAAAATTATTAAAATATATTTTTTACTCATTTATTTTTAACTAATTCTTTACTGACTAATTAATTAGAAATGAAAATAAAACCCATTTGCAGACAACAAAGGTAACATTCTATATAACTATTTATAAACGTCCAAATAAATTTTAATTCAATATATTAAAGAATTAACTTTTGGTGAGTAATTTAGTCAAAATTTATATATAATATATTCCATAATAATTTCAAATTTAACTTTATGTGTTTTCTAGACATGATATTATAATAAATCCAATTTTATGATTAAAATTGTATTTTTCTAAAAAGTCATTTTGTAGCATTTTGCACAATAAATTTGAAAAATAATTTTTGTAACACATAGAAATATTTTTAAAAAATATAATAAACTTTTTTAAAATAATCATGTCAAAATTATCATGGATTTGGTGTGTATGAATTTACAGAAAGGATTATCGAATGGTGAGAAATACTGGTTTTTATTAAACAACATCTTTTTCATTCAAAACATTTACAAGATAAATTTTATCATAATAAGGATTTAAAAGTATTATTATTTCAAATATATATTTATTAATCCAATTTAGGTCATTAGATTCAAATTATAATTGGATTTTGAAATTTAAACAGTCTCTAATTATGAAAATTTTCTCATTGAAAAATTATTTTCTCATCGCATCAACTTGTATAATTTTAAATTAATTTATTCAACTTATGTGAGTTTAATTTTCAAAAAAGGATTAAATATTTCAAATCAGAATAATTTATATATTCTTATTAGATCGGATTATTTTTTAGCAAAATTAATATTATGAATAAAAAAAGTATTTACCTTTATTAAGGAAAAAATTCGTTTACTAGAGGTTAAATTAAGAATGAAAATGAATAAAATTACTAAAAACTATCCAAAATAAATTTTATAGAAATATTATGAGTTTATGGCCCCTATTTATAGATAATTTACCATTTATAGGCTTTTCCATGTGAAAAACAAGGTACACATTTTTCATTTCAATAATTACAAGTGTTCCACTCACCTCACTTATAAAAGGCCACCCCTATACTCTCTTATTCACAAATACAAAACCCATTGGTTTAGAAAATAACTACCCAATAAATACTTTACATTATATCATCTGAAAATTCATATTTTGTTCACAAATCCATCCAAATTACACTTTTTATGAAAACCAAACAAAATTGTCTGAAGATTAGGTAACATCACTAACAAAGAATTATATTCTATTTGTTCTTACACCATATCAAATTCTTGTTCAACCATGTTGATATAATAATAATAGTATATTTCATATATTATGAGTTTTTTGTGATAATTTAATATTCTAAATTCTACTCTTCTCCCACTAAATGTGATACGAAATCACCACACATGTGTACGACGGACTATCGCCTTAGGAACTGATGTTATTCATTTTCTTTCAAAGCCTAACATATCTGGTTATAATGATATATTTAATGTTTATATATTATAATAATGATATTAATATATATTTTGTTTTTTAATTACATATATACCTTCTTACATCCGAAACTGTTGTAAAACACTGACATCGCTCGTGTGTATGGTATACTACATCCTCCCAAATCGATGTGATGTTTTTTTCATTATTGTTTTACTTGGATTGTAATAAGGATAGATTAAGTGAATTTATATGATATTTTTAAAATAATTATACCTATAAATAAATACCACATATACGTTGTTACTTTCCATTCCTTTGGGGATACGATAACATTGTTTGTGTGTATAGTGGACTACCATCTCACGAAGTGATGTTATTCATTTTTCACTAACACTTTTCATTGAAGATAATAACAGAAAATTTAATTAATATAAGTTATATATATTAAATAAAATTATTTAATTTTAATATATTATTTACATTTACTTCGTTTCATCCATTAGGAAAATCGAATCAACGTTCATGCCTACGTACAGCCGGTCATCCCCTTGAATGGTGTATTTTGATTTTCTATCACCAAATTTTATGGATTTATAAAAATAAATATATACTAAATAAATATGATATTTAGATCATTTTTTACATTATAGTAGGTATTTCACCATTATCAATTTAAGAGGACCGAAAATAAAAAATAAAAACATATACCAAAAACAAAGTAGTTGTTACCCTAAACAATATTTTATTAATGAATTGTTAATAAATATGAATAAAAGATAATAATTAAATATTTTTTGGTTTTATATATATATTTATGGTTATATAGTGTATTTATTATTAATTTATACTAAATAAATCAGAGTATCATATTTTTCTGAGACATTTCAAGTCTTATGGTAATGGATTTCTGTCAAACATTAATTTTTTGTGAGACACGTTCCACATTCACCATGTGTTTTTTAGGTTTTTAATATAATTCCCATGTATTTTTTTATGATTATTATAATGAAAATTGTGGGGACTTATCTATTTTCTATTCACATTTCATGGTTTTTACAATTCATATGTTACCAATGTGGGAAGTGATTTTTGTCGCAATTTGTCTTCTTCGAAATATATTTTATGATATAAACTTAACATTTTTATGAAGATTATATAAAAAAAATTTAACAAGGTATATCTTAAATATCATTATACTAATGACATTTATATTTTTAATGTTAGTATTTGTTTGTGATTACAGTTCAAATTTTTCCAAGGTGGTATGGGTTTTATATTTTGTTCTCATTGTTCATTGGGATTGATTATTATTATTATTTTGGTGATTAAATATTATGATCCATCCTTAAATAAACTCATGAATATAATTCTAATTAGTTTATTTCAGGAGATAAAATTTTTCCCCTAAACATTCCTCTCTTTATTAACTAAATAGTCAAAAATAACGTTCCAAAATAAAATCGACATTATTTCTCTTTTAAGTCAAAAAAAAATTTCCTTCATAATCTATGTTTTCTAAATCAAATTTAATTTTTTCCTAGGAATTTTTCATGTAATTAATATTCATATTTTATTTTATAAAATATATTTATTGGAAGATTCTTTTTATTTTCAAAATAATGCTCGTTTGACATTTACTAAAAATGTGAAAGGTATATTTTTTAATGAGTATGGAATTTACTAAAGTTATTCCCACTATATTTTTTAAAGAGTAATTTATATATTGAAAATGATATATTAAATTAAAATTATTTTATAAATGTTAAATATATTTTAAATGTATTTTTAAAAGTGGAAAGTATATTTTCTTCTTGAAATGTTTTAATGGATTTTTAAAGATTTAATTATTAGTTTCAAAGGATATTTTCAATGAAAAGTATTTTGAAAATGATTTATGATTTAAAAAACAATTCCAATAAAGAAATTATATTATATTCATGAAAATTTTTAAATGATATTTAAAACATCAAATATATTTTTCCATGATTATGTTCAATAAAAAATTTTGAATATGTTTTATGACTTACAATTAGTTTTCAATGTAAGAAAGATATTTTCCTATAGAAATGTTCCACGAGGCCTTTGAAAATAATTTTTCAAATAATATAACATCATTTGAGGTTAATTATGATTTACTAGGGATATGATTAAAGTATACCATTCTTAATCATTCTATGAATGGTTTTTGTTTATGGGGAAATGTTGTTTATGAAACCAGTTTCTTGTAACAGCCCAAGACTTGCAATCCTAGATCAATTGCTAAAAACATAAGCTTATCATTTCTGTCACTCATACTAATAAATATGATATAATTTTCCAATATCAAACATACAACATCAAAATTAAATATTTGATCTTTTACATATACAAGGACCTGTTAGGTTTAGAGATTTATAAAATTAAGAAATACACTGAATAACTTGTGATCATAAACAATGGGTTGATAAAAATAAACATTACCTACAACTGCAATAAAATTTTAATTTTCCATTCTATTTATTAAAAATATCACATAATATTCCCCACATAAAATATTTTTTATAAAAAAAATCATTTCACATCATACTTCATAAACAAAGAAAAGGAATTATGAGAAATGGTGAGGTCATATGTTCTGTAAAGGTTTCCATGAGAGATATCAATTTAATATCATATGAATGTTTAAGCTAATGAAAATGGTATTATCTCATAGAAATATGTTAATAATTTTATGCTCAATCTTAAATTTATCATAAACATTATTTATGTGATAAGAAATTATCATTTCGAAAGACATGATTCATTAGAATGATAAATTACCAAAATTAAACCATGAATTATAAGTTCATGTCATAAATGTGTGTGGAACTGTCATAAGTATATAAACCATTTCATATGTAATTGTTATCTACCATGACCATATGATAAATAATCAACTCCTTTGTCTCATAGTGGATCAAGAACATCATCTTGTTTCTTAAAAAATATCAATCCCATCATCATTTTTCCCATAACGGATCAAGAACTATAATTGATTCACATAACTATCCCATGAGATACAATAGTTTAACCAATTAATTAGAGAGATATAAAGTTTCCACACATAACATAATGAATACCAAATAGATTTCTTCTATGTGATCATTAAATTATCAGCATATCAAAACCCATGAATTGAAATGATTTTCATAAACATTTCATATATTCATCATAATCGTAATCTATACGAATAACAAATGTTGTTGGTTTTATAGGATTATATCACAAGTAAATTTTATGTAACATAAACGATGTCATATAAGATGGAAAATAATTTTAAATGTTTAGTTGGAATAATTCTTAAGGAAAATGTTTTTTTATCCTTTTTAAAGATGTAAAATTATAAATGATAAATATTTCGTTGAAAATAACCTAAAAACATGTAAATTTATATTCAAATAATTGAGTTTTTAGGAAAGTGGGAAATTATTATCATTCCATATAATCTACAAAAATTACTTCGACATTATTTTCATAAATTTGTTGAAGTACCTCGTTTGAAAAATGAAAAATGGATTCTATTGAATTATTTTTTTTAAACGCAATCATGGGTAAAAATGATTTTATAAAATTATAGAATAATAGTAAAATTAACATTTAATTTTTTAAAAAAACATGGAACAGGAATAGAATAATTTCTCAATGGATACATAAACATAAATATTATAGAATAATGATATGATTCTAAAATTAACCCTTACCATTTTGTATAATTTTAATTCCAAGACCAACAAGATAATGAAATATATATATGGATATTTAAATCACATAATTAAAATTGAATTAATAATAAAATATTTTCATGGGAAGTATATACCCCCAAAAAAAGTAGTGTATAAGGCATGTGTCCCACCTAACTAAAAGGTAGATGAAAATCCATTACACAGAGTCCAACACATCACGTATGTTCATTATAATCATGAATAACAAACATAGGCTAATTATTAAATTGATTTTAAAACATTTTAATGTTTATTATTTCATTTATCTCAATTATTTTCGTGTTTTAATAAATAATTAATCATTTCTCTTCATATCATATGTTTTAGTGACATCTAAAATAGATGTCCAAAATGTCTTTGATAAAATGACAATGGTTAAAGATGTCATTATTACATAATACAAGGAATAATAATAATTACATAATTATAATTTTTATAAATTTATTATACTTAAATATCCAACCATTTAATATGGTTTTGAAAAACAAAGTATGCTACAATAATAGAGATGGAAGGCCCTACGTAGAAATGGGTAACATTTTCATTTTTTAACGATAATTATGGAATGAATGGAAGAACTATTTTATACTTATACAATGATCATGAAATCATATATACATAATTAATTATTAAAATATAGTAATTTATAAATCATCTATCTGATGTTGTGATGCAAAATGAATCACATCGCTTGGTAGATGTTATAGTCCACATGTACATTCAAACTACGTTATTATTTCTCATTAATGGAAAGGTAACGGTTAAAAGATTTATTATATATATATATATATAATTTTATATATAATCCTCAATTCCAACAACATAACTAGTCACAATATATAGTGATGAAAAATGAATTGCATCGGTTTGGGAGGCGGTAGTCCACCATGAAGATGAATGATTGATTAATTTCTGATTTAGGGGATTTTAGATAGGTATATAGGTTATTTTTTAGAATAATGACATGTTATTTTATAGTGTACTGATTCAATTATTTTATAATGGGTGAAGAAAATGTCATGCTTGTGAAAGAAGAAATAAAACAGAAACACTCAATTAAAAATGATATGTCTTATTTGTACAACCTCTTTTTCTTATCACCTAAATTCCACAAAGATAGGTGTTATGAATAAAAAATACCTAAATAATTAGGTAGTGTATTCTATGAAGATATTTGGGTAGGTAGTTTCTGAAAATAATTGTTTTATATAAGTGATGTAATTAGAAGAATATGATCCTTTTATAAGGGATGGGAGGGGTACTCTTAGAATATATCTAAATAATAAATTACTATAAATTAATATTCCATTAAACATAGTAAAAATATATGTATTTATAATATATGAATGGATGATAAAAAATAATATCATAAAATAATATCTTAAAAATTTTAGATTATTTTTTTCCCTTGTCATTTGGGTTTAAACCCTCATTAATCCTTTTAAAACAAACCATGAAATTAAAATAATTTAATATTCAATTGTTAATATAGTTATTAAAAATGGAAAAAGGTCACGTAAATGGAAATTAGATTATATTATCAACTATATCCTAATAACTTGTTTCAATTAAAATATTTCTAAAATTAAACTATTTAATATGATAATATTTATTAAAAAATATCATTGAAATCAATTTTTAGAACTAATCACTTCATTAACATTAATAATATCAAGATACCACATATAACTTGAACCAATTATTTAAAAAAATCCCTAAAAATTCAAGGTATCCAATAATTTTTTTATCACAATAATAAATTCATATTATATTACATTAAATTTTTATAATATATTTTATGTGATTTTTCAATTATTTTAATAATTACTACATCATCATTGACTAAAGATTTGACATAAATATTTATTAATTGAAAATTAAAAACAAATTGTAATGTCTCAGATAAATGGTTATAATTTTATTAAAATATTTTTATTCGAGCATATCCCTTGAATAACCACAAATTAAAAAAATTATATTTATTCAAAACAAAAGTGTGACATGTTTTCATTTTAATGATATAAAATACTTTAGAGTTAATAGTCTCATTAAATTGAACAAAAAATTAGATATAACCAAATTTTAGTATAAAATAGATGAAATGTACATAACTAATAAAATCATGTCATGAATCCGAGTAATTTCACAATCCTTAAAATTATATTTTTAAAATTATTTACATGATTAACCATTTAATGTGGAAAGAAAAATTACTAGAGTTACTATTCTTATTTACATAATCTAAAAAGGGAATATTTAAAAAAATTAGACCCACTAATTTCAAATATGAAATCCATTTTTCACAATTCATCTCACATAAGGGACAACAATTATTTTAATATTAATCCCACAAAATGAAACGGAAAACAATTTTATTGATAAATGTATTTTCAGACAAAAACAATAGTTATAACAAAATTAATTTTATAAATTATTAAAGTTTAATTAATTAAAATAAATACATTAAATGATAAATCTATTTACATTGATATAAATTTCAAGTCATTAATAAACATTTTAATTTAATGAAAATTTTATTTTCATAAAAATAGATGTATTTCTCAATTCATCAATATATTAATATCTTCAAAAGTTTAGCGAAAAACCACCCTAAAGTAATTTTGAAAAATTTAATTCAAAAATGAAATTGAATTTTTCAAATACATTTTCAGTAATTTCAGGAAATTAATTTTAATATTCCCTCATTAAGAGAATGAATAATAATTTTTTGACAAAACTTATTTTTGGAGAAGAAAATGAATTTACAAAAAAGTGGAGTTCTTATTTAAAAATAATTAATTAGTACAATAAATATGTGTAAGAACATTATATATTTCATAATTTCATAAATACTATTAATTATTTCCTTTTTGAAATCTATTTTTTAATGGTCACATTTAAATAATAATATTTCCTTGTTCATTTTTCCTTGGTGTGGAAAATCATGGAAAATATAGACATTTTTTTAAAAATAATGTGTTTTTACATTCCACCCATTAAATAAATTACATATTCATACTATGAATGTGTTATTGGTTTATGGGGTTTGAGATTTCAAAATACCTTTTTTGAAAAACTGCATCATAAAAAGGGTTAATAAAAATACACTTGATAAGCGAGAAATAGAGGTACAAAGGTCATCTAGAATAACACATAACTATATTTACAAATAGGATAACATTAATGGGAAGTTATATCATGGAAATAAAAAAAATCCTAAATAAAATGTTCTAATATAGAGTGTTATATAACATGATCATTATACATTTAACAATTATAAAATGTAAATCTCTGATGGGTTAATATGTCATTGATTTCTCGGTAATAATTGTAAAGAATAACTTTTTTCTAAAATAAATTCCCTGATATTGAGGAAAATATTTACAACTTATACAATGAATATAATGAAATTTATATAATTGAAAAAACTGATTTCATACTTTAATAATTTCCAAAACAATCATATCTTTGTCTCCAAATGAAGAGTATTCAAAGTGAATTTTTCATGCTTGATTCATAAGAAGCAACATCAATTGATCATTAAATCCACTTAAAGATTTAAAATATTTTCCTCCATTTTCAACAAAGAACAAACCATAGTTTTTGGAATAAGTTAGCATAATTACCAAAAAATTATATTCCTAAATATGAAGAAAGACAATTTCAATCTCTAAAATTCAATAGGAATACCCAAAATTCAACATATATCATTCAAAAAATAATTATCTATAAAATTACACAAAATATCATAGACTATGAATGAAACAAAATATCAGATAAAATTAATTCATAACATTGTTCTCTAAATAACATAAATCACTCTTAATGTTTCATTGTAGATTGTATGTTCCCTAATCATATAATCTGAATGATATTATATTTATTTCCATATATTTCATGAAACACCATAAATCATCAATAAAATCAAATAATCCTCCAATTTGTTTTTCAATTTTACCTTAAATAAATTTCCATAATATTTAGGTTACCTAAATCATATTTGGTTCCTAAAATAGATAATATCATCCAAAATAACATTAATTACTTAAAACCCTATCAATTTCAAATAACATACTGTATCTATTAAATAAAACATATGTTACTAAAATAAACATAGATATTATACCTCTGATAATTGAAACAAATAAAAACTATTTCCTACTAGAAATGAAATCATATAGCCTAGTGGTAGGTGATGCACCATTTTCTCCCTTTAGTTGTGTGTTCAAGCCTCATGGTCTTTCTCGAAGTGACATGTTATCACCAGACTTTTGGTATGACTATTTAATAAATATATGTTTATGTAATTCTAATAACTTTTCCAAAATATGATGAACATCGTAAAAAATGTTATAACCTATAATTACAAAAATATCAGAGATCTTGTAACCTTTAATAGATACCAATACCTTTTAAAATGTTGCAACTTAAAATAATATAATTATTCCTCAAATAAAATTTTAAATAAAACTAATAATAGTCATAAAAATTATATTATAATAACGGTCTCTCGAAATAATCGTAATCAACTTAGTCATACAACACTTAAATTCCAAAAGGGGAAATTTAAGACTTTTAACATGGGATTAACAATAAAAATATATACCCATGATGGAATCTATAAAACATAAAATAACATCTCATGAAAACCTCATTATCTCTAATGTTGACTAAAGCATGCTCTAATACGAACTCTAAAAGAAAACTATGTGTACTCTCGAATTTCATTTTAAAAATTTAGAAATTTTATGTCTATACATGATACTGAAAAACATGACACATTTAATCCCATACAAATATTATAACATTCAATGGAAATATTGGATCAATTATATACAAACAACAAACATAGAGGTTTAAAATATTAAAGATTTAAGAGAAAATATTCACAACATAGGTTTATAAAAAACATATTCTTAATTATCAACAACACCACCCATTATACCCATATTTCATATTACATGTTAATTATTTATAATATCACTTAAAATTCCTCTTATATTAAACCTTTCAAAACTCAAATCACTTATCATTATTCTTAATTTCTTGGAAAAGGAAAGATAAGTAAGGGTGAACTCAGATTCTCTGTAAGTGTAAGAATGAGAGACATCAGTAAATGATCATATGAGTTAATAAAATAATTATAAGAGTATAAGATCTTTTCCATAACATAATATGTTTATTCCCAATCTGAAAAAAATCATAAATATAACTTATGGAAAAAAACATTATAATTTCAAAAGATATGAATCATAGGAATGAGAAATATTCATAACTAAATCATGAAGAATATGCTTATTTCATTAATATTAGTGTAATAATCACAATATATATAAAATTTCATATGTCAAGGATAACTACCACACAATTATACTATGGATCATTTTTTTTTCTTATAGTGGATCAAGCACATCGACTTGTTTTAATTATAGATCAAGAAGGTGGACATATTTCCCAAAAAAGATAAAGAATTTTAATGTATTTCCAGTATCTAACTCATGTAATACAATATATTTCCAAATGATTTTTAGGGAAACATATGTTTTACCCATCAAATTTTTAAATCCATACCTACATGTTGCACATGATCATTAAACACGTATCATATCAGAACCCATGAAATGAAATGAGATTCATAAAAATTTCATGTTTTTATCTTATATGTAAACCTTCAGAGAAAAAGTAATATGGATGGTATACATTAATCATTTCCTAATTAAATTATATGTAACATCAAACAATGTCATCATAGATGTAAAAATATTTTCAAATATCACTTGGAATAATTTTTACGAAAAAAAAGAATTTTTTAAATACATTTTTAAAAAATGTTTAACACTTATAAATGAAAAAATTTTCATTGAAAATAAACTTGTGATCATATAAAGGATTCTTCAAAGAATTGAGTATTTATAACTATGGGTAAATACATTCATTTCATAAAAGGTAAAAAAAAATTTCCATATTTTTTTTCCAAAAATACAAAAAGTACCTCATTTGGAAAACAAGAAAAAGATTCATTTCAAACCATTTTGTAAAAAAGTCACACATGGATAAATTTTATTTTAGAAAATTATTTTATAATGGTAAATAATCATAATGGTTTTTATAAATCAGTGATATTGATGGTAAACATTACATAATAGAAACATAAAAATCAAAAACCCTAAATAATGATGATATTTTGAAATAAACCCTTACTAGTTTGGTAGAAATTGAATCGTAAAACACATGAAATAATTATACATACATGGTTATGTAAATACCATAATTTTAGTTTGAATGAACATAAAATACATTATTGGATAGTGAATTAACCGCACAAAATAGACATTCAGTTTCTATGGAATGTTTCACATCGAAATATATATAAGATAAAAATAACATACCATGAGGTAAACTCATAATATATGTTCTTTATCATCGTGATTAATAAATTTAGGTTCATTTTTTAAATTATTAGAATGATTTTTCATGTTTTTTATTCATTTTATGTCACTTATTACCATGTTATTACAATTGCATAATCATTGATGCTCTCATCAGATGTTTTTGTGATATTTAATACATATAAACATAATGAATATGGTAAGACAATAATAGTCATAGTGGTCATTAATCCATTATCAAATAAATATTATTAAATAAATAATTTTCAATTTAGTTCATTTTTTGTAATTTTAAATTCCACCAGTAAATATGGTTATAAAAAATAAACTATGTTACACTCATGGAGGTGGTTGGCCTTACATATACATCTGTAGCATTTCCAGTTTTCAACGAACATTTCGGAGAGTACGTAAGTATTATTTTAACATTAAATAATTTTATCATATAATATATATAATATTAAATATTTTAAATATATATACATATATATATATATACGAATCATGAGATACAATGATGAAAAGAGAATCGCATCACTTTGTGGAGGGGGTATTCAGCATATAAGCATGAACGACATTTTAATTTTTCATTGCACCGAATGGTAAGAAATTAAAAAAAAATCCTATTATAATTATATATATGTCATAAATATGATATACAAACACTAATTCCATCATTATATCTAGTCATGTGTAAAACGACCCATACTTTACATATATTTTTAATACTTCAAATTTGAAGCACACTTATTACAACATATGACAAAACCACAAAGGACCGTATAGGTATAGTGTCTTTAGAAACTGGGAAACATAAACAACTGGTTCATAAATCTTCTACAGTGTCTCCCATTTATTTCATCATATCTAGGGTCCCTTTTAGCATATTATACTTAATATCCATCTTCCTGACCTGGGGAAAAGAAAACATAAAAGGGTGAGCTCAAATGCTCAGCAAGGGCAAATAATGGAAATAAAAATCATATCATATCTTTTTAAAAATCATAACCTGCAAAAGAGATCATAATATCTTAACATGGAATAAATCATAGAAGTGAAAATGAGATCCCCATAATCATAACATGAAACTTGAAACTTTGTGGCATGCGCACATAATCATGGAACATCATTTCTTGTTAGTCATGACTCATTGCCAAGACTATCTTAGAGGACAGAGTCCCTTTCTGAACCGAGTCACCCTCGTTCCAGTCCTGTTTCACTGAACCGGTATAACCTACTGTTCTAGCCATGTCTATCTCATGAGATATAAAATCTTTACCCAATGCATTGGAGGGAGATATAGGTCCCACCCATCTTATAATGAATCCTTTCTTATGTGTGCCACATAATCATAAATCATACATCATCGCATAACATATGTAACAAAAATTGGATTCTTGAAACATCATGACATCATAAAACAAATCATATAAGGTAAATGACTTCATAAAAATAATTCCGCCAAAACATAATCAAATCAATGTAATAATATTGATAAAAACAGAACCCTATATTATCTTAGATGGAAAATAATTTTGATAAAACACTTGAACTCCATTCTTGAGGAAAAAAAATAACAATTAGTAATATAATATTTGATTTAAAAACTATTTTTGTCAATTTTGACACTATTTGATATATGATTTTTGTCAAAGTCATAAGTGAATTATATGTTCGAACCAAGTTGATTAAATCAACACTAATATATCATAGTAACCTAGAAAATTAGTGTAATTCATAAAAAGTCTCAAATTACATTTATTTTGGTGTTTATAACATCAATTATGTCAATATTTCATTAATAAGATACTTACTGCATCATCATTGTGTCATAAATAAATTAAATTATTTAATGTCTAAAAATAAAAAATAAAATACCATTATGTAGGAAATCGTTTTAGATTTCTAATTAATATTTATAGTCGAATTTATCTTATGTATAACCCCATATTAAAAATTATTTACTTATTAAACTTTGATTTTATCTATTTTAACCCTTCTTCAAATAAATTAATAATAAATGTCCTAATCTAACCCAAGTGGGCCTAAATGGTCATATTTTATTCCTAAGTTTGTTTTTGGTCGAATTAAACTTATCCAATAGAATTAGGACATGTGTTAGGGTAATAGTAATATCATTTTTACCCTTAGTTACCCTATTTACTATTAATCGCGGTAAAAAAAAAGTAAAAAGTTACTATTCACCAAAAAATTATTTTTATCTCATTGAACCACATTTTACTTACTGATATCAACCGTGTCTGTCGGATTATCGAAATTCCATTCACAGAAGCGGTAAAATTATGTTTTATGCAAAGAATTCAGTTTTTAACCTACCACTTAGTGGTTTCACTATTCATCAAAAATTGAAAATTTTCAGAAAAATACCAAAATTTCACCCTAGGATAATTTAGGTATTCTGAATCCAAAAATGAAGTCCATTTTGAAAAATAAAATTTATAAAATATCAAAAAGTGGTTATTACTATTCATAACGGCTAGTTTTAATAATATTTTAATAGCATATCGTTGTTTAGTGAAACTCGGTATTGCGTACGACACAAGCTATCGAGGAAGGTCGTGATTGCATGTAAAGTAAGCGAAGAAAGTGTGTAGTGTAAGATTCCTTTGATGATATATAAAAACAAAATATTACTCATAAAAATCTCGGGTGTTACAATGTGAGATGGTGATGGAAAATGAATTACATCGGTTCAGGACATAGTAGTTCATCGTACACACAAACGATTTATTCATTTCCAATTTGAAGGATGTTGGATAAAGATACAGTTAATTCCATTAAATAAATAACATATAATTATATGTATTATACTATTTATATAATTTTATCTTGGTCAGATAAGATTTTAAGGAGTGAAAAGAATTAATAAAATAGAAACTCTTGATTAAAAATGATACATATTATTTAAAGAACCTCCATTACATATCACCTTACCACCAATATGGTTGGTGTTAAGCCTAATAAAATATATCTAAAATGATTGTATGAATTATATTATAGTATTTGGAAATATAATTATTGGAAAAAAATTGAGTATTAAGTGTGATTTAATGAGAAGAAGTGGATCCCTTTTAAAATAGAGGGGGGAACTTTTTGAATTTGTCTCAATTTTACATCAATATAAATTAATATTCATTTAATAGTGGCACAAAACTCATTTATTTTCAATATAAGATTCTTATTCATCGAATTATCCTCATAAAAAAAATTTCATATATGTTTTGGTCACATTTTTACCCTTATCATTTGGTTTTATCCACTTGTTAACCCGTTTATATTTTATAGTGACAACAAGAATTAGTGATCATTGGGGAATAGTTTAAATAAATGAAAAAGAGTCTTTTAAATGGATTGTAGTTGATATTATAGACTATATATAAATTACTTAGTTGAATATAATATTTTTAATAAATTTATATCATTTATTAAAATATTATTCCTTATAAAATATCAATAATGACAATTTTTGAACTATTATTTATTTACCCTTAATAATATAAAGATAACATATATAATTAAAACACTTATTTCAAAAACACGTTAACATGACATTTTCATCCAAAAATGTCTTTTATTACATTAATTATTTCAATATATTTTACATATAATAATTTTAATATAATTTATTTTATTTTTTTCATAATTGAATTTTTATATCATCAGTGTTGTGAATGAATTTACAATAATTATTTCTTATATAAAAATTAAAATTAAATTAAAATGTGGAGTTAAATAAGATATATTTCAGAATAATTTTCTTATTTGAAAATATACTGTGGAAAAAATTGTATTATATATATTATATTTATTAAAATAAGAGTGTGACATGTCTAACTCTTCTTGAAATAAAAACTACAAAGGCCATCTAAATGGAAACAAATTCCACCTTACTAAATATTGGATTCCATTGGACATAATAGACTCATAAAAATATTTCATGTTTTGGGTTAATTTTATTATCTATATATTATTATTTTCGACTTGAATTAAAGGATTTTTCAATTTAGTGTGTGAACAAAAAAATTATAGTCACTAATTATAATGATAATAAATAAAAGATTTCTATATACTAAATTAGAACCCAATAATTCTTAATATGGAATAATTCTTTCTTGATTCAACTAAATAAAGTATTATAATTTAATTTAAAATTCATCCTACAAAACACAAGGAAAAATTATTTTCTTGAAAATGTGTTTTTTAGACAAAAAAAGTTATTCTACTAAAATACAGTTCAAGGGAAATTTATCGGAGGAAATCAATCCTATTATTAAGAGATGTTATTACTCCCCTAGTCTATTGAGATGTTAATTTCTACTTTTAATCAGCTGACATTCATGGATCTTGAATATCGAAGCAACCTATATAATATATATATATATAACATGTGTATCCTTTAAAAAAGAAGATACAAGACACATTCAGACACACACTCATGTGATTATATTTTTGTGAATATAATGTACAGTACTAATGAAGTGAATATTCTAATCTATTATTTTTTAATAGGGGATACACTTTAGAGATATACACTTTGATCCTGATTTGATCAATCATTCCTATTGCTCTTTGTTCCAACTTTTTTAATTGATGATCATTTGCAACCTAGATCTTTTCAGAGTTATTCCTTCCTGAAGACTCTCGTTTCTGAAGAAGAAGATCCATATTTTATTAGTTTTTACAGCTACAACTATTAAAACAAACACGAACCATTATCAAATCAATCTCTTTCGATTTTTCTGAGTTTCACTGACTCATACTTAGTTGTAGTTTAAGTGTCAACTTCCTGTATTAAGTTGTGGATAATGGGTACCCTGAAAAAGAACTAGAATGCTATGTTTGGAATTTTTTGTAAAGGTTCCAACTTCTGAACTCCATTTTGGGTGTGAGGTATTGTGATAAGAGATCCATTCTTGTGAAATTCACCAAACTCACCGAGGGAGCATTTGAGCGGTGGACTGGGGGATATTTGTGCCCCGAACCACTATAATTTTTTTTGCTCATTATTTCTATTTATCATCTACTTATGAATCATACATAAGAGAAGGCTTCCTGTCTGAATAAATTATAAATAGATTTAAAAACTAGAATCTATTGATATTTTTAAAAATACACAATTCACACTCCACCCTTATATTAGTTTTGGATTATTACGACCTATCGTTTTATACATTCTTGGATACTAGAAATGGATTCTGCTCTAGTACAGAGGTATCTAGTGGTAATAAATCTGATATTGGTGCATTGAGATAGGCTTGATAATCACCTGGGGAATGATAGCAGGCCTTTCCACACATAAAGATTTATAATCCTATTGTATTTTCTTTCAAAATTCACAAAATCATTATGATACCTCATGACGGATTTGAATAATAACCACACATATCATAGGTTAATCCTATTGTTTCAATGATTTAATAAAACTTTTCGTGATTTATATGTTATATACGTGATTATACATGAATATGTGGTTTCTCACTCTTATTACCGTTTCTCATAATATGAATTGTGGTTTTTTTCAATCGTGGGAACCAAAAGGAACTAGTTTATCATCGAATGCGAAAGACAATGTTTTGATGTGAAAAAAATAGGATGAAAATTGGAGTGAGGTATATTGTAATTATTACCAATTACTTATTATGATATATGTTTTATAACATACACAATTATGAATTCATTGACTCTATAAATATAAAAATGTTGATGTCCACTGAGATATTGGTTAGTGTGAACTATAGAGGAATGAAGAATCAACATCCTATATTTCAGGAATGTGAGAAGAAGTACCCAAGTGAATTTTTTATATGAACATGGAGATATTTTAATTTTGGGAAATAAGGGCCAAAATAAATTAATTTTCAAAAAAAAATGTTTCGATAATGAAATATATAAGAATAATGGTTACCAAAGTTATCATTAATGGATGAACAATAGAAATTCCAAATGTGTGGTCATTATAAAAATATATTTCATAGGGGAAAGCAGAATAAGAGGATCATAGAGTTTGTATATGTAATGGTTTAGTTGTTGATGTTGAAGAGACTAATAATTAAAAATCAAAGGATGTTGGTTTTATAGAATAAAATGATGGAGCCTAGTTAATGGCTAAAGAATGAAGTAATATTATTGAAGTATTTATGTATTGGAATTCATGTATTATGTTATATGAATCATAAAATATATATGGATGGAATATTTTATGTTTTTCATTATGTAATATCATAAAAATATTGAATATTACTGATGGTGTAGAGAATTAATTTAATTTAAATAATAATTTTTTTGAAAAAATTGTGATTTAAATAAAATATAACACAATATTTTCTTTATGATGAGAAAATGATTTCATGAAAAAATAGATCATGGATGTGAACAATATAAATTATATAGTTTTAATGACTTGGGAACTGATTAATGTTTTGTGTATAAATTGGTTTGTGTTATAATTTAAGGTGTTTATAACATTATTGGATTTATTGAACATATTCAGTAATTAGAAATGAAATTAGAAAACATTAAAAATAAAGTATTTTTTTAAAAACCTATTTTATGTACACAAATGTGTTTATACAACAAAAAATGGCTTATTACAATTGAATTTTATTGATAGATAATAGATCATTTAGTAAAAATAAAAAATCACAACAGATATTATGTCTAATTCGTATAGATGTTTTATACCAACAATTAATTCTTCCAATAGATATATGTATTGAAATTGATCATTCAATACCAATATCTCATTTACCAAGAATTGAATCTATTTCATTATCATACTACAAAAATATTCGTTTTACTAACAATTGAATCTATTTTTAATTATGTTATTACTAATAAATATTTTCCTCCGGTAATTTTTTTTAAAAAAAACCATTCAATAATAAAAAATTATTTCATCAATAATTAATTAATAGAAACCTAGTTTATATATATTATTTTAATTACCATGGTAATTGTTTATTTCCTAAAGCATTATTAAAAACATCTCATAATTGATTTTAATTCTCAATTTTCTCATAATGTCAAATGTTTTTATATTTTTCAATATTGTTTATTCAATTTTCCAAAAATGGTATTTTATTTTAAATTTTTTTAATATTATTTATTTAATAAAAATTTAAATGCTTTTATAATAAATATAACACCACTAAAACCTTAATTATTGACTCTTCCTAATGGCCATTACTGCCCCATGTCCTATGTTCGGCATGGCCTCCTACCACCCCACCTCACCTCTCACTACTCAAACTCACATCCCACCATGCCATGTTCTGGACTCACCTCCCATCATTATAAATTAAATCTCATAACTCCTATCAATTTTTTTTATCCCAATACCATTTAGTTTATTCTACGCTTGTGTTCAATGGTTTTTTTTCAACTTTCTTTTGATGTTTTTTGGGGTCGGTCTTGTATAGTGATTTTGGTGATGTCTAGGTTTCTTTTGGTGTGTTATATTCAAGGTTTCTTCCCCATTATTTTTTATCGACCATAAACTAGATTTTATCTTCCATTTAAATATATGGATTTGGGGTGTGTCGATTTATGCTTCTGCATGTTTTTATATACCTATTTAAAATCATATTTTGGTGGAAGGATATTTGATATGGTATTCAATAATGGTGGATTCATTTTTCCTCTTCGATGTACCTTCATGGTATTAATGTTTGTCCTCCCATCATAGAGAACTGTTAGTTTATCCATCATGATCTAAAAGGTGCCAAAAGAATCATCATGCTCATGCTCATGGTTAGCGAAGGGTTGTTTGGCCAGTTTCCACTTTCGAGATTATATTCATCTTTTTCAAGAAATGAATTTGGAAGGGGGATGTGATTGAGCTTATTTTTGTAAAAGGGTCACTTTTTTACTTCAAATGGATGATTAAAGAGATGATCTTGGTAGACTATATGATATATCAGTTGTTATCCTTTATTTTGTTTGGTTCCAATTTTGTTTAATTTCAAGTAATTTAGTTGTTCCTATGGTCAGAATGGCTGAAGATACATGGTCACTCTTTTAGTTCATCTAATTAATAAGATTTTTACTCAAATAATATCCTAAAATAAATATTTAATTTATTATGGGTTAGATTTGACTTAACTTTATTAGAGTAAGCAGTAGATATATTTACTAATTGAGGGAGTGTTCTTTCGAGGAAATTCTCTGTACTGATTTTTTATATAATTAAACTGGGAGTGGTTGATGATCTTGTGTGATGTATTGGTGCTTTTATTTATTATTTATTTAAATTTTTTCTACATACAAGAATTAGTTATTTGGATTCATATGTTCATTATAACAATGAAACATAATTAAAAGGATGTAGTTTCTCTATGCAACGTTTAAAAATTAATTTAACTGTAATGTTATAATATTTAAGATAGATTATAACTATATTCAATATTCCAAATATGTCGTCATGTTCAATACTCAGATATAAAATTTATTTGATAACATTTATTAGGATTCTAAAAATTATTTATATTTTATAAAAAGGAGAAATATCCTTAAATTCTACAATAACATTTTCATGTCAATGACTTAAACACATTTTTTTCTTTTCATATTAATGCTGAACACTATAATAATGAAACATATTCTCCATTACATGCTAACATTATTAACATCTCAATGAAAAGTGAGGTTATTTATTCATGTTCGTATATATATATATATATATATATATATATATATATATTCTACCTCACTATATTCATTATTTCAATATAATTAATTTATATATTAATTGTAGGAAAATAGACTCTAGGGTATTGTAAAAGAAGATATAATACCTTATTAAGTGCATGAAATAAAAAAATAGCTATATAATTGTGAGGTTTCATCACAAATAATTATTATGTCACTCTGAATTTATATTCACTTTCAACATGAATTCAATTTTCATGCTTATGTATACTAAACATTAATAAAAGTTAATATAAGTATGATTCAGCAGTATTTTTCATGTATATTTTCAAGTAACACTGTAAAATTTTAGTAACAATATTATGTGTAGGTTCAATATGTAGTTTCAATCCAACTAATATGATATTTTATGAATTTGGTAGCCATTGTAATGTAAGGTTTCAATTTTCATACTTATAACTATAATTTTTTTTAATCTGTAGTAAAACACACTTCTTTATAATACGAATTAAAAAATTTAACTACAACTGGGATTGAAATAGATTTTAAATTTTAAAATTTCAAATAATATTTACATTCATCTGTTTGATTGAATTATTTTATTCAGTGTAATTAAATTAATATCATTATCATTACATGAAATTGTTATTTTTTATTTTCTTATACACATTGGGATCTTGATCTCATATATTATTTCACCTTTTATTTGGATATTTATGCAAACTCTTCAAGATTTTGTGAACATTAAACATTTTCATTACCTAGATATTGATTATGTTCCTAACACTAGTGAATCTAGTATGATACATATTTAATATTTTTCATTTTATTTAAGTTCTGAACCATATGAATATTGTTCGTGGTTTCTTCCCAATTCAATGTTCTTAATTTTTTGATAGAATGATAGGTTAATCATTTTGGAATGTTATAATATGATAAAATTTATTTATTGTCATGATATATAGATACATGTATTATTGGTAAAATTGTGGAAGAATTATCTAATGAGGATGATGTTTATGATGATATAAAACAATGTAAAAATCTCTTCAAGGTCATGAATAACGTCTTAAGTAGTGAGGTGAGATCAAATTGTTGTACCCCATGAGTTCCATAGTACTATTATTCTAGAATGTTGTTAGATTTTAAGGATTCATTTTTTGTTTTCTAAAGGGAATGTAGGTGTGATATAATTAATGAATTTCTTCAAAACCCATTATACATTATGGTTGTTGAGTATTTTTTTGAAATTGAGTTATGAATATTCATATCTATATTATATCCATGTAATAAAACAACTATTATTTATTATATTCCCAATATAAAACTGTATACTTAATAAAGGTAAATTTAGTTAGGTATTTACTGAAAATTTTATAGAAAATGATATCATTGTAATAGATTTCACTTCTAAATGAACTAGATAAAAAAGGAAATCTAAATCAACTTATTATAGACTGAAACATGAATAAAATAAACACCAGATAGAGTAATTTGATTTATTTAAAAATAAAATTTTTATTCACATAATTTCTATACACTATAATGAAAACCACTTTCAGTTAGGAAACTCAAAATATTATATAATGTCGTCATAATTATTATATCATTCACCATGGCTTCATTTTTTTATAATTTAATTTATTTATATTTTGGTTTCAATTAATTCATATTTTATTCCAAAAATTTTGGGTCTTCTCTTTGGTTATGAGGTGTGGATCTTGGAGCCGAATGGTTTGGAATAGAAGTGAATCAGGGTTCCAAACTAGTACTGGATGTGACATGATTTTTTGATATGTCAAAATAGATTATGAATGAATAATACCCACTATATTCATTACATTTTTTTATTTTTATTAATTTTTCTTCTGGTTTAAATTCATGTTGACATTTTTCACTGAGTTGACAGTTTATGCATTTGTTTTGTGTGATTTTGATCTTAGTATACATGGGTGTGAAATAACTATGACTTTAATTTACTCACGGGTACTATAGAAGAATTGATATTTAGATACGTAAATAGAGATAATGAATGAAAAATGGTAATTATTTACAGATAATTTTTTTATAATTTCATTTTATTTTGGTATTCAATTCACGCAAAAAAAATTCACTGCTTTTTGGGTATTCTATTTGATTATGTGTGGTGTATATTTTGGAACTAAAGGGTATCATATAAAATTTACATGATGTTCCTTACTAGTATGAGAGTTTTCTTCGTCTATTTATTCTAATGACTTACTAAGGGGAGGTGGAAGATGTTGGGTAGAAGTAACTATTCTTCTATCATCTTAGGTGCTGGATGATTTTAGTCAATAATAAAAGTTCCCATTTTCAATTTTGGAGGTGGGGGTGGGGGTGGGGGTGGGGGGTGGTGTAGCATCGACTAAATATATGGATCATATATTTATTTATTTTGATTCTCTTTTTAGGTATAAATCAACTTCAACTATGTATTGAAAAATTTTGTACTAAATTTCACAATTAATGTAATTAATATTTTTCAATGTTCTATCATTTGTTAAATTATCTTCAGTTGGAAAATTAAAACTATTGTATTATATATTAAATATAAGAAAATATAATATAAATTTTTACTAGAAATAAAAATTTCTAATTGTTATTTAAATGAAATATATGCAATGAAAATATATGTTCGTAATATTATTACTAAAAGATATATTTTTTATTTAAATATGTTTCTATAAACTTTGAAAAACTTATAAAATATATATTGGCATTATTATATTTTTAGTAGAATTATTTTATCTATAACAATATAATTTAGTGATAGTTTTTATCAACATTTTAGTGATAAGAAAATTTTTTGGTAAAATTATTTACCGACCATATTTTTAATTTTACCAAAAGATATACCCAGGTGGAAAAAATAATTATTTTTTCTTATTTATGTAAATAAATTTCACATATCTCTTTTGGTGAATGACCAATAAAATTTAAATTTTATATATTCAATAAAATGTTTATCATTATTTATATTTGTATTATAGATACGAGGTAAGATATGATGCAATTTTATTCTTAAAGAATATATTTTTTTCTTCATTTTTGAAATCATAAATTCAAAATTATCGTAAAGTAATTTATTAATAATTTTCATTAAAGGAAAATGTATTCTCAATACTGAAAAAGCCATTTTTTATTAAACAACTACCCGTTTGTTCGTAGATATTGCAAGATAAATTTTATATTATTATGGGTTAAAATTTGGAATTTCATTAAATAAATATTTATTAATAGAATATACACTATTTTAATTAATTTCATATTGAACTTTTATACTAAAACATTATCTACTTATGAAAATTCTCTCTTTGAAACCCCACTTTCTCGTCACATATGCATGTTTAATTTTAAATTAAATTCATTTACTTTTGGGAGTTGAATTTGATAAAATTGATTCGATATTTTTGATAAATAAAACATTTATTTTCAAATATGACCAACTTACTTTTTTAACATAATGAATACAAAAAACGATAAAAATTATTTATCGTGGTTATTGTAAAAATGGATTTCTAGGGGTTAAACTAATAATATAATGGTTAAAAATGACCTAAAAATATACAAAACAATTTCCTTGAAATATTTAGACCTCATAACATAAAATGATATATAATTTGCTATTTTGGATTGTTTTTTGATTTAAATAATGTTTAACAACTTGTTTTTTTAAATTACAAGCATTCCACTCTAGTAAATTATAAAAGGCAACCTCATCTCCTGTTATCTTAACACATACAAAACAAATTAGTTCATCTATCACCTAACCAAATATCCTACTTAATTTCATCCTATAATTTTAGAAGCATTATGTTTTCCATAAATACTACCTTTGTTTCCTTTTTGTGAAAAACAAATGAAGTTGCATGGAGAAGATTACACATCGCTAACATAGAATTTTATTATATTTCTTCATCCACCTCCATTAAATGTTAATAATCCATGATGATATAATAATATAATTTTAAAAAATAAATTGATATTTTTTTAATTTAATTACATAAATCATTCCCATGTTCCATCAAATCGGATATGAAATTGTCGCTCATGTGTATGACAGAATACCACCTTGTGAAACGATGTTATTCCATTTATATCATCACCTATCATGTTTATATATAGTGATTGATTTATATTATATATATGATATTTATTATATTATTTTACCTTTTTAAATTTTAAAACCACAAAAAAATATTACAACCGAACCCCATGAAAAGTAATAATGTTTTTCTTGCGTACAATATACCATCATCTCACGAAACAATGCAATGTATTTTTCATTTCAGTTCACTAGGATGGTAATAATGATATATTAAATTAATAAATGGGATATTTTAAGAACTATTATACCTTTTCTAATAATTATATACCACAAAAATTATTATTTTTCATTCTATAAGGGATAGGATAATGTCATATGTGTGTGTGAAGTACTACTACCTCCAAAACTAATGTGATTCATTGTTCTCTAATTCATTCCATAGAGGGTGATTAGGGTAAATTTAATGAATATATGTGATATGTATGACATAAAATTTGTTTTTTAATTTCAATTTATTATTTACTTTTATATCATTTCATTTATCAATAAAATGGAAATTGAATTCATACATATGTATGACCTACCTTCTCTTTAAACATTTTAGTTCATTTTCTGTAACGAAAATTTATGGATTACTATAATTACATATATAATAAATATATATTACATTAATATAATAGTGAACATTGTGAAAATAATGGATCCCTGATCAATATAATATTACCAATAATAAAAAACAAAACATACAGTAAAAAAAAGCGGTTATTATATGAAATATTACTTTGACATGGAATGGTTAAGAAATGAGTAATAATGATTTATAAGAAAATAATTTATGGTATGATATATATAATTATGGTTCTATAATATATTTATAATAACCCTAATTTTAATATATATGATTTTTCAATGTTTATGAAGGATGGAGATAATTATTGTATGATATTTTTGTCTCACTTTTATTTTCTATAAGACACATTCCATATTCATCATGTTATTATTCTATGTGATATATATACATCCCATGAGTTTATTTTATGATTGTTTTACTAAAAATTATCAGTATTTATATATACATTTGTGGATCTCACTTTCATGTGTTTTGGTGTTAAAATTTTAGTAATTTTTGTCTGGATTTGTCTCCATTATGGCATACGTTATATTGTGAACCTACCATATTTTAGGAGTTGTATATACATACCCAATGAAAATTTATATCATGAATATCCTTATATTCTAGATATAAAAATATTCTTCTTGTGTTATTTTTAAATTGGTCTTATTATTCAAAAGATACCAAAGTGGTAAAGATTTGCTGTTACGATCTCATTGTTCATTGGGATTGTCAATGATTTTTCTTTTGAAGACAAAATATTATTATAGGTCCTTCTAGAAACTCGAGAAATTTATTGTACATTATTCATAAAAATAGAATGCATGTTTTACCATCATTTTACACGCTTTATATTTTCACCAACATAAAATGTTTTCTTAAATGAAAATAGAATTATTTATTTTCTTGGTCGAATTTCCTTTTTTGTTAAATATCCAGGACCTCTAAAAATATTTTAGATTATATTTTAATAATTACTATAGGATTTTATATAGTCATTTTCACACTTATTTCAATATTTAACAAAAAAATTAAAAAGAATTTTTTGTGTCATTTTTAAAATGTGCCTTCTCTTCCTTTTACTGAAAATGTGAATGGAATTATTGTTTTTATTTGTATGAAATTTCACATAATCATCAATACTAAACCTATTAAGGGATTATTTATAGGATTCAAAAGATGTTTTTTAAAAAAATATTTTGAAAAATATTTAGATGATATTTTTTTGTATATTTGAATTGATATATTACTAAATAAATGTTTTTAATTTTTTTAATATTTCCCCTATATGATTCAATGGATAATAGGGGCTTCATCCAAGGATTCCATACAAATTATTTTACTTGATGGTTTATGTTTATGAATAAATGATGTTTATGAAACCAATTAACCTTTGAGAATTTGTACCATGATAAAAATAATATGAATCTCGTTACTCCTTAATGGGTAATATGATGATAAAATTCTTATAAAACCTATTTTTCCATAGGTTATGCATTAGTGAATTAATGAAATTATTATGAATCTTTTATATCTTATATAGCTTATTCTATGATGAAACATTTGATGAAACCCATTTCCCTTCATGGGTTTTGCTATAATGAATGTTTTTTGGTCATGTGGAATATATATGTATTATATTTATTTTCTGATGGGTGGGATATTTATCCCACTAAAATTTTTAGCGTAATGATTTTATCTCTTGATTCAAATACGACCAGAATGGGGAGTGAGCCCAGATCCATAAGGTACATTTCCAACTATGGTATTATTAAGAGTAAACCTGGAATACTTTAATTATTTGGGGAATAAAACCATTACACTTTAATAATGTAACACCTCAATATTTCAAACTAAGTTATCTCATTAAAGTAATTCAATAGCTTGCATTACAAGCAACACCGAGTTCAAGCACACCTAAACTTAACAAATTGGCTATTCAAAAAACAGTTATGAATAGTATTAACTTCATTTTGAATATTATACACTCAATATAATTTTAACATCCATATTATGGGTTTTTAGACATAATATAAGAACAAATTCAATATTATAGATAAAAGAAGTATTAAAAAAAATCAATTTTACTGCATTTTAATAGAGAACACATTCTAAAACCAACATTTGAGACTTTTATATATTCAATTTAATGAAATTAAATTCTATTTTTGATGTGGGACATTAAAAATTTAGGTTGTATTAATTTTTGGTACTTTTCTGATAACATTCATATTTTGATGAATAGTGAAAATTACTATGTTTTAATTGAAAACAACTTTTTTAATCAAAATGATTTATAGTGTTAAATTATGAATCTAAATGGTTTTGATGTATAATTAGATTATATTTTTATCATTTATGAAAATTTAAGATAATATATGTCATTTTACATTTATATTTGACAGAAAAATATGTCAATCTGTTGATAATTTTTACTTTTTAAAAAACTGCTTTTTCATATTGACAAGGGGAATTAATTTTAAGTTAATAAATTAAAATTCTATGTTATTAATTTGGTAAAATAGACTTCATTTTTAAATTTGGAATATAAAAATTATCTTATGGTGAATTTTTGGTATTTTTCTAAAAACATTCAATTTTTGATGAATAGTGTAAAACATTGCATTATTGTTCAAAACTGACTTTTAATTTAAATATTTATAGTTTTTTTTAAAATTATTTGAAGTAAAATATGATATATAACACCTATATAAGTTCAATTATATTTATTGTGGTTATTTTATAATAAAATTAGATGTATAAATGTTTATTGTACTTTTTATCGTCTTTTACCCACCTTCATGGAGGATTAGAAAATTTTCCTAAAACTTAATTTTACCACTTCTGTGAGTTGAATTTCAAAACTTTGAGAGACACAGTTGACATTAGTAAGTGAAATGTGGTTCAATAGGATGAAAATATTTTTTTATAAATAGTAATGTTTGACTTATTTTCCACGATTAAATGTAAATAGGGTAATTAAAGGTAAAAATTATATTATAATTACTCTAAAACATATCCTATTTGTATTGGATAAGTTTAATTCGAATAATAAAATACTTAAGAATAATATATGATTCTTTTTACCCACATAAATTAGATTAGAACATTATTATTATTTTATTTAATGATGAGTTAAAAGTGTTAAATTCAATGTTTAATAACTAATCCAGTTTTAATATAGCGTTATACATAAGATAATTTAGAATATAAATATTCATTAAAAAGATAATACAATTTCCAACATCATCGTATTTTTTTAGTAATTTTTATACATTAAATAATAAAATTTATCTTTGACACAATGATGATGCATTAATTACAATATTAATGAAACTATCATATAAATTGAACACTAAATATTAAAATAAATATAATTTTAATGTTATTATGACATCCACAAATTTTATAGGTGAATATGAAATTTTAGGGTTGATTTAATGTATCTCATTCTATGTAATCATGTTGCGATGAATTTCATAAAAATCAAATATTAAATAATGTCAAAATTGACATATGTGAGTTTTTAAAACAGATATTATATTATTAAATTATATAATATTCCTATTAATAAAAGGTTCATCCAAAGGGCTTAAATAATATTATATATTTCATTAAAGAACCATTTTAGGTTATCTTGGTAGTTTATATTATATTTCTTAACCATATATTGTAATAATACTAGAATACATAATAAAAGTTAAGCTGTTTAATTAATAGTTAAATCTATAAAAATTGTAAATGTGGTGACTTGAACTTGTATAAAAACTATCAGTTAAGATTATGTCGACCCATAACAGCCTTATCTAAAAATAAATCAATTTTGAGGCATTAGAAACAGAAAATTATTTTATAATAAAATAATATTTCAATATTTTCCTAATTTGACCATCACCTCTCTTATAAAAGGTTATTTCCCCTTCTCTCTAAATCACAACTCCAAAACCATTGGTCATAGAAAATATCTTTCCAAATCACCTCCCAATATCCCCCAAGTCAAATTAGGGGCCTTAACTTAAGAATAAATCCAACCAATAGAGCCCTTTTGTTCAAATCAAAAGAAAAAAAACCAAAGAAAAGGTAATTATTTTATCAACTATTTCCATGTTCTTTTCTTCTTCCACTTTATTTTTCTTTGTTATTTCCATAAAAAAGTTATAAATCCAGTAAATTATATATAATTATATTTTATAATAAATATGGTACAACTATATTCATTATTCTATCCATCCTATGAATAATAATGTCACCATGTGTGCGTACGTATGGCTTACTGTCTTGAAACTGTGGTATAGTACGTTATTCGTATACTTCATTAATTGGATGTGTATAATAATGAGTATAAATGATTCAAATAATTAATATAACATGATAATGATTTTTTATATATTATATACCATCTAATTAAATACAATTTCACCATCAATATAATGATACTGTCACTCGTGCGTATGTACGGATTACCGTCTCCACGACACGATGAGATTAATTTCCACGTCCACCATTCAACGATGATTATAAAAACATATATTATTAATAAGTATGTAATATATGAAATAATAATTCTACAGGAGATATATATATATGTTTGTGTGTGTGTGTCTCTCTACTTACATATATCTTATTCACTTACTTATCTTCAATATGATATGAAAACAGAAACAACGTTTATGTATACGTAAGGCCTACCATATCCATAAATGATCCCATTAATTTAATATATCTATATATTATAAATAATTATATTCTAAATATATACGATATATAAATCACCGTTTATAATCTAGAATCATTTAAATCATGATCTAAATGATATGATCAAGAATAAAAATATAAAACACGTATGATAAAGAAAGCGATTAATACTTAAAATGTTAATTTAACATGGAAATCATTATTATTTGGGGAGTGTAAAGTAATAAATGAATCGTGATTGATAAAATAAATATGAATATGGTTCTGTTATAATTTCATAACCTACTATGGTCATTATACAGGTGGTTAAACATACCTTCGACAAAACAAAAGATCAAGGTGATGGTTAATTCCAAAATTTCTTTATTATCCGTAGTTTTTTTATGTAAGTATCTACTGTGAAATTTTTATTATCCTTGTCCATGTTTCATAAAAGATTTTTCAAAGGGGTTATTTTAATGGATTATTTTAATCAAACATCTTTTTAAATGTTTTAATCATTTATTCTTCAAACCCTTTCTCACTAATGTCCAATTTTTTAAAATGATTTTAAACATTTATTTAAATGGACATGAATGTTTTAAAATGTTAATTCCATTCAATAGATTCAATGTTATATGGGACACTTTGATTCAAAACTCTCTTTTAAATGAAATTCTTTATATAATTTTTGAATTTTAAATGATTTCATGAAAAAGACATATTTCTCTCAAAGATTTTTACTGAACATTTTCAACTATGTCAGCATACTTTATGAGATATAATTCTTGATCGAGGTTGATTTATTATGATACAAATCGTCTATATTTAATTGAAGTTTTTGTGATATGTGTGACACTAGATGTATTATTTTTATACCATTCTTTATTTATCAGTAAAGTATTGACAATTTTTATACTAGTTTTAATTTGAAGGTTTGTGTTATGTTTAAACATTTTCATATGTGGAATGAATTGGACTTAGTAAGTGATAGGTGGAGCCTGCTATGGATCCTTGATGCATCGATAGGTTTCTTGGGACAAACTAGTGACTTGGAATAAGTCCTTGACAAAACATTTATTTGTAGTCTTAGCACAAGGCTTTGGCTATGTGGTAATGTTGTCCAGCGTTAGACATTTCCTCATTGTGAAATTAGTTATTATATGTGATGATTTGACTAGTAGAATATACATATTCATGTTTATATGGTGATGTTTGATATATTTTTCCCATATTATGTTCAATATTATGTTTAAAAAGGTTTTTGTTTTTATTTCACTTTTTGTATTAAAATTTTATAGCTTCCGCTAAATTATTTACCCATTACGAGCATCAGAGATCACCCCTTTCTATGTTTTATTATCCCATGATTCCAAGAAGTGTATTACGATTAACATGCATGTTATGCTAAGGGGAATAATGGCGTACTCAAAGAACTATCTATGTTGTGTTGTATGTTTGGAATTGAAATTTAATGTTAATGTATGTAATCTATTTTGAAATACTGCTAAAAAGATCGGTCCTTCGGGACTTTGTTCCTTGTAATCATGAAAATTTATAATAATAATGAAACAACTCTGGGTAACTGGGGTCGGGGAGTTACAGTTTGTATCAGAGAAGTTTAGAAACAAAAATGGAAATATATTTAGATAAAATCTGATTGGAGAACATTATGCTACGATAGATTTTGAGGATTAGTATAGAATAACTTCCTGGAATTTTGGTAATGTAGAGTTTTTTTGTATTTTCCTTGCATTACATCTGTATCTGGATACAAGAAGGTAGTGGTGTTTTTGGAATAGATTTATCTAGTAGTGAAACCTTTGAAAAGGAGTTTCGGGCTTGACTCGAAGTATCCTAGTACACGACCACAAGCCTTGCTTCACTCATAGTTACGAAACTCTATGGGGATATGCTTAAGATAATTTGCATTCAATTTACAATCCATTATAAAGGATTTAGGAGTAAATATTTCTTCAAATAATATATTTTATGATTATAGATTATATGAATAATCTCTTCAATTTATGTTAGGTATTTTTCTAGTATTATAATTACGCATTGTGATTCATATAGTAACCTAGTGTATGTCATTGTTTAGAAATGGATCCTAGTAGAAGGAATGAGAATTTTAGCAATACACATGATCAAAAGATTAAGAAGGATCATAAATTTCGTGAAATTAAACCAACAATTAAAAGATAAATAGTCTCCCCCGTATTCTCATTATATGATGAAATAGTATCATGTGTTAATAAGATAAGTAAATAATTCTCTAACTTCTATGGCTTTGTAGGGAAGCAATAGAACAAAATGATGGAAGAGAGAAAGATGGATAATGGGAAGAGGGGAAAGAAGGATTTTCCCATATGTGATAACTATGCATATAATCACCTTGGTAAATGATTGGAGGGAATGGGAGTTTGTTATAAGTGTGGAGAAAACGGACACCAAGTGCATGATTGCAAGGGTAAGAAAAAAGTTTCAAATATATAATTCTTCATTTGCAAAGAGTTGGGAGACTATGTGAATCAATGTCCAAATCATCAGTGTATACCCCAAAATGCTGCTATTGGATAATAACCATGTTATGATACTACCAAAGATGAAGAGGAATGATTCGAGTTCGTATGTTGTTATTAAAGTATTCTGTCATTTTTATATTTTATTAATGATGTACATGTTATTAGAATTATGTAGTATATATGGATTATACGACCGTACTATTTCATTAAGAACTTGAGATTGTGTGAAACCAAGAAAAGTGACTCAATAGTAAGTTAAATTTTTTACAAAAAATATATGGTTGAGAGAATGGTAAACCATAATATTGTTCTGATACTGAGTTAGTTATTTTGGAATAATATATGATAGATTTGGATATATTATATTGGATATTATTCGCTACCTTGAAACTGATTAATGATTTGTATATTCCATAATTGTTGGAGTTTACAGTATTTTTTGATAGGAGTATATTCAGTATTCTATAAGGAATAAGGGAGAATTAAGGTAATAAAAATGGTCTATGGTAATTCAAGGTGTTACTGTGTTTTAAAAGAATTCATGATTAAGGTATTCACATGTTATTACATGGAAAAAAAGATCTTTATTATGTTTACATTCATTATAAATTTTGGGCATAAGACTAATGTTTGGAATGTATTAAGTTTGAAATTGGATTCTATTGTTAATGTTAAATATTTTCTTAAGATTATTTTTGGATTATTATAAAAATGACAAACTAGAGGTTGGGCGATAACCTGTCACATCCGGAAAGGTCGCGAGACTTGAACCCACAATTGAAGGGTGACAAGGGTGCATCACCCACCACTAGCATACATGATGTCCTGGTTTTTGTAGTGTGGGTTTTAAATAGTCTGACTAATGAATTATAAATTCATTATTTTTGGAACCCTATACGATTACGATAAGTATGAATATTTTATAATTTTATTATCTTTTGTATTTAAATATGATTTTGTGGTAGTAATTATTTGAGAGATGAAACTCTACTTGTCATGTATATATTTTCTTATATTATTCAATGAATAGATTAATTCATAAAACTTTTGGAATAGATCTTAAAAAAAAATGTGTTATCCTAATACCTTATTTTTTATGGAGGATATTTTAAATCATCATAGATTGATGTCTTTGTGGCCCTCAATTTTACATTTGTTTGTGATTGATGAACTTAATCACTCCCTATAAATATTTACTTTTTTCCTCCAATTATGTGTCTCTAATTGACACCAATGTTTTTCTAATCGATATCATAATTGGGTGGTGATTTTTCATTCCCTTTCCCTCTAATTAAGACTAAATTTTATTAACCCAATTTCCGATGTGGGTTTTCCACAAAATTAATTATCTTTTTTTGACCTTTATTTACAATGATCAATTTCAATTTGCAAGGATGCAATTTATTGATTTAGGGGAGATTTTAACACCCCAATATTCATAGTACGTTATCTCATTAAGGTAATTCAATAGCTTTCATTGCACGGATCATCATCTTCGAGTGCACCACAACTTACCAAACTAGCCATTCAAAAAGCAGTTATGAATAGTATTAACTAAATTTTTAAACATATATACTCTATATAATTGTAACATCAATATTATGTGTTTCTTGGAAATAATATAAGAACAAATTCATTTTTCCATATAAATGATGTTTTTTTCAAAAAAATTCAATTTTACCACATTTTAATGGAGAAAACTTTTAAAAAAAAATTTGACACTTTTATATATTCAATTTATTTATATTAAATATGTATTTAGAAGTGGGATATAAATATATAGATTGGTAAAGATTTTTTTAATTTTCAGATAACTTTCATATTTTGACGAATAGTAAAAAATAATATGTTTCAATTGAAAAAAACTTTTTTTAATAGAAATAATTTATAGTGTTAAATAATTCACATGAATGGTATAAAATTATAATTAGATTATATTTTTACAATTTATTACAATTTAGGTGATTTTAATTAATTTCACATTTTAATTTGACATAAACACAAGTCAATCTTTTGATAGTTTTTACTTTTTAAAAACCCATTTTTTGGTTTTGACAACGAGAATAAATTTTTGTATTAATAAATTAAACCTATATGTTTTGAATTTGGTAAAATAGTCTTCATTTTGGAATTCAGAATATCAAAATTAACTTAGGGTAATTATTTGGTATTTTTCTTAAAAAAATAAATTTTTGTTATATAGTGAAAAATTCTATGTTATTGCTTAAACCTGACTTTTTATTTAAATAATTAATTTTTTTATATAAATTTATTTTATGTACAAAATTATATATAATATCTATATATGTTCAATTTATTTCATTGAAGTCATTTTATAATAAAATTATATGTATGAATTTTTATTGATCTTTTTACCATGTTTTACACACCTTCTAGGAGCATTTTCAAATTTCCAGAAAACATAATTTTACCACGTATAAGAGTTGAATTTAAAAAATTAAATATACAAGGTGGACATCATTAATTAAAATTTGGTTCAATAAGATGAAAATAATTTTGGTGGAATTTTATGTTTTGACATTTATTTACCACGGTTAAATTTAAAAAGGGCAATTGAAGAAAATAATGATATTATAATTATCCAAACACATGTCCTAATTCTATTGTATAAGTTTAATTCGACCAAAAACAACTTTATGAATAAAATATGATCCTTTTGGCCCTCTTGGATTAGATTAGTACATTATTATTATATTATTTAAGGAAGGGTTAAAAGTGTTAAATTCAACGTTTAATAACTATTACAATTTTAAATATAGGGTTATACATAAAATAAATTAGACTATAAATATTCATTAGAAATATATATATATTTAATAAATCATTTTTTTATTTATAATTTTTAGATGTTAAATAATTAAATTTATTTATGACACAATGACGATGTAGTAATAACCATATTAATGAAATAATCTAATAAATTGTTTTGTGAATTTTAAAATAAATAAAATTTATAAGGTTTTATGACATCCATGAATTATATAGGTTAATATTAAATGTTTGGGTTGATTCATTCTATTTTGTTCAAATTAATAATGTTGTGAAGACTATAAAAAAACTAATACTAAATAGTGTCAAAATTGACATATGTGAGTTTTAAAAACATATATTATATTATTAAATTATATAATATTACTAAAAATATAAGGTTCACACAAATGGATTAAATAATATTATATATGTCATTAATTAACCACTTGAGGTTATATTGGATGTTTAGAGTATGTTTATTAGCCATATAGTGTAAGAATACAAGAAGAAACGATAAAAGTCAAACTATTTAAATAATAGTTATATCTAAATGATAAGGTTATGATGGTGACCTGAAATTCTCTAAAACATATTGGTTAAGAGTATTTCGATCCATAAAAACCATATCTTTGAAATAAATCAATTTGGAGCCATTATAAAATGAAAATGATTTTATAATAAAATAATATTTCAAACATTTCCAAAAGTGACCCTCACCTCCCTTATAAAAGGGTACTTCCCCTTCTCTCAGAATAACACCTCCAAAGCCATTTGGATCGGACAAACTCAACCCAAATCTCCTCCAAAAATACATAAATTTAACCTATAATCCTTCCCTAGATACGAAATCCAATATAATGAGCCTTTTTGTTCAAATCAAAAGAAAACACCCAAAGAAGAGATAATTATTTTATCACCTCTTTCAATGTTCTTTTCATCTTTTGCTTTCTTTTTCTTTGATATTTCCATTCCAAATTAATAACTAAAGTACCTTCTATGTACATTTATTTTAGTATAAATATGGTACAACCATATTCATTATTCAATCCATTCTACGAATAATAATGTCACCATGCGTGCATGTGTACGGCTTACTGTCTCCACATCGTGGTGTAGTTTGATATTCAAACACTTCATTATTTTGATGGGTATAATAATGAGTATAAATGATGTCAATAATACATATAAAATATTAATGATTATATATGTATGATATAATATCCAATTACATACTATTTCACCATCAATATAATTATATTGTCGCTCGTGTGTACGTACGGATTATCGTATACAAGAGGTGATGCGATTCATTTCCACGTTCACCATACGACGATGATTATAAAAACATATATTATTAATAAGTATGTTATATATGAAATAATAATTCTATTGGATATATATATATATATATTTGTGTATGTGTGTGTATATGTATGTATGTATGTACTTATATATATCTTATTCACTTACTTCCGTTCAATACGATATAAAAACGGAAACAACGTTTAGGTGTACGTATGACCTACCGTCTCCATAAACGATGCCTTCTATTTCATTTATCTATCTATTATAAATATTTATATTCTAAACATATATGATATATAAATAATGGTTTATATTCTGGATGTATTTAAATCGTGATCGAAATGATACGATCAAGAATAAAAAGTTAAACATGTACGATAAATAAAGCGATTATTACACGAAATGTTAATTCAACATGGAAATCATTATTTAAATGGTAGTATAAAGTCCTAAATGAATCATGTATCATATAATAAATATTAATATGGTTCTTTTATAATTTAATAGCACACTATGGTCATTATACAGGAGTTTAATCGTACCCTTGGCCAATAAAAGTGCAAGGTAAGGATTAAATCCCCAATCTCTTTATTATCTGAGGTTGTTTTTACCTAAGTATCTCCTGGGATATTTTTGTTATCATTTTCCATGATTCATAAAAGATTTTTCAAATGGATTATTTTTATTGGAATTTTTTAATAAAACATCATTTTAAATGTTTTAATGATTTATTCTTCTAAACCATTCTCATTAATGTCCACATTTTTAAAATGCTTTTAAAGATTTATTTATAAGGACATTGTTGTTTTAAAATGATAATTCCTTTCAAAATTATAGATTTGTTATGGTAAACTTTGACTCAAAAATATATTTTAACTGACTACTATAATAAATTATGTGACTTTGAATTATTTCATGAAAATTGATATTTTTATCAATGATTTTTACTGATCATTTTCAACAACGTCAACATCCATTATGGCATAATATTCTTGATTGAGTTTTATTTATTATGATACAATTATTCCATATTTTATTAAATTATTTGTGATATGTTTGAATGTGGATGTGTTATTTTTACACTATTCATGGTTTATGGATAATGTATCGCCATTTCGTAATCTAGTTTTAATAAAAATGTTAATGTTATATTTAATCCTTTTCATATGAGGAATGAAATGGAATTAGTAAGTGATGGGTGGGGCCAGTTTTAGCTCCTCGATACATCGGTAGTTCTCTTGAGACAAACCAGTGTCTTGGCACAAGGCCTTGACAAAACATTTATTTGTAGTCTTGGCACAAGGCCTTGACTATGTGGTAATGATGTTCGGTGTTAGGCATTACCTCAATATGAAATTAGTTATTACATGTGATTATTCATGTAGTAGAATATCCATATGCATTTTTTATATGGTGATGTTAGACTTATTTATTCCATATTATGTTCAAAATTATGTTTAAAAAAGCTATTGTTTTTACTTCACATCGTTCCATAAAATTTTATAGCTTCCGCTAAATTATTTACCCTAATTGAGCATCTGAGCTCACCCCTTTATTTTGATTTATTTTCAAAGGATTACAAGGGGTTTATTATTATTGATATGTAGGGTTAAGAGAAAGTGAATAATGGAGTTCTGAAAGAACTATCCATGTTGTGTTGTAATATTGAAATTAAAATGTTAAGTTAATTTGTGTAATCTATTTTCCAAGACTGCTAAATTGATCGGTCCTGCATGACTTGATTCATTATAATCATACCAATGTATTAAAATAATGCACCGAATCTGGGTAACTGGAGTCGGGGTATTATAAATAAACTTGTAAATGAGCCCTTACTACTATGAAAATTGGTTTTTATTCTTATGTGTTTCCCATAATTACATAGTGTATGCCAATTTTTTCCTCTTATAGATCATGTTCTTTGATTCCCTGATGATTTATATCTTTTGAACAACCTGACCTTATTCCGAGAATCAGGATTTTGATATTTTATATCAATGTAATGGTTTTAATATGTTATGATCCTGTTATTATAACCATATTCTATTGTTTTGATTATTTATTTCTCTTATTTACCCATAATGATACTTTGATATCACCCTTTAAAATGTTTCCATTCCCAGATTAAGATGATATGTATTACGTGTGATATGTATAATAAAGGTGATGGTCATGAGGAAGTAAGAGGGAGATAATGTAAAATTCTTATGAACCTCTTAGTTATGATTCAATGTTTCCAAAGGCACAATCACTGATCAATAATTACCTATTTTTTATAAAATCTAATGTATATTCATCTTAAATTATATAATATTTATGTACTAAAACCCTATTCCTCTATATGGTGTCTCATCATTTTGAATGTCCTTTATCTATAAGGCATTCATTGTAACCCCAACATAGGTATGAATGCATAGATGTATCACAAAGAAAAAGATATCCTTGTATAAACCTATATCGAAATTTGTTGCCTAAAATAATGGATAAAGAACCAATTCCATTGAGTATCATATGAGGTTGGTAAACCTCCATGAATACACATTCACAATTGTGATTCCATGGTATAGTTATATAATCCCCCCAATTTTTACTACTCACATCATAGAGTGTGTGTACTCTTCACTAAAGAAGTTCTGAAACTCAATCCATGAATGAGTCAACTAATTATATGATAGAACTACAAGGCACCACCAATGCCTTAATGATCCTTAAATAAGGCACTCCACCTTGATCACTATCTGGTGTTTAGGTGTCTTGTTGAGTGAAAATAGTAGTATAACCTCCCAAAGACAATATTTAACTCGCTTGGGGTAAAGATCACATTGGAACCTAAGCATTTTCTTATGTTGAATCTCATGAAGTGTTATTAGCCTACACAGATCATCCTCTCGTACTACTATTAAAATATGTTTATGGTCGGGTGGAGCTATGGTTTGAGAACCAGCAGTAGGTACCGCATCATAAATAGTTCCCTATATAAAAGCCTTATCACTATGGGGAACATCCATATGATACTAGTATTGAATCTTATCTATAAATCATCATGGAGGCATCTTAAAATAGAGAATATGTACCATGATCTATTATTTTATTCGGGTAGTTGAAAAAAGAAGGGATTGGAAGACACAATATATTCATATGTGATGCATATACATATGTTTTCCCTTACACATACAACTTACATGTACAGAGAAAACAATAAGGTTTTCAACGTACTGGTGAATGGATATGTCACCCTCCACACTATCCCTAGAGTCCCTAGAATGAAATCTAAACATGAAACACTTAAAATTATTTTCATAAAAGTCAATCCAATCTTACCGCTCGAAAAGACTCCAAACTCATGTCCAAATATGTAATGAAACTAATACCACTATTTTAAATCCTAACCCACCTTGGACTACATGGATATCATTATGATAGATCTAAATACCCCAAGACTACTTCTAATAGTCCTAGGGATAGTGACCAGCACTAAGTATGAATATCACAAACATGAGAGGAATTAGACTAATGTAAATATACACATTAACACAAAATAGATACTCATACAATGATAGAAGGAAAAATTTTATGACTTAAACTAATGCATTCATAACATCTATCCAACAATCAAAGTATGATAAAAATTATATAAAATGATAAATGGGATAAATACAAGCCCAAAAAATGAAAATTATTCCATCCATCTAAAAGGTGGGGACTACTATCAATTGTGACTCCTTGTGAAACCCATTATATAGATAGACCAATATAAGCTTCATCTTCTCTGGGTCTACCATGAACATTTTTATGTGATTTGATGTCTATATAAGGAATGACAAGAGTATGAAGAGCCTGTGCAGGGGTAAGTATATTGATAATCAATAGGACTCCTCAAAATAACTAACATATTGCATCAGGATAGTTGGAAAATTATCACTGGGACATATCAATAAGATATATGAGAAAAATAGAAATTCACATCCATATATACTCAGGGTAAACTCTAAGCCTCAATGTAAAGTAATAAAAGAATTTCCTTTTTATGATTCTTCATGAGACTGCGTAGCAACACTCACCCTAGATAACTCATTGTATGAGTCTAATAGCACTGATGGTCTCTAAATGATATGTCATGCTAATTGGGTCTCGACAAAAAAACATATATGATGGGATTCAGAAGGGATTGATACACATATGGGGATCACAAGTAGGAAAATGGGATATACCAAGAAATAAATTTGGATGAACCAAACATGTAGGTAATCAAAGAAGGAGTATGGTTAGGTATGTAGATTCCATGAATCCCACAAAAAACAGAAGATTATATATGATTCGAGCCTGGTCCCATGTAGAAATTCCAATAAATATATCCCAAATAATCCATTGGAGAGAATCAGAATCATGTACTCAAAACATTATACCATACTATGTAACAAAAAGAATGAATCCAGGGAATGAACCCTTAATACAAATAGTCTACTCTGAAATGATCTAGGGTCTTAGACTACTCTAGGAAATGTAAATAGGGTGTCTTGTCAGTCTTGGGTCTGAACATGTTCTCTAGACCACACCCATGTTCCATAAGACCTTCTCATGTACGTTGTCATGTATGTGTACTATAGTTTGTTCCCATGTACATGGCCATGTATATGTACAACAGTTTGTGCCCATGTACATGGCCATGTATGAGTATCGGAAAATACCCTTGTACTCTAATTATTCCCATGTACCTAGCTGTGTCTATGCCCATGTATCCTTTGATATACACACCAAGACACTAGGGTAGGGTCACGTGGAATATGGCATGGGTCACATAGTGTTTCATATTAAATATCCAGTAAAACCCTTATGATGCCACTCAGAATCCAACACACGGCATGTGTCCTTCCATTACACGCCATGAAATGCTGGTTTTTCGAGAACCCAAAGATAATCACTGGTCTTCCTCCTCCACAAATAAAACCCAAAATTCTCACCAATAATATCATTAGGGATTTTGGATCTCATCCGTATAGGCCTCGACATCATTGGATAATTTATTTCATCCATATGTCTCACATGTTAAATCATCCCCCATCAAGTTGTTACATCACTACACGTCAAAACTAAAACCAACGATCCAAAAAACTAAACAATATCAATTTCCATCGCTACATATTATAATAAAATTATTTCTCTCTGTACCAAAATCAGTATTATGATCCATTTTTCATTGAATTAAACACTCAATGACCATCCATATAGTATAATTTGAACCATCTTTAAAATGTGGTGCTGAAGATGAATGTACTGTGATATGGGGGAGAAATACGATGGCCAAAAATGGGGAATGGACATCAGGATTTTTATAAGGACTATATCCATTCCCATTAGAATGATGAATGAATAATCTAACAAATAATCAAATAAAAACCTTTAGTAATATTCCATCGATCTGTGAACCAATTTTGTTAGGTGAATTGGATTGTGTTGAATGTGGGATAATAAAAGAAGATAAATCTACAGAAAATATGACTTACCTCGGTATTGGATCAATCACTAATAATGAATGATCTTGAAAAATTTTCAACGGCAAGATCCTTTAACTCAATCAGTTTATACGATCAATGCGACATCAATCTCATCCCATGATCCATTATCATCTACAAATATATGTCCTGAAAATCTTCTCAATGTATCGAGGAATATAATATAACCCTAATTTTACCCAAAAAAGGGCATTTATACATTTTTAATTTGTTCACTATGTTATTCAAATAAATTAATTTAATTAATGTTTTTTATTTATTATTTACGGTATTGAAATTTTTTTTCAGAAAATCCTGACACCGAGAAAGATAATGTCAAACCGAGGTAAAATAACACATTATGAAATGAATGACTACATAATAATTCTAATTTGAGACTCTATTTAAATGTTATTTGTATTCATCATAGAAACTACATTATCTTGTCATTAATATACTTAATATTTTTAAAATATCAATTTCGGGATCACTGGGACAAGAATCTCACATCGTCTCAACACTTATCACATAAAATATAACTACATAAAATTAAAAGAATTATATATAAAAAATCGTGAAATTAAATTACAGATCATATTTTCTTTAATATATTTTAACATTCACGTTATATAGGATACTATATAATAAATGAGTAAAAATTTATTTTATTCTTTAAATATACATTTTCTTAAAATAATAATTTTTGATTATTTTTATGCACAAATAATTATTCATTGACACATTTAAAATAATATTTGAAAAAATGGATTTAATTTTTGAAAAAATAATTTAATCAAATTATTAATAAATAAATTTATGAATATTTTTGAAATATTTCAATATGAGTGAATAGTTAAAATGCCAATTTTTAGACAAATAATAATATTTATCAGGTATTTAGAAGTAGAATTTTTTTATTTATCATTTATATTGTAAAATATGTTCTAGCTTACTAACAATAAAACACTTATTTTAATTTAAAAAATATATAGAATTTTCTGTTATGAAATCAATTTTATGATTAAACATGTATTTTTCAAATAATTGCTTTCGTTGCATTTGGTGAACATAAATGAAAATTAGATTCCTCCACATCTAGATATTGAATCATGAAAAATATATTTTATATTTTTAACCATGTGGATGAAACTTATTATTCTAGTTAACGTATTTATTTTTTCATAATGAATAATTATCATGGTAAATTATTGTGTCTAAAAAATTGAAAATTGGCTAATTAAGGTTATAATTTTTTTACAAGGTCCAAAAATCTCATATTGAGACTTAGTAGATGTTAGCATTTCAACCCTTATACCCTTAATCATTGAATTTATGGAAATTTATTATGACACATCATTCATTATGAATGCTGTATTATTTTATTTAATGAAAATTTTCAAAATGCCACAATAATTTGTTGAATTTCGCTAATATGATTTCATAGAGAAATTAAGAAGTTTGAATGGTTACAAATTATTATTTTTAAGATGAATAATATATATTTATGTCACCAATTTGTTTTTAATTTATAATAAAAATATAATTAACTTGAACACTTACACAAAACTAATGGAGTTCATGTATAAGTAGTAAAAAACTCAAGGAAATGAATTTAAAAACATTAAAAGTAACATTTTTTTGATAAATTGTGGTCTAACATTAAATTAATGGAAAATGATATATTATTACTAAATTATTAAGGATTTATGTTATATTTCCTTTATTTTCTTGATTCCTTTTAATTCAAAATGTGAATAGTGATCAAAATGAATTTAAATGATATATAATGCGTAAAAATTATTATTATCTCAATATAAAATCAAAAAAAATAAATTAGATACTAAATAATATCATAATATTTTTTGTAATATTATGATTGTTTCATGTTTTTTCTATATTGAAATTTTAAAAATAAATTCATGTCACATAATTATTAAACAGTTGTGAAAAAATTAATGATTTTAGCATTTGTAAAGTCACTCACTTTATCCTTTAAAATAACAAATAAAGTTTTCTTTCTCTATAAAACTATAAAAACATCCCTATCCAAGATAAAATAATATAATTTCAATGACAATTGATTCACATTAACCTCTCATTCAAATGTCTTAATCTCAATTGAACGGAAAATTTCAATTAAGGAGGTGTAATTCTTTGTTAATTTCTTGATAGATTATTTCTTCTTCAAACACCTTCAAACTAATCATAACCAGTATCATATAACATCGTAATTATAAAAAATATCATTTAATATAACTATGTTAATGTTAACACCAAATTACATATCCTTTTCCATCTAATGGAAAATAAAAACTTCTCTCATGTATACATGTAGACTACCTCCTCTACGCTGCAACATTTTTTATTCCTCGTCACCAGATCATATGGCTAGTTAACGTAATGGATTAAAAGAATATATTTCATATTATTGAATTTTTAGGGTTCTTAAAATATAAAATATTACTTACCATTTACCTCTTAAATCCATAGAAAAATGATAACATTGTTTGTTCTTCTATGTGGACTACACCCTCCATGAAATGATGGGATTCATTTTTCATTAATATTCTTGATTTTGGGACATTATTACAGAAATAATAAATAAATATTCCATTTATAACAAATTATTATTCTATAAAATCAAAACATTATCAAAATTATTTCATTTATATATTTAATAAATTGATTTGTCACACATTTGTATATACAGTGTATCATCTCAATGAAATGATGCATTTCCTCTATCATTATCACTATATATGGTTGATTTTAAAAGAATTTATGATTTATAAACACGATAATTATTTAATGGTTAATATTATATAAAATTATGAAATTATGACCATGAAATAATGAAAGAGTTTGATTAATTTGAACATCTATTGGAAATTTGAAAGTTAAACAAATATATTTATTTTTACGACGAATGAAATGTCAATGGGTAAAAAGAAATTATTATAAAAAACTGTATTAATATTGATATAAATCTAGATATATTTTTTATTTATAATAACTCTATATTTATTATATAGGAGTTTAAAACATATTTTTCAATGTTGAGGTCTGAGGAAAGAGATTTATTTACTCAGTTTCCTTCTATTGAGACTCATTCCATTTTCATCAAATGTTTTTTATATGGTGTATATTCTTCCATATGTATTTATTTTTAATAAGTTATCCCAAATTAAATTTGTTTTCAAAAAAATGTCATATTGTTCCCATTAATGATTATTTTCTTTAAATGATATTATTGCTTTACAGTATTTTTATTTTGATGGTTATTTAAATTTTTTATAACAATTTATCCCCCAATCATTATTCTTTAAAATGATTCAATAATTTTATTCAAAATAATCCTATGATAATTTTAAATAATTTTAAATTTTCCTTGAATTTTTTCAATGGTTTTAAAATGTATTCATTTAATATTTTTTCATACTGGTTAATTTTGACTCTATTTATTATTGTCACAAAAATGTTTTTTAATTTTTAATGCATGCATACCTGTTTTTTCTCCATCATATCCATTTTTCATTATCAATATTGGACCAAAAATATCTATTGAATATAAAAATATATCTTATTCCTAATGTTATGGAAACTTGTTATTATTAAAAACTTTTAAATTAGAGGGATATTTTTTATACTTTATATGAGATAACATAATTTTGTGAATCTTGTGGATTATAATGATAAATTTTATGGGTTTTATAATATAAAGGAATCCTTTTTTGTCTTCTTCTCATGATATGGTAATTGGAACTTTTTTAAGAAGTGATCCCTATATATCGTTGATAATATGTAAGCTTCATATAGTTATCTTATACATTAGGTAAAGTGATAGAGTTTATGAGGATTAAGATACACATTTGGAATATATTATAATTAACTATTGTTGGAATCACCTGTTTTGATAATCCCAAATCATGCTTAAACATTAATTATGATGTATTAAAACCTTGCATTAATCTTATTATTCTATGCTTAAACGTATTTTATTCTAAACAGTTCATATTCTTACTCTCATAACTTTACTGTAATAGCTTACAGTAGTGGTTACATAAGTTTGGTATTGTTAGCTACCAGTCAGAGTTTTCTTCTCAAAGTCACAGTTATAGTTAACTGTCACCTTAAGTTACTGTTGCAATAAGTTCACAGTTACAAGGTTACAGTCGGAGACTAATACAAGCTTACAGTTACGAGTCTACTGCTATCTATTGTCAAAGCTCACAGACGAAGGTCACAGTTACAAGACTTCTGTTCAAAGTTTTCTCTGCTCAAGTTCACAGTCGAACAAGTCTACAGTTGGAACAAGTTCACAGTCGAATAAGCTTTCAGTCATAAGCTTACAGTCATAAGCCTACAGTCAAGGTTACAGTTAGACAGCTTCTGTCGACTAAGTCTACTGATGATCGAAGTCAACAGTTGACAAAGGTTACAGTTCTACAAATTTGATGTTACAAGTCTACAGTTAGAAAGGCTACAGTTACATGGAGTAAAAGCTACCATTTCAAGCCTACAGACAGCAAGCCCTTTATTGAAGTCAGCAGTCAGAAGGAAGTCCACAGTTGGAAGTCCACAGTTGGAAGACCACAGTTGAAGTCAACAGTGACATACATTCTCGACTCACTGTTTTAATTTCTTTATTTCCTACATTTAATCTATCTAACGGTCATATCATACATTTTGATGATTTGTCAAATATCTGATAAAGGTTGTCGGATGTCAGGAACCCGTACCTCGTACCTGCTGAAAAGAAATCTTTTCTGTCCCCTGTCGGGAGATAAATACGAGAAGACTACGCTGCCCAAAAAAAATATATAATGCGAATACGAATGCGAACTAGAGAAGTGCGTGGTGGACGAAATATACCAGAAGCACAAGAAGATAAAAACGAGTTCCATCAAGAACACAGAGAAGCATATAGACAATCAAGTATACTCGAGAAGTGTTCTGTGCATACAAGAAGAACCCTGAAGAACTTCATCGACTACATTCTCACTACCTGTGAACCTGGAGCATACGACACTCTGTTTCTCAAACAGAAACGAGAAGATGACTCAAACTCTCTTCTGATCGAATACAAGAGCTACACTGAGATCACCAGAACCACTTCTAAACTCTACATCTCTTGTTCTGTGATTTATTCTACATTTTGAGCAGTGTGTGTTATCTGCTGTATTAAACACACACACTGACTCCTGTACTTTCACTGGAGGATCTGTAAATCCTCAGCAAATCTTTTTGCATCCCATTTCCCACTGTGGATAGTGGTAGAGGTCTTGTGACCTGGACAGCTTGCTGCTGTTGTTTGTTTTCCCACGAATAACTGTGGTAGAGGTCTTGTGACCTGGACAGTGTGTTCACTGTTGTTAACCCCGATCCAGGGTGTGGATCATTTTATATAAACTTTTGAGAGGACTAAGTCTCGGCTTGAGACTGAACCTCTTGGTTAACTCTCTGTGTTTATAGCTATACTCTATATCCATTCTCTACATATTTATTTCATATTCCGCTGCTATTACTTTGAAATATAATCTATCTTCAAAGCTACTTTGATAATTAAATTCGCAAGTGTTTATATTTGTTATAAATCAGTAAGTTAGTTTCAAAAGTTAATTTAATCATAATATTACGTTAACTGAGAATTAATCAATCTTTGAGAAACTAATTGAACCTTTATAATCTATATAAATTCACTACAGTTTAATTTGTTTTTGAAATTGGGGGATTTTAATAGAAATTGTTTTTAACAGAAATTTTAATTGGAACTCAATTCACCCCCCCTCTTGAGTGTCCACTCCGACCAACATTTGGTATCAGAGGATGTGTTTATCTCTGTTATACTTGCTCAAAGTTTTATTTTAACTCTCTGTTTTTAAACTGTGATTGTAGTTTTATCTAAAAGATCTTAAATTTCTATTAGTTCTAAATTTTATCTCTTTAAAACATTTTCTAAAATTTCCTAATGGATAATAGACTAGAAGGTGCTGCTACTAACAGGCCACCCTTCTTTAATGGTGTGAATTATGCCCAATGGAGGCTCAAAATGAAAATTCATTTGGAAAGTATGGGTTTTGATATTTGGACTACTATAGAGTCTCAATACAAGATTCCAGAAACTGAAAGAATAACTTGGGATGAACCTACTAAAGTAGCTTACAATAATAATTGTAAGGCTATGAATGCTCTCTACTTTGCTCTAGGAGATGAGGAGTTCAATAGAATTTCTGCATGTAAAACTGCTTTTGAAATCTGGGACACCTTAGCTGTTTCTCATGAAGGAACAAATAATGTCAAGGAAATGCGGTTAAACACTTATACTATCAAATATGATAACTTTAAGATGAAAGCTGATGAAACTATTTCTGATATGTATCTCAGGTTTAATGAGATAGTCAACACAATGAGCTCACTCGGGAAGATTGTTCCAGCAAAGGAGAAAATCATGAGATTATTGAGATGTCTGCCTGACAGATGGAGAGGCACATCCGTTTCAATTAGGGAATCCTGTGATATTGGAACTTTGCCTGTCAAGGAGTTAATTGGTAAGCTGATGATGTACGAAGAAGAGCTAAAGGTGAATAAAGAGGAAGATGAGGAACCAAAACGAAAATCTGTAGCTTTTAAGTCTACTGCATCAAAGAGCAAAGACAAGGAGAAAGTGCATATACCAACTGAAAGCTCATCTAGTGAAGACTTAGATTCTGACAGTGATGCGGAGATGGCACAAATAGCAAGGAGATTCAAGAAGTTCTATAGGAAGAAGAAATTCTTCAGAAAACCGAACTACAAGGGCAAGTATGATAGACAAGGTAAGTGGAAGAAAGATTGGAAGAAAACTGATAAAGAAGAAGACATAGTTTTCTATGAATGTAAAAGGAAAGGACACATCAAAGCTGACTGTCCTAAGTTAAAATTCAAGAAGAAATATGAGTACAAGGACAAGAATTATAGGAAAGCTATGAAGGCCACCTGGAGTGCTTCAGAAGAAAACACAAGTGAATCAGAGTCCAGTGATTCTGAAATAAATCGTGCTAATATGTGTTTCATGACAAACACATCTGAGGTAACCTTAGACACTCCCACTTTAAACTCTTATTATTCTGAAGGTGAAGCAGAATCTGGTTCTGATTCTGAAAATATGTCTAAAGATGAATTGACTGAATACTGTAATATGCTGGAAGAAACGTGTAATGAACTAAAGGATAAATATAAGTCTTTAAAGAAACAGCATGCTCTTACTGCAAGTGTCAAGTCTGCACTTGATGTAGAAAAAGAGAAAAATGTTCAATTATTAAAGGAGAATACAGAACTGAAACTATCTAATGAACAACATAGAAAGGACTTAGAAACATTCACAAATGGAAAAGATACTCTAACCCAACTTCTAGGAAAGCAAGTTGCACCTAAGTATGCTACTGGCTTGGGATACCAACCTGGACAAAGACAGTTTACTAAAACCCGATTTATTTCCAAGTCTGAAAAAAATCCTGCTAGTTCCAGTTTTGGAAATTCGTATGCCTCAACTGGTTATTTAAATAGTTGTCGATCAAGTAAAGTATATCTCTCTAAATCTGTTGCATCTATTAATTGTATGGGACCCATAAAACAAATCTGGGTACCTAAATCCTTGATTGCTAACATATCTGGACCCAAGAAAATCTGGGTACCAAAGTCATTTCTTGTCTAATCTGTTTTGTAGGAAATCTGTTTGAAAAGCAATTACAAGAAGGTATGGTACTTAGACAGTGGATGTTCAAGACACATGTCTGGGGACTATTCGTGCTTCAAAAGCTTAATAAAGGTTGATGGAGGATATGTCACTTTTGGTGATAACTCAAAAGGAAAAATCATCGGCTTAGGCCAGATTGGTAACACTGACTCAGTATTAATTTCCAAAGTTTTATTTGTTGATGGACTTAAGTACAACCTGCTTAGCATTTCTCAATTGTGTGATGATGGTTTTAATGTCAAGTTTGAAAACAATTCTTGTGATGTTTATAATTCCAAAAATGCTTTAATATTTTCTGCCTTAAGAAATGAAAATGTTTATGCTGTTGACTTAAACACTTTAGCTAAACATAACGTTACTTGCTTAAATGCTTTTCATAAAGAGTCTTGGCTGTGGCATATGAGATTAGGTCACTGCAACATTCACTCACTTAGAAAACTCTCTAAGAAACACCTAGTTAGAGACCTACCTAAGCTTGAATTCCCAAATGACAAAGTGTGTAATCCCTGTCAAAAGGGAAAACAACACAAAGTTTCTTTTAAACCAAAGAAAGAAGTTTCAACTTCTCAACCACTTGAACTGGTTCACATGGATTTGTTTGGACCATCAAGAATTTCAAGTCTAAATGGGAAGCACTATGTTTATGTTCTTGTAGATGACTTTTCTAGATATACTTGGGTATACTTTCTAGCTCACAAAAGTGAAGCCTGCTCTTCCTTTGTCAAATACTCTATGTCTGTAGAAAATCTTAGTTGACTTAAGATTAAGACCTTGAGGAGTGATCATGGCCGTGAGTTTGAGAATCGAGAATTTGAATCTTACTGCTCACACAATGGCTATACTCATAACTTTTCTGCCCCTAGGACACCCCAACAGAATGGTGTAGTGGAAAGAAGAAACCGAACCCTGCAAGAAATTGCAAGGACTATGCTCAATGAATATGACCCGCCTGTTCACTTTTGGGCTGAAGCTGTAAATACAGCCTGCTATGTTATTAATAGAGTCTTGATTAGACCGATTCTTAAGAAAACCCCTTATGAGTTGTGGAATAATAGGAAGCCTAAGGTTAATTACTTTAGAGTTTTTGGATGCAAAGTCTTTATTCTGAATACTAAAGATAATCTTGATAAATTTGCTCCAAAAAGTGATGAAGGAATTTTCCTAGGTTACTCTATGTCTAGTAAAGCATATAGAGTGTTCAATAAGAAAACCAAATGTGTGGAAGAATATGTTCACATCAAGTTTGATGAGACTGATCCACATGAGTCTATAACTTCTCTTGAAGATGTTGAAGAAGACTTATCTGTTCTGGACCTAAATGACAAATCTAAAGAACCTGCAATAAAAACATCCAGTTCTGGACTTTTTCCAGAATCTTCCTCTGTGGAACCCGAACCTATAGATGAACCTGAAATCTCTAGTCCAACCTTTACCAAATCAACTAGGATTCTAAAGAATCATCCTTTAGATGCTGTTGTTGGTAATCTTGATAGAGGAACACAAACTAGAGCTTCTCTAAGAAATCAGGTTGAACATCAAGCTTTTCTTTCACAGCTTGAACCCAAAAATGTCAATGATGCTATCAGTGATGAATTCTGGGTAATGGCTATGCAAGAAGAACTAAATCAGTTTGAAAGAAACAAAGTTTGGGAATTAGTGGAAAGACCTAAAGACACTCTTACCATAGGCACTAAATGGGTGTTTAGAAACAAAGTTGATGAGTTTGGTAACATAATCAGAAACAAAGCTAGGCTAGTTGCACAAGGGTATAGTCAGGAAGAAGGAATAGACTATGAGGAAACCTTTGCACTCGTGGCTAGACTAGAGGCCATTAGGATATTACTTGCTTATGCTGCTCATCTGAATTTCAAACTATATCAAATGGATGTTAAAAGTGCTTTTCTAAATGGATATATAATTGAGGATGTATTTGTGGAACAACCTCCTAGTTTTACAAATCCCCATTTTTCTAATCATGTTTTTAAACTATCTAAAGCTTTATATGGTTTAAAGCAAGCTCCAAGAGCTTGGTATGATAGGCTCAGCTCTTTTCTTATTTCGAAAGGATTTACTAAAGGGATAGCTGATCCTACTCTTTTTATTAAATGGATTTCTAAAGATGTCTTAATAGTACAAATCTATGTGGATGATATTATTTTTGGATCTTCTAAAAATTCTTTATGTGTTGATTTTTCAAAAATAATGCAAAATGAGTTTGAAATGAGTTTAATGGGAGAACTCAAATTTTTCCTTGGATTTCAGATCTTTCAAAATAAAAATGGTATTATTTTGAATCAAAGTAAATATATTAAAGATCTTCTAAAACGTTTTTCTTTGGATGGAACCAAAGGTAGTGACACACCTATGAGCACCACTTGCAAGTTGGACAGTGATGAAACTGGTGAACCAGTGGATCAAACCAATTACAGAGGTATGATAGGTAGTCTACTGTGCCTTACTGGCAGTAGACCTGACATCATGTTCAGTGTATGCATGTGTGCTCGGTTTCAAGCCAATCCAAAAGAGTCTCATTTAACTGCTGTTAAAAGGATTTTCAAATATCTAAAACATACTCCCAATTTGGGATTATTTTATCCAAAAGGACAATCATTTGATTTATTAAGTTATTCTGATGCTGATTTTGCTGGCTGCAAGTTAGATAGAAAGAGCACCTCTGGAACATGTCACATTTTAGGCAAGTCACCAATATCTTGGTGTAGTAAGAAGCAGAATTCTGTTGCATTGTCTACTGCCGAAGCTGAGTATATAGCTGCTGGTAGCTGTTGTGCACAAATCTTGTGGATGAAACACACTTTACTAGACTATGGATATCATTTCAAACATGTCTCTATAAGGTGTGACAATACAAGTGCTATTAACATTTCAAAAAATCCAGTATCTCATGCTAGGACAAAACATATTGATGTGAGACATCACTTTTTGAGGGATCATTATCAAAAAGGTGATATCACTCTTGAGTTCATTGGCACTGAACATCAGTTAGCTGATATTTTTACAAAGCCTTTGAATTCTGAGAGATTAAGTTACATCAATCATGAGTTAGGTATGATTAATTATAGCACAGTTGAAACCTCACAGTTGAAACCTCACAGTTAAACCTCACAGTTGAAACCTCACAGTTGAAACCTCACAGTTGAAACCTCACAGTTAAACCTCACAGTTGAAACCTCACAGTTGAAACCTCACAGTTGAAACCTCACAGTTAAACCTCACAGTTGAAACCTCACAGTTGAAACCTCACAGTTGAAACCTCACAGTTAGACCTCACAGTTGAAACGTCACAGTTGAAACCTCACAGTTGAAACCTCACAGTTGAAACCTCACAGTTAGACCTCACAGTTGAAACCTCACAGTTAGACCTCACCGGTGTACCTCACTGTTACATCTCTCTGTAGGCTGTTTCGCTGTTTAATCTTATTTTATTTTTGCGGGAATTCGAACCGCTTCTTTTCTTTATATTTTTTTCTAAATCCCTAAATGATAAAATTGAGAACATCGAACATATCTCAATCCACTCATCTCGACCCTTGCTCTCTCAAGTCCTAAACCCTAAACCTTCAACCGAACCTCGAAACCTCATTCAGTTCCAATGGCCAGAACAAAGCGACCCCCGACTGTCAACGAAGATGCACCAATGCCAAAGAGGACTCAAGTCGAATCCAGTGGCACCGAGAACGCCTCGATAAGACCTGTTAATCCACATCTGACTAAGAGAGAAATAGTTGCTGAGAAGGAGCTAAGTGAAGAGTGGATTTTATCGAGCTGATCATTAGTGCTGGCAGTACTTAATGATCAAGGATGGACCGAATGCTTCGCAAACAATAATGGACCGTACTACCCGAAGCTGGTGAAGGAATTCTATGAATATCTACAGTTCGAGGAAGAGGATGATCAGCATAGACTGGTATCCAGAGTAAACGGTAATGAAGTCAGTTTTTCATCAGTTGAATGGGCTGCATGTTTAAAATTTCCTCATGAGGGTATTTACAACTACTATTCTGGAGCGGCTCCTCCAAATAGTAGAATCTTTGATCATGAGACGGCTCTAGAAGAATTGACAGGTAATGGCACAGTAAGGAAGATTATTGCTACTGAAATGTGTGGAGAGGACAGGCTTCTGTTTAAGTTTATTCAGCATGAACTGAGTCCTAGAAGAGGAGATTTTGCAACTCTGAAGCATCAGGATATTTACTTGATGTACTTATTAAAACATGGAAGGAAGGTCAACCTTTGTAGGTTGCTGATGGCTCAGATGGCGGACATGATAAAGGCAAGCTCAAAATCAAGTGCCCTGTTTCATGCTAAACTCATTTCGGTTATGTTGAAAGTGAGAGGTGCAGCTGGAAGTCAGGAAGAGTTAATAGTGGAAAAGAACAGTGTATGTATCTCGAAAGTAATCTGCAAATTCATGAAGATCAGTTGGAATCCCTGGAAGAAATCATGGGTGAATGATGAGGAGAGAATCTATGAGAATTTTAGCCCTTCTACTCATCCCTCTAGACCGAGAGATAAGAGAGATCCAGGCTTAAAGCCTGATGAGCCTGAACCTGTATACTCAGATGATGAACAGACTGCAGTAGTTGGTAACTCTGTAAGAGAGAACACCCCAATTGATGAAGGGAGTGATCCTGATACTACTCACAGTCCTGTCAGGACAGTGACATTTGGAGCAGCAAGCCCTCCAAAAGAACTACCTAGTAGAGAACCTGTTCTAAGAGACAGTGAGACTGAGTCTACAGAAGAAGAAGAAGAATCTCAATATTTTGTCAAGGACACCTCTGATTAGGGTGATACAGTCGAAGCAGAAGAGGCTGGAGCTTTAAATGAAATACAAGAAACTGTTGCAGAAGAACTTAGTATGAGCCCTCTGATAGGGTATACAGACAAGTCAGTGTCTGACCAGGAAGCAGGAGTGGTCTCTTTTACTGTTGTCATGGAAGTGGTTGATGACCCAACAGAGAAGGAGGCTAACCTCACTGCTGAACCTACAGAGGAAGCAAGTATGTAACCTGCTAGAGCTACAGAAGAGAACTTAGAGTTACCCAGAGTTGAGCAGATAGTAGAAAGTGTTCAGGAAGGACCTCCAAGTGAGGGGGAGCGTGTTGGTTCAGTCTCTGTAATGTTTGATATAGAAGGATGGACCTCAGATCCAGGATACATGGTGTTAGGACTCAATTATGAGGATTCAAATGAGGAAAACCAACCACCAAGAAATCCAGTCATCCTACCTAACAGTTCTCCAGTGTTAGAAACTGAAAGATTGGCCACCAAGGAAGACCTTGAATCCTTAAAGAATGAAATGAAGGAGACCATCAGACAGTCTGTTGCTGAATTGAAAACCAGTCTTTTTGATGAGCTGAAAAATGTGGAACAATCCTTAGAACTATCTCTAGGATGTGTTGTGGGAAGTCCAATCAAAGAAGTGATGGATGAAATGAAAGTGTGCCACACTCAAATTGAAAGCTGGACTGGAGCAGTAGTGGCCCTCAGACAATCAGTTGCTTCTTTAACTGCCCTGATCAGTTCTCAGACACATGTGGCCAGTGAGATTCGATACATCAAAGAAGTGGTCAAGTAGTTTGTGGAAGTATTTGAGGCCTTCAAGGAATCAGTAAAAGAACACTTTAGCAATCAGGATGCTGTCATTCAGAAGTGATTGGAAATCTGACTCAGTCTTTCAAGGAGACAGTGGCATTCTCAGTCAAGTCCCTTCCTTCATCTAGCTCTCCTGTAGACCTTGAGCAGTTTAGAAGCCTGCTCAGAGAAGAGCTTACTCAGGCCAGTGCAAATGACACATCAGACCTACAGATTCTTGCTACTACAAGAGAAGTCAGTGGCTTTGTTCGTGAGCACCTACAGGCTGCTACTGCTTCTCAGGAGGCCATCAAAAGTAAAGTGGATTATTACTTTGATCGGATTTTCACCAAGCATCAGTTGAACAATCACTTCAAGCTCATGCTAGAAACTATGAAGCTGCCTCCTGTAACTCAAGCCTTCAAAGAACAAGTTAGCAAGCTACGAGAGTTGACCCCGGCTTTGGATAAATTCTTGGAAAACAAAGATGACTTCTTATCTGCCATGGACAGAGGAGGAAACATCATAATAATGGATTTCAAGAATCTGCTCCTACCTTTTCTTCATGTGGACTGCACACCTGTTATAGTTCCTCCTGCCCTACCTGTCTCTAACCCCAGTGGTTCTTCCATAATGTCTCCTGCTGACGCCCTCCGAAGCCTTAGACCACTGATCCCTCGGCAAGCTACTCACTATCGGCCTTCAGGAGCATCTGTTGCTGCCCCTCCAGACATTCCTGCTACCATTCCTCAGCCTGTTGATCCTTCACCTCCTGCTCCATCTTCTTCCTCCAAAGGAAAAGATCCCTTACCTCCAGATGAAGCGGATTGAGTCTGTTTATGTTTTTTTTGATAGGGATCATGTATTCACATTTTGGGTCATGTATTGTACTCCTTATTAATACAATGTTTATTTTCTCTCTCTCTCTGTCTTTCTTTTTGTTAATCACAAAGGGGGAGAAATAAAGAGAAATAGATAGGGGGAGAAATGGGGAGAAATAGGAAAACTCAAGGGAGAAATGAACCTATACAAAGAGGAGAAATCCTTGCGGATTATACCTAATTTTTGTGCTCATATTGCTAATACTGTGTTTTGCACACTTGTCTCTGATACTTCTATATTTCATACTGACATAATTTGTGATTATCAAAAAGGGGGAGATTGTTGGAATCACCTGTTTTGATAATCCCAAATCATGCTTAAACATTAATTATGATGTATTAAAACCTTGCATTAATCTTATTATTCTATGCTTAAACGTATTTTATTCTAAACAGTTCATATTCTTACTCTCATAACTTTACTGTAATATCTTACAGTAGTGGTTACATAAGTTTGGTATTGTTAGCTACCAGTCAGAGTTTTCTTCTCAAAGTCACAGTTACAGTTAACTGTCACCTTAAGTTACTGTTGCAATAAGTTCACAGTTACAAGGTTACAGTCGGAGACTAATACAAGCTTATAGTTACGAGTCTACTGCTATCTATTGTCAAAGCTCACAGACGAAGGTCACAGTTACAAGACTTCTGTTCAAAGATTTCTCTGCTCAAGTTCACAGTCGAACAAGTCTACAGTTGGAACAAGTTCACAGTCGAATAAGCTTACAGTCATAAGCTTACAGTCATAATCCTACAGTCAAGGTTACAGTTAGACAGCTTTTGTCGACTAAGTCTACTGATGATCGAAGTCTACAGTTGAAAAAGGTTACAGTTCTACAAATTTGATGTTACAAGTCTACAGTTAGAAAGGCTACAGTTACATGGAGTAAAAGCTACCATTGCAAGCCTACAGACAGCAAGCCCTTTATTGAAGTCAGCAGTCAGAAGGAAGTCCACAGTTGGAAGTCCACAGTTGGAAGACCACAGTTGAAGTCAACAGTGACATACATTCTCGACTCACTGTTTTAATTTCTTTATTTCCTACATTTAATCTATCTAACGGTCATATCATACATTTTGATTATTTGTCAAATATATGATAAAGGTTGTCGGATGTCAGGAACCCGTACCTCGTACCTGCTGAAAAGAAATCTTTTCTGTCCCCTGTCGGGAGATAAATACGAGAAGACTACGCTGCCCAAAAAAAAATATATAATGCGAATACGAATGCGAACCAGAGAAGTGCGTGGTGGATGAAATATACCAGAAGCACAAGAAGATAAAAACGAGTTCCATCAAGAACACAGAGAAGCATATAGACAATCAAGTATACTCGAGAAGTGTTCTGTGCATACAAGAAGAACCCTGAAGAACTTCATCGACTACATTCTCACTACCTGTGAACCTGGAGCATACGACACTCTGTTTCTCAAACAGAAACGAGAAGAGGACTCAAACTCTCTTCTGATCGAATACAAGAGCTACATTGAGATCACCAGAACCACTTCTAAACTCTACATCTCTTGTTCTGTGATTTATTCTACATTTTGAGCAGTGTGTGTTATCTGCTGTATTAAACACACACACTGACTCCTGTACTTTCACTGGAGGATCTGTAAATCCTCAGCAAATATTTTTGCATCCCATTTCCCACTGTGGATAGTGGTAGAGGTCTTGTGACCTGGACAGCTTGCTGCTGTTGTTTGTTTTCCCACGAATAACTGTGGTAGAGGTCTTGTGACCTGGACAGTGTGTTCACTGTTGTTAACCCCGATCCAGGGTGTGGATCATTTTATATAAACTTTTGAGAGGACTAAGTCTCGGCTTGAGACTGAACCTCTTGGTTAACTCTCTGTGTTTATAGCTATACTCCATATCCATTCTCTACATATTTATTTCATATTCCGCTGCTATTACTTTGAAATATAATCTATCTTCAAAGCTACTTTGATAATTAAATTCTCAAGTGTTTATATTTGTTATAAATAAGTAAGTTAGTTTCAAAAGTTAATTTAATCATAAGATTACGTTAACTGAGAATTAATCAATCTTTGAGAAACTAATTGAACCTTTATAATCTATATAAATTCACTACAGTTTAATTTGTTTTTGAAATTGGGGGATTTTAATAGAAATTGTTTTTAACAGAAATTTTAATTGGAACTCAATTCACCCCCCCTCTTGAGTGTCCACTCCGACCAACAACTATAATGACTATTATATAGTAAATATAATTCTTAGGGTTATTTTAAGTATAATTTCCCAATTCACTGACATGTTTCATTATATATTGTTATGGTTTTAAAAGACATCTTTTCATTTTTAATTTTATGGATTGTTTATGATCATATGAAGGTAAAGGATTATTTTTAAATTAAAATTGTTCATGAGTAATCATGATTTCTCAGGTCAAATTAATAATTATTATTTTTCATTTGTTCATTCAAAAAAACAATAATGAAAAGTTTGGGATTTGATGTTTGTTAATTAATTATGTATTGGTAATTTTGAGTTTAATGATTTTTCGATAACAAAGAATGTTTCCAAATGGGTATTCGGGAATTTTTAAAAAGGAAAAATGAGTTACATTTTTTTGATACATTCATAAGATTTGTTTTAATCATCCCATGTTTTAAAATATATTTAAAAAGTGTTAATGAAATTTATGTATTTTATCAAGGTGAATGGTGTAATGTATTGATTGAAATAAACATTCCATGATTTACACATGAGTGTAAACAAGGGAACCATTTTTGGAAAAATATTTATGCAGAATAAATGACAATGTGGTTATATAATATATTTCATAATTCTAGAAAATATAAAAATGAAATCATCCTCAAAATGTATAAATGTGAAACCCTTTTTATTAATAATGAGAATGCAAGTTCATTAGGTCATGTTTCATTATATTTGTAAATAAATGACTATTTTAGATAAAATTAGAGGTTAATAAGTTATCAGTGGAGGAAAAAAATATGATTTTTAGACACTATTATTAGATAATAAGTAGAAGGATTTTAATTATATAATAAAAGATTATATAACCTCAAACCATATTATGTAGTAGATAATTGTGGTTATTTTGGATAAATCAAATGAGTGGAATATAGGATAAAATGTTTATGTGTATATTATTATTTATCCTCCTTATAATATAGTTTATTTTGATTTTATTATATATACTCACACTAACGGTATATGGTATCATTAAATGTCTAGAACTAGTAAGAACAAAGTAAATAATTAATGTGAATGAAAAAAGTGGTGGTTGTTCAAATGATAAACTGAATTATATAGGATTTAGAGTGAAAACATTTATGGCTATTACTAAAAAGATATCTATAGTTATGATTCAACAATCTAAACCTAGGTTAGTTTTCTAATTCACCAAATAAGAAAAAATAGAGTTTAGCGTAAATTTAATTGATAAAAATCTTGAATGTGATTTGGTAATAATTGTTTTTATTAGATATAAAAGGAATATGGTAAAGTAAAACTTTAGGTATATTATGATATTTGATGTTGATAAAGTTATAGTTAATTGTGGTAAAGTGTTATTATAATTTGAGAATAAATTTTTGATTACATAAAAAATAATGTGATTGAAATTTTTTTTAGTGACTAAGTGTTTTATGCAATTTCAAAAGGTTTTCAATGTATTTTTTGGTAACAATTTATTATTAACATAAACATAGCTTTAGGGATAAGTATTTTATTAATTTAAAGAATAATATATGAATTTTTTATGGTCAGATAGAAATTTATGATATTATGGGGATATTATCAAATTATGGATATTGCATGATTAGGGAATATATTTTTTAGGTTAATTACATTATGAGAGATTGATGTTGTCAGAAGATATCTTTGTTTTTATCTACGATGAATATGTGATCGAAACATTCTAATCAATGGGTTTCAACTTTGGTCTAGTATATTTTTGACAATTTTTAATGTTAGTTATTTAAGAAATTATTTAAGTTGAAATTAGGATGTCATTTTTAAGACTTTGGAGATTAATATTGTATTTCTCTAAATTTAATATTATCTTAATTTGTTCTAAACATTTTGGATTTTGATATATTTTTAGAGACATGAGTTATTAAATTTCAACCATTTTTTGTATGTTATGGTCTATTAGAAGTTAATTTTATTTCGTAAGATAAGAAACATTTATTACATTTTTTAATGGTTTAGAATATAACATAAAGAAAAAAAACATGAGGAATAATAAAATAATGAATTTTTTTAAGGATTAAGAAGAAATCATGTAAAATTATTTTATTTTATTATTAGTAATTTTTTAATAAATTTCCTCATTACAAATAAATATTAATCTATTTAGTTCTATGTGAAATATGTCTCTCATATATCATGGTAGGCCTTTTGAAAATAATTAAATAATTGGAATCACATTATTGTTAATTTATTGTTTATGAAACATTTTGGATATTATATGTTTCCTAACCTGATTCGAGATATCCACATTATTATGAAAAGAAAATGTACTTCATTTTTCATCCCGCATATATGTATTTACCATTCACCTTAGGGAATTATCCCAAAAAAATATTTTAAACATGACATAAAATTTCTTGGTATTATTTTGGTTAATGGGGTATAATATAACACCCCAATAATTTATGCTATATTTCATGAAATGAATATTATATTTTATTGTGTGTCCCACATGAAACACTGATATTAAATGAATCTTGAAATAATATAAAAATATTATTATTTATATCTAGATGTTATAACCTTGCAATTTTATTTTGTGGAATGAATTGGAGTAACCACATTATATGATATATGAAAAGAAGTTTTCAATAATTAATATTTATTGATTAATTTCATGTAATTAAGAATTCATGTTTTCAATATGTTAAAATACTGTTAAAGGATAAATTGTTAATAAAAATGATTTATGCATATATTATATTTTCAAAATTATGTTACATTATTCTGAATAATTTGATTAATTTAATGAAATGTATATATCACCATTTTAATAAAATAAATACGCATATATCTAAGAGTGGTAACTAGAAAAGGAATGTCTATTAGTTCATTTTATACTTTAAAAATGTGTTTTATTTCATTTTGTGCACATATATTAGGAATAACATCTTCAAAAATTAAAAAAATTATTTGATTAAATTCACATAATCAGTTTATTCATCAATTACAAATAATTTGAATATAATTGTCCTTATAATTATTAGAAGATTGATATTTAGTGAATATTGAAAAAAAGACAATATGAATAATTATTTCATTTCATTTCATGTATTATAAAATCCTCTTTTTTTAAATTTTATTATTGTATTATTGGCACTATTTGACTAAATTTAAATCAATTAAGTCCGTTGGAATAAAAATTATAAATTGTTTTAGTATTATTTATATTTTATAATAAAAACATGCTTTTTTATAAAACCAATTTTAATTATATTTTGGGAAAATATTTTAAAATAAATTTCATCTAATTATGGAAAATTATTCTTTATAAATTTATGTAGTATTTTGAATTATGAGGTTCAAATTTAAGAATGATTCTAATTTCATTTTCTGTCATAATGAATTACAATAAAGGAAAATCATTATCACTATATAAAAGGGAAAACTGAAATAATTTGGGTAAAAACATTGTGACGATATTATAAAATTTCTGCATAAATCTTATTGGATTATTTTATTTATAAAAAGTTTCACCTTGTCTTTCATTATATTTACATTTCATTCCACATGCCTTTAATTATTACATAATTATTATTTTATGTGATAAATAAGTACAAAATGTATCTCTATTATAATTTATATAAGAAATTTTTATAGTGATAAAAATAAGTTCTTAATGCTTTTAAAATGTTTAATTTTAACAGGAATAAAATTTATTTATGATATTAATTTTTTTTAATTTTTTTACATGTGTTGTAATTAGTTTTAATGCTTACCCAACTATGATGTAGTGCTTGTACAAGTAGAAGAAAAAAACAAGTAATTGATTTAAAAAAAGTAAAAGTGATATGTTTATATCAATTATTAAATTAAATGATTTTGATGCATAAATATAAATAATAATTGGTGCTGGAGTTTTTAAAATAAAAATTATATTTTAATATTGATTTATTTTCAATCAAATATGATAATTTTTATGAAAATGACTTAAGAGATATCTAAGGATCAAAAATTATATTCAAATAATTTGATAAAGACAAAATTCGTGTATTTACAAATTTATATGGGAAATAATAGATAAAATATTCTATTTTTCATTTATTTACAACTTCAAATTAATAAAATTTCATTCATGAACCTAAAAAATATAAAACATTTGAAATTATTATTGATTATATCATATGAAAAGGGAATCACATCAACAATTTAAAAAAATATGTATATTATTTTTTCTGAAATATATTTGAAAATACATATTAAAACTAAGTTCATGAAATCTCTACTACCATAATGTGATCATAAACATATCTTTTAAATTTATTAAGATCAATTAAAAGGATGATTTCAATAGAGAAGGTATAAATATTAACTGATCTATTCTAAGATTATTTATTCTCAGAAAAAATTCAATCACATAAAAAAACTTATATAACAAAAATATTATATATAATATAATTTAATATTATTTTATAAATGATAAAAACCCTTTTACTGTACCTTTTTCATCAACTATAAAATGAACACATCACTATTTTATATGTGTGGACTACCACCTCGACGAAGGGATGTGTTTTTTTTATCATAAGATCATAACACTTGACAAAATGATGATAAAAATTAATATATATTATATTTATGAATTAAATAAGATTATTTGATAAAAAATGTTATTTATCTTCTTAACACTTCTATTAGTTAGAGAATAATAACATCTCCAATGTGTACATGAGGACTGCCACCTCCCGGAAGCGATGTCATTCGGTTTTCATTACCATTTCTCATGGATAGACATAAAATTTGAAATAATTAAAATATATTACATTTATAATTTAATTGTGATTCTATAAAAACAAAATTTTATGTACATTATTTCTTTTACATACTGTAGAAAAGAAAAACATCACTCATGTATATATATGAACTATTATCTCCAAAAAGAAGTTAATACGATTTTTCATGATCATTTTACATGGAATGATTAAATGGTATATTTAATGTGTAAAAATGATAATAATAAAATTTTTATTATTGTGGATATTATGGATCCATGACTAGGTTACAAAGACTGAAACTGCTGATCAATGGCATCCACTGGAAATATGATAGTTATCACCTAAAAATGATTCAAAAAACAATTATATGTAAATAGTTATTTTTTTGAGTAAATGGTTTTATTAATATATATATATATATTTGATTATTTTATGGATTAAAATAATTATAATTTTATTATTTTGGATATATACCATGTTCGAGTAAGTAGACGACTGAGTTAAGGTATTTCTCATCACGATTAATTTTTTAGACTAATGTAATTTTCCTTTAAAAATATTAGGGTTTATATATATTAATTAGGATGAATATTATATTCAATATAATAAAATGAAATTAATTTAAAAATTGTTTTCATGTTCCCTAATTCCATTTCCATTTCATTCAAATGTGACTAATTTCATAAGTGATTTTTCTTTATAACATTGTTTTAAATTATTTATACTCTATTATTCCAAATATATATTATTAAAAATAATTAAAAAATGTTCTCTATTATACTCCGAATAATTTTTTAAAACTCACTTCAAATTATCCATTACATTTTATAATTTAATAAAAAATTATTCTTTTAAATGTTTTCAATATGGGTCACTTTTGTCCATTTTTACTAAAGTTCACAGGAATCAATTTTTAATATTTTCCATGTGACTACCTATTAACTCCATAAATTATAATTTTAATTATAATGATTACATTGAAATAATTTTTTTAAATAATATAAATCGCCTAGGTTTTTTGAGAATTTTTATTTTGAAAATATTCTCAAATGAATAGGATTTTTCTTCTCATTTTTATGAGTTAAATGAAATTTGTTTTTATGGGATATAATGAACAATTTTTTATGGATATTATAGATATTTTATATTTTGATCATTATGTTTATATTTCACATTTTATATTACCAAAATAGATCTTCATATATCTCTCCAAACTAGTTATATAGATATAGACCTCCTATGCGTTCCGTAATGCGACTAAGTTAATGAGAATTACCTTACTCTTAAGGGTTATATTAGAATTAACTATGATAGTTATTCAATTATAAGGGTACCCTTAAGAGTTAATGTGAGTATAATTCCCAGGATAGATATATTATTTTTCAATACATCCTTTTTTTATGAATTTAATATTTTTATCTCACAAGGAAAGTACATTTTATTAAATTCGAATAGTAAAAAAAATTCATGGATCATTTTTCTTATATACTAATATCTTCCAAGTTAAAATTCATGATTATGTTTTTTATTTAATTATTTATTATAAAAAATATTATTAATTATGGCGTTTATGTCTCTTTAATTATTAGGTAACAATTATTTTGATCTCAAATAATTTTCTTTAGAAAAGGAAATTTTCATTTTGGTTTTCATGAATGTTTATAATTGACTAACATGATTCATTTATCATTAACCTTAACTGATAATGTTTCTCTCATTCCACTTTTTAAACTATTTTTTACTATTATTGTGGTTTTATAAGGAAATTATTAAAATAAATTGTGACACATCTTAAAAAAATGAAAAAAAATAGTGAAACAAGTGTCAAAATATTAAAACTTTTTGGGGGGTGTTTACTATGTGGAAATGTCTGCATCACTATCAAATTATTTTCCTAATTATATAAAATATTACGGAGAAATATCCCTGAAATGTAACAAAGTGAATCCAATATTATAAATCTTATAATTATGGTTTGATTAATGAATAAGTCCTTATAGAACATCTCGAAAAACAATTTATGCCACTACAAATTTTAGTAAAATGAGTACACATTTTAATAATAGTTTCACTAATATGTGGGCCCAAATAATCAAATTATTGATGATACATTTCAATTATAGTTTAATTTAACATCCTATTTCACACATATTTAATATCAATAAGTTTCAAAATTTTATTTTTAGTGTTTCATTTTTAACTGAAATTTAATTCATTTCCGTTTCAAAATTAATGAAATGAATAAAAATATTTTTCATAAATTTAAATGAAATAAATATCATCATAAATCCATTTATCATATGATTCTATCATTTTTTTGTATAACCACACATGAAATGTTTCAAAATTGGATAAATAATACTTATATAAAATGAAAACATGTGAGTTTTAAAATAATTATAATATGATCTATAAATGAATAGAATTCCTACAATAAAGTGTCATTAGGGATAACATAAGGACTTAGAGTAATTGGATATCCTTCATGTTCATTCACGGAAAATGATTAAGGTTTAAAATTTTGGATGGATTTAATGCCAAATTATAGTCAGATTAGGATGAAAAAATGGGGGGGTGGTTGACATTATTTTTTAACATTAACATAAATAAAGTTGTAAAATAAATCGATAAAAATTTACAGATTTAGAAGAAAAAAATAAAATTTAATGTCTTGGAAAATGATAAAGGAGTTTACCCAATAACCAATATGAGTTCCTACGTCTCCTCGCCTCTAAGGCTTGAGGTTTCTTTACTCACATTGCTTAAAATATATTCAATATTCAAAAAATAATCTTTTTAATTGGTAATAGAATGAAACCCAATATAATGGGAGAAACATAAGATTTATATTTTTTATATGAATAACCCAAAACACATTTTTTGGGAAGGTGAAACTAACACAATTAAATTTATCATTGGTGAAAGAAAACATCCAAGATTAATAATAGAAATAATAAGAAATATATTTTTATTTAATATAATAGATTTATATTACACTCATATTTATCTATGTGTGATTGGAATAGAAAAAATTGAGAGAAATAAAGATAAGTAAAGAGTGATCAAAATATTACAACAATAAAATAATATAAGATCCAAATTGGAGGCACAATGGTAACTACAAGTTTTCAAGACTTCATAAGGGGGTATATATAATCCATAAAGGTCCCTTCATTATTTTGGAGGTTTTAGGACACCAAAATAGCTAATAATAGGTGAAAAATACTAAAGGGGGATCCTATAATGTCCACATTGGATTTCTAGAAAAATATCACAAACCGACCACAAAGATCCACTCTCCATCTTGTGGCCTATTATAACATCATCACTATGATTTTGAGGCTCACTAGTTAGATAATGAGACTGGGTAGTGAGATGGGGCCACAACCATACACAACAACTATTAGGTATTGCTATACTGGGTAGATGGTTGATCTGGGAATAATCCAAGTCATTTTGTTTATTATATAGAATTACCTATGGGTTCCCTATATCTAGATGTTGTTTATTCCATGTGAGGGCCATCAAAATGTTACCCCAACCAAATCATGAGCCCATAATGTTTTTTAAAAAACTTATCAGGATAATAATGAAACATAACAATTGAAATATAGTCAAATGAAATATTAATATCAATAAACAATATTTTTTATCATTGAAATGTTTAAAATGGTTAGAGTTACAATATTATATCATTACTGTGGGGAGTATGTAAATACCCTAGAATCTATGGGTAGTTTGTTTAAAATAAATTTTAATTTTGAGTCCTATAGTTGGGTATTTTGTTAGATGTGACATTCATATTAAAAATTTAAGATTCCAACATATTTTGGAGGTATTTTTAGATATGATCAGAGGATCAAAAGGTGAATTGAGTTCTCAGGTAACTGTTAGAGTGGATTCAAGGTGTCCATACCTTTTAATTTAGAATTAAAAAATCAAATATTTAGATAAAAGTAATCATGATGTGATAATGTAAAATCAAAGATCATTGTTTAACGAAGAGACACCATAGTGCGACTGTTAAGAATATTCATGAAATAAATATATTGTTGGTAATCGGTTATAAAATTATAAAATGTTCCAATTTATAAGTGCATACATATGGGAGGAATAATTCTTGAATTGTGTGTGAACACTTATATAAGGATTATTTTCAAATATGTACTTACAGACAGTTCCACATGCCAATATCACCCTGTATGAGTAGGGAACACTATATAATATGTAATAGTCACCATATGATTCTTAATGGTTACCCAAGGATATATAGATGTTAACTTTTGTCAAAACAAAATACATATAACTTATCTTCATTGTACATATTGGTATTCCTATTTATAAGAAAATACGAAAGAGTTTCTCTGTGGAAAATAATGTATGTATATATAACTAGATTCCCCCCACAATGACTAACAGTTACATTGATTTGTAAGAATTATAGAATTGGTAATGTCCTTATAAATGTTTTTAATTAATCATTTTATAAAATAAACCCTATAATACTTGAGGGGTAAAAAATAGAAATTTCCCCTATATTTAAGGGATATACGTGAGGGTTACTTAATGATTATATATTCTATATTTTTGAAAATTTAGTGTGATGAATTACTCAGGACACATTGATGTGTATTAAATAGTGATGGTTGCTTGGGGGAGCTCATACTATATCAGGTGGTTTATGAAATAGTGGGTCCCCTTGATGATGTATAATTGAGATTATTTTGGTGGTTATTTTTGTCATAAAATGATATTTCATATATTCATGTGACCATTAGTAGAAATGATAAATATTGGTTCACAGTAGGGGTTCCATAACAAGACAAAAAAGTGCCTCACAATGAATTTTGTTTTGTGTCTTGTGATAAAAAAGTGTCATGAAATTATATTGTGATCCATACGGGTTACACAATGTTGATAGACATTATAATAATTGAAAATCATGGGTAAGATGTTATTTCAGACCTTTAACAATTGGAATCCCCACAGGAATAATTATTTTTAGAATATACACACTTGGGGAGGTAAAACACCTTATCACTTCCTTTTCTCCAATTCATCCACCTTGGTCTATGGTTATTAATGGTCAAGTTATTCATCATTTAGTGTAGTGATACTCCTCCATCATACGTATCTCATGGTTAAATTTCCTATTATTTTTCCATGGGAAATGATTGTGGTTTTTGTGATAATACATCGAATTATGGTAGAATCATATCAATATAATGGGATATTCTCCTCACCTTTTCATAAGGCGGTTATTAGTGGATGAACACAATAAAATTATATAGATTCAGTAAGGAAACCATGCATACTAGAATATTTTGTAGGGTGATCTATGAATTACAATAATAGACATTGGTGTTCACAATTTTCGTGGGGATGTAAACTCTTTAAATATGTTGGTGGTCCCTATATTACTAAAACATATGTTTTTTATGTCTTTTATTAGAATGAATGTATGCACGCAACTATTTAGATAGAGTGGTTATGGATCAACATAACCCTAATTAAACTAGATAGGTTGTTCATTTTCTAATTGGTTCAAAGTGAGTTCTCTAGTGATAATTATGGAAAATAATTCACCCGGTGAAAGTTTCCCACACATGGAGAAGATTCTTATTTAGTTTTTGAGGCTATTGGGGTAAGATTGCAGGTGGATTTGTGTTACTAGTATCCTATATTGGACCTCACATGGGTAATGATGATGGAATAAATAACTATAATCTTGGGAATATGAATTTTTTATCTCGGGTATGTCATATAGGAAAAAATTTGTTTTTATTGGAAGGGTAATATCAAGGTTAATGGATTGAATGATCTCTTATGAGAGCTGATATCTGAAACCCATTTATGGGTATTGGAAATAATCTAGATGGTTTGATAATGATATATTATGATTCTTTATGTTCGTTGGGTGATATGGTGCATGGAGATAATGAATATGACATTTTCATTAGAATTAATATGTGAAATTGACTCAATATATTGATGTTAGGGCCTATTAAGGAATGTGATCTATATGGTAACATTGTTTTCATTGATGTAGTATGGTAATAGTGAGTGGATTATTGTTGGGGTCTACGGTGCCTAGGGGATTGATTCATGACTGTGATGAAAACATCGATATGTTTGGTTTGTTATTCCATATATGATTGGTTCTAACATATGAATATAAACATGTAAGGCTTGAGAGAAGATGAGACTTGATTTAGAACATGCGGCTAGGTCCCGATATATTAATATACTGGTTTTGAGTTTGGTATGATGCATTGTATATATGGGTTCCTAGCCAACGGATTGATTTAGAGGTAATTTGTTTCATTGGATTAATTTATTTGGTTATAGGTTTCCCAATTAGAATTGTTACTAACCATGTTCCCTACCCATTGAAGGTACTATTCATCTTTCATAATATATTTTTTATTACGATTTACCCCTCATATTTATTTTTATAATAGACGGATGCATGTGAAAATCCATGGGAGTCACCTAGTGGTGGTGTAGTTCATCGTGATTGAGAGGTTGAATATTTTTCCCCACCTCAGATTTCATATAATTCTTTATAAGATAGATAATAATAAATGGGACCATCATAGTGATGGTGTGGTTTGGATTTCATTGGATATTTTATAAATTTTTTCCATCCATAGATATTTTTCAATAAATCTATCATAAGTGGTTATCCATTGTACCTACCCCATAGGGGATGACTATGTTTAAAGGAATGGTTGTAAATGTAATTTCATTACTAAATAACCAATTCCGAATTTATACTCTAGATATAATGAGGAATTCTAGGGTGGGGTTGACATGGAATATTGGAATAAGTGTCTAAATATTTCACCACCTTGGTGGTTGTCATCCACAGTTATAAGAAAGTTCTTCATCATAGGGTTGGACTCCCATATTCTCCGAAATCATTATTATAGATCCATTTTTGATTCACCTCATTTTTTTTGTATGAGTCATTGGAATAAATATTTCCCTTGAATTGATCACACCTATTATATTTATGTATGTTTTAGATTGATTAGAACATGATTATGACATGAATTCTTGAATAATGTTATGTTTCTATTATTTACATTCCTTGTTCCTAAGCATGTATTTTATGTTTTCTATTAAGGTAACATGATGGGGCTACACTATGATGTATTTCTCACACCCTGGATGGGTACCTAGATGTGTTTGAGGACCTTATGTCTAATTTATTGTTTTAAACATAGGTTTCACAATGAATCAGGCTACAGAAGCTCAAATGGCATTATTGATGGGACTAAGGTGAGTCATAAGGTTATAGTAGAGCATCATTATTATTTTATTAGAATTTAATTTATTATATTTGATTAATATTGTGGTTAATGAGTTGAATGTATTACTATATTACTGAACATACATTTGTTATAGGAAAGATGTTTTTTTATTTCTCAATAATCTGATTATCTATTGTTGATGTTCATTTCTTATTTTTTTTATCAATGGTTATGATATCATAATTGTAGTATCCCCAATATATAATTCAGGACTTCACCACTATTCATTTTATTCATTCATACCTATAAGAACTATTGAGGTTTTTTGGAACTCTAACTAAGATACTATTGAATGATTTTAGTTATGGAATTATAATGACGATGGAAATAATATTTTAATTTATTTATTTATAAAATATTTATAATGTATCTAATAATCCATAGATATAAAACTCTATATTTATGATCATGTTTTATAATAATATTTTAATGTGAAAAATGATGCAATATTATATTTATGAGATTCACATTCATATAAATATATTAAAACATAAAATTTGATTGATTTTTTAAGATATATAAATATAGAAAATATAGAGTGGACAACATAATTTTTGTTATGAAATTTTTAGAGAAATCAGTCTTCATAATGTTTTATATCAATGGAAATATATTTTTATGATTTTATGAGGAATTTTTACGGATTTTTCATCTCACATTAAGAAAAAATAATGATATAAATTATTATAAAAATAATATATTTGTTAGGTTTATAGATTACAATGGAAAAATATATTATTTTTCTATTTCAAAAGTCAAATTATTGAGAAATACTAATGAAACTAAAAATGGAATTATATAATGTGGTTTCTACTCTAATATTTTTATAAAAAAATCATTATGTGTTGATTAAATTAAGAGAAATTGAAATTACATTGATTTAGAGTATAGGGTGTTATGTATTTTAAGCATTATAATAGTATTTTAATTTTATGAATTATTCATGAGATGGTTTTTCATATGTTTAGAGGTTTAATAAAAATTCATTTTTCAGTTAAAGGATGATAGGATACGGGTAATGTAGAATGAGGATTTAGAGATATCTAGGTACTTAATTGGGGGGTACCATGGGAACCCAATGTGTTATGGTTGTTTCTGTCAAGATAGAGAAATATCATAGTGAGCTCGGTGGAATTTTACTAAGTGCTCAATGAGGTGTATAGAATACATGGTGTGATCTAGTATTACAACGGGGTACCCGATGGCCATGTAGGGGTATTGAGTAGAAAATGACAATATTATTTAAATTTTAATTATCTTAAAATGTTAAAATAACATTATATAAACACCTTACCCACAAAACATCATTTAAAAAAGGCATCACCCCCCTAAATTTACATTCTACTCCTTATCCATTTTCTTTTAATCATAGGTTATCTTCCAACACCTAATTGATTTCCAAACAATATCTGTTGAAATTTAAGAGAAGTAAAAATCTAATACCTATGGTTTTACTCATAATTTAATTTTTTCATATTTTTTTAAAAAAATATCCTAATATGTCTATTTTGTCTAATTTTATGATTTTAGTTGGTTGGTGGAAATATTTTAGGTGATATTGTATGGAATAAATTTAATAAAAACCAATTATGTGTTGCCCTATACATTTACCTTTATATTGAGTATTTTTTATATTCTGTTTTATATATTCATTGACATATGGTATATATTGATTATAATAGTGACCGTGAGGGAGTATAATAGTAAACAAATGTTGGGGTGGGGTCTTATAACCATAATGAAAATTTTAATCTATTCCTCATGTTTTTAGGAACACTAAGATACTATATAATAAAGGATAATATAAACTATTTTTCTTTTATTAACCAAGAATGGGTCATTATATTTGGGATTAATTGAGAGTGTGATTGAATGGGATCAGGTGGATTAGTTACTGGGATTCAATTTGAGTGGACCAATCAATGGTAATTTCCTGAGGGATTTCCCGTATTTTTTATTATTGGATAAAATATAGAATGGTCTTGGAACATTGGATTTCTTCTTATATAAGGTTTTGCGGGATTTGAGTATTTTTTTACCATTAGTATCTTTCAGATATTTCATGTGTTATTATTAGAATTTCTTTATAAGTTAATCCATGGGGTTGATCTTCAATGATTTCATATAACATATATATATATATATATGAAAAAATAGATGATAGAGAATGAGAAAATTTGTAAATCACTGAACCTATACTTAGAGATTCAGTACTAAAAATATTGTGTATTATTTATACGGGATAGAAAAAAACATAGTAAATTATACATCTGAGGACAATTTCTGGTCTTGGTTTTGGATGATTATACTAACCATACATTAAATCATAGTTTGAAAAACAATTACAAAATAACTAATTGGATTCATCTTCATAATCAAATTAACCATCCTTTAAAAATCTCAGTAATCCTATGAAAAACATTTTAGAAACATGGTATGATCATAAAAATCTTATTAAGGTAATATTCAAAAGAATATTGCTTTAGCACATGGATTAGAAGGTGTAAGATAACAATATAAAAAATCATGGAATATTTATAATCGTAACATATAAATATGGGATCAAATAAACGTTGAGTAATATTAATGTGGAAACAACATAAAACACAACTTTATCATGAGATAAGACTCGTTGCATATAAGGGAGCACAAGTCAAGATTAACCATAAAGATTGTTTCACATGGTAGCGTGAGTCAAGGCTAATTGAAAAGTCTGTTATACAAAACATCTCATGAGAATAAACTTTACCCAATTCATTGGAGGACTATTTGGGTGCACCCATCATAAAATTATCATGAATATGTTTTCCACATAATGAATCATGCATAATCAATCATGCATAAACATAAGGGTACCCATGGAATGAAATGGGTATCATAATAAGGTAATAAAGCATAATAGATGGATGTATCATTAATATTTCCATGAAAGTAATGAATTAAAACATACATAGACATTGATAAGTTAAATTAGGCATATATCATAGTATGTGATGTCAAATATAATTAAAAACATGTAATAATATTATTTAATAAATTTTAGAATTAAAATATTTCAGTGCAGTTTTTTGAAAAATACTGAAGTGCCTTTAAAATTGAAAAGGGAATAATCATTTAAATAAAAAAATAAATGAAACAATAAGGTTTTAATTAAAAAATTAACGATTTTATAAAAAAATTGATTCTTAAAACAAATGGAATAGTGAACATGAAATTGGGTAAAAATTCAGGATGTTCCCTTAAAATTGGTTTTTTCTATCAGGAAGTATTGAGGATGAAATCACTTAAATAAATTTATATCCCAAAAATATAAAGAGGAATGGACCTTGATACATTATTTCAAGAATTCAAAAAACATTTTTAATATGTACATTACAATAACATATAATGTCATTAGTGTAAATATAAAGATAGCGCATCACGAAAGAGTAAATGTGGTTTGGGTCGAATTCCATATAAAACCTCGACATGTAAATGGGTGTACATAGGACAGATTAATGAGAGATAAATGGGTCTCTAATAATTTATAAATCATGAGGGAATTATGGGGGAGGTGCTAAAACATTCCATGTTATTAGGTATTAAAAATAATAGGGTATAATATAAAGGAGATTATAGATTAAAAGTGAGAAAGGGAGGATCCCTTAACTTATGTCTCAAGGTGTTCTTCACTTGATATTAATGTCCTAGATATACAAATTAAATTCATTTAATAGAATGTTAAGAACCTATTAATTATTTAATTGAATTATTATAACCTTATTATGTTCATTTATAACCTTTTTGATGGGTTAAGAGGTTCAATTTTTTTTCATTGGTTTTCATGATTGGTTTATTTATATACATGTACAGATAAACCTGTAAGATTAGAAATGTTTTCCAGAATTGAAGTATAATTTTATTATTGAACATTCGTATGATTAAATTTTCATAAAATTCATTTTTTTATTTGTAGTTAAGATGAATTGTTAATGATATTTTTTTTGGTAAATTGGCGTTTTTTGGATCACAATGAAATCATTTTTCATTAAAACTTAATATAATGTGTAAAAATGATTAAAAAAACTCAAATAAGTCATAGTACATGTATTATAGTATTTTTAAACCAAAAAATAGTTTCATGACCATAATTTTATATGATAAAATAATTGTAAAACTCTTTATCCTAGAATGGGATGAATTAAAACATCATGAATGGTGTTTTAATTTCTATTATTAATTGAGGTGAAAAATAAGATGATAATGAATTATTCCATTATCATAAAAAAATTACAGTACATGTGAGTTACCGAATTTATCATTAATATTGGATGAAATGAGGTGATGAAAGAAAAATAATTAAACTAACATGAAAGAAAATAAATAAAAATAAAAATAAGAATTTACCTCTTTAATATATCTTCCTTGAGAACATTTTTAGGGAAGAGGATTAGGTATTTTGAAGAGACTGAGGGATATTTTATTTGGGAGAGTTTCATAGGTTGATATTTTATCATAATTTAGAAAAAGCACAAGGCTTTAGGGAAGTTAAGAGAAGAGGTAAATAGGGGTGGTAATTATAGAGAGGAGAGGAGGGGTTTCCCATTATTTTAATTATTAGTTGAATTGTTTTTCTCATGACTAAGAATAGTCTTCATTATTTTGAAACAAATAGTAATAATTTCATTTTATATTAAAACAATGCAAATTTAAATAATCTATTACTCATTTCGGATATAGAAATTCAGGTTTTAGTACTTATTGTATATTATCGTATTTCACTATTCATAAAAAATTCATGTATTTTGAAAAAATCCCTATAATTCACCCCAACAATTTTTTAATGTTTAGAATCCAAAAATTATTTCCATTTTATGAAAAAAAAATCTATATATGAAAATTTTATTTTTTAATTAAAATAAAATATAACATATAAAATACAATTTTTAAAATTAAAACATCTTTTCTAACACATTGAAAAATTAATTAAGGTCTCATAAAATTATCTTAGAAATATAAGACAACCAAATGATAATTTATTATTTTATTATAAGAAGATTAATTTTCATTTGTATTATTAAATAGATCATTAAAATATTATTAAATATTTATGACATAAAAAACTAACACTTATACTATGATCATATTTTTACTTATAAGATGACTAAATTTTATATATACATTCATGGGTGATGTTACTATTCATTAGGACAATTTAATATTCATAAGGGTATATTACTATTCATAATTGTTCATTATGTTTTATAAGGGTATGTTAATATTCACTGAAAATTAATTTGATCTTATCATAATCCAAATAGCTTACTGATCGCAACCATGTATGTTCGTCTTTTCAAAATTCAATTCACATAAGTAGAAAATTTATGTTTAACTACTTTCATATAATGTTCACACAATATTTTTTAGTTCATTTAAGTACATACTATTTCATTTTAAAATAAGAAGATGTTACATTCCCTCCCTTAAATGAATTGTTCCCTCTTAATTTGTTCAGTATACTTTTAATTCTGAATTTACATATAGATAATTATTAAATACTATTTTCTAATTTGTACTTAATTATCTAGAAGTTAAAATATTTGTACTATCACTAAATTTTATATAAAAAATGACAATGCATGATCTCTGAAGTTGTCTAGACTGTTCCTTTGATACCAGCTGTAAATCCCTAAACCCACAGTTCTACATTTAGTAATAAATAATGATGTATATTTTTTATAAAGGATAAGTGAAAAATACACAATACATTATACATTAGAGGACCATTTCTGGTCTAGGTTTTGGAGTATGATAACAACATTAGATTAAATCATATTTTTCAAAATAATAAAAAAAATAACTAATTGGATTCATCAGCACTATATCCTTAACCTTCCTTTAAACATCTAATGAATCATATGGAAATTTTTTAAAAACATTGGATGATCATAAAAATATCAATAATGGAATAATGAAACGAATAAATCATTATCACATAGGTTAGAAGGAAGGATATAATGATATAAAAATGCATAGAACATATGTAATCATAACATTTAAACATTGGATTATATAAACATAAACTCAAAGTAATGTGGAAGAAACATATAACATTACATCAGCATGAATTAAGACTAGTTCCATAAAAAGGATCACAATTCCAGGTTAACCACCAAGACCGTTACACATGGTGGAACAAGTCATGGCTAACCACCAAGAACGTTACACATAACGTCTAATGAGATTCAACTTTATCAGATTCATTAGGGTTCTATCTTGGTGAACCCATCATAATATTTTTGTGAATATGTTTAAAATATAATGATTCATACATAATCAATAATACATAAACATAAGGGTGCCCATGTAAAGAAATGGGTATCATAATCATGTCATAAATCATAATATATGGGAGTATCATACAAGTGTCTATGAAATTAATGAATTAAAAAATACATAGTCTTTGATAAGAGGAAATAGGCTTATATAATGGTACGTGATTTCAGACAGAAGGGACTACATCTAATATTGTATTTAATAAATTTTATCATTGAAGATTTTTAGTGTCGTTTAAAGGAAAATACTAAATAGACATTATAATCTAAAAGTGGAAAATATTTTATGTAAACATAGAAGTGAAACAAGTAGTTTTTCCTAATAAAAATACCAATTTTATAAAAACAATTTTTGTATTAAACTAATTGTAGAGTGAAAATGAAATTGGGTAAATATTCGGGAAGTTCCCTTCAAACGGGGTTTCTTTTGAGAAAGTATTGATAAAGGAATAACTTTTAAAAATATATATCCCTAAAATAAAATAGATGAATATAACATGATATATGATTTTGTAGAATTTATAAATTTTTTTAAAAATTTACATAAAAATAGTGGATAACCTTATTTGGGTAAAAAATATATAGAGCAACCTGAATGAGTAAACGAGGTTTGGGATGAATCCCTTATGAAACCTCTTCATGGTAACAAGTGTACATAAGATGGATTAATGAGATAAAAGGGGTGTATCATCATTTATATATCATGAGGAATGTATGGGGGAGGTTCTAAAACATACCCAATCATTAGGTATTAAAAATAAAAGGGTATAACATAGAGTATATTCTTGAATGATAGTGAGAAAGAGTGGATCCCGTACCTTAAGTATAATGGTCTTATTCCATTGATATTAATTTCCTGGATATCCAAATAAAATTCATTAATTAATATTTAATGAACATATTCATTACTAAATTGGTTTATTATATCCCTATTAATTTCATTCATGAAATTTTTTATGGGTTAATAGGATCAATTTCATTTTTTGTTTCATTGGTTTTCATGATTTGTTTACTTATATAAAAATAAGGATATACCTGTCAGATGAGAATAGTAATCTAGAATTGATATTTTATTTTATTAGTGAACATCTATAAGATTATAGGGTTATAAAATTCATTTTTTAAATTTTATTGAAGATGATTCATTTATTATAAACATATGGGTTAATTTTCATTTTTTGGATCATAATGAACACATTTTTCGTTATCACATAAAATCATGTTAAAAAATGATTACAGAACATGACATAAGACATAATACATGTGGTGTTGTTTGTTTCATCCCTAATAATGGTTTCATGACCACAATTAAATATCTTAAATGAAATTGGAAACCCATCATCCGTGGATATTTTTGATTTAACACATCTCGAATAGTGTTTTAATTTCTAGTATAAAAGGAGGGGAAATGAGAGTTGATGATGAATTCTTCCATTATCATAAAAACATTATAGTAGATATAAGGCACTATAGTTATCATAACCATTGGATGAATGTAGGTGAGGAAAGAAAAAAAAAGAAAGGAAATTGAATGAAAATAAATGAAGTTAAAAGAGGAATTTACCTCTTGAATATATCTTCCTTGAGAACCTCTATATGGGAGAGTATTATGACTTCGAAAGATACCATGAGAAGAAGAATGTGTGAGATGTGCTTAGGGAGATTTTTTAGAAGGATTTATACAAGGTGCATGGCTTTTTGGGAGTGAAGAAAAGATGCAATGGTGGGTGGTATTTATAGTGTAGGAGAGGAGGGGTTTCTATTATTGAAATCATTAGTTTAATATTTTTTCTCAAGAATATGTATAGTCATTATTATTGCGAAAAATAGTAATATGTGTATTTCAGATCGAACTAATGGACATTTACATCATCTATGACTGATGAATGATGTATAAATTTAGGTTATAGCACTTACTGTAAATTATCGTTTTTTATTATTCATCAAAAATTCCTGTATTATAGTAAAATCTATACCGGCCGGGCAGGGAAGACTACAGAACCTCTTGGCGCCACATGAGGACAAACCACGGCCTGCAACCATCGACAATTTGTGCCGGACAAATAGGCAGGCTTTGGTTGGTCGAGCAGTATGGAAGGGCGGCGCCGCTCGACACCGCCGTGTGAGCCGAACTGGCCCGCAACCCTTGGTCAGGTCTATGGGTGGGCCATACTCCACCGGGACAAGCCGAACCCAGCCTAGTCGAACCCGCCAAACCGGGTCGGGCCTCCCGCCATCCCACTAGGCTTGACAGGCCGGGCCAGTTTCACATAAACACGAATATCTTCTAGACCGCACGTCTGATTGACGCACCTTCAGTGGCACTGGGATCCTACGTGGGTTCAGCGGTGATGACTGTTGTACTGGGATCCTACATGGGTTCTCCAGTGACAAATCCTATATTTGGATCCTAAGTGGGTTCGATAATGATGGCTACTATACTAGGATCCTATGTGGGTTCGACAGTGACTACTACTGTACTTGGATCCTACGTGGGTTCGACATCTTAGATGAATCAGTGACTAAAACTAATCATATCTATCAATATACAAAATATTTATACCTATGTGAGCCGAGTCTTGACATTAAATCATTATCATCAATGTGGTTGACTTTATTTTCTGTGTGGACTAGGATGTGATTGGGTTCGAGGGTTGGAGCCAAACTGGGATTGATAAGTTAGGTATATGTATTTTCATATACCTATGTAAGGTTGGTTGATACATCGTGAATGTATCATTCCTTTTTTGGTTTATCCTTCGTGGATTCTGGGAGACCTTCGGGGGTCTCTGGGTCCCTACCGAGTATCGTTATATTCACCCCTTCACAAGAAATTCCTGCACTTAATTGTGTTTGTTGTAGATGATGGACAGCACTGATTGAGGCAGAGTGTTCTGAAGTTGTATGGTACCTGGAGGTGGATCACTTGGCGAGACGTACATGGAGAAGACGGACGAACCTTGGGTGCTGAGGAGGCCATCTATACCCACCCATCAGGTGGGATTCCCGGAGGATGACTCAGTAGTTGCTGTCTACATTTCTGCAGTTGTACTTTACTATTGTGCATGTATTTACGGCCCCTTTCAATTTAGCACTTACTTTTGTATTTAGTTTTACTCAGTGTTTATTTTATGTTCATGCCTCTACCACTTGTGTTCAGACTATGTGTGTGTATTACAGGTTTAAAAGGAAATGCCTTCCCTTTTATCAGGATTACGCCTTTGGAGCTAGTCGCCAGCCCCTGGCCTATGGATGGCGGGCTTGGGGTAGTCATGGCACGGGCCCCGAGGATGGGTCATGACAAATTGGCATGCATCCTCTGCGTTTAGAGGGGAAAAGAAAAGGCTCAACGTGTTAAGCAGTTGATTAAAAGATTCCCTAAACAAACCCTTTCTATCCAATGAAGTGGATAAGAAAAGTATAACATATTTATGAAATGAAACCCTTAAGACATTGCGAAGATGCGACGACGACAAAGGCGGTACACGCATCGATGACGATGAAGGCGGTGGACAAATGAGGCGCTACCCATGGCCACTGTGAACTATTCCGCCCCTACGGCGCCCCAGTGTGCTACATGCACCCCCGTACCCCTACCGGAGAGCTCCCGGCACCCGGTGCCACTGCCGGTGCACTCCCCGCGCCCCGTGCCCCTGCTAGCGCGCTCCCGGCGCCCTGTGCCTCAGCCTGCACGTTGCCCAGTGCCCCGCACCCCTACTAGAGGTCCCCCGGTACCCCACGCCCCTATCGGAGCCCCTCTCCCCTATCGGCGTGCCACCCGGCGCACCGCTGCCCTTCCGGCGCGCAGCCCGGCATCGCGTGCCACTGTCGGCGTGCACCCAGCGCCCCGTGCCCCTGTCGGTGCTCCCTGGCTCCCTGCACCCCCTCCCAGCGCGCTGCTCGCCTGATCTACTCCTACTGCAGCCTACCCAGTGCCACCGCAGCCTGCCCAGTGTCCGGCCAGCCCAACTACGCCCCACGTGGCCTACCCGCTGGCCTATGGGCCACCGGCCAACTGAACCGACCCGCGGTGCCCTCGCGTTGTCCCTGGTCGAACCGGCCCGGTTTCCTGGGCCGAGTTCCCGAGCCGCCTATATGGCGACTATTGGGCCGAACCGCCCTCACGGTCCGTTGGGTCGGGCCCAGCAGACCAGGTCAAAACATAGCAGGCTGACCCACCCAATGAGATGGGTCAGACCTAGAAAGTCTGACCGGGTCAACCCAGACAGGGTCACCCCAGATTGGGTTGGGCCGAGTCGGTCCAACCGGGTCAGACCGGACCTATGCCCGTTTCTAACCCTTTACCTTCTTAGGCCATTTCTTTGGCACTAGAAGTCTGTTTGATGATCCTTCAGCTGCAACAGTATTCTTGGACCGTAGTCATCCCTTTGAGTATACCCCACTGGAGTTCAGGGTATAGTTGAGCCACAGTCCGGTTGGTTCGTACACGAATCCAACCGGGCCCTCGGGACTAAAATGCTAATAACTCACAAATCGGGCATCCGATTGACGCGTCTTCTATTGCGTTGGTACCCCTATGATGTGGCGGTCCATTGGGATACTTCCACATGAGACTTCATGACACTTGGATTATTGACCAGTAGCTCATGGAACAGATCCTCCTGAAGACGACCATACGGAGTGCAGAGACCTAGTAGTTGTAGACCTGACGACTGCTTTACCGATTCAACTCAGGGTGATTCCACTAGCCCAATGGAAGGAGCTCCCAGTTTGGTGGCAGACCCACGGCGGAAGGAGCGCCTGGTTTGGCAGAAGACCTTCGGTACTTGACATGAGAAGTACCTCTGAAGGCTATTTGGGGGAGTGCCCAGTTTTATAGAAGACCCGCAGCAGATGGAGTGCTCAGTTTGGAAGCAGACCCGCGGTACTCGACAGGAGGAGTACCATAGCAGTCTAAGGTTATTGAACAGTGACTCGGAGTCGCGACAGGGCCACTGTACTCAACAGAAGAGGAGTTCTTCAGTAGTCGTGGTTTCATTAATAAAAATCTTAGTTTGAGCTGAGTCAATGGCCTTTTTATTTTCTCATTATTGAGATGGGTTACATGAAAACTTAGGTATATGTTTGTCCATATACCTAAGTGATGGTTATTCATTGAAATAATACTTTGGTTGTTTATCCTTTTGTGTTTGTGAGACCTTGAGGGTCTCGGGGTCCCTACTGAGTATCGTTATACTCACCCCTGCACGGGCTATGCCCGCACCTCGTTGTGTTGGATGCAGACGACGGACAGTGCTAACGGCAGCCGAGAGCACCAGGACTGGATGGTACCCGGAGGTGGACCTCATGATGAGTTGGTACCCTGAGGATATGGATAGACGGGGAGTGCTGAGGAGGCTATATGTACCTACCCTTCATTTAGGATCTGTGGTGGACTATCCAAGAGCTGCTATACACATTCCAGCTGTTTGTCTTTTAGTTGTACATGTTTTTTATTTTCCTTGTACTTTACATTTGGTCTTGTATTTCTGGCCCCTTTACTTTTCAACACTACTTTTGTATACATTTTTACTTAGTTTTTGCTTCCTCTTGTACTCTGGTTGTGTGTGTTTACATTTTATAAAGGCAGCGCCTTCCCAGTTTTAGGGAATTACGCCATTGATTCTAGTCCCCAACCCCTGGCCTATGAAAATCAGGCTTGGGGTAGTCATGATACAGGCGCGTGGATGAAGGGTGGGTATAGATGGCCTCTTAAACACCTCAGGTCCTTCCTTTCGCTCTGTGTATGTATCGCCATGTGGTCCACCTCTAGGTACCGTCTAGATCCCCAACACTCTGCCTCGATCAGTGGTGTCCGGAATTTGCAACCAACACAATGAAGTGCAGGAATTTCCCAAGGAGGGGTGAGTATAATGATACTCAATAGGGACCTCGAGACCCTCGATGTTCTCCCAGAATCCATGAAGGATAAACCACAAAAGGAAATATACAATCACGAAGTATCAACCAACCCTACTTAGGTATATTCCCATACATATACCTAAGTTATCAATCTCAGTACGGCTCCAAACCTCGAGCCCAAACACAACCCAGTCCACACATGAAATAAATTCAACCACATCGATGATAATGATTGTATGTTAAGACACAAATCAAATAGATATAAATCTTTCGTATAGCGATAGAGATGATTAGTGATAGTCACTGATTCATCTAAGCTGTCGAACCCACATAGGATCCAAGTACAGTAGTCGTCACTGTCAAACCCACATAGGATCCAAGTATAGTAGTCGTCACTATCGAACCCACGTAGGATCCAGGTACAATAGTCATCGTTTCCAAACCCACGTAGGATCCGAGTACATTAGTCATCGCCGACGAACCCACATAAGATCCTAGTACAGTATTTGTCGCTGCCGAACCCACATAGGATCCTAGTACTGTATTCGTCGTAGTCGCAGCCAGCTCTAGGGTTCCCACACACAGCATGCTCGATTCCGGGTGGGTCTGCTCCTCGAGCAAAGGTGTTGTTACATCAACTACAACAAAGTCTAGATTTTATGTACCCCAAAGTTCCGTCTCATCAAAATGATACCAACGCGATATACGACGCGTCCATCGAACGCCCTATCTGATAGTTATTGGTTTTCTGTTCCAGTGGCCCAGTTGGAATTACGCTACTTCCAAACCTGTCCAATCTCCAATGTTGTTCAAAACTCACTTAGATTATCCCAAAAGGACCGCCTCTTCGAGAGGATCCCAGTGCCACAGACGGAGCGTCAATCGGACGTGCAGTCTAGAAGATATTCACGTTTAAGCGAAACCGGCTCGGCCCGTCAAGCCCAGTGGGCTGCTGGGTCGGCCCGAACATATTTGGTGGGTTCGACCCGGCTATGGGTCGGCCCGGCACGGTGGAGTGTGGCCTGCATGCGGACCCATCCCGGGGTTCTGGGCCGGTCCGGCTCGCCTGGCGGTGCTGAGCTGTGCCACCCCTCCTTGCTGCCCAGCAGACCGACGGTGGCCGGTTTGTCTGGCGCAAGCCGCACATGGTTGCGGGCCGCGGTTCGTCTGAAAGTGGCACCAAGAGGCGTCGCGGTCTTCCCATCCATGCTGGTAGGTGGCCGGCCAGTTCGACTTGGAAAGAGGCCCACACAGCGGGCCACGGTCTTTCTACAGAGCGACGCCGTGATCTCCTGCCCAGTCGTCTGTAGCCGGCTGGTTTATCCAGCAAGCGGCCCGCAAATGCGGGCCGCACCTCCTCCGCGCGGCACCTGCGGGTGCCACGGTTTACCAGCAAGGCCGACTACAGCCGGCCGGTTCAGTTCATCTGAGCGGCCCATAGATGCAGGTCGTAGTTTACTCCACACGACCGGTGCGCGGCCACCGCCTCCGGTCATCGCCACCTCCGGTCATCGCCGCATCCGGTTGTCGACGCAACAATCTTTAAGAACTAACAGAGGGTCTTCAGGCCGTGTTTGTTTGGCCCGCGCCCTCCACGTTACGAGATAACAAAATGTCGAAGACAATCCAAGGTATTCAACGAAAAAGGAGGTATAATTTTATTCATTTAAAATTAACAAAACCAAATACCTCTATTCAAGAGCGTTGTCGAAGTCGGGGAAGACGGCGTCACAGAATTCGGGCGTCATGGAAGACGGACGTCGTTCCATCAATGTTGGAGGAAAAGAGGTTTTCATTGGCGATGGCGGCATCTTCTCCAACGACGCAGAGGAAGAGGAAAAATAACGGTGTTACTTGTGGTGTCGCCTCGCGTTCGTGCCCCGGTTGAAGAAGGTATAAGAAGATGTGTCATCGTTCTTTGGTGGAATCGGCATTCTTCGTTGGATGAAGGATCTTACTATTTCACAGAGGCTCCACCAATTCTCCCAAAGAAAAACATTTTTCCCACCCAAAAATATTTATATAACCCATATTATTATGCTCACTTAATGAATTCAAATTAATTCAAAATAGATGAGCCAACTAATTAATTGCATTCTAGAAAATTAATTGAGAGAGTTTTGGCATGTTCAATTAGAGACGATGGAAGGTTAAATGTAAAAGAGTAGAGGTGGAGTGATTTAAGAGTTAAAAGTGGAGGTTCCAAGGGGTTAAGGGGGAATTGAAGGGTTAGGGGCTGGTGTGGGCCCCCGGGGGACGGGTCGTGATGAAGGGTTGGTTCTTGAATATTTTGGCGGTGACAACTGGAGGTGGCGGCGACCAGAGGCAAAGGCGACCGGAGGCGGTGGCCGCACATCGTCCACAAGTAGTAAACTGTTTCCTGCATCCATGAGCAGCTTGGAAGAACCGAACCATCCGGCCGGGCTGGTGAACCGTGGCACCCGCAGGTGCCGTGGAGAGGACGTGTGGCCCGCATCCGTAGGCCATTTTCTAAACGAACTGACCAGCTATGGTAGGTTTGGCTGGAGATCACGGCGCTTCATGGCACCACGCTGTGGGAATACTGCGGCCCGCTGTGTGGGCCACGTTGTAGGGTGAACTGTCCAGCCACTTTCCGGCCGGGCTGGGAAGACTGTAGAGCCTCTTGGCACTACGTGCAGATGAACCACGACCTGCAACCAGGGGCCGCTCGTGCCAGACAAACTGGTCGTCTTCGGTCGGTCGTGCAGCAAGGAGGGGCGGCGCCACCAGGCGAGTCGGACCGGCCCGCATCCCTATGCCGATTCCATGGGTGGGCCTCGCTCCACCAGGTTGGGGCAACCCCCAGCTAGTTCGGACACGCCAAACTAGGTCCGGTCGACCCGCCACCCCACTAGGCTTGATGGGTTGTGCCCGTTTCGCTTAAACGTGAATATCTTCTAGACCACGCATCCAATTGACGCGCTATCTACGACACTGGGATCCTCACGATGAGGCGGTCATTTTGCGATACACTAAGTGAGTTTTGAAAAACTTTGGAAAATGACCGGGTTTGGAATGAGCGTAATTCGAACCGGGCCCTTGGATCGGAAAAGCCAATAATTCTCAGACCGGGCGTCGGATTGACGAGCCATCTGTCGCATTGGGTTCCTTTTGATGAGACTAAACTTCACGGTACATCAACTCTAGACATCGTGATAGTTTATGTAATGACCACTTTGCTCGAGGAGTGGACCCTCCCGGAATCAAGCGTGCTCTCTGTGGGAACCCTAGAGCTGGTTGCGACTACGATGACTACTATACTAGAATCCTACGTGGGTTCGATAGCGATGACTACTATATTAGGATCCTACGTGGGTTCAGCGGCGATGACTACTATACTGGGATCCTACGTGGGTTCGGTTGTGATGAATACCGTACTTGGATCCTATGTGGATTTGACAGTAACGACTACTATACTTGGATCCTATGTGGGTTTGACATTGATGACTACTGTACTTGAATCCTACGTGGATTCGATAGTATAGATGAATCAGTGACTAAAACTGATCATCTCTATCACTATACAAAAGATTTATACCTGTGTGAGATGATCCTTGACTTTCAATCATTATCATCGATGTGGTTGACGTTATATCTTGTGTATGTTGGGTTTTTCTTGGGCTCGAGTGTTGGAGCTGAACTAAGATTGATAATTTTGGTATATGTAGAGGAATATACCTATTTAGGGTTGGTTAATACATCATGATTGTCTCTTTACTTTTGTGGTTTATTCTTCGTGGATTCATAGAGACCTTCGTGGTTCTCGGGGTCCCTACTATGTATCGTTATACTCCCCCCTGCACAGGCAATGCCCGCACTTCGTTGTGTTGGATGCAGACAATGGACAGCACCGATTGAGGCAGAGTGTTGCGGAGCAGGATGGTACTCCGAGGTGGACCACTTGGCGAGATATACACGGAGTGGACGGACGGACCTGAGGTGCTGAGGAGGCCATCTGTACCCAACCGTCAGGTGGGATTCCCAGAGGACGACTCACAAGTTGCTGTTTACTTTTCTAAAGTTGTACTTTACTGTTGGGCTTGTATTTATGGCCCCATTCCTTTCAACACTTACTTTAGTATTCAGTTTTACTCAGTGTTTATTTTATGTTGTTTCCTCTATCACTTGTGTTCAGACTGTGTGTTTGTTATAGGTTTAAAAGGTAATTCCTTACCTTTTATCGGGATTACTCCTTTGGTGCTAGTCTCTAGCCCCTGTCCTGTGGAAGGCAGGCTTGGGGTAGTCACGACACGGGCCCCGATAGAGTGATCTGACAATTGATGTGAGAGTTTTGGTTGGAACCTCTTGGGGGAAGCATCGAGGACTTACGACATTAGTTTGGGTTTGGACTTGACATCCACAGTTCACACTCAGATAGAGGGTGTTAGGCAAAAAGGTTGTGGTTTATCTACAACGTTGAGATGAGGTTTTCCTTAGTTTGTGAAAAAGGAAACCAAGGAAGCACAGGTTAAAATCATGAATAAGAGGGTGCAGTTGATCACTCTTGATTCGTCCAGCCTTACCCTCATGGAAGTAGGAGATTTGAGTCTTCAACAGGGGTGAATGAACATGGGGAAATATTTTCGAAAGAAGTTTGCAGGATTACACCGCAAAGGGAGAGAGACATATGCTCTGGTTAGATGCAACCAGAGATTCATTCCAGATTTCTCTTGAGTAATAGCAGCACTTTCAGCCATGACGAAGTAGGGGAAACCCATCATGTGGTCAGAGAGATGCCTACAGAGCTTTCAGGAGCTGAGTTAAAGGCTGACTAGTGCCCCCATCATGAGGCTTCCAGAGGAAGGCATAGGATACGTAGTCTACTGTGACGCTCAGGGACCAGAATCGGGTGTGTCCAGATACAGGAGAGAGAAGTGATCGCATATGGTTCTCGGCAGCTGAGACAACATGAGCAGAACTACGCTACCCATGAACTAGAGTTAGCAGTAGTAGTCTTCGCCTTGAAGATGTGGAGGCACTATCTGATGGGCGAACGTTTTACCGTGTACTATGATCACAAGAGTCTCTGTTATATCTTCTCTGAGAAGGACCTGAACATGAGACAACAGTGATGGATTGAGTTCCTCCCGGACTATGACTTTGAGATAGTCTATACTCCTGGGAAGGGGAATGTTGTTGCGAATGTGCTCAGTAGGAGGACTGCCATTTAGCTGCTAGGAGAGCCAACAAAGCACGTAGCTGCCTTATAGATATCCATTGTGGATAGGGATGGATCATCTTATCTATCGTCTCTTATAGTCACTCCCCCACTTCTTTAGCGGGTTAGGAAGATGCAACATGGGCACGATGACTACGAGACACGACATGATCAGATATCCACAGGATAGGCACCTGATGGATTTTTTTTGAAGGTTGGTAGCACGTCATCCTCTTTAGAGGAATTACCATGGTACTAGTTGCACATCAGGAGGAAGTGATGAGAGAGTTTCACACTTCCCCTCTAGCGGTACATCCAGGTGTGGTGAAGATGTACCAGGACTTTCGTCGACAGCACTGGTGGCCATGTATGATGAATTCGGTAGCGGAGTTTGTTTCTCGATGCCTCATTTGTTAGTAGGTGAAGGTGGAGCACCAGGTATCATCCGGTTTGGTTCATCCCTTAGAGGTCACAAAGTGGATATGGGATGGGATATCCATGGATTTCATGACGGGTCTTCCATGTAAATCTAGGATTCACGATTTGATTTGGGTGATCAGAGACCAACTCACCATGTCGGCACACTTCCTACTTACCAAAGATGGTAGGTGCTACCAAAGAGAATGTACAAATCATCCAGGAGTGGATGAAGAATGCACAAAGCATGCATAAGTCATATGCTGACGGAGACCTCTGGAGTTCGAGGATGGTGACCACGTCTTTCTACGAGTCTCACCTCGTTGAGGTCTATAGAGATTTGCCCGAGGTGGCAATCTATCTTCGAGATTCAATGGACCTTTCCAGGTCCTCAACAGATTTAGCGAGGTGGATTACTGCTTAACTCTACCACCTCAGTTGCATCGGGTGCATGACGTCTTCCACATATCTCAGTTGAGGAGATATGTGCATGACCCTTCATACAACATCGATCATGGAGAGCTGCACATCAATGATGGGGAAACTATCACGGAGGTTCTAGTGGACATTGAAGATCGATAGGAGCGGGTCCTATGTGGATGGTTGATACCCCTGGTGCACCTGTACATGGCTCATTGGAACCTCCAGAAGAGAACATGGGAGCGGGAGACTCATATGCGTGCTCAGTACCCCCATTTGTTCACTTAGATAGAGTTGTATCTTATAGGGACTTAAGGCCTTGAGGTGGGGAGAATGTAAATACCTAGAATTCCTGTGGATTTTTTTAATACATGGGAATTTTACGAGTCCGCAGTTTCTGACGGCGCGCAATTCCGACACTTGGAGTGCCTATAATGATCCGTCAAAGTTTTGTTAAGCATAAATTAACGTGCGTAAGATGTTTTCTTAAAAAAGTGGAATACCTCTTAAACGGTTACTTGGATCATAAATTTGAGGCCATTGTTGCGCTCAAGATGGCGGGTTTACCCTAGGCGTGACTTAAGTTTAGTCGGCACGGGCCTCCTGTGAAAAATCCCAAAAATGGCATAACCATAAATAAAATAATTAAATAAAGTTATTTTATTTTTTAAATTCTTATAACTCACAAACGGTATGTCAGAATAGAAATATGAGACCACCTCTGAACTCATGAGGGTACGATTTCTTTAAGAAGATACTAACATGGGTCATCGAGGGACACCAGAGAAAATTAGTTTTTTGACGCAAATAAAATAATTAAGTGACAATTATAATATTGTAAAATATGTAACCTCTAAACAAGAACTCGGATATAAAATCCAAGAGTACCTTTGGGTTCATTGGGGGTGTGTTTCACCTAGGCAGAGCCTAACCTCGACCGGTGTAGGCCGAGGGTGGTTGATAATAATTTTCCAATTTTTTTTCAGGTATGTTCAGTAAACGTGTGAACAACGTTTTATAACATTTGATCCGTTTCTCCGAATTGAAATCCGAGAGCACCATTGAACTCGCAACACCGATATTCACTTGTGAAGTCTTTCACCATGACGGCGGATGGTCGGGAATAAAAGTTAGTTTTTGGCTTTTTTTAAAAAATGATAAAATAAAGTGTAGCCATACATTATTTTATTCCTGCTGCCATGTGAGTGCGGGTAGTTAGAACCTCTAATTGGGATTTGGTGGTGGAACATCCACACCCTAACCTCCCATGAGATGTCATGGTGGTGGGGCCCACCCGAACCCAATCTCCAATGTGAGGTTTAATGTGGTGGGGACGACACGTGGCCACCCGACCCCTATTAATGGGAGGAGACCATAACCTCTCTACTACCCCTATTAATGGTGCCACAACCACCCCATTTAATGTCCAAAATATCCTCTTTGAATTTATGGAATATCCCTTAATTAATTGCGCCAACGCGTGTGAATTAATTAAGGGGAGCCTCTTGACATCCTCAAAATTAATTGTGAAACCCCTCGTGCAATTAATTTTGTGGAGCTGGGTTAATTAATTCTACCATTTGAATTATGTGCCAATGTGATTTTAGACAAACCCTCCCTCTCCAATATAACGGAAGCTTGGGGGAAGATTTTGGGATGGATTCATCAAGTGGGAAAATGCTGGCAAAGAGACGTGTCGCCCAACACATGGAGGATTACACCCTTCCCGATTAATAACGCGAAGAAAGTGAAGAACACCGATGAAGATCTTCTTCTCCGAAATTCTTCCTCAGACCCCTTCAATGTGGGACGTGATCGTCTACCATGGATCGACGGACAACCTATCGTGACGTCAATGAACGATCGCCTGTTATTCAAAAGCTAAGGGATTTTTGTGTTATTTTAATTATGAGAATAAACCCTCGTTCTTCATCAATCAAGTTATGGTATGAGAATCGTCTTTTTTTGTGAATGTAATAAGGAGGGTTCGGGCCGAACGAACACGGTCCGACCCTCCCCTTGTTTGTTCTTGTTTTGTGATGAAAAAGGCAGTACACGCAGCGATGACGACGAAGGCAGCGAAGAAAGGCCGCGCTACTCGCGGCCTCCATCAATTGTGTTGTCCCCATGGAACCACAGTGCGTTACCCGCACCCCTGCACCCTCGCGCCCCTACCGGCACACTCTCGGTGCCCCGCACCCCTTCCGACATGGACCTGACACCCTGCTCCCCTGCAGGCGTGCTCCTGGTCACCCGCACCCCTGCCGGTGTGCTGCCTGGCGCCCCGCGCCCCTACCAGTGCACTGCCCGTTGCCCCGTGCCCACTGCCGGCGCGCTGCCCGCCTGCCCCGCTCTAGCTGCGGCCTACCGGGTGCGCCTAGAGCCTGCCATAGCCCGACCAGCCGGCCCACACCATGCACGAATGGCCTACTGGCCTCCCTGCCACCGGCCACCCACGCCGACCCATGGCGTCCCCCATGATGTTGCTGGCTAAACTGGCCTGGTGTTCCGGCCCGAGTTACGGATCCACCTACGTGGTGACTATCGGGACATGTAAGGTAATTGATATAGAATTGGTGACTTTATTCAAAGAGTAGAGAATGACATAAGAAACCACTTACTTCATGTTATATATTTTATTAATGTGTATAATAGTGAAATATAAAAGCCATTATTTTATTAAAATGTTACACTAAAACTATCTATACATATTTTTATCTTATAATATATCATTTATTTCATTTATTGATTAGTTATTATACTTTAATTATAAATAAAAAAATTGGAAATAATTATAGGAATAGTTCACATTTAGTTTTAATATTGTGGTGTCAATCAATATTCATAGTTAAGGAGTTTGAGAATGTATATAAGTAAATAATATAGTTCATGAAATTTATATGATACTTATATTTTTTTAAATTACCATGATAAATCATTTTGGGGATTTGTCCAAAATTACAGAATTGATGTTTTATTACATAAATATTTTGATAAGTTCAATTTAAAATAAAATTATTATTTTTTGATTAAATAAATATTAGTTAAATCATTATAGAATATTATAAAAAAATGTAAATTAATATTTTGGTATTAAATATGTTAAAAATTACTTTTCATGAAGTTAATTATATTTAAAATGAATTAAATTATCCTTATATATGGTAAAACTGACCATGAAAAGGATATGTCAAATTAAGAAAGATATAAGATATATATTATGAATATAATTTATTAATTTAATAGAAACATAATGTAATTAAAATAATTTATATATACAAACTACGTATATAGATGGAAGGTTCGAGAGCTATAGTTAATGAGCTGTTTGGGTATAGGTTTTCTTAAGGGGAATAACATTTTCCAGAGACATGGAGTTTGATTTTCTTCCCGGAGGGGTTTCTCCTCCATATTTTTGATCTATGGTAACCCTATCATGTGAGATGACTGAAAAGGTATAATGAGAGATTATGATCCATGTAGGAGGGTTTTTTCAGATCTGATGGATCTCACACCTGAAACAATAATCCACAAAGGTAAGGTTATTCATGTTCAAGCAAATGAGGATGATATCACTAATATGAATAAGATATTTTTCGTTTAAATTTTTACATGAACTATTATTCTAGTAGGTGCTAATTTCATGATGGTAGTTTCCATATTGGAGTTATTTTCCGATGTTTGGGATTTTTTCAAATTCATATGAATTCCAATCTGCAAGTTATTTTTGTCATATCCTCTTCATGATTGGGGAGATCATGTACCGAGAATGGGTGTTTGTCTCCATTCCCCTAAATCTAGTAATCGTTACCATCTTGGAATTGGAATTATTTTTCAACCCCTTATCTTTCATTAACACATGAGTTCAGGTATACATATGAATTTTGGGGCTGAATTTTAATTTTATTGCATCCTCATATCTAGTTTGATATTTCATCAGGGGTAATAATTCCCATAAAATGGATACTACTACAAATATGATTAGATTAGAATATTATACAAATGTATTAGTCGAAATTGATCTCACATAAGATTTTGTTGATGATTTTGTGCTTTCCATGTCAAAAGATGATATCAATTTACTGGTTAAATATGAGAAACTGCATCCATTTTTTATAGACATTTAGTGTATTGGAAGCCTCAAGGAACACAATTTTCAAAAATAAAATTGTTTATTGTTTTACACAAAGGGTAATAAATAGTAGGTATGTTGGAAGCTACAAAAAAATGAATGGAATTACCCTTAACCATGTTTCTTGAAATAAAGGAATATATTCTGACTGTTGGCTATTCGAATGCTGCTAAAGAGAAATGGGTTATACAGGATGACATTGTTTCTGATTTATATGTAGTATAGTAGAAGGGTATCTAGTAGTGAGAAAATGTTTAATATCAATGGGAAGGGATTCATTGTGAAGATTACGTGATGTAGGAAATTGGTGATAGGCCCTATAAAGATATATGAATTGAGATAGTCCCCTATAGGTCCTCAGGATTGGAAGAATAAAATTTAATGGAGATTGTCCCTCACCACGGAGGGGTGACTCTATGCATGAAGGATTCATAATCTCATGGAACACTAGGAGAGGGGGGACATTTATATGATCTTGTAATGTAGTTACTTTGGACTATTCTTATATAGATTCCTAGATTATAGAAGAAATTAACAAGGAGCGGAGTCTAAATAAAATAGGGATAAATTGGACAAACACATAGAATAAATAATCACAAAGTAAAATATATTTTTGATATTATGTTTAATAAGGAAAGGAACTAGGAATTAATGTCTTTTCATCATAACCTTTGAAGAAGACATGTCCATGGATGGACTGTTCATGTTTAAAGTCTACTATGAGAACATGATTTGTCTCAGGCAATAGAAATGCTCATGAAAATTTCATTAGTCCATTGGATAGTATATCTAACAAGAATTATGATGATTATAATCTTATTACCTATTATTTTTTATGTTCTTCTGAAATTTAATGATTTTGAATAAGGGTATATTTGTTTTTATGGCCCCATTACTATCCATCATCCTTATTCTATTTTTATATTTAACAAAGAGGCTTTTCATCACATTATATATATATATATTTACTAACTATTTAGTTGAGGAAGGATTATATTAATATAGAATAATTTAAATGATAAAATTAAATTTAATTGATAATTTTCTTACCTCAACATTGAATACCCTTCATTTATAATGTTTCTAATACATTTTCAATGTGGAATGTGTGGAGACTTAAACATTATGAAGATTCTAACTATAATTGAATTGTATTTTACCCGTTACATTATTAATTTAAATTTCATTTTATAAAAATTTATTAAAAATCCCCCTAACAAAATCACCATGTCTTGATCCCCAATATATGAAAATAAATTATTAAATTGGAAAGGTTGATTTTTTTTAAAACCAGAATGCATTAGTAATAATTTTTTCATTACATAATAAACTTCTTAAAACTTTAAAAATATTTATTTATACATAAAAACTATTTTATAGTTTTTTTAAAATTGATTTTAAAATTTTAAAAAAAAAATTATTAACTATCATGTCTTAATTTTATTATTATAAATTATTTGTTAAATATATTGTTTATAATACTTTAATTATCATCTAAAAATTTAAATTTTACAAAATATTGTCAAAAAAATATATTCTTTATTTTTCACATGTATATCCAATGTTTTTGAACAGATTATGAAAATAAACCTCTAAATGTGTTAAGATCAATATGTAAAACTAAATAATAAAAAACTATTTCTAAACTAATAAAAAAATCTTACTAAAAATTGTTAATATAATTAAATTAAAGAAATTAGAACATTATATTTATTAATTTAAATATTAATTTATACAGTTTGTAAAGTAATATATAGAAATTTATTTAATTACATAGTTATTTTAATACTTACCTGTAATAGTCACTTTATTATTCCAATGAATGAATTTCTATTCTAATTACCCTACATCATGTTGAAACCATAGATATTATAGTTTTAAATTTTCTTTCGATTACAATATATATTAAAATTAAACTTTGCAACATTCAAAAAAATGATTATATATATGGACGATATAAATATTTTTTTAAAAATCTATCGTATTATGTATCTTTTTCACTCTTATTATGGAGGTGTTTGGGAATTTGGTATTTTTGGGAGACCATGTCCCATTAAATATTTAACATATATTAATTACATATATTTTTAATTTATAATTGTACTTGTATTAATCAGAAAAATTTTATATTTAGTTATTTTTTATTTTTCTATTATGAATCAAATAAATATTGAGTGTTTTATTATATGGTGTATATAATTAATTAATTAATTAATAACTTTCTACATTAATTCATATATTCTAATCAATTTGTTAATAAATTTATTTATAAAAAATAATAATGCGATCCTGGTATATATTTATAAAAAGTTAATTATATTTAAGACAGAAAAATTAATTCATTTTAAAGATGGAATGTTATAAAAAAATACCCAAAATCAAGGATTTTATTGTTCATGACATGGTTGAATAAAAATGAATTTAAATATATATATATATATATATATATCATATTAGAGTGTAAATCATTTTTGAAAATCTTATTTAATACATCTCTATAACAAATTAGGATTTGATACCACCACAATTTTATTCTAGGCTTTGTTATAAAAAATGATGTGTTGTATCAGCATATTACATGAATTTAAGACAGGGAAGTGGTTTTTATTCTACATTCAATATATTTTAGCTATCAGAATAGAGTAATATAGACAATATGGCGTGGTTAATTGGATTTCATAATTATTTTGGGATGGGTTGAAAATATTCTTGGGTTTATTTTTTTGGTATTGGGATTGGTTTAATAGAGTATTAGAGCCCTCCAAATATTAAATATTGATAAGAAACAATCATAACATTTTTTTGGAATATTTTTCAAGTAATTTAATTTAATTGTTTTGATTAAATGCATAACGTAGAGGGACGATCAGGGTTTTCAATGATGATCTTGATAATATTTAAATCACCGTGATGGATTATTCATTTTAAATGTGGATATAAATAAATAAATGACTGTATAAACTTATCATTATAAAGGATGTGACCAACCTAACATGACTTTTCTATGAAAAATTTAAAAAAAGACTTAAAATTTTTGACCATCTCATTGTGGATTAACACAATTATACTTATCTATCTAGAATTTAATTTCATAACCTTTTCTTAATAGATATTGAAATTATAATATGGGACACTCTAGATTTCCCAAGGATTATCTATCTATAAAAATTTGTTTCACCAGTATTCAATCACATCCATATTAATTACATTGATAACCTAGTTTGATTTGTTCCCAAATTGAGCAGTAACTAAAATGGTTTCTCATATGCCATGTTGAAATGTGACATGGAAATATATGCTCCCAATGATTTCTTAAATTACTAGTTTTTATCATCATGAGTTTTATACAATAATTCTATATTTTTATTCTTAATTATTATAATAAATTTCTTGAGGTTTTAATTAGTCAACTACACTTCGATACTAGTTTGTGGGTGTTGTATGATGGTTATTTTATATCATACATTGAATTTTATTATGAAACACCCACTGTAACTAGTTTTTTAATTGGGATCCTATATCACTAATGAGTAATTTAGGTATTCCTAATTGAGCGATGAATTTTTTTTATTTTAAGTCAACATTTATTCTATTTGTTTATTTTCATTATTTACTTCCATTTGGATCTATATTCAATATACAAGATCACAAATTCCTTTTTGATGAAATCTGGTGTTGTCAAAGGAAATCAATTCCACATATACTGAAGAATTAAATCTCAATATTTATGTGTTGAGGAATCTCATATCCAATCCTAATTGCTTCAACCATTTCAATAATAAGATAATCTACCAAATATCATTAATATAAATAGAGAAATGGGAAAAAATAATTTATTGGAACTCATCCATAATGTATTTTTATCCACTGTGTCCTCTAGTAGGTGGAACGTAACAATATTTGAGATATTTTTAACCATGAACATTATCACAATATGAAAAATAACATTATCTATAAATAGCGTAATTTAATTAGTATCATCCTAAAATTAGTTTCATTATTTATTTAAGAACCGTATTATTTTTATGGAATGTTTAATAGTTCAAAACCATTTTATTTTATATGTATTATGATTGATTACAGAACTATGTTTTATCCTATATAAGAAAATATAATAATTAATTGTTGTTAATATCAACTTTTGTATCATTTTCCATTTGATTCAACTATATCTTGGATAAGAGATAAAACACTAAATTCTTCTAGAAGTTTTCCACATTTATTTAATTATAAAATTAATATATTATAGTAAACCACTACATCAATCTCTACATGAAATAATTAAATTGTATAAGGAATTTTAATTTTTTTGTTTAAATTAATAATTTGGATTATAAAAGAAAATTTATAAACATGTCAATGGTTAAGAACAATACCAATATATTATTTTACATGTTAGTTTAATTTAGTTCAGTATCCATAGGATTTCTTCTATTATAGTATACTGCTCATAATGATATTATTAATTATTTTTCCATGATCCACTATTAAAACATTGTTACTCAGGTCAAACAATTTATTCAATGGTTTCCCCCAATAGAAAGATATAATTATCAAAGTAGAAAATAAATAATTCTAGATTCCTAAAAAGGATCCCATGAAAGATTTTCCATAATAAATTTTCATATATTTATATAATAGATGTATAAGTGGATAAAGAATAAAATATATTTATTTATTTTATGATTTTCTAATATGAATCAACATTATCATAAAGTATTATAACTCCAATAACTGAATTTGGATTAAGTAACATGTGGAAGCTTTATATCTTCACTATATCTACATTAGTCCTATTTTTTAAAATCTAGCTACAAATTATACAACCTTATCTAATTATAATGTCTCATTTTAAAAAATTTATTAAAACCATCTTCTCATTCTAATTCTTGATGATAATTTCATATTCTCCACCACAATATAAATGACATGTTTCATCACCAATTAATGTTACCTAATACTATACCCTTTTTAAATGACATGAATTAATATCCAATATTTCTTTATGCTTATGTGAATTATATCTTGCTTTTAGAGGGAGGTTCTACTATAATGTTATTATAGATTGATTTCCCAATATGATAATTTACTAATGACTTCAAGACAATCATTTTAGTATTTAGTAAATAAAAAATAATGGAATGTGTTCATTTTTCATGGGAGAATTATACTTCTATTTTGTGAAGACAACTCTCAATATCATGATATTACGTGGTAGAATTAACTAATTTTTCCCATTTTTAATTACATTCAATCATGTAACATGTGGAAAATCAGTATATGGACATTACTATTCAATTTATATGATAAAGTAAATAATCCATGAATCTTGTAGTTTTATGACTATGTTCTTTAGTAATATCATAATTTTAGCAATCAATCTTCTATGAAACTATTTACATGTCTTTATCACTTCTTCTAATAAATAATAATGGTTACAAGGATAGGGTAAAATCCTTTGATATCCCTTTCACCCATAATATTTCCCATTTTCTCATATTTACTAAATCAACTAGGTTGTTTTCTATTTATATTTTTGATTCTATGCTGACTATTTTTTATAGTGATTACTCTTCTCCAATAGTGATTAGCAACATTGAACTCTATTTCATAATCAACATCATTAATTTTTCTTATATTGAATATATAAATAAATGTTTTATGTTAAATATTTTACAATAAATATATAAAGGAATTCATAAAACACTAATTGATGATACATATATTTTATTAAGTAAAATATTAAATTCTATTATCCCAATAATAATATTACTCACCCACTATTTATAATAATTAATTATCTTTTTAAAGCTATGATGGTTCTCTCATTTCTGATTGATAATTTTACATAATTCTGTATCTCCTGAATAATAAAATCAGGGGGAAGAATAAACTTTCACACCACTATAAGGATATATTCTAGGTTTCCATGTCAATGGCTGATAAATGAAACTGTAAATTAATGTAAAATTATTTTGGTATTTACCAATAAAAATACTATATGATTAACAATAGTAAATTTCATTAATTTTATGATATCCCACATGTCACATTTTTATTTTTAAAACATTCATAAATATATGGCTTGATGGAAATAAACGATCATTGAATCTATATTCATTATAATTATCATTAAAAATATATTTTAATGTACTCGAAATTGTGATACATCACTCCTAAATATTATAAATTAAACTTATTCTTCATTATCTCCTTAAAAAAATTATACACTCAAATTTTTAAGATGTTATTTAGGATAGTTATAATGATATTGGGAGACAAGATGCTTTCATGTAAATTCAAATATTGAGTCTTTAGATTTCATTCCCCCATCATATATATTAATTGGACATCGGTTAGAATAATTTAACTTTTTTTTGAATAATGTATTTTTTTTAATTGTGTGTGGTTTTTTTCATCGACAAATTTAACTCTCACACCTCTAACATGTGTTTTCCCATTAATTTCATTCTTAATAATATTATATGGTGTCATTTTCCACATTATAAACCACTTATATTTATTTTTAACTACTTATGAGCAATTTAATTTATTTTCCCATTGATTTTAATATATAATACCTGATAGTGAATTGCATAATTTCATTAATAATTAGGATGAAATTTCATCTACATGACACAATTTTTTTTATACGGTTTTCATGGTTTTCCATCCACTTATCATTTCTTATGTATGTTGTCATCGCATATTCAAAATTGACATTTATCGTTGTTGTAGTGGTATAAAATTTGTTGTACCTTTATTTTATTATAGGATTAGATCCAAATATATTTTTTGATAAGGAATTTTATAATGATACGTTGTATTATAACTTTGATGTATTTTATTTCTGTTAATATGTTTTTCTACTATTACGTTGTTTCCATACAAAAATTTGAGCCACTGGATTTCATAAATACCTATAATTCTTCTTCAATTTATAGAAGTCCTCTTATGTCAAATATATTTTTATTTCACTAATTATTCTCTTCTATTCCATCTTAATTCTAAAATAATTTGTTTTCCTCCATCCATCTCGCAGGATTGTTGTTTTAAACATGGGGTTAGTCTTAATTGAGAAGATACATAAATTACATCATGTTTGATTGAGAGTTACCTCACATAGTTATCCAATTGGATAGACTTATTGACATTATAAATGTATCCTTAGGGTTGAAATCAATCTTTTTTCTATAATCTTATTTCAACAATGATTTAAAAAAATGATCTTACGAAAAAACTGGTGATTTTTACATCTATCATCCATACGATTAAACATTAATCAAAACCCATCTATATATCCACATAAAAACATAAAATGTTTTATTATTGGTTAAAATGAAAAAAATCATTTTGAACCATTTACAACATCTCATTAAATCATTATCATGAAAAAAATTCCAATCTGCATCTTATTGAATTGGACTTTGAATATTATTCCATAGCATCAATATAATCAATGGTGGGAAGTAAAGGCCTTGAAATTTATAAAAAATAGGTTATATGTTGTTATAGATCCAATTATGAAGATCTTAAATTAATATTTATTCAAATATTGAAGAATAAAGTTAAATTATTTCAATATTATTAGAAATTTTATTTTTATTATCATTAAAATATCTTTGATTTTATGAAATTTTAAAAAATATATATGTGAATAATATTGTTTCATTTCCAAAATAATTCATATATCATTAGTTACTTACTTTACATGATATATTTTTATTTTTATTTTTTTACCATTGTTCACTAAAAAGACACGTATCAATATTATGGTTTTACTCCATAGATTCATTATTTTTATCTCTACTTGATTAATTTACTCATGCTTTTCTCAATACATTATAACCTAAATTGGTTATTCAAATCAAGCTTGAGTTAAAAGTATATCTACCTGATATTTTAATATATGATTTCATCGGACTAAGAGAAATATCATTTATTTCCTACATCACATGAAATAGTAAATAACATAACAATTTGGTAGGATTATCCAGTCAAAACCTAGAATTTTAATTTGTATGTATTTATATGAAAAAAGAAATTAATAAATATAAAAATAAATTTCTTTAATAAAAATATAAAGGTTATTTTATACAAATTTACTTGACTCGTCATTTTTTTAAGAATCTATGTTTTCATGAATTCTTTTTTATATTAAAAAAACTTATTATATAATTTTATAATTATTATTTTAATATAAAATGATATTGATGGAATAATGATGGTTTTATTAGTGTTTAATGAAATTATGAAGAATAAATTTTGGAATTTTAGAATTATAATTTTCAATAATAATATATTATCATTATATATTATGATTTTTAAAAATATTGAAAAATGAAAATCCAAAAAATTTCATTTTACAAAATTATCAATATCATTGGATTCAAAATGTGAATATTAGTTTTTATGTATTTTAAAAAAGATATCAAATTTTTAGGTGAATAATATAAAATAACATTTTAATTAATATCAAGAAATTTATGAAATTATTAATATATAATTATGAATTAAAAAATCATGAAACATTTTCTAAAACCAAACATGTATTTTAGAATTGACTTTATAATTTTTAAAAAGTTCATTTTAATTTAATTATTTTATATTATTTTAAAACATGTTAACACCTAATATATTTTGAATTTCAAAATTTATTTTTATTAATTATTTAAGTAGAATATAATATAATTTATACTATTTTTTTACTTATTATGAGAAAATAATATTAGGAATAATATTCGGATTTTTATAATGTAATTTATCTTTAGAAAAATATTGAAAATATGGGTTTTTTGTAAAATGTGAAATTCTATTATGTTAACAATATATAATTGAGACATATATTTTTGTAATAAATTTTAATTGAATTAATTAATACTAGTATTAATTTAATTGATAATGTTTGATAATTTTAAAATATGTTTTTAACCTTATGAAAAGTTAAACATTTCAATCTTAATAAATAAATTGTTTAATATATTTTGGTTAATTTGGTTTTTTACATGCTTTGGGAGAACACGTTAAATTTATATAGTTTTTAATAATGAAATTCATGTTTTTAAAATCACTAAAAATAAAAATATTGTATAAAAAAATTATATTAAAATTGACATGTGAATGTTTTTACATGTTAAATGTGGTAAAAGAATAATTATATTACTGATGGAAATTTTAATTTAAAAAATGAGTTATATTTGTTTGAGATAATGAGTTCCTATAAAAGATGCATTCTCTTCACATTTACAAGGAGGCAACCATATCCTTATTTATCAACCCATTCCAAATTTTGGATCAAATAATACCCTATTATAGTCTCTCTTAAACAACTTACCTAAACCTTTTATGCCTAATTATAAGATAAATACTATTCTACGGAGCTGTATGGAGTCTCCCAAGGGAGAACTTCCAATAGAAAGGAAATAATATCTAATCAAATTCCCTAGATATTTTATTCTTAAAAGATAATAGGTAGCCTCAATACATGAGTTAATGGTATCAATATAATTGTTACAATAATGATGTTTTATTATACTAATTTAATAACTATTTTATACATTATTCTAAAATTATTAAGGAAAAAAAATCCATCCTTTCAATTTCTGGATATTCTCCTTCAAGAACGACTTATTCAATTTTCCCTCTCCAACATAAATGGTAAGTACAAAAATGTAATTTGTTTAACTATGATGACTTTTGAAACTTGACTATGACTCTTAAATTATGATTATTTCATTTATTTCCCACTCTCATTCCTTGGAAAATTAATTTTTCGTCCATGTATACGTATGGAAAATCACCTTCCTGAAATAACATGTTTTGTCTCAATAACCACATAACATTGATTAAATTAAATTTTATATAATATGTTAAAATGATATTTATTTGAATAATTATTTTTCTAATATAATAAATTTGGGATTTCAATGTTTTTGATTAGTGAGAAACAATCATAGAAACATTAACTACCTTAAACAAAATTTCCCATAAACATTTCATAATTTGGGTATATTTTGGGATATCCTTTGAAACTATAAATGTATTATAATAATGGAAAAAATAAATTCAATATAAATCCATAATTTTGGGGATCAAGGAGTTATTTTATCTCACTTCTGACCATGGTTAACAAACTAATGTTGTTAAGGGATCTTCTATACCATCCTCTCTACTTATCAATTTCACGTTTAATTAATTTTTTCCACTTTTATGAAATAATTTCATCATGAACCACCTCTATTATTGTATATATATAATTTTCTAACATACATTGTAATATATTATTTTTTTTATTAATTTTAAACATGTTTTTAGTTCTACTTAAAAATCACATTTAAATATAAACTTATTTTAATGGAACATTCATATTTTTTGTTTCTTGTCAAGAATTACCCTGATGAAAAGATTTTAAACCATGAATCGATTATAAAAAATCATTATTTCATATATAATCAACTTTTCCTAATTACAATTTTTTGGAAAATAATATGATTTCTTCTTCTATAAAATTATCATTACTTATTTTGTTAAACATTACTCGAGTGGTTAATTTTTATTATTTCTCATCCTAAATCCCACTCATGAATTTTCTATATTAAAAATATTTGTACAAGACCTATTATTATTTTTTAATTATGTAATTTTTAAATATTCAATACATTTTCCCTTTGGAATCCATTATACATAGACTTTGGATATTCATTGGATTAGAAATATGAAACTCAATTTTCCCATGGTTTTAAATATGGATATAATTTATATCTTATTTGTTTCCCTCATGCATCATTTATATGTATTTTTTTCATTAGGTGTTTGGTGGGACCGTAATTATATTGACCTATATTTCATTTTGTAATCTTTCCATCTAATGGAATACCATGTATAGTGGATGTGCCATTATCCTACGAACAATATATTATGTTTTAAAAAGGGCCTAAAATTATATGTCCGTCCAATGAAATTTTCAAAGCTTCACATCTCAAGAGATGTTATTTAATGGATGATGGAGTCATAATTATCATCAATGAGACTTATTTCACTATTGTTATTGGAAGGCTTAGTGAATCTAGTCCCATATGGTACTTTTTACACTTCATAAGGATGGTCGGGAGATGTGTCATTAAATAATATTTATAATTTCATGTATTATGTTTTTTTCATAGATTCCATGTCTCAATGATTCCATGAACTTCTAATTCTATTATTTTATTCCATTTTATTATTTCTATTATCAGCCTCCCTATTTTTTTAGTATAAATTCTATATTTTATGTTCATGTTACATTCATACATTATCATAGTCATGTGATTATATTATTGTCACTTTTTCTCTTTGATTATTATTAGTTATACTTACTATTAATGATTTTTTGAGCCCACCCCTTTCCAATAATTCCCTTACCTAGGTTATTAGGATATGTATAATGTATAATAAGCCTATAAGAATGTCTAGAAGATATTTAGTAATGAGAATATTCAGAAATATTTTGCAAAAATTTACCAATGTAATATACCCCCATATACATTAAAACATATATTCTTGGGATTGTGTAAATTTTATGGGGGTTGTAATTTAAATATTATGAACATGGTGAAAAAGTTAAGATATTTTCATCTTAGTTCACTATATGTATTATGAAATCATGTTTTTGTTATTTTTGAGTACTAGGTTTGTTATTTTTTGGGAGTATGATAAAAACATTTTCTTGAAAACCCAATGTATATGTCTTTGGTAAGCATAAATAGAATTTCACATCATGATGTTTGGGGAACGTTTTTACGTTGTGGTATTAATATAAATGAAATAACAATCCAATTACTACATTTAGATGAAAAATCTAAAATAAACATTTAATGGTGTAGTAGGTGTGAAAAGGGTTTGTTGGGTATTAAATTCATCATCAGCTAGTGCTTGACAACATGGAATAACTAAACACCTACTATGAAACTCATAGGGTATATGATTTTATTTACCATATTATATTTATAAAACGGAATTAAAGGATTATTTACATGTTACATTGGGGGGAAAGGTTGATAAGTAATATATATCACAATTAATGGTAATGTTGGATGTATCATGAATGATGTTGGTTGAACAAAAGATGGTATAAATTGATCTAATAATGATATAATATAAACTATGAATGATATAGGTCAAAAAAATTAGTGATATATCTTTAACTAAATGAATTGTTGGAAAAAATTATTGTATTATAATGTGATACGTCATCTAGTTAATTTTTTTCTTATCCAGGATACTTCTCTTAGAATAATAATTGTTCATTACTCAATATTACCCATTTATGTTTTAGTGATCGATAGATTCAGATGTATCAAGGTTGAAAATTTGTTTAAGGGAAAATGTGATAAATAAATAAATAATAAATCTATTGTAATGGGATTTGGAATGATAAATATAATTATTATTTCAAACCAACTATTGAAAAGAATATCTAAACATAATAGTATAGTTAAAATAATGAACCCACTAAAGAAGAGATGTATGGAGTTTTATGGGATATTTGTTAATATCGATGACGAGGGACTGAATATTCCAAATCAGACATGTCAATCATATGGGAATAATAACCATGAGAATACCGTCAATGAAAATGGAATATGTATTAATATTGGTAATGGTAGGAATCGAATAACTTTTTATTTAGGGAAAAATAATGATACAATGAATGAAGTGAATATTTATCCTATTAATCCACTGAATATTCATTTTTTATATGTGGAGAATTTTTCCCCAATGAAACCCAATGAAAAAATACAATGTTCAATGAAAAAAAATGATAAAAAAATACCTACTAGTCCATGGGAATAAGGAAAATCATATACAAGGACTATTGTTGAGGTATATAGTTATTTTTTACTCTAGATATTTTGATTCCATATATCATGTAGTGTTTTAGATATTATGTATTTAGAAATAAATAAATAAATATAATTAGACGTATTATTATTATATCAATGGTATAATAAACTTCATATTAGTTTTAGGAAAACTATGCCTTATATATTTATTCATTTTTCGTTTATTTCAAATTCTCTTCGGCATGCACTATCTATTTTTACAAATTACACATATAAAACTAATTTTAGAGAAATCATACCTCATATCCACAATGATGTAATAATTAACTATCAGTGTACATTTAATTTTGAACTTCCTATAGAAATTACCTACATTGTATGAGTCTTATAATTGAAAAAATATAATTTATTTAAGTGGTAGATAATGTAATGACCTGATATATAAATATATGACTTCCTTTAATTATGTAAAACTTGTTTGATAGCTTAATAAACACACAACACTGAACTAAAATGAAACCATTATTTGTTTAGTTTGTTAATTCCTATCTATTTAATTAGTATATATAAATAAGTGTAACATAATAATGATATATATATATATATATATTTATTTATTTATTTTTATACAAAATTTCCAAATTCATTAATGTGTTTAAGAATCAATATTTTTATGAACTCTAATTTTTATTAAATAAAGATAATTATATTATTAGAAAATATTAGTTTAAAAAAATAAAATTTTAATTAATTAATTAATTCTTTATGAATGATTTTTATAAATTATGAAGAAGTACAACTTGTATTTGAAAAATCTATTTTCATAAAAAATATATTTCCTTTATTTTTTATAATTTAATTTAAAATTTAAAATTGAAATGTATATGGATTTATTTTTTACTTAATAAACTTTATTTTTTAATTTATAATTTGGATGTTGCTTATTTGGTGTTTTTTTAAAAAAATGGGTATTTTTAGGTGAATAATTCAAAATATTGTTCTTATAAATAACATGGTTAAAATTAAAATATTAATATAAAATTATAAATTATAAATTGATTAAATTATTTTATAAGACCAAATATGCGTTTTATAAGTAACATTATGATTTAAAAATTGTTGGCTTTTAGTTAATTATTATTTTTTTAATAATATTTTCAGTACATTTTTTATTTATTATTTTAAAATTATTTTTACCATTTATATAACATTTATATAATAAATCTTTTTAATTACTTGATTGATTATTTTAAAATTAAATTGTGATTAACTTTTTTTAATTTTTTAAAAATAATTAATTTTTATATAAATTGTGAAAAAAAAATTCAAATCGGTGGCTTTTATTACCTTATATATATATAATTGAGTCCATAAATTTTATAAAACCTTTCAATTTATTTATAAAATTGTTTTATTCATTTTAATTATAATTTTGTAAATTTATAAAACCAATGTCGAACCATATTAAGAATGTAATATTTTATTCCCAATTAAAAGATTTAAATATCTTGGTAAATTTAGATATTTATTTATCAAAAACCTCATAACATTTAATTGTTTCATAATAAAATGAAAATGTATTTAAATTAATAAAAATTCATAACCATAATCCACAATTAAATTTTACGAATAAGAAGAAATTTTTCTAATAAATAGTTTTTATTTGTTATATGTAGCAATACAGAAATAAATTTCTCTAACTCAGGGAATTTTTATTGTAATAAATTTTTTAAACATTTAAAATAAACAAAATGAATTTATCAAATAATTTTAATTTTAATTTTTCCATTAATATTAGTTTCTGTGGGTTAATGTGGTGTTACCACGATATGGATAAATTAGGGTAAATGTTGATTAACATATTGTAAAAGGATAAAACATTGGATAAAAAGTTTTATATTAGATGATGGAGTGAGTATATACCTTATATCATTACCAAAACTATTATTCACCATTTTAGATCCTTTTAACATGAATAAGGGAGTGATATAATTGGATGATAATGAGTTTTTACAGAAGTTCAACTTTCTACAAATAAAGAAAGACACCATCACCTCCACATCTCTCTACACATTACAAATATTTGAAACAACCAAAACTCCTCCCTAGTATCAACTAAACACCCTCCTAATAAAATTGATGAAATTTCCTCACCAAAATATAATTCTAAGGATCCTTATTAAGTTACCCAAAGGGATCATTAAAGGGAGACATAATACTCTAAACCTAAATTCTTTAAATCTTTTCATCTTATACACCCCTAAAATCCCTTCTATCCAAGAGGTATTGATAAAAATATAATTTTAAATATTATTATTTGTTATTATAGAATTACAATATCCATTTTAAAATTTCCTCCAAAATTATTTCGAATAAACAAAACCTCAATATGTGTTTGTGCGGACTACCTCCACTTTGAACGATTTGTTCTATTTTATAACCCTGCATTAAATAGTAGGTTAATTTTTTTTTCTAATTAACTAATATGTTGTTAAAAACATTTTTATAATTATTAAATTAAAATTATTTCATTTCAAACCTGATCTAATTCCATGTAAAATGAATGTATCATATGTTTATTCATGCATATTATTGTATTCATGATACATCGTGTTTTGTTTTCCATAACCACCTAACACGGATGAATTAAAAACTATATGTAATTTTGTAAAAATTAATATTTTTTAATGAATTTATATCATGGGGGAATATTTTTGGAAATTATGTATGAGTGATCAATGACATGAAATCATAGAATACATAACAACCTTAAATGGATATATCGAGGAACCTTTCACAATTTGAAACTTTTTTGTGATAAAATTTAAACAATATATATATATTTTTAATATATAATAATAATGTATATAAAAATAAAATTTTATTAAGTTAATGAATCTAATTTAAAACAAATTTTACTACGATATAGAAATTAAAATTTTATAAATAAAATAATTGCACAACATTGAGTATCCGATTTAATCTGAATGAATATTTAAAGTGAATATAAAATGATAGAAAATGGATGTTAGAAAATTAAGTAAAATATTAACATGTATCTTTGGTACATACATAATCAACTTTATTAAATTATTATTTATTGTAGGTGTAATTTAGGTTCCTCTTTAAATGTGATAGTAAGGTATCTTCCATACCACCCACTCTACTTACAAGATATAGGTTCTCATTATTTTTATCCCTGCAATGAAAAATTATTATCATGTACTTATGCTATTTTTAATATATCTCACTTTAATATATAATTATTTAATTATACTTTTAATTATTTATGTTACACATGTTTTTAGTTATTTCCTAAATTCCCACTTTATATTAACATCGATTGATGCATACTTTCCTATTTCTTGAATAATTTCAAGAATCAGCCACATAAAATCTTTTTAAACCATTATATGATTAATAATAAATAATTATATTATGTAAATCCATCTTGGTTAAATTATAATTTATTGGAAAATAAAATTATCCATCTATTATTAAGAAACCTTACTTATTTTATGCAGCACCACCCAATAGGTTCCTTTTTATTCTTTATTATCCTAAATTTATCTCATTACTTTCTTATGTTAGAACTCCACGTTAAATTCATATCATAATTTTTAAATTATGGAAGATAAAAATTTATTAATTCATTCTTCTCCTAAGAATCCTTGGTATTTATATATTTTTTATTCCTTTTGTAAAACATACGATGCCCGCTTCCATTTCATGGGTTTGATCATGATTATGATTTTTTATGGTTTATTTTTCTTATTAATCATTAATATATTTTATTTTGATCATGTGATGGGTGTTTGTGAAAGTATATAGTCCTATAAATAATTGGGTAATGATTTAATATCATGAGATATTGTATGTTTTTCATAAATAATTAGCCTTAAAAAACTATGTTATGTGATGGGTGGGCCCAAAATTATATATACCTATAATGAATTGGGAAAATAATTATATATTTCAATATTTTATTTAAGTTATTAGGGAGAGAACCTAATTCACCATGATAATTGTTACACTGTGTTTATGAGAACGGGGTGTGAACTTGATCCACATTATGAATTTTTCTACATAATGATGGAGGTCTTTGGAGTAACCCTCAACTTATGTTATTGAAATCATGTCATATGTTATTTCCACATATTATAAGATTACATGCTCAAATGATTTCATTTCCTTATACCATTTTTCTATTCCTACTATCAACCTATTTTTTGGTTATGAAATATATTTTTTATTCATAGGATCCTTTGTTTCATTCTTATACCCATATGAGTATATTTTTCCCAGTTTTGATACTAATTGTTAGGACTTATGCATATCCTGATTGAATGTTTGAGCTCACCCCATTATTTTATTTCCCATACCTATTTTATCAAGATTAGTATAACATTTTTGATGTATTTAATGGGGTCTAGAGTAGTTATAATATGGTGAAATGTTCTCATCTATTATGGAATATTTTTCTAATATAACCGGTCCTCAATGAAAACAAACCATCAGTTTTCTTATAGTGTGATTTTTATTTGAGATTTAATATTTAAATATTTTAATTGATATAAAATTAAGAAATTATTATAATATAACACTTTCAAAACAATAAAATATTAAAACTAATAACAATGTACTTGATTTAATACACATTGGAAATCTAATATTTTATTTTTAATATTTTCCTTATCATGAAATAAAAATCATGATCTCATATAAATCCTCAGGATTCCACAATTATATCAATGGTTATAAATTTATTTCTAGAATTTTTATAATTTATAACCCATAAGATGTTTTTAATGTGAGTTTTCAAAGGAAACTCTGGTGAGAAAATAATTAAAATTCCAAATAATTTAATACACTATGTTTCAAATCAACTATGGACTTAATATAGTGTGGTTTAAAATTATGAAAATTATTAAAGAATTTATTTAATTTCATTATAAAACAATATAAAAAAATTCAAAGGATGGTATTCAAAATAATAATAATCTTCAATCAATGATTGATTAAATTGATTAAATTATTAAATATTATAAATTTAGTTTTCTTAAATTTAATCAATAATAAATAATAACATATTTGTAAATTATATTCTCTTATACTAATCACAAATTTCCAAAGATAATAATGCATAAAAAATTGTATTAGAATCAATTTCCACAAAAATTCCAATGGTGCAATCCCCCCCTGTTATCATGGATTTAGAATTTCAAATATTATCAAGTTAATTAAAATTTATCCATGATTCACATCTATGTTCATCACATTAATACATTTCATTTTGGATCGTTATATTTATTAATTCATGGTGTTTTTCCCATATGGTTCTTGACCAACTCTTTAATATTATATTTTCATTAGAAAAAAACATTTTCTTTTTATTTCATAAATATCATTCAACATTATAACCCATTTATGAACATTGGAAATTGGACATCACATTATATGAAAATCATCCCCTCAATTTAAAATAAGGGAATATATTCCCTCAATATGTCTCACTTATAACCATCTATGGGATATATTATAAATGAAATGTCCCAATAATTAAATTCACCAAATGATGTTATTTAGTGGAATATGTCATTTGAATATGGTCAATGTTTTTCTTATCACTCCAACATTTTACATAATGTTATGGTGAAAGAACTACAATTTGGTTATAGTGAATGGTTATTCTATGACAATCCATAATCATATCATCACATGCTTTCATGAAAATGATGTTTTGGTTTCACTATTCAACATTTATATGTTAATAAGTAATTATAAATCGTTCAATTACTCCATATTCAATGTGAATGTTATTAGGAAAAATTGATATTCTAAACATTTTGTGTATTAATTCATGTCACTATTCAATATGTATTCATTTATTGAACCATTTTTGTATGAATAATTTTATTAGTATCTTACCTCTACCCTTATTTTGGATCAGTGGTCATCCCTTTCTATTAGAACTAGGTTTTATGTATCATATCCAGATAGTTTTCATTATTTTATTTAATAATTTTATCTTACATTAAAATATTTTTTTCAGGTGTGTGTCAAGATTGATTCATTTTTTTCATTTTTTCTACTAGATGATTGTCTTGGTTGTGATAGAATTCAATACATGGGAAGGGCACAGTCGAAGTTGTGCTACTTTTTCGGGTCACCGTGCATCCTTCCTGGTGTTCAAAAAAATATTAATTAATTAATTAATTATCAAAATCAGTGATTAAGTGAGCACAAAATAAATTAACAAAAAATAAAATGAATTTGTGAATAGTATTAATAATTATGATAATATCATTTATGTGCATTATTATTACTTTTATTATTATTATTATTATCATCATTATTATTGTTATCATTATAAATATTATCATCATCATCATAATCATCATTATCATCATCATCATTATGATCATCATCATTATTATTATTATTATTATTATAAAATTTTTAATTTCAATGTTGTTTTTCTTATGATTATCATTAATTACTATTATAATTTCTATTATTATTATCATTATTAATCATTTATTATTATTATTAGGTTTGTTGGGATTTTTTAGGGATTTTAATTTTCTTTTCTTTTTATTTTTTTTCTTATTGTTTTACTTATATTTTTTTCATTTTCTTTACCTCTTCCTCCCTTTATCTCTATCCCATCAGGCCCCCTAAGTGCACTAAACCCTATCACAGTCCACCCTAAGTTGGTGATTCCACTCCACCTCCCTTCTAGCAAAACAGACCGACACTCCTTCTCCCACTTGTGTCGAACCACATCGAGCCGCACAACTCCCCTTGCACTGGAACCCCCCACTCTAGATTTGACCTACCTCACCTAGCCTTGCACCCCTTTTCCTTTTAGTGTGTCTCACCTCCAGTGGCCATCCCCTTGAACAGCACAACCCTTGGTGACCCCCTTAGTACACGATCTACTTTAGAAACTTTTTCTTCCCTTTGGTAGGATTTTAGATTAGAGATTCATGATCTATAGGGATCTATTTTAATTTTGTTATGTTTTAATGTTTGTATTATGGTTCACTTTTAGTTTTCTTGTGGATCGATTGACATGATATTTGAGTTTCACACCAAAATTTGGGATTTTTTACATATAGGTGGGTAGTTTTCTATAAAACATTGATTGAGGAATTAATTTTCTTGTTTAATTAATTTAACATGTACTTTAAGTAATTTTTTCACTGTCAATTGTTTTTATTTAATGAAATAATTTACTTAAATAATTTTGGTGTGTTTTATGAGTAATTAATTTGGTGAAAGAATAGTTTTTAAAATATTTTAGTATGTGTTTGATATTATATATCATGTTTATATATAATGGGGTGTGTTTTGAGGTAAACCCATATTTTTTTATTTAATTTTTTTTTCAAGAATCAAGCAATTAGTTTTTTTAGCTGTGTAAGTGCTGAAAATTTTGATTTGGTGTGGTGTTGGTGTGAATTTGGTCATAAAAAATATTTTAGTTGTTTTTTTGTGTTTTAATCCATGCAGTGTTTCTATAAATTCTTTAATAATTTCATTTAATGGTTTATTTAATTGTTAAAATAGTTTATTAACTATAAAAATGGTATATTAAATTATTCAAGTGGTTCGAGTTACTAATTGAAAAAGGGGGTTTTGTGTGCGTATGATTTTAAAAGAGGGTTGGATTGTCCAAGTGGAAGTATTTTGAATGTATAGGTCCTTTTTTGGTCTTTTTTTATTTTGGAATTTGACATGAACATGGATCTTGAAATTTAACTAAGAAAATACCACGTAACTAGGTGGGAAAACTAGGACTACAGTGTTAGTAATCTGAGGCAGATTCTACCCAGTATCACTTATCATGTCTGATGACTATAATAGTAACTAAAAAATAGATGTTTATTGGATGCCACTAGGGTTATAGGGATATCTCCAAGTAGTGTCACATGCACATGAAATAAATATGTCGTCATTCTTATATATCGTTTCCCTAAGACGTGAGGTTCTGGGGTACCATTGCTAGCTAGTACCCATGGGGCCTCTCCCATTTCATTGTGATCTTTGATTAAATTTCAATCACCATCAACATACATTGGGAAACATGAGAGTTACTTAAACGGTAATAGTGTTTTTATTTAAAATTTCATTCTTTAACAAATTTTTTTTCATTAAAACGTTTTCCACATAAATTATTCAAGCATTCATTTTTTATTAATCATGGAAGCTTGTCCTCTGAATAATATTGAGAAAATAGAACCATATGTTATGTGTAATCCTACTGGTCTTTATCTCTCACACTATTTAAAACTTTGGGTGTAAGTAGATTTGGTAATGTTTGATATAGGTAATGGGAAATACTTTGGAGACGGTGGTTTGGGTTGCTAGCTTTCCTTATTGGTGTAATGTTGTAGAGATGGCTTGAGGATGGTGTCCCCTTTCTAGGTGATGGTTTTTGTGTTGGTTTTTGGTCACCATACTTTGAATTAGTTTTTGAGTTATTATTTAAACAATAACTCAAATAAGGTTTTTGGTTAAAGGCTTACTTTGTTGTGACTTCCAGTTTTGGTTAATTTATATTATTGGTTGTTTTATTTTTATATATTTTTTTAAATAATTCCCAAACAATATTTTTGATACCTAGGAACTTTTGATATCCTGTAGGGATCATGATTTACCTTTGGTCCTTTCCACGGGCTGGTTTGGGCACCGGTTTGAATGACAACCCATCGATTCTATTTTAATCTCATTAAGGCCCCCTTAATGAATAATAATTATTATATTGGGACCATTCTCTATATGATACATCTCAAACATTACCACAATATTGTGTAACTAATGTTAAGAAAATAAAAAGTACTCATATTTGGATTTGTAGGACATTAGGATAAACACCATTATCTTATGTTTATATCAATTTTATGATTGATGAAAGTGAAAATAAGTATGTGACTATAAAAAAATAGTAGTGGTTGGATAGATAAAAGTTCATTTGATTGCTCATGACTCACCAATACATGTCTTAGAAAAAATATAGTGTTAGATTATGAATGAAACTAACAAATTATTGGACCAACACATATCTCTATAATAAGCCAATATTTACTCATTTGTTCCAAAAAACTAGGTAAACACACATAAGATCAATATTTCATTTAATTTCTCCATTCACATAATCCAAAAATTTCAAAGTATACCTTTGATTAAATCCATATTTATAACAATTCTTACACCTCCATTTAATATCATGGTTCATTATTTTTAGCTTTTGAAATTGAATTACTATGGAAAATCCTCGACATCTCTAGATCAGAAAATAAATTACATTTTGGACCAATCTATAAAACCTTAAATTGATCCTCACCATTGTTCTATGTTGTATGACTTTAAACTATAAAAAATAAGTTCCCTTTGTTCGTATATTATAGTCAATTTAAAAATAAAATCAAAAAATTGTAGACAAAAATATATAGTAGAGGACTAAAAAACCAATCGATATAAGTTATTAATCTCATACACGTGTCATTGAAAATTTATAAAGAAAATAAAACAAAGATAGATAAAATTTATTGAGCCAATGAATTGTTATAAAAAAATTTAAATAATACAAGATAGCCCCTTGAGATTTGAAAAACATTTGAAATAATACAACATTACTCTATGTTTATGAACATGAACAATGCTATAGATTCATCCTTCAAATAACCCCTTTCTATGTTTGTGTCAATTCCAAATATTATTATGCCTCACTTCATATTGAGGTTTTCTAGATTCCCATTTTCCCCATCATGAACTATATGGAGATTGACCGATATTTTTAATATATATATATATATATATATATATTCCCTAAATCCCTAACTCATTCATAACTACATCATTATACCCATTTTCATATGTTATGGGTAACCTTGTAAAAAACATATCATTTATTTCTCAACATGAATCAATCTCCCATTTTTTCTCAATGAATGTTATGTTTCCATCCTTATTAATATCATAATTTATCCCTTTCATTTCAAATTTGGTCCCCCCTATTTCATTCACATATGAAATTTCTCATTATCATATTCACATATAGTGAATAGAGTTAAAGAGTAGTATTATTATAACTTATATCTTACTCCATGCCCCATCCTTCCCATTACATGTTTTTTTTGTCCAGACATCTTACTCAAATAATTGTGGAATATTCAGAAAAATATTGAGAATTTCATTTTCCATCCAACCCATAAGAGGAATTTAATTATTGAGTCATGAACATCCATTGAAATCTACTCAACTTTTTATCTGAATAGAAACCCATGTTTATTGTGATGTTATGAACATCTATAATATTACCTTGACATAATAATTAAGGGAACACTTATTGGTGGATAACCCAGTGATATATCTTGATAATACAATATAGCTCCCTTAAATAGATCTATGACACTTATCCTAGAGGATAGACATTGAATAATATTATCATCTTTAATTAAAGCAACCAATATTATCATATACCATGTCCAAATCCATATGTTCAAGTGGATTTGAAAATATTTTGAGTTACACCCCCATGATTCATTCATGTTATTAGGCCAAATATATATATATAACTATATATAGACCAATTATTTAGATAAAAATGTTATTGTGATATAAGATACACCTTTTTTCATTATCCTTATAATTTTATCTCTCATCTCCTCTAATAATAATTTGTGTTATAGTGATAAAAGAAAAATGAAATATGAATTTTATCTAACTATTCCAAAAAATGGGCAACATCATCCATTAATTTCATCTGATCTTTTAAAATTACATATAAATGTTGAAATAATGGAGAAAATTTATAATTGGTGGAAGAATAATAAGAAATTTTGTTTAGTTGAATACTCTATATTATCCATACATTTCCATGGATTGACAATAGATTACCATATCTCTATGAACAATAAAAAATCATCTTTTATTTCAAGAAAAATTTGATGATCCTTATATTAGTATAAACTTTCCCCTTCCTGTAACACTCATACAATACTAGAGCATCAGTTGTTTAACCCTTGAGAGCCATAAATTTTTATCAAAGTTTATTTGATGTATATATTATTTCTATAGGGAGTGAATCATTATATTATTTAAGTGCCTCTTATTGATCATTCTATTAAAGTGATAAATCATGTGAACTAGAGAAGTAGTAATTAGATTCATCCTAGAAAAGACCCACAAAAACACCAACTTATATTCAAATTAAATAAAAAGAATTATAGTATGAATGGTTTTGAAATTGATGGTTATTTCTTTTAGGCTCAAAAATAGAAATCACATGTGATTCATTTTGTAACCCAACTCACCTAATGTAGTTTAGTTAATAAAAGTTTATATGTTACCTTGTACCCTTCCATTGGTCACCTGATATTAAATAAAACATTTTTTTTATGCCAGCCTCATCATCATTTATCAACTCATTTCCAAGAACATAGTTACAAAATGAAGTTAATCCCCCTAATATATGTCTTTGTAATAATAATTATTAAGATATTATAGACCGATATGGTCCATCTTCCTCATATCCAATGATAATTGACAAAAAAATCATTATAATATAATATATATCATAATAAAAAAATATTAAATCAGTAACCAAAGACGTAATTTAGATTTATCTATAATCTAATTTCTTGAAATATTTTTTATTTCATTACATTTTCTTATTACACATTCCATTGGAATGATTATTGTCCACAATTTCTCTCAATGAAAGTCAATAGTATGAAACTATCCCTTTAGTGAGAAATATGGGAGTGCCACTTAACCCTATTATACTTCATGATGGATAGAATGTGGAGAAACTTTGATGAAAATAGTCAATAGTAAGTCATATTATACCAAAAACCAGTGATGAATAAATACATAATGAAAAAATCAACTCAATAAAAGTAGTAACAATATTACGATGATGTTTTATAAAACTCAATATGATTCTATATTACTTTTGAATGCACCAAAATAACGATTAATTAATCCAACATTATATATGTCACTTGAGTATCAAAATTATAGGGTATTTTAGTATATATAACAAATTAAGTATAATAATCATACAGAGTATAATGATTCCACCCATAGGGGCCCATTTTGCAGGTGGGAGGCCAAGCTATCATAGTCCCCAAACCACCTACAATAATCTAGGCGCTTATGAAGATTATCAAAAATGAATAAATGAAATTGGATTCCTTTATTAATATACATGTACACACTCACACAACCATCTCCATGAGAATATGTAGAGGAATATAAATGATATTAACATCTAGAGTGTAAACATCCATGCAATTAACTATAAGAGAATTCAAAAGGGATAGTACAAACCAGAATGAATGTGGAATAATTCATTCCCATCCATAAATTATTTCCCAACCTAAAACAGAAACATGAATAAAGGAAAATTGAGGGATCCTAGCTCTAGATCTATAATTCTCGACCACTATTTGTGGCCAGTGCACCAATGTATCCCTAAGATCCACAAAATTCAACATTGATCAATATATCATCTACATAAGACATGATATGTGTAAGTGAAACCCTTACAAGGGTACATATATATACCATGTAGGATTCCCCAAAAATATAATATCCCAAATGGCTAAAAGACATCCATTTTTATTGATTTTAGATAACCCCCTTTCAGGGGATGAGGGGGATCCCTTATAAGTATTATAGGCTTAGTGATTACATGGCATATATTCTTAAGAGACCTTACATGACCTGAAGGTCCTGGGTAATTCAACCAGACTATAACTACATAGAACTTCCCCTACACAGCATCAGTAATGTGATGATATCTCTCCACCTTTCCATGGTCTTCTAGCTAAGATTCTCATGGAATAATAAGCCTAAAATGTTTCAGGATTGAAAACCCACACATCAAATCATAAAAGCCACTAAAAATACCACCATCATGTTATATGTGAAAAACTACTCAGGATAGGATACTAAACGGCCAAAATCCATTTCTAAATGAAGTATATATGTGTAGATGATGAAGAGGAGTGAATACACGAAGTGTATGGGGGTCCACACAGCATGTGACACCACCTCATTGCATGTAAGGGTTATACTCTTTACATATCTTGTGAATCCATGGAATATTATACTGCATGTATATGGGGTCCATAATGTTTCTTAGATAGTTAGAAAATTCCCATGTGTTGTTGGTTATGCCCATGTACATCTTACTATTCCCATATATTTTCGGTATTTCCTAGGTGCGTAGTTATATACCAGGATGTGCTCGGGTACTAGGACATTATTGTGTACCTCTGTGTGTGGTAGTTTAATTTAGTAGTATACAGTGTGTCTGACCACACATCCTCGGGTCATGTGTATCTAGAAAACATCAAGACCATCCTAGTTGGGGTCACGTGACACATAGGCCCGACCACATGATGTTTGATCCTTAAATCAGGTAGAAACTCTAGCTACAGTGCAAAAGGATGTACATCATGTTTGTTTGCTTGAACTACATGGACTATTCTGGATTTTTTCATAGAAATTATAGTGTTGTCACATAGTTTCCAGATCAACACTCATTGCCATGAATCTCATCATTTCACCACTAGAAATCAAATGGGATCCTCTTAGACATTCGATTCCTAGTCCTCAGTAGCCAAAAATGAAATTCTATTCATATACAGATGTTCCACCACATGTCCCATAGTTCCTCCCATTGTCATTGCCACTATGAATCCCGGATCCAACAATTATCATAAAAAATTCCCCATTTTCATCGAAAAATCACTAATCTGTTCATTGTGAACTCAATCACCTTGAGTCTAGGGATTTGATAATTCGAAAACATTCCCTAAAAAAATCGAATTTTGACCCATGGTCCAACTATGAATAACAGAGTGAACATGTGAGGGAATATAAAATAATGATGTAAATCCATGTTTTTTCATGATTTATTGGCCAACAATTATGAAAACAAGGATAAACTGGCATGATAATAGGTCATATCCTGAATAATAGGATTAAAAATAATTTTTTAAAACATGATCATGTAGAAAATTTATAGATCCACACTTGATATACATCGACATTACATTAGATTTTCAGAATACTTAATACATGACAAAAATAGACGCCCATAGACCATATTATTTTAGTTTCTTTGGAAAGTCGGAACATAATCTTCTAATAATGGTGAAAGATATTCAACATCTCTCATAAAGATCTACCCCTTTGATTTTCTTACCTAAAACCTTTCTTTATATCTTGGGGAAAAGAAAACATAAAAAGGGTGAACTCAAATTCTCAGTAAGGGTAAACACGGAGAACATAAAAACAATCCATAAACATTTGAACATAAAAACATTAACATAAAACATCAAAATCGTGAGAAATGACATAAATCATGGCAGTAAATAAGTCATAGATCATAAAGGAACATTAATCATGATAAAATAAAACATGTAATTGTGGAGAACCATTAACCATATGATATGATTTCCATAGTATCCAAGACTTTTCTTCCAAGACCATCATAGTGGACAAAGTCCCTTACTGAATTGAGTTAACTCCTCATTCCAGTACTGTATCACTGAACCGAATTAACTTTTTATTCCATCCATGTCTATCTCATGAGATATAAATCATTACCCAATGCATTGAAGGGAGATATAGGTTCAAATAATATTATAATGAAATCATTCTTACTTGTGCCACAAAATAAACCTAAATCATTCATCATAACCCAAAGAATAAAATGGGTTTCAAAAACATCATCCCATCATAATGTAATCCATATAAAAAAATGGATATCATTTCATCATAATAAGAATAAAACTATGTAAATAATAGAGACATTATATTTGAAACATAATGACACTAAATAATGTCATCTTAGATGGAAAATTGTTTTGACAAAACACTTGAAATGAATTCTTGAGGAAAATATCCTTTCTTCTTCAAAATCATTTTCTTTTCACAAAATGCCATTCAATTTTAAAAGAAAATAATTTAGTTGAAAATAATCATGAAATATTGTAGAGTAAGTTTCATTAAAATAAGGTGTTATAAAACCGTAAATATCCTTTCATACCGTATAAGTAAAAAAACATTCTCCTCATACTTTTAACGGAAAAGTCCAAAGGTACCATGTATGGTAAAAAAAATATTCCATCCATAAATCAAAGTAAAGGTCAAAGAGGGGTAAACATGACATTAAAAATATGTTGAAGAATATTAAACACTTTATGAAAAACATTTTATGTACATGGATGAAAAAAATAAGCCAAGTAAATACGTACGTATAAGCAATCTCGAATAAAAATGAGATTGTGAAATTACACGTTAAATTATGTCCAATGTCTTCCATATGTGTCTGAGACTCCTGTATAGTGGGTTTATTCGTATTATTAACTTGTAATAGAACCATAATGATTTTTAGGATATCATATATGATTCACTTATGACTTTATATTACCCGTTCATTTGTCAATTCCATGTTAATGCATCGTTTTTGGTAAAATCATTTCATTTGTCGTATGTGTTTTGACTTGTAATTATTCATATGATTACTTAGATCATGATTACATACTTCAAAATGTAAAACATGATTTATATATAATATATATTCATAATATAAATATATATAATAGATCGATAAATGGAACGAAATACACCATTCAGGGAGACGGTAGATCGTACGCACGCATGAACGATGATTTCGTTTCCTTATTAAATTGAATGGAAGTAAATGAAATTTATATATACATAAATACAGTAGAATTTTTATTTCATATGTTTCATGATTACTTATTATATATACTTTATAATCATTTTAGGATGGTTAACATGGAGAATGAATCTCATCGCATCATGGTGATGGTAGTCCCTACGTACGCACGAGCGACAATATCATTCTTTTGATAATAAAATCATATATAATTGGATGGTATATCATATTTACAGAATGATAATAATGTTATATTTATTATTTATATAATCTATACTCATTATTATACACATCCATGTGATGAAAGGTTTAAATACAAACTACACCACGACGTGGAGACGGTAAGTCGTACGTACGCACGTGTGGTGACTTTTTCATTCATAAGATGGATAAAATAACTAATATGGTTTTAAAATTTTTATAATAACATAAAATTATATATAATATAATGGATTTATTATTTTATAATGGAAAAAATAAATAAGGAGGAAGTGGAAGAATAAAGGAACATGAAATAGGTGGTGAGATATTTACCTCTTCTTCAGGTTCTTCCTTTATATTTGATCAAATGGGAACCTTAGTTTGGCTTCTGACTAAAGTAAGGACTCTACAATGAAGGTAGGATATTTTATAGGGGATTTGGGTAGGTTTTGGACGAGTCAAATGGATTTGGAGGTGCGAATTAGTGAGAATGGCGAGTGCCCTTTTATAAGAGGGGTGAGGGGCACCATAGGAAAAACTGAAAATAGATTTTTATAATAAATTCATATTCAGATTCTAATGGCTCCAAAGTGAATTATCTAGAGTCTTGGGTGGGTATGTGTCTAAATCATCTCACCCAATAGGTTTTATTCATGTTTAGGTTACCATTTTAACAATATCATTTAGATTTAACTCTAAGTTAAATAATTTATCTTTTACCGTGTCTTCTTGTATTCTTACACTATATGGTTAATAAACTTACTATAAACTGCCAATAAAACCACAATTGGTTCATTATTATAATATATATTATTATATAAGTATTTCGGCTGAACCTTAGATTTTTTGGAATAGAATATAAATTAATAATTTAATATTTGTTTTAAATACTCATTTATGTCAATTTTTGACACTATTTGGTATTTTGTTTTTTTTTAATTCATATATAACAGCATTATTACTTCGAAAAAAATTCATATAACAAACCCTAATATGTTATATTAACCTATAAAATTTGTGTAATTCATAAAAAGTATCAAATTACACTTATTTGGGTATTTATAATAATAATAATGTTAATATTTCATTAATAAGGTAATTACTGCATCATCATTGTGTCAGAAATAAATTAAATTATATAATATCTTAAAAATATCAACACAAATTCCATTATGTAGGAAATTTGTATAGATTTATAATGAAAATATATAGTCAAATTTATCTTATGTATAACCCTATATTAAAAAATATTGAGTTATTAAACTTTGATTTAAACTATTTTAAATCTTCTTTGAATAAAATACTTATAAATGTCCTAATCTAATACAAGTTGACCTAAAGGGTCATATTTTTCCCTAAGGTTGTTTTTTGTCGAATTACACTTATCAAATAGAATTAGTACATGTGTTAGGGTAATAATAAAATCATTTTTTCCCTTAATTACCCTATTTACTTTTAACCGTCGTAAATAAAAGTAAAAAAGTTACTATTCACCAAAAATTATTTTTATCACTTTGAATGTAACAGCCCAATATTTTATAAAAAAATATTCTTTTTAATTTTATTAAAGTCTTCTGTTGTACGCTACACCAAAAGGAGCTTGCACAACACGCATCCTTGACTTGCCTTGCATTACACGCAATCACGACCTTCCTCGATAGCGTGTGTAATACGCAATACCGAGTTTCACTAAACAACGATATGCTATTAAAATATTATTAAAACTAGCCGTTATGAATAGTAATAACCACTTTTTAAAACTCTGTAAATCTTATTTTTCAAAATGAACTTCAATTTTGGATTCGGAGTATCGAATTTAGCCTAAGGTGAAATTTTGGTACTTTTCGGATAACTTTCATATTCTGATGAATAGTGAAAATTACTAAATTATAATTAAAAACAACTTTTTTAATCGAAATAATTAATAGTGATAAATTATTAATTTGACTGGTTTTAAAGTATATTTAGAATATATTTTTACAATTTAATACAATGTTGGTCATTGGATGTAATTTCACATTTAAACCAGACATAATCAAGTGTAAATCTTTTGATAGATATTGTTTCTTAAAAACACGCTATTTGTTTTAACAGCAGGATTTAATTATAAAATTAATTAATGCAAATTCTATGATATGAATTTGGTAAAATAGACTTCATTTTTGATTTCGGAATATGAAATATAGTTTAGGATGAAATTTTGGCATTGTTCTGAAAAACATCAATTTTTGATGAATAGTGAAACTACTAAGTGGTAGTTAAACAAATTAATTTCTTCATAAATCTTAATTTTACCGCTTCTGTGAATGGAATTTCAAAAATCCAAGAGACACGGTTGATGTCAGTAAGTAAAATGTGGTTCAATGAGATGAAAATAATTTTTGGTGAATAGTAACTTTTTACTTTTTTTACCATGGTTAATAGTAAATAGGGTAACTAAGGGTAAATATGATATTACTATTACCCTAACACATGTCCTAATTCTATTGGATAAGTGTAATTCGACCAAAAACAACCTTATTAATATAATATGACCATTTAGGTCCACTTGGATTAGATTATGACATTTAATATTATATTATTTAATGAATAGTTAAAATAGTTAAAATCAAAGTTTAATAACTAAAACATTTATAATATGGGGTTATACAAAAGATAAATTCGACTATAAATATTAATTAGAAAGCTAAAAAGATTTCCTACATAATGATATTTTATTTATAATTTTTAGACTTTAAATAAATTAATTTATTTATGACACAACGATGATGCAGTAATTACCCTTTTAAGGAAATATTAACATAATTGATGTTATAAATGCTCAAATGAATGTAATTTGAGACTTTTTATGAATTCCACTAATTTTACAGGTTACTATTATATATTAATGTTGATTTAATCAACTTGGTTCGAACATATAAATCTGTTATGACTTTCACAAAAATCATATATCAAATAGTGTCAAAATTGACACAAAATAGTTTTTAAATAAAATATTATATTATTAATTGTTATTGTATTCCTAAAAATATAAGGTTCGGCCAAATGACTTATATAAGGATATATATATTAATAATAAACAATTTGGGGTTCGTTTGGCATGTTATAGTAAGTGTATTAACCATATAGTGAAAGAAAACAAAAAGACACGGTAAAAGTTAAATTAATTAACTTAGAGTTAAATCTAATTGATATGGTTAAAATAATACCCTAAACTTGTCTAAATCCTATTGGTTGATAGGATTTCGACCCATCCCCACTTTAGCTTCGAAATAAGACCCTTTGGAACCATTATAAACCGATTTTGACTTTAATATAAAATAATATTTTGAGATATTCCTAAGGTGCCCCTCTCCTCCCTTATAAAAGGGTACCTCCTCCCCCTCCTCCTCACACCAATTTGAGCACTCAAGCTCGGCAAACCCCTGCCATTTTCTCTTCTCCACTTCCCTAGAATAATCCTAGAGGTCCTGGTCTTCTCCAAAGACCAATCTTAGTTCCTTAAGTGGAGGATTCAAAGAGGCTTTCCAAAGAAGAGGAGCTTCGGACACGAACGAATCAAATCAGACCTAAGGTAAGGGAAATATCACAATCTCATTTTTATCCGAGATTGTTTATTCGTAAGTATTTACTGGGGTGTATTTTACCATCCACATCCATGTTTCATAAATATGTAATATTATTTCCATCCACCTACAATTGTTTAAATCCATTTTTACCCTTCGGTGAGTTTTTAGTAAAAGAAATGAAAGAAATCTTTTCTCGTTTTTCGTACGAGGTACTTTTTGACTTTTCCGACAAAAGTACGAAGAATGTTTTTTTTCACTTATACGGAAAGAATGGATTTTTAAAACATTATTTCCAAGAATCATCCTTTATAAGTTTTCAATTTTATTTTTAATCAACTTTTTTTAGTTTATAATTGTATGACATGTTAAGAAAAGAAAAGTGTTTTTGAAGCAGAAAGGATATTTTCCTCAAGAATGGAGTTCAAGTATTTTATCAAATTTATTTCCAATCTAAGATAATAAAAGGGTTCTGTTTTTATCCCTATTATTACATGGATTTTATTATGTTGTGATTGAAATATTTTTATGAATTCCTTTATCTTATATGAATTGTTTTATGATGTCATGTTGTTTAAGAATCCCATTTTTATTACATGGGTTATGCAATGATGTATGATTTATGATTTTGTGGCACACATAAGAATGGTATCATTATGAGATGGGTGGGACCTATATCTCCCTCCAATGCATTGGGTAATGATTTTATATCTCATGAGATAGACATGGTTGGAATGGTAAGTTATACCGGTTCAGTGAAACAGGACTGAAACGAGGGTTACTCGATTCAGAAAGGGACTTTGTCCACTAAGATAGTCTTGGCAATGAGTCTTGACTAACAAGAAATGATTCTCTATGATTATGTGTGAATGCCAAAATGTTTCATGTTTTATGTTATGATTATTGTGATTACATTTCACTGCCATGATTTACCCCATGTTATGAAATTATGATCTCTTTTGCAGGTTAAGATTTCCAAAAGTTATGTGCTTATGTATATGATGTAATTGATATTTCTTTTGTTTACCCTTACTGAGCATTTGATCTCACCCTTTTATGTTTTCTTTTCCCCAGGGTATAAAGAAAGTTTTTAGGTATAAAAAAAAAGAAGATCTTTATGGGAGATGTTGAAGATCTTTCACCACGATTAGAAGATTATATTCCGAGTTTCCAAAGACACTAAACTATTACGGTCCTTGTGTGTGTGTTTTTGTTATGTACTAAGTATTCCGCAAATGTAATGTAATGTCCATGTACGTCAAGATACGGGTCTCTACAGTTGGTATCAGAGGAAAGGTTTAGTCAACCTTTGGAAACTAGGATGGGAAAACATTAGTGAGATCCCTAGAGATATTTCTAAGGTATGTCTAGGGATGTCTCTAAGGTTAAGTATACGTATAGGTTATAGTCCTAGAATTGCGCTAACGATCTTCGAATTTAACCTAAGATGTTAGATATTGAGGGTACTACCCCTTTAATATGTTGTTTTCCCTAGAATGATTTTTTCCTCTCATACTATTCTTTTGGGGTTTTAGACGATGGCTGGAACCCGAAGGAACCATGTTAATGCGGAATGTGATGGACAATGCAATGATTGTCCCCCTGAGAAACCAAAAGATATGGGAGCCAGAATGCAAAATCTTGTAGCCATGCTCACACAACTTTCTCAAGCTATGAATCATGCAGGACTTCCAAACGAGCAAAGGAAGAAGCAACATTCTGTTGAATCCTTAATGAGGAAGCGTCCACCTTCTTTCAGTGGGTCTACTGATCCATTAGTTGCTGAACAATGGATTAGTACTACTGAAAAGATATTTTCAGTTCTTCAATGTTCTGAACATGATAAAGTCATCCTAGCAGTGTATCTTTTGGATGGAGATGCTGATCAATGGTGGAATCTTATTAAGAATATGAGGCAAAGGGATGAAATTGAGTCTATGGAATGAGACGAGTTCAAGAACTTATTTTTCAATAAGTACTTCCCTCGTATTCTCCGAACAAAGATGGAGAAAGAGTTTCTTGAACTGAAGCAAAGGGATGATGAATCTGTTGGTACCTATGAAGCGAATTTTACAAGACTTGCAAGGTACGCTTCTGGTATTATCATCCAACCTGAATGTAATGTTGATCGATTTTTCAGTGGCTTAAAACCAAGTCTTCGAAGGGCATTAGCTATAAGAGACTTCAGTAGCTATGAAGAAATTGTGCGTTGTGGTATCAAGGTAGAAATGGAAGTTGGTGTTACATATCCATCTCATGGGTTTGACAAGAAACGAAAGATGGAGTTCAAGGAGAAAACTCAGAATAATGGTGAAAAGAATATGAATGTTTCCTTATGCACAAAGTGTGGAAAGAAGCATGGTGGAGATTGTCTTAACGGGACTAGAAAATGTTTTAAGTGTGGAAAAGAAGGTCATCGAGCAGCTGAGTGTCGAAGTAATGGAAAATGGGATTCTAATGAAGTGAATAAAGCAAACACTGCAGAGAACATAAAACCAACACTTCAATGCTTCATGTGCAAGGAAATGGGGCATTATGCTAATAAATGCCCTAATCCAAGGGTTAGTGATGATCGACATGAGCAACCGCTTAAGGCAAAGGACAAAGGGAAGTCACATGCGATCACTATTGGCAATGTTGAATATGACAACGATGTGGTGGAATGATTAAGTGTTTATGTAATGGGATTCCAAAATAATGTTGTATCTTGGAATATTGGAATATTTATGTATTGGTCTAATGTGGTATTCAATGTAATTGAGATATTATGCGCATAATGAAGGGAAAACGAGAAAATGAAATGTTTAACAGTATTCATGAGCTCATGATTGATATAAGGACTAAGTGATATCATGGTTTGAGTATATATAATTTTGAGGATTTTAGTATGTGGAAGGTGTTAACTTTTAACTGCATTCATGTTTTCACTAAGGTATTCAAGAGAATACACGATTAAGGACTTTGAATGTTTGGAATGTGACCAACAAAACATATCTTATGATATATGGGGATAGATGATGGTGTTAAATCTCTGGTAATCATTTTCACTATATTATGAGAGTCGACTGCAGTATTATGGATAAGCCTAAAAGATTGGAATGGATTATGTTGGACATAAGTTAGTATTGTTTGTTTTTTCGATATTATTGATGGGATGTTATATAGTTTTGGAAAAAGGACAACCTGCAGGACGGGCGACAGCCCATCGCTTCGGACAAGGCTGTGGGAATCGAACCCACAACCGAAGTGCGACTGGCCTTTATCGCCTACCACTGGCCTACAGGAAGTCCTTGTTTAGTAGAAACTAGTTTTATTATATTAAGCAGTATGATATATGAAGTATAAGTCCATTTTAGGAACCATATATGATTAATCTCACTATAGATCGACTTATGCATATAATTTTTGCTAACCTTTTGTTTGAGACAGATGGAATGACCCGTCATTCTATCACATGATCTGCTAACACTTCATGAATAACAAATTCAACTTCATTTATTTAAGAGATGAAGTAGAAATTGTTCAAGGCACGAACAACAGTGAGATTGTACCAAAATAAAGTAAGTATTTATTCTAATTCAAATTTTCAACTTTAGGGAAATGATCTTGAAAACCCAAAATGTTGTCCTAGTGATATTATGAATCAGATGGTACCTTATATCATCACAAATCTATGGATTTTTTATTACTGGATTTTTCATAGCCATGTTCTCTACCACTCTCCATCAGAACATGATGGTTAGATTTCTCTTCCATATCCATATTTTCACCTATGTGGAAACCCAATGATTAGTTTATTTGGGTAACCGTTACGTTTCATACTTTTGTTTTTAAAGATTGGTTTTGATATTCCTTTTTACGATGTGGGTTTCTATTAAAGAAACTTTCGAATAGTAAACCATTTATAACCCCGACGAATTTCGAGGGCGAAATTCATTTTAAGGGGGGTAGAATGTAACAGCCCAAGATTTTATAAAAAAATATTCTTTTTAATTTTATTAAAGTCTTGTGTTGTACGCTACACCAAAAGGAGCTTGCAAAACACGCATCCTTGACTTGCCTTGCATTACACGCAATCACGACCTTCCTCGATAGCGTGTGTAATACGCAATACCGAGTTTCACTAAACAACGATATGCTATTAAAATATTATTAAAACTAGCCGTTATGAATAGTAATAACCACTTTTTAAAACTCTGTAAATCTTATTTTTCAAAATGAACTTCATTTTTGGATTCGGAGTATCGAATTTAGCCTAAGGTGAAATTTTGGTACTTTTCGGATAACTTTCATATTCTGATGAATAGTGAAAATTACTAAATTATAATTAAAAACAACATTTTTAATCGAAATAATTAATAGTGATAAATTATTAATTTGAGTGGTTTTAAAGTATATTTAGAATATATTTTTACAATTTAATACAATGTTGGTCATTGGATGTAATTTCACATTTAAACCAGACATAATCAAGTGTCAATCTTTTGATAGATATTGTTTCTTAAAAACACGCTATTTGTTTTAACAGCGGGATTTAATTATAAAATTAATTAATTCAAATTCTATGATATGAATTTGGTAAAATAGAATTCATTTTTGAATTCGGAATATGAAATATAGCTTAGGATGAAATTTTGGCATTGTTCTGAAAAACATCAATTTTTGATGAATAGTGAAACTACTAAGTGGTAGTTAAAAAAATTAATTTCTTCATAAATCTTAATTTTACCGCTTCTGTGAATGGAATTTCAAAAATCCTAGAGACACGGTTGATGTCAGTAAGTAAAATGTGGTTCAATGAGATGAAAATAATTTTTGGTGAATAGTAACTTTTTACTTTTTTTACCACGGTTAATAGTAAATAGGGTAACTAAGGGTAAATATGATATTACTATTACCCTAACACATGTCCTAATTCTATTGGATAAGTTTAATTCGACCAAAAACAACCTTATTAATATAATATGACCATTTAGGTCCACTTGGATTAGATTATGACATTTAATATTATATTATTTAATGAATAGTTAAAATAGTTAAAATCAAAGTTTAATAACTAAAACATTTTTAATATGGGGTTATACATAAGATAAATTCGACTATAAATATTAATTAGAAAGCTAAAAAGATTTCCTACATAATGATATTTTATTTATAATTTTTAGACTTTAAATAAATTAATTAATTTATGACACAACGATGATGCAGTAATTACCCTTTTAAGGAAATATTAACATAATTGATGTTATAAATGCTCAAATGAATGTAATTTGAGACTTTTTATGAATTACACTAATTTTATAGGTTACTATGATATATTAATGTTGATTTAATAAACTTGGTTCGAACATATAATTCTGTTATGACTTTCACAAAAATCATATATCAAATAGTGTCAAAATTGACACAAAATAGTTTTTAAATCAAATATTATATTATTAATTGTAATTGTATTATTAAAAATCTAAGGTTCGGCCAAATGACATAGATAAGGATATGTATATTAATAATAAACAATTTGGGGTTCGTTTGGCATGTTATAGTAAGTTTATTAACCATATAGTGAAAGAAAACAAAAAGACATGGTAAAAGTTAAATTAATTAACTTAGAGTAAAATCTAATTGATAAGGTTAAAATAATACCCTAAACTTTTCTAAATCCTATTGGTTGATAGGATTTCGACCCATCCCCACTTTAGCTTCGAAATAAGACCCTTTGGAACCATTATAAACCGATTTTGAATTTAATATAAAATAATATTTTGAGATATTCCTAAGGTGCCTCTCTCCTCCCTTATAAAAGGGCACCTCCTCCCCCTCCTCCTCACACCAATTTGAGCACTCAAGCTCGGCCAACCCCTGCCATTTTCTCCTCTCGACTTTCCTAGAATAATCCTAGAGGTCCTGGTCTTCTCCAAAGACCAATATTAGTTCCTTAAGTGGAGGATTCAAAGAGGCGTTCCAAAGAAGAGGAGCTTCGGACACGAACAAAGCAAATCAGACCTAAGGTAAGGGAAATATCACAATCTCATTTTTATCCGAGATTGTTTATTCGTAAGTATTTACTGGGGTGTATTTTACCATCCACATCCATGTTTCATAAATATGTAATATTATTTCCATCCACCTACAATTGTTTAAATCCATTTTTACCCTTCGGTGAGTTTTTAGTAAAAGAAATGAAAGAAATCTTTTCTCGTTTTTCGTACGAGGTACTTTTTGAATTTTCCGACAAAAGTACGAAGAATGTTTTTTTTCACTTATACGGAAAGAATGGATTTTTAAAACATTATTTCCAAGAATCATCCTTTATAAGTTTTCAATTTTATTTTTAATCAACTTCTTTTAGTTTATAATTGTTGGACATGTTAAGAAAAGAAAAGTGTTTTTGAAGCAGAAAGGATATTTTCCTCAAGAATGGAGTTCAAGTATTTTATCAAAATTATTTTCAATCTAAGATAATAAAAGGGTTCTGTTTTTAACCCCATTATTACATGGATTTGATTATGTTGTGATGGAAATATTTTTATGAATTCCTTTATCTTATATGAATTGTTTTATGATGTCATGTTGTTTAAGAATCCCATTTTTATTACATGGGTTATGCAATGATGTATGATTTATGATTTTGTGGCACACATAAGAATGGTATCATTATGAGATGGGTGGGACCTATATCTCCCTCCAATGCATTGGGTAATGATTTTATATCTCATGAGATAGACATGGCTGGAATGGTAGGTTATACCGGTTCAGTGAAATAGGACTGAAACGAGGGTTACTCGATTCAGAAAGGGACTTTGTCCACTAAGATAATCTTGTAAATGAGTCTTGACTAACAAGAAATGATTCTCTATGATTATGTGTGAATGCCACAAAGTTTCATGTTTTATGTTATGATTATTGTGATTACATTTCACTGCCATGATTTACCCCATGTTATGAAATTATGATCTCTTTTGCAGGTTAAGATTTCCAAAAGTTATGTGCTTATGTATATGATGTAATTGATATTTCTTTTGTTTACCCTTACTGAGCATTTGAGCTCACCCTTTTATGTTTTCTTTTCCCCAGGGTATAATGAAAGGTTTTAGGTATAAAAAAAAGAAGATCTTTATGGGAGATGTTGAAGATCTTTCACCACGATTAGAAGATTATATTCCGAGTTTCCAAAGACACTAAACTATTACGGTCCTTGTGTGTGTGTTTTTGTTATGTACTAAGTATTCCACAAATGTAATGTAATGTCCATGTACGTCAAGATACGGGTCTCTACATTGAACCGCATTTTACTTACTGATAACAACCGTGTCTCTCGGATTTTTGAAATTTCACTCATAGAAGCAGTAAAATTATGTTTTATATAAATTTTGAAATTCTCCAAGGAGGTGGGTAAAATACGGTAAAAAGTTCACTAATATTTTTATATATCTAAAATTATTATAAAATTACTCCAATGAATTATATTGAACATATATAGGTTTTATGTATCTATTTTGACCAAAAATAAATTTAAATAAAATAAATGATTATTTAAATAAAATAAATGATTATTTAAATAAAAAAGATGGTTTTAACCAATAACTCAGTGTTTTCACTATTCATCAATTATTGAATGTTTTCAGAAAAATACTGAAAATTCACCTTAGGATAATTTTGATATTTATAATCCAAAAATGAAGACCATTTTGAAAGATAAAATTTATAAAATTTCAAAAAGTGGGTATTAATATTCATAATGGCTTGTTTATATAATATTTTAATAACATATCATTGTTTAGTGAATCCCGGTATTGCGTACTACACACGCTATCGAGGAAGGTTGTGATTTCATGTAATGCAAGCCAAGTCAGGGCTGCATGTAGTGAAATCTCATTTTGGTGTTTCATATAACATAATCAAAACTTATTTCATTTATACATTAAACAAAATCTATACTTAATGTTGCGTAGAATAATTTCCACAAAACGAATTTGAAATTGTGTGTAACACAAGCCAAGAATAGTGTTGTGTATACTGCAAGCTAATATAGTGATGTGTATAGTACAATCTTATCTTAGTATTGTTTTAAATAGAAAACATCAAATAAATTAAAAAGAAAATATCTCATAAAATCTCAGGGTGTTACATTCTACCCCCCTTAAAATGAATTTATCCCTCTAAATTCACCGAGGTTATAAATCAATTACTACTTAAAAGTTTCATTCATAGAAACCCACATCGTAAAAAAGGAATACTAAAACAAAATATTATAAAGTGGATTATGAACCATAACGGTTACCCAAATTAACTCATCACTATTTTTCCACAGAGGAGAACATAAGTGAAAACATGGATATGGAAGAGAAATCTAACAATCAAGTTCTAATGGAGAGTGGTAGAGAACATAGCTATAAAAAAGCCAACAATCACAGAGCCATAAATTTGTGATGATGTAAGGTACCATATGATTCATCGAATTTTAGGGTACTAGGGAAACATTTTTGGTTTTCAAGATCATTTCACTAATGTTGATAGATTTTTCCATAAGGAGAAATACTTATTTGATTTCTGTGTAATATCATAGCAAGTCATTCCATGAACAATTTCCACTTCATCTATTATTTAATGAAATTAAGTTGAATTTGTATTTCTTGAAATGTTAGCAGATCATGCGATAGAATGATAGGTCATTCCATCCGTCTCAAACAAATGGTTAGCAAAAGTTATTTAATATACATAAGTCCATCTATGGTGAGACTAATTGTATATGGTTCCAAAAATGGACTAATACTTCATCTATCATACCACTTAATAATATAAAACTAGTTTCTACTGACCAGGGACATCTTGTAGGTTAGTGGTAAGGAATAAAGGCCTATCACACTTTGGTTGTGGGTTCGATTCCCGCATCCTGGTCCGACACGACGAGTTGTCGCCCGTTCTGCAGGTTGTCCCTTTTCTTAAACTACACTATAATATCATTCCATAAATAAAATTGAAAAACAATTCTAGCCTTAAACAATAATATCTGATGTTAAACTTAATCCATTCCAACGTTTAGGCTTATCCGAAATACTTCTCTCCAAAATCATAGTATACTGAAAGCGACTACTAGAAAGGTCATCTACCAAGCATATGAATACCATCATTTATCCCCCATATATCATTAGATATATTTTTTTGTTCACATTCCAAACATTGGAATTCCTTAATCATGTATTCTCTTGAAACATGAGTTACCATAAAACCATAGTGAAAACATAAATGATGTCAAAAGTTAACTCTTTCCACATACCAAAATCACAAAAATACTATATACTCAAACCATGATATCACTCTATCCTTATATCAATCATGAGGTCAATAATAATTTCCAACATATTATTTTCCCCTTATCCCTTCATTATGCGCATATCATCTGATTTCCAAAAATAACTGAATAACCTTTCATGTTTACCGGAACAATTCAACACATACTTTCAAATACTCAATGAAAAACAATAGTGTAAAAATCATCAGATGTTTCTATAATCCACAGTACCATTAAATTATATATACAACATTACTCATGATAAACAGAAAATCATTCCACTACCTTCTTAAATCATTGACCGAGCTTCAACAATTATTTCATCTCACATATCATTTATAGTCTCTTCATCATCATCAACATAAATACTACCCATACAACGATGTTATTTCTCTTCATGAGACTTTCCCTAAGGGCATTGGTTTGCGTAATTCCCATTCATTCCACATTCAAAACATTTAAAAATTGTTTATGTCATATCAATACCATTATCCTTGTCCATATTGTTAACTGAACCTTTTCCTTTGCAATTACTGGTGTTGTGTCCTTATTTTCCACACCCTAAGAATCTTCCAGTTCCTTTGAAACATTCTTCTTGATGTGTCTTCCCACATTATTTACATGAGGAAAATTGAACTTTCTTTCGTATATGATCATCATGAAACTCATTATTTCTCTTATTAACTGAGTCAAGAAACTTACCAATGTTTAGATTATTGATCATATTATGAGATTGATGATTAGGAATAATAACACTGCTTCACCTTCAAAATACCATTTCATTTTCTTGATCATGAAGAATATCATTCCATTGCCCATCATATTGTCTATTAACATGAATATTCTGATTTCTAGCCATTTTCTAAAACCCAAAAAGAATAGTGTGAGAGGCAAAAATCATGCTAGAGAAAAAAACACAATCAAGGGGAGTAAATTAAATCTCTAACATTATACGTTTAATCCTAGGTTATCCATGATCGTTAACATAATTAATGTACTGTAACCTATACTTATACTTATCCTTAGGGACATCCCCAGACATACCTTAGAAATATATCTTGGGATCTCACTAAATTTTTTCAGATCCTAGATTCAAAAGGTTAACTAATCCTTTTCTCTGATACCGACTATAGAGACCCACGCTTGACGTACATAGACATTACATTACCTTTGCGGAATACATAATACATGAAATAAACAGATTCCCAAAGATCGTAATAGTTTAGTGTCTTTGGAAAATCGGAACATAATCTTCTAATCATGGTGAAAAATATTCAACATCTCCCATAAAGATATTCCCCTTTGGTTTTCTTACATAAAACCTTTATTTATATCCTGGGAAAAGAAAACAAAAAAAGTTTGAGCTCAAATTCTCAGTATGGGTAAACATGGAGATCTTAAAAACAATCCATAATCATTTGAACGTAAAAACATAAACATAAAACATAAAAATCTTGGGAAATTACATAATTCATGGCAGTAAAAAAGTCATAGATCATAAAGGAACATTAATCATGATAATAAAAAACATTTAATTGTGGAAAAACATTAATCACATCATATGATTTCCATAGTAGCCAAGGCATTGCTGCCAAGACCATCATAGTGGACAAAGTCCCTTACTAAATCGAGTTCACTCCTCATTCCAGTCCTATATCACTGAACTGGATTTACATGTCATTCCATCCACGTCTATCTCATTAAATATAAATATTTACCCAATTCATTTGAGGTATATATAGGTCATACCCATCTCCTAATGAAATCATTCTTACTTGTTCCACAAAATTAACATAAATCATTCATCATAACCCAATGAATAAAATGGGTTTCATAAATATCATCCCATTATAATGTAATCCTTATAAAATAAATGGATATAATTTCATCATACGAAGAATGAAACCTTGTAAATAATATATACATTACAATTGAAACATAATCATACTAAATAACATCATCTTATATGGAAAATATTTTTGACAAAACACTTGAAATAAATTCTTGAAGAAAATATCATTTATTCTTCAAAATTATTTTATTTTCAAAAAATTCCATTCAATTTTAAAAGAAAAGGATTTTGTAGAAAATAATCGTGAAATATTGTAGATTAATCTTCATTAAAATAAGGTGTTATGAAACCGTGAAAATGTGTTCATGCCGTATAAGTTAAAAAATCATTCTCCTCGTGATTTTTACAAAAAAGTCAAAAAGTCGCATGTATTGTAAACAAAAGAAAGATTCCTTCCATAACACAAAGTAAAAGTCAAAGAGGGGTAAAAATGACATTAAACATACATTTAATAATATTAAACACTTTATAAAAGACATTTTATGGGAATGGATGAAAAATATAACCCCAGTAAATACTTACGTATAAGCAATCTCAGATAAAAATGAGATTGAAAAATTACCCCTTACCTTATGTCCAATTTCTTGTGTATGTGTCCAAGTCTCATATATAGTGGGTTTAGACATATTATTAACTTATAAAAAACCATTATAATATTTATGATATCATATATGATTCACCTACAACTTTATATTACCCCTTCATTTGCCAATTCAATGTTAATGCATCGTTTTGGGTAAAATCATTTCATTTGTCATACGTATTTTGGCTAGTAATTATTCAAATGATTACATAGATCAGGATTAAATAATAGAATAATTTAAAAATTTATTTATATATAATATATATTCATAATGTAAATATATATAATAGATCAATAAATGGAACTAAATACACCGTTCATGGAGACGGTAGACCGTACGTATGCATCAACATTGTTTTCATTTCCTTATTAAATTTAATGTAATTAAATGAAATATATATCTACATAAATCCAGAATCATTATTATGTCATATGTTTCATGATTATTTATTATATATACTTTATAATCATTCTTTTATGGTTAACATGGAGAATGAATCTCATCGCAACGTGGAGACGGTAGTCCGTACGTACACACGAGCGACAATATCATTATTTTGATATTAAAATCGTATTTAATTGGATGTTATATCATATATAAAGAATAATAATGATCTTATATTTATTATTTATATCATTTATACTCATTATTATTCCCATCCAAATTATGAAATGTTTGAATAACAAACTACACCACGACGTGGAGACGGTAAGCCGTACGTACGTACGTGTGGTGACTTTTTCATTCATAGGATGGATAAAATAACTAAAATGGTTTTAAAATTTTTATAATAACATCACAGAATATAGAGGATACTGGAGTCATTATTTTAAAATTGAAGCAACAAATAAGTAGGTAGTGTAAGAATAAAGGAACATGAAATAGGTGTTGAGATATTTACCTCTTCTTCAGGTTCTTACATTTGATTTGATCTACAGGGCTTGATAGGATGTCTTTATGACTAAAGGAAGGACTCTATGATGAAGTAAGGACAGTTTAGAGGGTATTTTTTCATGGGTTGTCCTATCCAAATGGATTTGAATGTGTGAATTAGAGAGAAGGGGGAGTTCCCTTTTATAAGAGGGATGAGGGGCACCTTAGGAAAAACTGATAATATTATATTATAATAAATTCATATTCAGATTATAATGGCTCAAAAGTTACTTATTTCTTGGATAGGGTGGGTATGGTTTGAATACCTCTCATCCAATAGGTTTTAGACAAGTTTAGGATACCATTGTAACCTTATCAATTATATTTAACTCTAAGTAAAATAATTAAACTTTAACCGTGTCTTCTTGTATTCTTACACTATATGGTTAATAAATGTACTATAAACTGCCAATAGAACCCCCATTGGTTCATTAATATCATATATATTATTATATATTCCTTTTGGCAGATACATATATTTTTAGGAATAGAATATATATTAATAATTTAATATTTGTTTTAAAACCTATTTTATGTCAATTTTGACACTATTTAGTATTTTTTTTACTAATTTTATAACAGCATTACTAATTCGAAAATAAATTCATCTCACCAACCCTAATATGTTATATTAACCTATAATTTTATTTTAATTCATAAAAAGTCTCAAATTACATTTATTTGGATATTTATAATATCAATTTTGTTAATATTTCATTGATAAGTTAATTACTACATCATCATTGTGTCATAAATAAATTAAATTATATAATGTTTAAAAATAAAAAATAAAATACCATTATGTAGGAAATAGTTTTATCTTTATAATCAATATTTATATTAGAATTTATCTTATGTATAACCCTATATTAAAAACAAATTAGTTATTAAACAGTGATTTTAACTATTTTAACTCTTCTTTGAATTAAATAATAATAAATGTCTTAATCTAATCCAAGTGGACCTAAAGGGCCATATTTTATTCTTAAGGTTGTTTTTGGTCTAATTAATCTTATACAATAGAATTAGGTCATGTGTTAGGGTAATAATAATATCATTTTTACCCTTAAATAAACTATTTACTTTTAACCGTGGTAAATAAAAGTAAAAAGTTACTATTCAACAAAAATTATTTTAATATTATTGAAATGTATTTTACTTACTGATATCAAATGTGTCTCTCGGATTTTTAAAATTCCACTCACAGAAGCGGTTAAATTATGTTTTATGTAAATTTTCAAATTCTCCTAGGAGGTGGGTAAAAGACAGTAAAAAGTTCAATAAAATTTTTATATATCTAAAATGATTATAAAATGACTCCAATGAATTATATTGAACTTATATAGGTATTATGTATCTATTTTGACTTAAATAAATTTAAATAAAATAAATTATTATTTAAATATAATGTCGGTTTTAACGAATAACTGAGTGTTTTCACTATTCATCAAAAATTGAAAGTTTTTAGAAAAATACCAAAAAATCACCCTAGGCTAATTTCAATATTCCGAATTCAAAAATGAAGTCCATTTTCAACGATAAAATTAATAAAATTTCAAAAAGTGGGTATTAATACTCATAACAGCTAGTTTATATAATAGTTTAATAAAATATCATTGTTTAGTGAAACCCGGTATTGCGTACTACACACGCTATCAAGGAAGGTCATGATTGTGTGTAATGCAAGCCAAGTCAGGGGTGCGTTTAGCACAAGATCTCTTTGGTGTTGTGTATAACATATTCAAAACTCATTTCATTTGTACATTAAGAAAATTCTATATTTATGTTGCATAGAAAAATTCCACAAAATGAACTTCAAATTGTCTGTAAGACGAGCCAAGAATAGTGTTGCGTATACTGCAAGATAATACGGGGTTCCATATAGTACAAGATAATCTTGGTGTAGTGAACAATAGAAGAAATCAACGAAATTAAAAAGAATATATCTAATAAAATCATGGGGTGTTACAGACAATAGTAAAAATTGCATATCTAGATGATTATAAGAATTCCTGATAAATCTTTTAATCAATATCAACGAAACCACATATTATGATTCCTAGATATATTTACAATTTTTCATTATTGAATAACATGTTTTTTAGCGATGAATAAGGCATTTTGGGTTTGATTCCTCTTAAACAACCTTGATCTAATCACTATTCAACATCTTATTTTCATCCTCCAATGAAGAAATCATAATCCACCACTAAATTACTCCTAGTGTTATGTAGATAACCCTATATATATTCCATAAGAGGATATACATATAGGAATAGATTTATGTCAATTAAAATAGATAAATAAATAATAGGTAATGTTAATTAATCACATCGACCAATGGTCACATCACTTGGGATGTATGATACCAACCAACCACAGGTCACCCATTGTGTAAATACCATGTTATGAAATCAGACATGGTCTCAAATATTCCATTCAAGCTCTTGAAAAATGGGAAATATCATTTCCCCTCAAACTATGCATGAAAATGTTTTAAAATAAGTTAATATTTATAAAATATTAATTTTGGGGATTGTAACCACCCAAATATCATTTCAGCATTGAGTTTAAATATCTATATATGCATAGAATTATTCAAAGTAAAAAACGACAATAAAATTTGATTCAATACATTTTCACATCATGTATGTTGTTTCTACCTAAAAAGAACAAGCATGAATAAAATGAGATGATATTGAATCTGCATTTGACACTCACACTCCTAGGAAATCTTTTCCATTCTCACATGATACCACAAAAAAACAAAATGTTTATCCTTGTAGGACCCTATCATTCCATCATCAATTTCCACTGGGTACTCTAAAATGTTTGATCCATCCTTGACTCCTAGATTTCCCCTATCAATAACATGAGTCAAATCAAGCATCTATTTACTGAGCTATGAGAGATGAGATATTTTATACTCATTTTCTAACTATGGGGGAGGATATATATTGTAAAATTCCTCACCAAAACATTGTATGATCTCAATCTTCCGGATGAACCATAGACATAGCTTACCTTCGTGCCAAAACACTCTAATATTCTTCATGGGGAGACTCTTTGAAAAACATGGTCTCTCTACAAGAACTCCAAGGTATTAGGATTCCAATTTTATAACATTTCTGTCATCTATAGACAATCCTAATATTCTTAAAGATCACCCAACCCTTCTTTCCCATCTCTTGAACCACCCCTTACCCAAAAAGTGATGTCTTTCCAATCTCAATTCAACATTATGGTGAATTATAGGGTCTCCCAGATAGGGTAGTCAAATTTGACATACTGATAGTATAGTGAATGAAATTATTATTTTAAAACACTACATATGTCATGTGATCATCATAGCACTATATCAATAAAACAAATTGGCTATCGGTATATCCTCCAACACCTGGATAGTGTTCGTAGACTACCCGTCCATCTGACGGTACAAAACTATACTCATATTCAAACAGGTTATAAAGGCCTAATTAAATCTTCTACATAACCATGATGTGTGTTGAGAATCATGGTTATATAAAATCATTGAGGGTACTCTATTAAGTTGGATGATCTCTTGAACTTACTACTTCCCTTGTCTCTCAACCAAGATCATCTCTTTACTGGAAGGGAAGTGAGTTGACTACATGAGTTGGTCAAAATTCCGAAGATATAATTATATCAAATTTTTGTACATTGAAACCCCATAACATTATTAATGGATATTCCACCCCATTTCTATTCCATGATATCAAGAGGTTGTGACAACCCTACTATATCATAGTGCTTAACCATCACTTGTTGACTTTAGAGACACCAAGAAATGAACTCACTAAAACTCTTACCCAGTCCATAACTCTAAAACTATCATTGAAGGTCCATGTACCTATTTTCCATGATATTATTTACAACCAAGGGGGGAGTGTTAAACATCCTCCTCACCTCCTCTCACAATATTCCATGCACTACCATCCTTTCCTAAAAAATGAATAAAATGATCCCCTCTTATATAGAATCTATCTATAGAATCAATTGAAGATAAATACTAACAAATAACTTCCCAATTGATTTATCTCAACTGACCCTCTACACATATTGAGGTATAAGAGGATTCATTACTATCGACTGAAGAAAAAGTACACCCATCCCCTCGATTAGGGTATACTGAAATGATAAAAACATCTCAAATTCTTTCTCAACCATGTGATAATAGGACTTATTACTAATGCCATTCTCTAAAACATTTTACTTCCCATGATTATGGAATATCTCATAGTAATAGTCCCACATGAACACTAACTAGTTTATCTATATCAGGTTAATCTCTCTCTAAGTGAATATATACTTGAGAATAAAGTGTTATGATTAAACAAAAAAAATCTGACCAACAATAATGTGCTTCCACATATTCATACAAAATACCATTACTTCAAACTCGTGTCCATGATTTAGGTTGTTATGTTCATAGTGTACCATATTCCTCAACCCATAAGTGATCACAGCCTAACTTTGTATCAATATAAAAAGAATATTATCTCCATGGGAATATAAATGCACTACGTATTCTATAACCTCATCCAGTATTTTTAAAACCGGAGCACTGCTATGCCTCATCCACAACTCCACAAAGGATCACTGACATAACATGTTATAGATAAATGGGTTCCCTTTCCACATAAGGACAGTCAAAGGGGGTGAAAATATGGACAATTCCACCAAAAACATCTAGATGTACCTTGATAAAGATAAGAAAACTAGGATAATCAATCATTCTATTATGAGGCATCCAAAAAAGAAATATACCCATATTCGCTGGGTCCATAGCTAAACCCTAATAAAAATTACATGCCCTAGAAACTGATTTTCATTGATCCAAAACTAAAACATAGAAATATTACAATAATGTTGGTTCTCAAAGATTAAGTTTAGGACCAACATTAGATGCATTGTATACTCCTCATCTGATATAGAGTAAATGAGTATGTAATCAATGAAGACAACAAAAAATAGATCCACATATACCTAGAATATCTGAATCATAAAATTCATGAACATAGCAGGGTAATTCATCATAGTGAAGCCATTACCAGGAGCTCATAGTGTTCACATAGAACATATAATTCCATATTCAAAATATCAGTTTCCTATACCCTAAATGGGTGGTATCCATAGCATATAATGATCTTTGAGAACCAACTTAGACCTCGCAACTAGTTGAATTGGTCTTTAATCGTCCAAAACTTGTACATGTTCTTTATCATTACCTTATTTTTCCAAGGGTAGTCAACATAAATCGTTAGGCTCTAATATAACTTTTTCATTAAAAAATAAGAGAATCATAGGGGGACATAGTAAGTCTGATTAATAACTTCTCTCAAAGGTTATCTAACTACAACTTCAATTATGAAATCATGGTATGGTCCACCTAATATGCCACAGAAGATATCAGTGTGGTCCCTTTGTGAAAATCAAAGCAGAATTACATATCCTTACACAAGAATATTCCTAGAAATTATCATGGAATATATCCATAATTTCATTAACTACCAAAAGAATTTAGATTCCATAAGATACCATTGTACCAAGGGATAAATTGACAAACTGATGTGTGATGGATATCCATTTCTTTCCCACAAAACCCACTTTATTATCCATGAAATCTCTCTTATTGTCAATAGATATTCTCATCTAATATATCTAAAAGGAATTTAATTATTATTTAATGATAGTAATTTAACTCTTGAACCATGGAAACCAAATCCATAACAAATATGATGACATAAGGTTTCATTATAATGACCAAGAGGTCCCACAATAAACTCTCTATCAAGTGAAAGATCACACTACTGACAGATATGCGATATCGAAAAGACACTCCTCATAGGAACATGTTTCCATAGATTCTTGGATAAATCATCAACTACAGTCTATAGATCTCACATAACGAAAAATATTATGTATTAATGAATTAAGGTAATGTCTACTTGTACTGGGGAAAGTGTATAGAAAATGAAAATCATATTAGGGATAATCTCATATGTTTGATTATCATACACTCCCAATACTATATATATATATAACCTCAACCACAATATAACATAGCCTGATATGTGCTACTTGTTGGTGTTAGTGGTAGAAGTAGCTCATAGCGTCACCCTCCACCAGCATTCATACCTTTCAATCCCCCCCCCCCAACATCAAAATCTACATGACCTCTCTAGGGGACAACCTGACCTGACCTAGTAGATCCCTGATCACTATGTTACCTATTCCATTTTGGACTATTGAATTCCTTCATGTGCTATTTTTCAACAGTGTTTGAAATATCACATGACATGTGACCAATTTAGTCTAAGGAATAGAATTACCCCTCACATGGATGGATGATTCCTTTATGGGATCCATGATCTGTAGACCCATGGTTATATGTATGACTATGAGTATTAATCCTCTAGTATGATGTTATCATCTAAAACATAGTAGATATTGTAAATGAATCAGACACATGATTTACACTATTGGATCCAACTGCCAAAAATCCCAATATCAGGAAGCTCTTAGTCACTATAACCCACTCTAACACTCCAACATATTTTACATTACATAATGAGATCATACTAAAACTAATACCTATATGGAGACCCTTATCGAACATCCTCAACTAGAATTTTCCATTTTTTACTATGTCAAGGGAGTATCTCAAGAGGTTAGTCAATCTCACAGCATACTCATAAAACTCACATAATACCCTAATGTAGATCAAGAATATCTTGGACCTATACTAAATGCAATAATGATGGTTAATACTCCGCTATAAATAGTTGTTGGAAGTTGTAAAATGATAGCATCATCTAGTCATGATTTTTCAAGAATATACTTCACATGTTCACTATTGATTCACTGAAAATTTTGGCTTCTATTATAACTATTAGATCATTTGTGGTCCCCATAAGCATAAAGAATAAAATAAAAAACTCAAGGAAATCATCCACGTCTTGGGGATCTTTCTCACAGATGAACATTAGAGGTATCGTCCACTTGAACATGGGTAGTACGCAATGCATGTGCGCATCATTAGTTTGAGTTGCTAGTAATAGTTATAGATCAATGGTTGGGGGTATTTCTCTCAACCATCATTGAGGAAACACCTCCTAAGATGGTGCCTAAAATGGGGATTAATCATTATGTAATATTAATCACAGTCCAAAATTAGTACCCTCATAGGTTGTCTCTATGGTGGCATCTTGAAATTGATCAAGATGTTCCATAGTTAGATGAGATAATATGTGGGATCAGAATCAATAAGTATAGACAAAGGATTCAATCATATACAATGCATGTACCATTGTTCCCTATAATAATGGTCTCAGTGTTCCAAGTCTATAAGTAGATTGTTAGAGTCTTAGTGAATGTATATGTCATCCATCACACCAACACTTTTTTGGAGGCCTAAATGCCCACACTATACACTCTGACATGGTTTCCCTAAGTACCAAAATATCCTCATAAGTTGAAAACCCATAACACTTCCCCATGGAATGAACATATCTAATGCCATTCTATAATGACCAGAACCACTGGAATCTTCTATCTGGTGGATGCCCGTATTGGAATAACCCCCCACCTACCTTTATTAGGCTTGGGGTTGTAGACAAGCACTGTGATGGAAAACATTTAATGGGAGGCCAGTTCCTAATGTATACCTGTACACACGCACCCAACCACGTCCATGTAAAAGTGAAGAAGAATTTAAAAGAAAAACATATATTATATAAACATGATGGCAATAAACTCTAGAAGAATACAATATAGTATGAATGTATAATAAGGGAAAAGGGGAAAATCCCAGACCAAACAGTAATGAATTCTCAATCTCACAAGAACTGTAATAAATAAAAATTGAGAGATCCTAGATCCTAATCAACAATTCCTAACAACCATACATGGTTATTTCCTTCATGTATCTCTAAATCAACTAAAGTCACACGTGATCTATCCATCATATACATATAATTTGACACATGTGGGAAAATCTCATTTAGCGGTGAGTATATAAATAACTAGTAGAGCACCCCAAATAAAAAATAAGGAGAAATAGAAATATACAACAATGGTAAGCTCAAACCATAAGTATATAAAAAAGGAACATTTAATATATATATATATATATCAATGTGTGTGTGTGAGGTTAGTCATAATGAAACCCAATAGAGAGAGAAACATTATATTAATAGCATATCCAACCCCATAGTTGATGAGTCTATCTATAGATAAAAAGTCCATCATTGATTCCTAGAATAAAATGCATCCTCATGAGAATATATGTGGATGTGCCTACTCCCCACTAATGCAATAAACGTTTGAGGGAGCCACATCTCCAACAGAGGACCCACCCACATTGGTTCATAAAGATAGAGGGGTATATCTTTTTAGATAAATGAATTATGTCTTGTGTTGGGGTCTAAAATCTATAACTATACAAATATTTTGGGGCATATGTAACATCGGAGTTCTAACCCCAAAATCACTATAACGGCCCCACCATGATCACTACCATCTTCAAGTGTCTTCTATAGAATAACCATACTCATAATCCATGTCATAGTATATAAAAATACAATATGAATTTAACCATCGTGTTTTATATAAAAACCTACAAAGAATATTCTACTCAAATGCGATGATTCAAGTCCAAATGAAGAAGATACAAGAGGAATAAGAAGTGGATAGAATAAACAAAATGTTTATGGGTCTATAGTTTTTGTAACTCACCTCTTCACATGTTCGTGTTCTAATATGGATATGGATTTTGAATCCATGTCATATTACATGGCACGAGGGGGTTCTATATAGATCATCTTAGCCACGTAGGTCCTACGAGTGTATAGTTGGTCATTCCCATGTAGTTCCATCCATGTTGGTGTACGTTAGGACATTTGCATTTACCTGATCATATACTAGGTCATGGCCGGGTACATGGATGTTCCCATGTACCTCTACAAATTCCTATATACTCTCGATTTAAATATTGTTTCATGACACAGGGGGCCCTATTCATGTGAAGCTAGCATATGACATGAACACCCTAAGTGGTGTCACATGATGTGTCAGCTTAGACACATGATGTGTGATCCATACCTCAGTTTGAAACCTTTGGGACCATAGATAAGGATGTATACGATGTTTTTTTTAATTTCATAGTATGTAGTGCTATTTTTAATATAAATTTGTCTTATATCAAGTAATTTATACATCTTCACACATTTTGGTAAATCCCACCATTTACCACCCAAAATAAAATGGGTTTAGCTTCAACTGTCTAATCATGACCTTCAGTGGCCTAAAGTTTGATTTCGTTCATCAGCTGATGATCCAACATGCACCTCATAGTGCCTATTATCAACACTACCACTACAGTTCCCATATCCCTGAATAATCATCCAAAATCCATCCTAAACCACCCACAAATCACCAATCCTTTCATTATGAGCATAGACATAAAAATCTATGTGTTTTTTCACACATGGATCCAGATTGGAAAAATTAAATCTCAGTCTTGTGGTCCAACAATAATGAACACAATGAACAGGTGGGAGAAAAGAACAACAAGGAGCTAAATCATTCATTGATAATGATTACTGTCTAGAACATACCTAAAAAGGTTAATTGAGGGTGACAACATACCATATCATGAATAATCATACTAAAATACTGAAATTATTAAATAATGTCAAGAAAAGATTAAATTTATCACATATCAAGAAAAAAAATAATCCATGATCAATAATTTAGTCAATAAGGGGGCCAAAAATTATGTTTCTTTAATTTTTTTAGGACTAATTATTAGTGAAAAAAATAAAAAATAAATGATGAAGAAGTATTTCTTTATTTTCTTACTCTTAATCCACCTTGATTTGATTGTCGTTTCTTGTCTGATCCAAATCCACCAGTTATGATTGGCTAATCCTCCTCTCAAATCCTCCAAGGGTAATGTGGTTAAACCTGGTGATATTCTATACTGGGATATTTATATAGGATTATATTAATTTATATTAAAATAAATAAATAATTTTTTTAAAGTAATTAATTTCATCCCCCAATGGTCAACCCCCTTAGAACATTCGACTTAAAACAACAATTCATAGATCCTAGGGTAAACCCAACGTCCCTGAATCAACTATGGTCATTTATTTACCATAAAAGATCCTAAACAATCATAAAATTCATTTCAATAGATTTTTTTCATTCATGTTCATTAAAATAAAATTAAATTTTTTAGTATATTGTTTTCAAGGGCCTTAAACACCGAAATACTGCACCCTCTATGCAAATAATTCCATATATATGAATTGAAATATTTAATGGAATGATCGAATAAAAATAAAATCACTACATGCATTGTCAAAGAAGATTTATTTATCATTTACCATCTCTAGGAACCTGAAATTATATATTACACAGGTTAATAAAATATTTATTAAATAGTGTAACTAACCAATTATTGATTTACAAATTCCATTATTATATAGCATAGAAAGTCAGAAAAAGTAATTATTATAATCAAAGTGAAAGAATAACCTCAATCCCATAACTAATCATTGAGGCTAGCATGTTGTTTCATTTTTATCACCCTTATTGGTTGGTTTATTTTAATTAGGGTCCCACATTTTGATAATGATAGATAGATAAGTTAATAGACCCCATGGTGTATGATATCTATGTAATTAGTGGAAATGATATCATTAATCTAACCACATAAATTATTTGAATTTTTATATGGACTCCCTTATCATGATTATAATAGTTATAATTACAAATAATGTGAATCTACTGTATCATGTGAAAGATATAAATATAAGGTCATGTATAGTAATATTTTAATATAATGGATTTAATTCCAAAGCAATATCTCTGTTATGGTTCCCCTCGTAGAGAGTTTTTGAGGAAGTTCCAATTTAGTGTATTCAAACTAGGTTCTCAAAAGAATAAAACATTGTTCATTTTATTCCTCCTAATTATCCATTTTTTAATCAGTACCTCCATCTTATTAACACATTAAGTAACCTATTATGGCATATTAATAAAATATATAACATCACGATAAATGATATACATGATTTAACCATGGTAAAATAATATTTGAATGTTTTTACAAAATTCATCAAAGTATATTATAACCCTACATACATTCCACATGCACCAATCACTCCGAATGGCTAATTTAAATTAATTATGGGTGGAGATTATCTATTATTAGTTATGGAGTTTGACCTTTTTACATTTGGTTTTATCATATCCATTCCATTCTGATTATCCTAACCTTGTTAGTCTCCTAAAAAAATTAAAAAACATTCCAATTTTATAATAATGAATCCATAAATTTATAAAAGTGTATCATTTAATATATAATTTAGATATAATCAAGTGAAATCATTATCCATGTCAAGAAAAATACTAATTAGGAAGCATACTACTAGAAATACATTTTTAGTTTTCATATCCACCCATAGTGGAATCATGCCAAATTATTATATCATGGAGATGAACTACATTTCACTAAAATTGAAACAATGTTTGTAAACTATTTATTGGAGTAAGAATAATAATAGAGAAAACAAATATTATGTATAGTATTAAAAAATAACATCACTATCAATACTTAAAAATAAAAAATGATCATGAATGGTGATCATGTTTGAACATTCATTATAGTCCCTAGAGTATTCATCACAAATTATTGTAGAGATAACTCTATCAAAGAGTGTGGATATAAAGATGCTGTGATATACAAATTTGTTTGTCACATCACATTTTCTCGTTAAATAGGAAAAATGCTAATTATTATTCAAAGTAATTCCATGGAACACAATTGATTATGACTGCACAATTTTTTTTATACTAACCCATTTTCTATTAATCCATCCCTAAATTACTTGAAATATTATAGAGATTCAATAGATCTATTCCCCTATCTGAGGTTTTTCATTATTCCACTAATCATCTCTAATATATGTATTCCAATATTAATGGATTTAATTTATTCCTACTATATAGGCATGGTGATATTTGAATATCCATCCCTGATATTTGAATAATGTAATAGTATCATGTATCTAATCACTAAGAACTTCAGAAGTACAATTCTTCTATTAACCTTTTCCATGAAGTTCCAACCTCATTATTTAAATTTCCCTTCTTCTATGTTATGACAACAGCTTGAAATAATTAATCATGTGTGGATATTAGGGTACCCTTTTTACATATTTACTAACTGATTTTTCCCATTACCTTATTAAGATATAATTATTAAATGTATAGAATGAAGTATTGCTGTGAATCATGGGTTTATTTGTTGTTTCATCTTAATCATCTTTCAAAAATATACATGTTTGTTTTGATGGGGATAAAATGAGCACTGGGTTCTATTGGTTCAACCTGGTGGAATCTTGTGGGCGGAGGTTTATTTTTTCATAATCATTAATATTGGGTCACCATTTTCATTATTAACAGAAACTCTTAATGTTTCAATAATTTATAACTGGGTATAGACATACATTCCAAAGACATTAGTTCAATTGGGGTTTCAAACCCAACAATTATTAGAGACTCACGTTGGTCGAGATGATGGGAGTTAGGGTTCATCACACCATGTTGGGGGAACCGTTTTCCTACTCTCGGACCCCCTTATAGATTTCTGATATGTTGTAAAGTCACTTCCTAATCCCAATATGATACCGATTACCCTAAAACATGATTGTGGGTTATGTCTCTATTTATATAAGATATGGGGATCTCATATTTGAATCTATTATACATATATGTGGTTCTTCATCCATTTCATGGTAATTAATAGCTACTTATGTACTGAATCCATATAAACAAGAGCTTCAAAATTTTCCACCATATAGGGAGGTGTTTAATATTTTGATGAGGGGAGTGATCCATTATGAGGTGTCCTACATATAGTAGATATTGTAGGATTTAATACCCATGTAATTAAATAAACCCATGATGTTTATCATTGTATATAAAGGACATATATGAGTTCTATATGGAATGGGTTATTAAAGATCGAGTTCTAAGGGGCATCTTATGTATCTTGATTATGGAGAGAATCAGAGTTTTCATATTTAATTTGGTTTCATAGTCTCAAAATGGATTGATTATGATGATCATCCCATGAGAATGACTGGGTATTGATGGATGAAATTACCAAGACACAACGAAGTTCACACTGAGTTGGATGCTTATTTGAGCTCAAGCCTTAGAATGACGTCTTATATATCTTGGTTATTGAAGGAATCAAAGTTCATTTAGTTACTTCACACACATGGTACTAACCCCATGGACTATTCTATCATATGGTGGGGTATATATCATACCACTTATATGGGAATCTGTGATGTGAGTGATATGACTATTTCAACTCCTTAAGACCGCAAGATCTATGCTTAGTGTGGGAATAATGGGATAATAAGAAATTTGTCTCACTTCATATGGATTCAAGGATTTTGTTCTTGGACTTCCCTTGGGATGTTCAATATGAATATTGGGACTTAGGGAGGCATCCTATATTATTCAAGTTAGGGTTTGAAATAGAGTAATCATAGTTTACCTAGTATCTCACTCTACTGAGGGATGAGGCACATTGATCAGCCCATTAAAATGGTTGTGTCCCCAGGTTGAAATTTCAATAATATTGGGGGATCTATAGTGGTGTGGATTCCCATTTGAATTCTTTCTTAGTACTCATGAAGGCGTCCAATAAATCTTGGTTTTGGTAGGAATCATAGTTATCATAGTCCAATTGATCGGGGATTACACACTAATTTTTCCATTGTATTTTTATGTGTTTTTGGTGATGATGATATGATTATTGCAACTCCATAAGCCCACACAAGCCTTAACCGTCACGAGAAATGAGAGATACCAAGTAATCAATGTCACTACGTATATATGTGGTACTTGTGTGCAAGGATAACCATGGATGATTAATATAGAGGTGAACCACAGGGAGGTGTCATATGTATCCTTTCAAGGTAAGAATTGGATTCATTATATTTCCCCTTATTAGGGATAAAAAACTAACAGTTACCTTATAATTAGGGCATATCTTAATATGCCACTGGTCTGGGATTACACTCTGAGGTTTCCTTATTGATCGGTGCTTACCCACTGAGGACAAACAATATTGTCAAATCTCGTGATGCCCTTTCTGTCTGTGTCTTCTTTCTTGCATAAAAAACCGATTTTACACCCATCATGCCCGGATTGCTTTCTTGAAATATAAGAGTGTTTCTTCCTAACATGTCTAGAGTCAATTTCCTTATCTAGATGACTATTCTGGAGGTCACCGAATAATCTAGATGGCATGTCTAATGGTTATCACATGATCAGGGCCAGATTTTCTTGAGGAAATAACAAATCCAGAATGTGTGGTCCTAGAATCCATCACATGACCTGGCTGACAATTCCATAGGGTGTCTTATGATCCATCTTACTTTAACGGGTTTCATCTTAAGAGCTAGACAACACACATAGGGGGTGTCACAAGAGTCAATGTGACATGTCTTATAAGGTGTCACATATTCTGAATGACATGTCTAGATGGAATTGCGAGACTTGAATGGTGTGATCCTAGGGAATCAGGAGATCCAGTTGACATAACCAGGTGATATCGTGATACTTATATGGAATGAATTAGTGCTACCATTAGATTCTGGGGAAAAACTGGATGGAAATAGTGAGGCTTGAATGGATAGCCTAGAGGGTGTCAATAGACATGGGTAGCATTCCCGAGGGGCAACATGTGACTTGATTTAACATTTCCAGAGGAAATAATATGACCCAAATATCATAACAAAGTATCATAGACATATCTTGGTGACATTTCCTAGTGTTGTTTCATGTCTTGGGTAGCTAACATGAAGCACATGAGGGTCAATGTATACGTTCATTTCATAATTATCCCATTTTTATTAATGGTTCTATCCTTTAAATCATGAATTCCTTATATTATTTTAGTGTTATCTTTTATTAAGTCCAATGTGATATAGAAGTTGTGTGGGATTCGCTTCATGTGCCATTCTAGAAGGCATTCTCATGATCTATGAGTGATCATACAATGTGATTATGCATGTTGCATGATTTATCTAGCTTTTCATTTGTATATTACCTGATGAAAAACATTCGGGTCACAAGATCCACTACTCTGAGAAATCCTCTCAGGCTCTTGGATTCAAAGGGGCCAACTTATCATATATAGAGTAATTAATGTGGACCCTTGTCTTTATTCATGCTGGGGTAGGGGATTTATAGACCTCACAAACCAAGTATTTCACTGCCTTCTCTGGAGCATATCATAGAGGATGAGTATGGAGTTGTTAAAGGCTCATACATCATGAATCTTCTTGAGTCTCTATTGTAGATCTCTTTGAAGTCTTTGAATGCTTTTCTATAATTGTGATTCCATCCCATAAATGCCTCCTTTATTGGATTATTTCTAATTAATGGGTACTTCTATGTAAGGTGGTCACGTCTATGGACTTCAATATCATCATATTAATATGTCCAAGTGCCTTCGCTAGATCATGACACGTGTCAAAATGCATTTGTTTGATTTTAAGTGACTTGTCTGGGATATGTTTCTGAGACATGGATGGCTTTTCAGGGAAGGAATGAAGGACCCCGGGACACCCTGAGAGGGGAGGGGTGAATCCGGGTGACCACTTTTTATTTTAAAGTGATGGATCTTGTTTCCACGTTGGTAGGAACTTGTTGAACCTGTATGATGATTATGATAAAAAAGTAAACATTCACATGCACAGAAAAGACACAACCCTTTTTACTTGGTTCACCACTAAGGGCTACGTCCAAGGATCTTACGCCGACAGGTTGTCGGTCGTAACAAAATCCACTATGCTTCACTAGCGGTATATTACAAAAGTTTGGGTACAGTTACTCTGTCCCAGGCTCACTGCCTTTACAAAGGTTCTGGGATAGCCCACTGCTCCCCTCGGGTCACTCCCGTTGACTCCCCCTGGCTCACTGCTGTTGGTGAAGTCCCACTTAGTTTATAGACGTGAAGGTCTCTTCATCATTTTCACAAGAATGCATCCTCTGTTGTATCTAGATGCTCTATTGATGTCCGATTCTCACCAGAAGCAGAATATCACTTTTCCTCGAATGTATCAGGTAGTCTCCTGGCATTCGTGCAGCTCCAAACAGGCCGGCGGGCTTCATCAAAACCTGGCGCGCTTCACCAAGACGGACGCACAAGTCCCAATACGACGTGCAAGTCCAAACTAGCACGCAAGTGTCACCAAAGAACCTGTGCGACGCTTCCTTCCCCGACAACAAACTTGCACAGTTCACTTCATTTCTCTCCCAAACCATCTTGGGCACACAGCAGACAACCGGCGCGCAAGCTCTACTTGCGCGACCAAACTACCACCTGCGCGGCTCAACCACCTGCGCGACGAGATCTCAAACAATATCTCAGTCTTGAACTCCACACTAAATGAGGAGGGGTGGTTCAGTATTTATAGGCAAACTGGACCCCCTGTGCGGAGGCGCGCAAGTCCCTCAGCGGAACGCAAGTCTTGTCTGCAGTAACCTCTATCGCACAACTCACTTGCGCGACCCAAACAATACTTGCGCGACCTTATTTCCATAGCCAATTTTTGATGTTCTGATACTCAAAAACATATGGCGCGCAAGTCTTTTATCCCCCAAGAGCACGGCACGCAAGTACCTTTTCCAAAAACACTTTACTTTATTGGCCGATTTTCTGGCCCAAAAATTTGGCAAACACTGGGAAACGGCGCCACCTTCACTATTGTTTTCTGCATGAATGGTATGATCTCTTTGTTGGTACACATCCTGAAATTCCACTGAGGATTGACAACAATCACAAAACATACGCCAAATCATGCATAGAAGACCCTGGTTCCAATAAGGAATTCGTGAGATATGGCTAGCCCATCAAGGATTATCCTGAGACTGTGTTGTAGATGTCCTTAGTGTGTCGTAAGTGTTTTTCAATAGTGAGAGACTCTGCTTCCTATGTTTTATATTTCCATTGTTTTATTTTAAAAATATTTGGATTCATGTGAGATTTCATGAGTAATGTATAAGACCAATAATTTACCACTTGGTGATGCATCACGTGAAAAAAAGGGATCTTATAGAGTTAAGAAATCATTTCATGTTCTATTTTATCTTTTTTCATTAAGAATCCAAAGGGGGTGTGAGATCACTTGGACATTCCCAAGTCTCTTTTTTTATGATGATGATAGGTTTTTAGGGTCACAAAGTGTCTTCAAGATTCCTAGGGGCATGTAATGTGTCTTTTACGACTATAGGTCGCTCCAGCCTTCTCCCACTTTATTTCATTTGTTTTTATTTTACAAAGGCTCGTGGTTCTCATTAGTTTAATTGAATATTATGATGTAAAAACATTATACCCCTCAGTGATCCATCACGTGAGCTTTAAAACTACATGAGGACGCCTCCTTTTGGACATTTCATCCTATTTTCAAATAATATTTGGATATGTCGTTAGGCATTTACTGATTGAAAAAACAATATGACCTGGGGAGATCATATGGGTACAACCTCATAACGACTAGTTTTCTGGAGTACCTACATAAGAGAGGATGTACTTGTCTAAGGGAATTGATGGGATCCTTCATATTCTATTCAATTCACCTAGTTTCTTTTCATGAACTTATGATGGTCATGTGATCATGTGTCTCTTACAGTCTCACGTGATCCTGAGTGTTGGCCAGGAACTTCTTCTTTTTCTGTAATTATAAAAATAATACCCATATCCATGTATTTATTTAATTTTTAATTCTCCAATTTTCATTTTAATGTAATCAAAAAATACCCCCCTATGGAGTGATGTCTTCAGTGACTAGGGCTGAGTTTTTAGGAATTTAAATGCCCACATTAGTATTTGGGGTTGTCATGAATCAGTGTCTAGGATTTCACTTGGTCTATCAGGAGATTTTAGGTATTCCACGGCATTTCCTATAAATAAGGGGTGGAGATCCATTCATTTCACTAGATTCCTAATTCGATAGGGTGTTCCTTCTTGGTTCTGTTATATGCCTTTGTCAGAAGACCATTCCATGAGACCTAATTGTAACACCCTGCTATGAGCCCTGATTTCATGATGAGGATTCTATAAGACTCGGTTTTCTAAGGTGCATGTTTTAACCAAATGTGTACTTCATTTAGATATTTTTTTTATCTTTAACTATGTGGATTTCTATTTTCTTGAATGTTCTATGGGGTCTGTCAACTCAATCATATGATAAATTTTATTATTATACAACGTGAATGACCATGTACATGTCACATGACCATGACTCTCCATGGGATCATGTAATTGTGTAGTGCCCTATGGGGTTACAAGTCCCACGAGATCTTTGGGTGTCACGAGTTCCATGAACTCCTTATGTGATTCAAGAATCCATTGCTTATTCATCTAATGTGCATGAGTTTCTAGTTTTATTATACATTTTATTTTTATATGGTTTTTATACCGTTTTTATAACATATTCACTTACTGCAATTCATATGGATTTTTTTCTCACCGTGGTTCCTCAGTTGTGTCCTACCAAAGGTCCATGATTCATAAAAATCACAATATAGACACTCGATATCATGTTTATTCTCATAAATCGATTATAAAGTTCTTAATATCATCCGATATTTATTGTTATCCTCTATCTAAGAAGCTGGGGATTATATGTCATTGGTCTCCTGAGTGAACATGAAGTTCTCCATAGAATTTAGGTTGGCGTTCATTATGGCCACATTTTTTAAGGGTTGTTTTTCCCAGATTGGAATGCACATTTATGTATCCTAGTCAGCACATTGGTGAAGGATTCATTGAATGATCAAGGAAAACACCTCTATTTTGAGGTGTTGGTCATTGGATTCCTTTATCAGATCATGGGTCATATTCAAAAAAGAATCTCCCCTTATTGGAACATTAGTCCTCTCCAATTGTTTTCCTATATAGAGGATAATTTGCATTATTATGGAAAATATTTAATCCACAAGGATCCAAGATTACATATCCTATCCCAGAATTCTAAACATATCTATGGTTGTAACCATTTCACTAACCCCTAATGAGGCTTAGGATGTGGTGAGAAAATCAGATAGCTTCAATTTTACCTCTTATCATGAACCTTCTCGGTAGATTATTGATAATGGAAACAATTTCCAAGATAAAAGGTTGTACATTATATATCACCAAGATGGGGAAATGGTAGCTAGGGTGGACAAGATAATCATATGTTATCCTTATAAAACCTATCAATTTTCTCATTATTTTGGTTTTACTAAAATTGAATTCTCTATTCTTTTTGTTGGTGGAAGGGGAGAACTTCATCTTGGGGTCATCTGCCAGTATAAGATGACACTAATATTTAAAAATATTGAGTATTTGATCATAACTTTTCCTACTTAGGCTCCCACCATTTTTTACCAGGATTAGTCCAAGGATTGGGTGTCAGCTTATCTGGATTGTGTGCTAAGACATTTAGTCTATCATATAGATATGCCTTTTCCTCACCAACACCTCTTTATATGGTGATGATGGAATTTATTAAAGAATTGGGAGAGACATAGAGTATGTTCCATCATTATAGTAAAAAATAACATGGTAGTGAGATATAATCTTTTGAGAAAATTAGTCCTCCAATACTAGCTATAGATGATACTCCTGTTGAGGGAAGTTCATATGTGGCCTCTCCTCTGGCTTCTTTATCATCTCAACTGGTCTTTCCATCTCATTCTGCACCTCCATCATTGGTCACAGAGGCTCAAACACAACATTGGTTAATTTGAAAAAAATATTCATTCCATGATTTTATATAATCATTTGGAATTATTCCATGACCCAAGGGAATTACTTCATCTACTATTTCATGACACGAGGATGGTGGTTTTGACTGGTAGCATCGGTATGAAATCTTGATGAAAATTTTAATGACTCAGAAAAATCAGGCCATAAATGAATGGTATTTTCATGATCTTACAGATGATGATCCTCTTTCTAGGAAGATGAATTATACATCTAAGGTATTTGAGAAACAACATCAATTGAAATCTAAAAAACATGCTCATATGGATTTTGTGACTGTGTAAATATGGATGCTTAAGGAAATCATATCACTTATGAGTTCTGATCATTCAACATCATCTTCCTTATTAGAAAATTATTAGAAGAGAGTTGACAAGTTTAATACTTTTGTGAAGACCCTCCATCCCGGAGCAGAAGTGGAAGAGGCAGGGTGTGCATTACTCTAATGATCAATTGATGCTTCCTGATGGAACATCTTCGACTTGGATAGTTTAGAATATTGAATATTAAAATAATTTGATATAATCAATTTTTTTAAGATTCTTGGAGAGACTCTGAAATGCAGAGACTCTTCCTTCCTTGTACACTGTCAATAAAAGAACATCCCTAAATCTTCCATGTTATTGTCCAGTTTTTCATTTAGCCATTATATGCATGAAATTTCACTGATTTACTATTATGTGTATCGACATCATTACCTATCCATTGAAAAATAACAAATAAAGAGGAATTATTTGATTTTAATTCTTAAATGATTGCATATTATTATTGATAAATTCTCATGAGTTCCAACAAACATGATATTCCTAATTGAAAAAATGTTCTAACTATTTTGAGATAAATTAATTTGCATAAGGAATTTTTTTGTATGATATATATATTCTAGAGAGAGGGTGTTCATTCTTTTTCTAAAGAAGATGGGATTGGTGAGTATAGATTGATTTTTTATATGGCCATATGGGGGGGATTTACAAGCTCATGTAGAAAAAAAATTGAAATTATTATGTAGTATATAGATCTTTTTTCTTAGACCATCAATTCCATTAGTTTTGGGTTTTTTTCTCATCCCTTCAATTGCTTTATTTTATAGTGTTTTAATCAAAACTTCTTTTACATTAGATTAAATTCTTTTTGCTCACAACTTCTATTTATTTAGTTTGGGAAATTTTATTTAAAACCTTATATCTATTTAGTTTATGTACTTTTATCCAGGAAATTATATCTCTTCAGTTTAGGGTCCATTACCTCGGACCTTCTATTGATTTAGTTTTGGTTTTTTTTAGCTCATACAGTCTATCGCTTTAGTTTAGGGTCTTTTAGCTCAGACCTTATATTATATTAGTTTATGTTCTTTTATTTTAGACATTCTACCACTTTAGGTTTGGGTCTTGTATCTCTAACATTCTATTCCAACATTTCAGGGAATTTTATCTTGGGCCTTCTATTTCATTAGTTTAGGGTCATTTAGCGTGGACTGTCAATTTCATTTGTTTGGGTCTTTTATCATAGAAATTACATATCTTTAGTTTAGGGTCTCTTAGCTTGTAATTTTTTTTACATTTGTTTGGGTTCTTTTAGGTCAGACCTTCTATTTCCTTAGTTTAACTTTTTTTAACATGGACATTTTATCGCTTTAGTTTAGGGTAATTTAGTTTGGACCTAATCAATGGTCATGGAATATGGTGTAGAAATTCCAAGAATAACCCAAAAGTCTCTATGTTTTTTTATGTTAGGGTAATTCAATGGAACATAATGATTTGGAATACATTTTTCATAATGACAAATTTGGTTGATGACTGTAGATGCATATGCAGGAGCCATATGAATCCTTGCGTATTCACACAAAATGTCTGTTGATGTCGGGTATCATTTCTAGAGGATATGGAAGATCAATAGAGGTCATATTTGATACGGGGGAAATAAAATGGATTATAGGAATTCATTGATTGTTGGAACATGTGTGATGTAATTCATAACCCAACAGTTTGAGTTTGTGAATATGGGCTGGGGCAGACATGCCCCGGATTACCCATAACAATATGAGTGTGGGGTTCCACCATGGGGTTACTAGTTCTATCAAGGATAATATATCCATTCATTCAAGACCGATATTCATTTATTTAGTGGGTCAAGGGCCTTATATTTCAGTATCATGGTAATGAAAAATATGATCTCTACTCCTTTCTAATGGAACATGAATGATTTTTGAAGACTTAAATGTCTAGATGATGAGGTTTTTTATGGGTGGTTTATCTATCTAGGAAGAAATATGAAACACTAGAAAATTCTGGATCATATAGTATAATTTACGATCCCAACACCCTATAGTTTTGAGTCATGAAGAATGGTCCATCAATGGTTCAAGGATAGAGTGTCGCATTACTGCATTGAGAAAGGGTACAAAAAATAGAAATATTACATCAAGGATTCCAATTATGATTGGATAGTTTGGTATGAAGATCATAAATCATTGTTCAAAGTTATTGGGTCATAATAATGATATAGGGAAATCATTCTAGGATTGAACCAAAACATACTGGGGTGTAGGGTTTTTCAATAGTCATGTTAGGGATCACAAGGATTAGAAATACATTTTTTCATAGTGACACATTTGGTTTAAGACCATATGCACATATGAAAATGGAATGGGTGTTCATTCATATTTATGAAAATGGACTTAATGTCGGGTAGCTTTTCTAGTGGCCTTGTAAAATTGTAGCGATATATGGCAGTCAAATCATAAAGTGTGTCTTTTGTAAAGTGTAATATCCAAGAAGGGTTCGACCACCCTAAACTTTGTGTCACCACCTAGAAAATATATTCTCATGGTGGGGCGATGAGAAAAATAATTACTCTAATTTCTTTATGAACTAGGGGTTCTGGATAGAATAGATTTTATTTTACAATGGATTAAAGTTGAACATATGATCTTTATTCCTTTTTCATTTACACCCTAATTTATTCCAAAAATTTGGAGAAGATGAGTTTACTGAGTGAAAACATGAATTTTTTTCAATCCTCCCTTTGCGAGATTTCAATCTAATAAGTTTTATGTCTCTATTGTGACTATTTTAAAGTCTACAGATTTAGACCATTATAGGATAGTGTTTATGTTATGACTGTTTTGACCAATGTTTATATATTTGAAGGTCAGGATGTGCATAGACCTAATATATAGTATGATGCATAAGATCCTAATTAGGATACCTAGGGTCAAGAAAATCCTATCATCCTTCTAATATAGAGAGGAAAAACGTTTTAAAAAAGTGATTAGGTTCTTGAATCATGAGTAATTATATGGGACAATCATAACGTTAGTAGTTGAAATCACACAGAGGTGTTAATTTTTTTAACAGCGATGTCATGGATCATATGCATCAGAAAATATTTTTTGTCTAGTGATATATTTGTTTAACGACCATAGGAGCATATGCATTGGCCATATGTATACATGCATAGTCATGAAAAAGGTCCTTCAATATGGGTATACTTTATATGGGCATGGATGAATATGGTGATACAAGGCACTCAAATTATGAGGTGTGGTTTATGGACTGAGTTGATTTTAAACAGTGATGGAACCACCTCAAACATTATGTCACTAGGTAAAGACTATTGTGGTCCTCTTTTAAGGGATGAAAAAATGGGTGCTGAATATAACACTATATCATCATTTGGTGGGGACATCGTCCATGTGGTTCAATGTAATGTAGTAAAGACATACGTCATGTAGTGAGGAAACTAGTCATAATGTTGTAATGTCATGTAAAGAGGTTTATTTCCTTGCAGTTGAATGTCATGCATTAAGGATTTAGGGTCTGGCCTAGAAAACAATTTCACACCATATTATATACATAATAAATTCACACATAGATCTGGATTTCACGTTGGTAAATTAATCTTGTGTGACTTAGCTCTTATGTAGTTTGGGAGAATTTTCTATCATTTGTAGTAGCTGGATCGAGAATTGGAGGTCTGGATGTCACTACGTATCCTGTGATGATAGAAAGAAATCCACACATAGTTCTTAAATGGGTAAAACTGTATAGGTCTGGAATGTGCATAATGGTGGGTGATGTTTTGTGGATTGTGGTAGCTGGGTCTAGGACTGGACATCTAGATGTCACTATGTATACCTTTATTATAAGAATCACACCGAATGTAGTTCTTGAAGAACTGTGCAGTTTAACTCTATGTGTCTAGTATATGGGCTTATCTATGAGAAAAGGGGAATTATGGATAGACCCGAATATGAAAATATATGTATCACTATGTATTATAGGGTAATTGTAATCAACGATAACATATTTCTTAAGTCTCGTGCAGTTTAACTTTGTGTGGTGTGAATGAAGATGAACTATCATTATAGATCATAAATGTTGCGGCTGGTCCTAAGAGTGTAATCATGGGAATCACAACGTATTACATGATACCAATAATAAAACCACACTTGGTTCTTAGAGAATGGCCTTTTTAATAATTTATATCCTATACACAGAGATATGGAATTTTTATATTCGTCATGACTATACCCATGATTGACGATTCAAGTGTCACTATGTACCATGTGATGTCTGGAATCCAATAAGACATAGTTCTTTAATACTGATTTGGTTGGAGCCCAACACCAGCAGTGGTTGTCCTCTCAAGAGAGGTCTACAGGAATGTATAGTTTTATTTCATGTAAGGTTAATCAACATTGACGTTTAACCTCCTGTGGAAATGACATCTATGAAAAGTATTTATTATGAAATCAAGATTTTGTGGGAGGCATGACATTGTCCCCATCCATGGTGTTTAATGCGTAGTATCTATTTTGATAAATCTTATATGTGATATAATGACCTTCCCATTTGGGTTCCATCTTTAGAGGCTTCTTTCATGGTGTCATTGTGGTCCTGAGGTCCAACACCGGTTCACCTCGTAAGAATGAACATTGGTGACCCAACATATTAAAGTATTGTAAAATATGATTATTATGGTTCTCTAGGTTGAAAATTTTTCACAACCTTCTCTTATCTAGCCACTCCAAATCAAGCATAAAATATTAAAATTTCTCATCATCTAAGATATGGATGAAAATATATATTAAGAGAAAAGTAATATAGAACCCTTTAGGTAACTTGGCCCCATACACCAATGAGTATGGGATTTTGTTGTGTACCATTACACTAGGTATTATCGTAGGCCATAAATCATGAAGTATATTGTTCATCCATAGCATTTTTCCTTGTTCACCATCTTTTAGAGTATATTTGACAGGGTCTTACTGAAGACCTCAATTTTCCCATTTTATGCTGAATGATAGTGAGATGAGTGATTGGAATCGATATTTTCCTTTTTTTATATTTTCTTCAACACCAAAGAATAGAAGTTGGTTCTGTTAATCATAAATATTGTGTGAAGGACCCTAATCTTATTGATGAAATGAAACTGTATGAGGTAGATAATATTATTTATCCTTAAATATTTGTGGTGTATTTCCTTATTACATTTGGAGATGAAATCGGTTGCATTAATGACGTACATGAGCTACTTCACTATGGTTGGGGGATATGGCCCCACAACATCCATTCCCCAAAATGAAAGCTGCCATGAATATTTAGTTATATATAGAAGTTATGGTGGTCGATGGATGATTTTTTCATGGATCTGACATGCATGTCATTTATTAGGGAATTCCACATAGTCATGTATCATGGTTTTCAAGTTATATCCCCACCTCCTAACTTGGTGGGAGGGCCTATTCCCTGATTGAATGGCATTGAAATAACCAACATGGACTTCAAAAATGATAGAGGCAATCTCTCATGCAATGCATCTAAGGATATTTATATTAAATAATCATTTTATAAATTCCATTTTTCATCTTGACCATCCTATAAGGTGATGTTAATTACATTGAATTGATTCTATTCCCACCCAGATCTGTCTTTCGGGAGTGTCCTGTTTTGGAGATAACTTATTATGGGTTCTATCCATCCATGGGTGGTCATAAATTCATCATGCTACGGGTATGTTTTGACCTTATTGATTTATTCCATATCACATATGATTATTAATGATATTATTATTTGACATGTGATATGAAATGTTTCTTCTCCTTGATCAGGGTTGGCAAGGATGGTTTCTACATTAGCTAACTCATTTGTATGATCCTTCTATAACTGAAGAACATGATACATCATGGGTTCAAAATTGATCTCTACCATCAAGCCTCTTATGTAGCCGATAAGAGGGGAATGATCTAAATTTTTTATGGAATATTCATCACTGATCGAATTTATCCCCAGTTTTAAATCCCCCTGATTATATGGTAGGCTATTTGAATTTTTACTATGAGTTCCAACCCAATGATGAGGGCTTCATATTCTTCCACATTGTATGTGATGCGGTCATACAGTAAAAAATAGTATGGAAAGACATCTTTTTAAGGATAGACAAATACAATCGCCAAAATAACCCAATAGTGGCTATGGTTTTTAACCATTTTTCGATAGGACTCTGAGAGTCGCCAGAAAAATAAATCTTCAATGTCCAGGTAGTGTCATGGGTATAGAAATATTTCTCATCTAGGTGCTCGTGGTCCTTTGGTGAATTTTTCACAGTAGGATGTGTTGTGAGTAAATCATCTAGTTCTTTCCCTTTCATTAACATATATGATAAAAATAAACTTCGTATTACTACAGAATGACCACCCATTGGTCTAAGAACCATGTCAACATAGGGTTAACAACGATGTACTTGAGTGGTTTAGCACGAAAGGCCATATAGACTTCATGGTGTTATAAATAATTCCTTATCTTTTTCACCAAGATAATGAGTTCAAAGTATTTATTTTCGACATCATAGCATCTAGTTTTAGTTCCTAGAATTTTTTTTCTTATGAATTAGAGAGTATTATCATTCCCAGAATCATTTTTATGTTCAAGGAATGTGCCTAGTGAGATTTCCATGGTAACCACATTCAACATGAGTGGCCTCCCTTCCAATAGAGGCATCAAAACTGGTGTGCGAATTAATTACAACTTAGTAATATTAAAGGATTCATGGTAGTCATCGTCACTTTATTATGAGATTACCAACATCATTAACCTTGTTAAGGGGAGATATTTGTCAGAGAGGTTAGATATGAATTTTTAAATATAGCCAAGGATCCTTCGGATCCCCCTCGGATATATGATATTTCTAGGGGTGACATTTTCTAAACCATAACTAGTAATCTTTGGTTCAACCTCAATGCCACAGTGAAAAACCTAAAAGCCACAGAACCTCATTAATGATTCCTTGAATTTGAATTTAAGATAATTCGTTTTCATACTGGTTTGTTGTAACTTGTTGAATGTTGTTTAATGATTTTTGAAGTGATCACATCACTTTAATGATTTTACAACCAGGTCATAAAAATAAAATTCATCTATACTTCAATAAAAGGATTAATGATATTATTCAAGGAATATTTTTAGGTGTATCAATCATTCTTTAACATATAGTTCATGGCCTACTAGAATAAGATCCCCATAGGCCCTCGAAATGTGGTTGCTTACACATCTTTAGGGTCCATCTATATTTTATGGTACCCCAAATACCCATCCATGAAGGAAATTTCTTGGAAACTTGAAGTTTGATCAATTAAGAGTTTTTTTATTGGTAATGAGAAATATTCTTTTGGGTAATTTTGATCATGCTCTCAAAAATCAATGCAGGCCCTAATTCATCAATACTTCTTCTTGACCTGAACGTTGTTGGAAATTCATCTTGGGTATTTCACTTCTCAAAAAAAGTTGTCTTTGATCAATTTGTAAATGTACACCATTGAATATGTGACATGTGAGGGTTGAATCTTCCTAGATTTATTTTTTAATCCCCTATTCTCATTCATCATGTAGCGAATCACTATTCATTTCACCCATACAACAATACATTAAACTATTTTTGTATCATAAATTTCAAATATAATAACACAGTTCACTTCATTTTTAATTCAATTATTTTGTGTTAATCATTGTTAAAAAGGTTAAATTCACTAGTTTGGATGATTTCATTTTAATTGGTTGGGATCTAAAGGGCCCAATATTAAGGTAAAGAAAAATGGAAAAAAAATGTGCATGATTCCATGAACAATAGTGGCATAAAAAAGACACTGTAGTAGATCCATGCATTTAATGAAAATGAAATTTTGGTTCTTGATTCAAAATTCATTGGTATAGATCTATTCTAAAGACCCCAAAGACAAATTTATCTATTAAATAGTCCAACCAAACTTATATTTTTTTGCCACTGAATCTGAATGAATTCAAAAGTAGTGGGCTATTTTTCATCTATATCTTGAGATTCCAATCTACAAATAATGTGAAATTTTCCGTGATGATATTCAATATGTGGTGAAGAATTTTTTTTCCAAAATCAAGATAATACTCTATATATTTCTATGAACATGGGAAAAGTGGTTTAAAAAAATACATTTACCCAGTACCACCTTCCACTTTTCATATATATTATAACCATGGGCACACAATTTGTAAGTTCGACTAAGATGAAAAGATCTAGTATTTTGGAGACCCAATGAATTAATCTCCTCATCCATGATGTTGTAGAGGTCCATATTCGTATAGGGGATCCAGGATGATGGTGAAGATCAAATTGAACCTCCTCCTCTTCTCAATGATGAGTTAAATTTAGGGTGGCGATTTCAAGGGATATGCACACACTATGGAGGGAATTATGACACAGGTTATGCTATAGGTTTTGGATAATTTGTGTGAGAAACGTTTTATTTAACTGTTATCTTAATATGTTTCTAAAATAAATGATTATTTTTTGTTTATTTAAATGATTTAAGTTCAATATCAACACTGATTGGGTTGATATTTCATATGGGATTATAAGGATGTTCTGATCAAACAACACAAACATCCTTTTTCTCTCTCACACATATTTGATTTAATTATTCTTTGATAGACCTTTATATATTCTTGAGGTATAAAAACATCAATACATGACTGTATTTTCATGGGTTTCTTCTTTTTTCATCATTTTAAGAGGAAAAAGGGAAATCAAGATCTTGGAAACCCTAAACCTAAGAATAAGATTAAACCAAATGGGATTTTCAGAAAAAATTACTTCCCAAGACGTGTAGTGAACTTGAAATTACTTCCTTCTCTCATAATTATAAAAAATCAACCTTCCTTTGTTAACTATTAAAATATTTAATTAAATCATTTTATTATTATAACTATTTTCAATATCCCCTCTTTTAGTAATTATTTTTACAAATACCAAATTTAAACATCCAACACTCATTTAGAGATGCCCTAGGGACTTCCCAAGACAATAAATGAACTTTAAAATCATAATCAATTTTATTTTTCATGAGAACACGTCCAAATTGTTTCACCACCCCTGGGGAGCGCTTTTGTATTGTGCGTTTTTATAAATATCTTTGGTAATTTGTAAATATTTTTTCATTTATTTTGTTCCATCATTTTTAGGTGAATCTAACATCTTTCTTTTTTGGATTTATGCATGATGTGATATTCACTAGAGGAACTATAATCTATTGAACAAGAACCAGAGATGATATCTTTTCATCGACACAAAGAAACACCAAATGAAACATTGAAGGAGGAGGCAGAAGACATTGACAGACCTCCAGATCCTTATTATTCTTTAAGAAACCAACATCCAGACTAAAACAAACATATATAATATTGCCAAAAACAAAAAACAGTAGAAGAATTATCCTCACCTGTTATGAATATCCAACCCACCAATATTCAAATACAAGGAGAGGAAACCAATTTTGAACATAAATAGGGGTTTATTAACTTATTACCTTGATTCCATGAACTCATGGGAGAAAATACACATAAGAATTTAAAATAATTTAATACTGTGTTTTCTACATTAAAACAACATAATGTGGATGAATAAGATGTAAAGCTTATAGGATTTCCTTTTTCATTATAAGAAACTAAAAGGATTGGTTATAATATGTTAATCCCCTATTAGAGGCTGGGTAGACATGAAACACCTTTTTCATGAAAAATACATCCCAGCTTCTCAAACTATTACTATATTGAATGAAATATATGCAATAAAGAAAATGATAAGTGAAAAAACATCATGATTGTTAAGAATGATTTAAAAATAATTGTTCATGTTTCCCACACCACCAAATATGTGATCAACATTTAATATAATATTATTATGAAGGTTTAAATACTATTGACTGAAACATGATTGATGCCACTGCAAGTGGTGCGCTTGTGGATAAGACCCCAATTGATGCAAGGACCCTCATTGAGAACATGGCATAAAACACTCAACAGTTATATTGACGGACTAATTTACCCATTTGAGTTATCTATGAGGTGAAGATTTATAATTATGAGAAGAAGGTGGACATAATGTTTGAAGAGGTAAGTACCCATCTTCGAAAACTTTCTCCTTCTCAAGGGTAATCCAAATCTCCTCCTCCCGTCCATTGTGGTTTTTGATCTTCCAAAATCCTCTATTCTATAAAATTACTTCAATTGAGAGAAACATATAAGAGTTGTGAGGAAATATTTCCATGCCTCCCTTATAGAAAACATTTCTGGAAAGAAACTTGCTATCCATCCAACCCTAGGTGGATTGAAAATGAATCCTATTAGAAAGGGTGTATTCAAACTAACCTCAAATTCTATATAACCAACTAGGGAAGAGTATTCAACCAACACCACCCAAAAATCCTCAACCATCAAAAAATACATTCCAACACCCCTCCCTCAAAAATAAAAGCCTATCCTAGAAAACATGGTGAAACAATTAGTTGAAAATAATATCCAATTCTATCAAACCACCCAAGAATCCACACAATACCTAAAAACCCAATTAGGACAGATGAGAAAAATACATAACTTGAGAAAAGACCAAGAAATGAAAATCGTGTTTCATTTGATGAAGGTTAATCCTTAAAATACCTCTTTCATTTCCATAAGGTACACCCATCCATGAAATGAAAGAAATTTAACTTGATTAATAAATCTTGGAAACATCCAAAAATGTGCAGGTTAACATCCCCTTGATTGATTCTATAAAGAAAATTATACGATACAAAATGTCTCCAAAGTAGATTTGTACACTTTAAAGGAGACATCAAGATGATGAAAAGGTGATATTTTGGAGGAATGTATCATAATTTATAGATCCATCACTTCCGAAAAAATTCAATGAACATATAACAATCTCAATTCGATGAACTATATAGAATATTACATTCCCAATGTTATGCTTGATTAGGGGGATTATTTAAATTTGATGCCTCACTCGGTTTACTCTTTATTTATGGTTTAAGAATTGATTCCCATATGTATTTTTTTTCAACGTGCAAACTGGATTCTAACACACCCAAATGGTGTGTTAGATAATGTTTTTGTTAGGGTGAAAATTTTAATTTTTCCTGGCAATTATTATGTGATAAAAATGGAAGATGATGTGATGAATTCAAAATCCCCAATTATATTGAGGAATCCTTTCTTGAAAACTACAAAAATCATAATTAATGACTATATTGGTACATTATCTATGGTGTTTGGTGGTGAAATTCAAAATTACAACATCCTTGATTACATGATGGAACCTTCAGAAGAGCATTCCTCGCATTCAATTAATTCAATTTATTAACTACCTTCCCCTAAAAAAACTTATTTTATTTCCCCAGATCCGCTTTAAGAGTTTTCATCCATGTTAGAAATTATAGGTAATGAAACGTGCATATATTGTTTTATTAGTTAAAAATAATTTCAGGCATATATATTAATTTATGATTTTTGGAACATTGAGGACCTCATGACAATTGATGATACTATTATGATTGTAAAGGAGTATTCTTTGTCTGAGGTGGTTACTGATGAGTAGTTTTCTAAGATCAATGACCTCTCACTTTCACATTCACTCAAATAAATACAAAATACCACTGAACTATAAGTTGAACAACTTCCTCAAGATTTAAAATATTCATATCTTGAGAATGGATAAAAATTTCATGTCACCACTGCTAGTTCCCTCTCTCCATTGCATGAATTGTGTCCACATGAACAATAATGGGAGTATAAACAATATTTTGGATAGACACATTCTTACATTCTTGGAATTATCCCATCAATTTTCACACATCATATATTATTAAATGGTGAGGAGAAACCATAAATTTAGGAACAACGTCAACTGATCCCGAACTTCTATGATGTTTTTAAAAAGGAGTTAACAAAATTATTGGCTTCTAAATAATTTAACCCATCTCTAACAGAAAATGGGTCTATCCCGTGAAGGTAACTCCTAAAAAACTGGTCTAACACTAGTAAAAATGAAAATAATGAATTGGTTCCAACTCATTTGCTAAATAGTTTTCATGTCTGTATAGAATATCTCCAACTAAACCAATACACTAGGAAGTACCATTTCTAATTATCATTCACTAACCTTATGCCGGAGAGGCTAGTGGGGAAGTCCCACAACTATTTCCTTGATGAGAATTCGGGATATTTTATGATCCGTATTTATCCTACGGATTTGGAAAATCCAACCATTACTTTCCCCTTAAGAACATTTTCGTATAGGAGTATTCCATTTAGTCTGTGAAATGCTCTTGGTACATTCTACTGAACAATGGTTATCATTTTTTCATATTACCTAGATAATTTTCTGGATGTATTCATGGATGAATTCACTATTTATGGAACATAATTTTTGGAATTTTGGATTATTCCAATGTTATTGTATTGAAAATAATCTTATATTAAATTATAAGAAATTCCCTTTCATGGTGGGATAATGTATTGTATACATTCATGTCATTTTTGGGGTGGTATTCAAGTAGATAAATCAAATGTGGATGTAATTTCTTTTCTAATATTCCCTAAAAGTGTGTGGGATATGAAACCATTCCTAGGTAATTATGGATTTTACTATAGATTTATTTTTGACTTTAGTAATATTTCACATCACCTCTCCCACGTACTCAAAAAAGAAAAGGAATTTGTTTTTGATAAGGACCATGAGGTTTCTATTTATAAACAGAAATAGATTCCGACACCACCCTCAATAATCAAACCACTTAAATGGTATTTACAATTTGATATCATGTGTGACGCCTCTAACATAGTTTTTTGGGAGTCTTATCATAAAGGGTTGATTGAGCTCTACATTTTAGAGCATGTACCCCATGCACAATAGGACTTACACAAGAAAAATATACCAAAACATAAAAATATTTTCTTTCCACTGTGTTTCACTTGGATAAATTTATGTCATACTTTTTATGGTCCAAATTCATTATGATCTCAAACCATGAATCCCTTCATTATCACCTTATGAAACCAGAATCCAAATAACTTCTCCTTTACTGGATGATCCTAATATTGGAATTTAACTTAGAAAATAGAGATAAAAAGTCATAGAATGTGGTGTCTTACCATATCAATAGGATCCTCCCTTCCTCAAACATAGAATAATCCCCTTATATTCCTATAAATGACACGTTCTATAATTAACATGTGTACCACGTGCAAGATTTTAGGCCTTGGTTTTCTAAAATTATAAATTATTTGATATCATCTTGCATTCCGGGTTATTTGACCAAAAACCATACTGAACATTTAAAACATGATTCCCATTGGTACATTTGGGATGACCCCTACCTTTGGAACATTGGTAGTTATCATTTAATTAGGTGTTGGGTTCCCAATAGAGTGTTTATATCTGTCCTTGGTTCATCCACACTCTGGATTGTGTGGTCCACTTTGGACCCCAACATACTACTATCAAGGTCCTCGATTCAGGTATCATTTGGAAAACATTATTTTCGGATGCCCATGATTTTTGTAAATATTTTACATTCTTTCAAAGAATTGGGAATGTCTATAAATGAAATTAAATTCTATAACAACCATTTCTCTTCCATTACATTTTTGATGTACTTGGGAATTGAATTTTTAGGTTCATTCCCCCTTTCCTTTGGAAATTTTTACACTCTTCATTTAGTGATTATGTGTCTAAATGGTTAGAGGAACAAGACACCATGACAAATGATTCCAAGTTGGTTGTGGATGTTAGGAAAACCCAATTTTATATACATTTAGATTACCTAGGTTTATCATCTATGATTAGGGTTCTCATTTCTTCAACTAAACAATGCATTCACTTTTTCATCTATATGGGGTTGGAAATCGAATGTATTCTTCATTCCATCCATAACCATTAGTCAATGAAAGGTGTCTATTAAATAGGTTAAAATAATTTTAAAAAAAAATCAATCCAATAGAAAAGATTGGACTCCTAGACTCGATGATTCATTAAGGGATTGCAAAATTATGTTTAAAACTCTCATTAGAATGTCACCTAATCGGCTAGTTTTCAGAAATAGTTTTTAGATCCATATTGAAATAGAGAACCAGGCCTAATGGTAAAATAAAAAAATTGAAATTATAATATATCTTTTACATGTTCATAGAGGGAGTTAAATATTCATAAGTTTGAGGAAATGTGTAGAGATTCTTATGAGAACTCTTAGGTTTGTGAGGATAGAACCAAGTCTTTCCACATCCTCTTTGTCCTTCATCGTCAATTTCACATTGGGTAGAAGGTCCTTTTTTCAATTAATGTTTTAAGTTTCATCTAGGTAATATTAAATCCTGTTGGTTTGGACCATTCACTATTACTAAGGATTATCTAGTTGGTGTTGTTCAAATTACTAATAAAGAAACAGAAAATCATTTACGATAAATGGGTAGCAGCTAATGCACATTCATGAAGCCCTTTAATAGTCCCTGATGGAGGAAATCCATGTTCAAGAAGTATCATATGAATTAAACAGGTCAGGTTTCATCCTAGATTACCACATTATCTTTTATTACAATAAATACACTTCGCACTATATGTGTGGTGGGTATGGGTATATTCTTGGGTAAGTTATGAATTTTCATCATCATTCTTCTTATTCTCTTTTTTTCTTATTGAATAGTATTTTTACTCCCTCCCCATCATCTTCCACAATACTTTTATGCCAGAATATTCTTTTTTTATTCCCAGTAAATATTGGAAAATGATTCCCACTTCATCATGGAAAATTATTTATGCTTAATCATGGATAATGATACCCACTTAATCATGGATGTTATTGAAAATGCATGATGAATTTCCCTATTTAATTTTTTTAACATTTAATAAAACATTTTACTAAATGAATTTGCATTATAGCATGAATTTATAATTGAGTCGTGACTTTATCTTGAAAACTAGTTTTTTGTCTGTAATATGAATGGTTTTATAATTTTGAAACCTTTGAGAATAATAGTTCACTTTGTGTGAGTAGTTTATGGGAAACTTATATCAATTAATATCTCCAACCATTTTTTCACCCAACCAGGAATTGTGAATCTTTCATACTCAATAGAAGGTGAATATAAGGTAGGTTAATATTTATCATCTTTTAAAATTTATTTCTCTATACATTCATTTCTTATCGGAACAATTTCATTATTGTACTAGATTGAACTATGTGTTTGTACATATCATCTGACTATTGTATGCCCTAAATACCAAATCTAAACATTAATTAAATTTACAAAAAAAAAAATATATGGGTTGTCTCTTGGGTGGGTAAAAGACCACTCTTCCTCTAGATTTGATCTTATTATTACTATTATAATTAGTTTTGTTAGTAGATCAAGAAGGGGTTGAGTGACCAGTGTAATATATGTTCAGGGTTCATCTTTTAAAAATACTAATAATAATAAATGAGGGGAGTGATGAAATGTACAACATATGGTGATATCTAGGTTGGGGGGTAAATTTTTTTCTTCTAGGAATGCTTAAGTGAGTGGGTCTCAAAATTTGATTGAAAATGATTTAGGGAAGTTTCTTTTAAAATAATAATTTATGTAGAGAATTTTTAAAATAACTTATATACATTGGATAGAAAGTGGATAGAATAACATGAAATGGTTTATACACACACACATGGATAATTGGTGACATGGTTGTCATTTTATTATTTTATCAGGTCATTATCATGCATCTATTATAATTTGTTTCTGATATAATACATGGGACATCATTTTTCATGATCACTAAGAATATCTCCTTAGTGGGATTTTTTATTTTATCTCATTTCTCTAAAGATTTAAGTATTTAATGTTAAATCATTAAAATGATTAGAATATCTCCATCCATAATTTTTCAAAATGTGAATTTTTTCAAGAGTGAAAATGTGTAGGTGTGGGGTGGAGATCATGTAACAATTCACTAATCATTTTCACCCATACATCACCGTGATTAACTGATTTTGTAACATAAATTACATATTTAATAACAAATTTCACCTCATTTTTTATTTGATTATTTTTTGAATCACTATAAAAAATGGTAATTTCACTTGGTTGAATTATTTCATTATAGGTGGATGTTATTTGGAGGGTTTAAGATTATGTTAAAGTAAAATGGTCCAAAATATGAAATATTAAAAGAACACCAATGAATCCAAATGGACACTGAATCTGATTTTTGAGTTCAATTGGGATGAAATCTGGTAATATGATCTAAACTTCTCTGGGATAAAAATCATCTGAAGAAATTAAATCCCAATACATCCATTTAATTTTACTATCAAACAGATCTATCAAATCCACCGAATCAACATTAAGTCCAAAGTGGTGTGTGTTGTTTCACACATATCTCTAGATTTCAACACATAAATAATGACAAATTTTTAGTGGATATATTAATGAGGTGGTTAAACAACTTTATTGTTATATAAAAAGTGATATAAGGCTGTATAGATGTCAAAATCATAGGGAAATTTGTTATAAGAAAATATATATTCCCTAAACCACCTTCCTCTTTGCCTATAAAATAGATCCATGGGAACCCAATTTATATTTTCTACTATGAATAGAATATCATGTATTTCAGAGATCCAATCAAGTTCCATACTCATCCATGATGTTACAGACGCCTCTATCCTCATATGGGGATCAAAGATGAATTCGGTGTCCCACCAAGGCCTCCTCCTCCTCTCGATGGCAATCTAAATGGTCGGATATCATTTTTCTGGATCTACACACACATGGTTGGGAGTTATGAATCTTTTTATGCTACTAGTTTTTAAAAATTTTGTACAAATCAATCCATTTAGGTTTTATATTAACATGTTTCTTCTTAGAATAGTGTTTTTGTTTTTTCTCAAATGAAGCATGTTTAATCTCTACACTGATTTGGTTGAGATTTCATGTGTGAATCATGGGTTGCTTCGATTGGAAAACAGACGAATCCTTATTCTCTCACACATATACGATATCTCAGTATGATATTGTATCCCTTTTTATATTTTAGGTCCAAAACATGGAAACATAATTATCAGTCAAGGGTTTCATATTTGTGTATCATTTTATGTTGAAAGAGGGGAATAAATATCTTAACAACCCTCAACAAAATAATTCCATTAAGCCGAATGATATTTCCAGAAAAACGAATAATACAATATTTGTAGTAAATATGAAATCAATGCCTTATCTAATAATTATTAAAACACCACCTAACTTTTTCAACTATCATACTCTTTAATTAAGTCATTTGAAATTTAAAACTGTTTTAGAAAACCTCCCCCTCTTCTTGTAATTTTTATTAAATATAATTACATTAAATATTGAAATCTACATGAGAGATTACCTAGGGTCTTCCCAAGACTATAACTAAACTTTAAAAACATAATCAATTTGTTGTGTACTGATGATGCATTCACTCATTGGGTAGGATGAGATGGTATATAACCACATCTAGATTTAGACCATGTATTTTTTTATAATTCTGAAAGAACGCATATTGATATTTTTTTAAAATGCGATGTACATTTTTTTTCTCTTCGATGGGAATAGAATCACTAATCATAGTGGACCATGTGTCCTCTTATATTCCTAGATTTTTCTCTCTGATCTCATTAATGGTGGTAGAGGCACCTTTGAGGAATTTTGTAGGGGAATTATTAACCTAATATTTATATTCATCAGAATATGAGTCTCTAGAGGCATTTTTATATTTAGAAGGAAATATGGGGGCATCTTCATCCCTACGGGGGTGAGGAAAGCAATGGGAAGAGACATTATCACCTCCTACCTTCAAAATCATCACAGAGAGATGTCAGGTCTGATTTTTGACACTATTATTGGGGAAAAAGGATATTTTATCTCTAGGACCATGTATATTACCTCAAATAGGTTTATGGGGAAAACAAATTCTCTATCGAGCATAATATAGGGGTTTCATTAGTTGTTCCTAAGCTGTTAGGAGATGAAAACAGTGTATCATAATCCATTATAGATTGTGTTCATCCCTTTTGTAGAATATGTATTTCTCATTTGTGGCTTCACAAGTTTCAAAGGGGGAACAATCACCATGTAGTATGTCTAAATTTCCATGAAAGTGAAATTTTAGACATTTATTGAATGTTGAAGGTGCCTCCATGTGGCTACGAAGCTGGGGCCTTCTGAGTAGGACTTTATAAGTTGTGTCTTTCTTGATAACCATAAACTCAGCTTCAAATGTGAGATCCCCAAAATGAGTATTGAGTTTGATCATCCCTATTGGTCTCTGATCACCCTTATCATACCATTGATTAGTAAAATTTTCATGAGAAAGGTCTCATTCTCTACATCGAAAACATAATAGGGTTTGAATATTGATGAGATTTATCCCATATCCATTGTTACATAGATTTGGATGTTTCGATTAATAAGTATTCCTAAAACCTATTGGGGGTATGATGTTCCCCTGAATTACCTCATAATGATCATGTTGTCAAAACTATATGGAGACATTTTGTGCTACTAAAGTGGACTCCATTTGATAGAACTCATCTTTTGTTACTTTTCACTAAAATTCCTATAAGATTTAGTAGGATTTATGGATTTCATCCCTATGTTATTTTAATATTTTGTGTGTATTTGGGGTTCAAATCTTGGCTGGGAAAATCTAAGGATACATTACAATGTCATAATTTTATGACAGGAGTTTCTACTTCTTGATTTGGGGTTTCTCCTAGATATAAGAATTAGGAAATGGGTAATTTTTTGGTAGGTGGGTCTTGTGCTTGTGAAAAAGTTGTAGGAACATCTTCTATCATCAGTGTTAGTTATGTTGTCCTCCCTCTTTTTATAGTTTGATCGAGTAATTGATCCCCCTCTAGGCATCGATGAAATATAATTGGGTGTGGTTGACTACTGGAAGGTTCTGAAACACTTCCAAGTCCTTTTTGGTCTCTCTAGAGTACTTTCCTATGGAACTCTATAGTATATATGACTTTTGTGGGGACACTGTTGAGTCAATAATGTTTTCCTTTATAATTTTCCATTCCTTTATAATTGGGGGAGATTTTTGAGTCAATAAGGTTTCCTTATGAATTTACCATTCCTCATGTTTTGAAAATCACAACCACCTTTTCTTAAGGGAAATTTCATTTTACCCTGTGTTTTACTTTCATAAGGAAAATTTTCCTTCGCCAAGGAAATTATACTTACCATGTTTTCATTGATCATTATTTTGTCTAAGTGTAAGATTCCATTTCATTTCTAAAACCTCATATTCATATAATAATTTGATATAAAGAAATCTTTTTTTCAGGATCCGAATTCGGGTTTTGAGTTCTCTGAATTTAGACTCCGAACTCTTCTGAGTTCTGACTCCGAGTTCTCTGAATTCATAATCCAAACACTTCTGAGTTTAGAATCCATGTTCTCTGAATTCAGACTTAGAACTCTTCCAAGTTCTGAATCTGAATTCTTATTAATTATGACTCCAAACATTGTGAGTTCAAACTCCGAATTCATATGAATTTAGACTTTGACCGTTCCCAGTTTAGGTTCTGAATTCTCATGAATTATGACTCTAATTTTAGAATGTTCAGGTTCAGAATACTTGTGAATCTATATTTTGAATTTCCTTGAAATTCATACTCCATAATTATATAGAATTCAGGTTCCGAATTCCTTTGAAAACAAAATCCGAATATTCTTGTATTATAGACACCAAATATAGTTTTGGTTAGACTCTGAACTTTTATTTTCTTAAATTCTGAATAATTTATATTGGTTATGTAACCATATTTTTTCATAAACTAGTTTTTGTTATAAAACAATGACATGAATTCAGTTATTAACCAACCATTGATTGAGTGACACGTGTAAAGGTGCCTCCAAAATTCAAGGAAAATATAACCGTTGGAGGAGGGAGCTGACCGTTGAAGTTGTGCCTATAAATAGAAGCTCATTTGAAAGACCTCATAACTATTGATCTTTGACATTGTATAATCTACTTACAGGATATTGAAGTGATTTCTAGAGATAGGCTCTTATAAACTCTCAGGCTTCATGAAGAATGTTTTAACCTCTTGGTCGAACTTTTCATCGTCCAGATTTGCATCGTGCGACTCTGAATGTTGCAGAGATCATTCGAGGGAATTTGGGGATAGGAAGACAGAGATGATGACTACCTTGAAGTTGAAGACTTTTGGGGATACCAAGACAGACTCTGATCTTTCTATCAAAGGATTACCCTGGTGTGGGTGAGACAGACTATCTTGAATGTATAAATAATGGGACCTTTATCCAAGGTTTTTGGATACACTACTATTTGGGATAAAAGATCTATTACCTAGTTCTTGTATTGTTTCATTTTTTCCGCTGATTTTGTTTGTTGGGGAAAGTATAACTATCTTATACTTCTTTATACTTTCATACTATGATTTAGTGGGATTATATAAGCATTAATGTAGAATATTTATCTTTGTAAACTATCATTAAGTTTCATTTTTTTGGAACCATCTTTTCGGATTCACTTTCTCGGAATCATATTTCCAGACTCAAGAAAGTGTGTTGAACATGGTGGTTTTGTGAATTTCCTTGTATAACCTTGTTAAACATAACCATCTTTAAATGTTCCAAATTATTTTTTTAAAGTATACAATTCACCACCCTCTTGTATTTTGATCATCTTTGGATACTTTATTTAGTATCTATATTATTTCAATCCTACATTTGGTATTATAGATTATATCATAATCACATACCATCTCAACAATTGGTATCAGAGGAGGTTACCTTATACCCTAAACCAATTCATCAATTGGCTTCAGAGCTTTGGTTAAATCTGAAATAATCTCATGATTAGATTCAGAAGAGAATTATTCTTCTTCTTATTTTTTTTAGACTCATAATGTTCGGATTCATATTTTTCTTAAAGATACTGTTGTTCTATTTTTCCTTGCTGAGGAATATTTCTCTTGTTTACAAACTCTTTTATTACTAACAACTTCGTGTGGAATGATTTTTCCTAAATATGGAAAGAATCAATGTTGGTTCCATAGACAACTGTAATCCAACAAGATGACCTATTTTTTATTGGAATGATTATGAATATTGGAAAGATTTCAAGAATACATTTATTATCAATATTGGAGTAGATAATTTTTTGATGATTATTGGAGGATATAAAATCCTTGAAAAGGAAGTTAGTACTTTCACCAATCAAGAAAAGCATGAATATCAACTGAATTATAAGGTATGCAATACATTTCTTTGCTCCATGATTATATAAATATATATCCAAATTTCATCTTGTGAATCTGAAAATTGTATTTGGAAATAAAATGAAGTTACACAATTTAGAACTTCCAACGTTATTGAAACTAGAAGAGCCATGCTCCGAGATGAATATCATGGTTTTTTCTTTCATTATGGAGAACCCATATGTAAAGCGCAACAAATATTTATAAATATCATTAATAGTTTACAATTTATTGATTAGAAAGGATTAGATGATGAAGCACTTGTGGACAAAATCATAAACATCAGGACGAATGAGTGGGAATCCAAGAGGACTGATATTGATGAGAATATAAAGGTTGGTATTATTACTCTTGATGAACTTTTTGGAACTCTTCTTCAACATGAGACTAGAATGAAGAGAGATGTTGATAATGTAAGTAATAAAAATTGGAATGTTAGTGTTGCTTTCACTATAACTTCAAATCATATGAAAGCTAAGACTCCTGAGGTAGTTACAAGATCCTAGTCTAAGAAGATTGTTATACAATCTGAATCTAGAGGAGGTGAATCTTCAGAAAATGAACTAGCCAATCTTTCTCTAAGTATGAACAAAATTTTTGGACAAAAGAACTTTCAATCTAGATATAAGAAGAAATAAAGGAAAGATAAGCAATTTTTAGAAGTTACATGTTATGAATGAAAAAGATATGGACATATAAGACCTGATTGTCCTATGCTTAAAAGAAATGAGAGAATGGAAAATAATTCTGAGAGAAATAGAAATAAGTAGCAAAAAGATAAAGCTAAGAATGTTTTGAAATCTAATGACATCTGGAGGGATAGTGGTGGAGACTCTTCAGATGAATCATTAGATTATGAATCTTCTGGACAGATGAATCATGGTCAAATAGCCAGACAACTTATTAAAAATCAGTGTTTGATGGATACGGTACACAATGATGACTCTATGACTAATGTATCTTTGAATGATAACTATTGTGATAGTAAATATAACAACTTTTGGATGAATAATCCCATTCTGATAAATTTGATACTTTACCTTTGTATGAAGAAGTTTCTGGATTTTCTAAACTCTTTGAGAATGAGAATTCTAAACACAAGAAAATCCTGATATAAAAAATTCTTGAAATATTATGTTTACTATGGAAATATCAGATCTTTCTAAAGATCTTGATATGAAAATATTTTATTTATAATGTATTTCAACAAACCTTGAGGAAGTAAATTCTGGGAAGGATAAATTTTCTAAGGACCTAGAAAACGTAATTTCCAAGAAAAATGTTTTCGAGCCTAGCTCTAGTTCTAAAGCTACTTTTTTGGAAGATAAGAACTTAGTTAAAAAACTAATGTCCAAAAATTTTTCCTTGAAGAAGTGTTTTCCAATCTTTACCTTTGGTAAGGATAATTTGGATAAAATGTATTTTCAAATTGGACCTCTAAGGAATAGTTCTGGGTTTAGTTATACTAGTTCCAAATTGTTTTTTAGAAACAATTTTTTTGTTCCTCAAAGTGCTCCATTGTGTATTAAGTGTCTGTGTGGTGGGCATTGGGAAAAAAATTGTTCCTTAAACAAAACCCAATCTTTAGGATTTCATAAAGCCTATTTTTCAAAAGAAAATTGGTTGCCTAAAATTTTTCATTCTGAAATTTCCCGATCCAATAAAGTTTGGGTTCTAAAAGTCTAACTCTTTCATCTTCAAGAAAGTAGAGAAAGTACCAACTACAATACATGGTACATGGATAGTGGATGTTCCTGTCATATGACTAGTAACAAAAACTACTTTGAAAAGATTATAAAGATGAAAGGAGGAAAAGTAACTTTCGGTGATTTGGCTCAGAGAGAGATTATTGGTATAAGTAACATATTTCTTCTTGGAAAAACATTGATTTCAAATTTTTTATTTGTTAAGGGTATTAAGAACATCCTCATTAGCATAAATCAAATATGTGATGAAGGATACCTTGTAAATTTTAGGAATGATAAGTTCTTAGTACACAATTCCCGAGAAGAATTTATTCTTTCTGTCCATAGGCAAGAGAATGTATACACACTAAACATAGAAGACCTTAGGATCCAAGAATTACCTTGTCGTAGTGTAATGGAAGATCATTATTGGTTGTGGAATAGATGGTTATATAACCTTAGAAACCTATCCAAACCTTCAAAGAAAAGATTAGTTAAGGATCTACTAGATATTAGACTTGATTCTTCAAAAAAAATTTATCCTTGAAAATACGGAAAGCGACATAAATAAAGTTTTAAATCTGTCGGTGAAGTCTCAAATACTGATGAATTACAGTAATTGGATATGGATCTATTTGGTCCAACACACACTCAAAGAATTGGAGGCAAGTATTATGTATTTTTTTAGTTGATGATTACACTATATTTACATGGGTCTATTTTCTAGCTAAGAAATCTGAAGATTTTTCTTATTTCAAAAGTTTTAGAGCCCATGTTAAAGATGAGAAAAACCTTCCATTGATAACTATTCATTGTTATCATGGAGGAGAATTTCCATATTCTTTTTTTGAAACATTTTGTAGTAGAAAATGCATTACTCATAACTTTTCAGCACCCCGAACACCTCAAAAAAATTGTGTTGTTGAATGAAGAAATAGAATTCTTCAAGAGATAAATAGTACCATGTTGAGTGAGTATTCTATAGTGAAACATTTTTGGGCTGATGCTAAAAGTACTACTTGTTATACTATAAATTGAGTTTTGATTAGACCATTTCTTATTTAAACTCCTTATGAGTTATGGAATGGTAGAAAACATACACATTCCTACTTCAAGGTTTTTGGTTGCAAGGTATTCATTCTGAAAACTAAATTTAATATACACAAATTCACACCAAAGTCCGGTGAATGAATTTTCATAGGCTACTCCACAACTTCTAATACTTATAGAGTTATCAATAAAAACACTTGTATTGTTTAAGAAACATTACATATCAAATTTAATAAAACTGATCCCTTTGTTTTTAAACACCCCCAACCTACATCTTCAGATGTATTTCCAAAAACTGATTATCAACCATTGTGAGAAGATCCTTATGTTAAGGAAGATTCCCAATAAAATGTTTCTGAAGCATTTACCCTAGAAGATTTCAAACCCTCTATTGATGAACATGTTTTACAAAACCAAAATTTTTCGTTTCTGAAGTATCATCCTAGTGATAGTATCATTGTTGATGTGAATCAACTTGTTAGGACTAGATGTTTCTTAAGAAATGGAGTAGAACATCTAGACTTCCTTTCCCAATTAGAACCAAAAATTACTTATGAGGCTTTAGGTGATTATGATTGGATAAAAGCTATGCATGATGAACTAAATGAATTCGAAACGAATAAAGTATGTACCTTGGTTCAAATACCAAAAGAATCTTCTGTTATTGGAGTCAAATGGGTTTTCCGAAATAAGTGTGATGAAAATGAAATCATTATAAGAAATAAATATAGGTTAGTTGCTAAAGGCTACAATCATTAATAAGTAATATACTTTGATGAAACCAATGCTCCAGTAACTATACATGAATCTATTCATATTTCACTTGCCTTTTCAGCATTCTTCAATTTCAAAAATTTTCAAATAGATGTGAAATGTGATTTCCTTAATGGTTATGTTCAAGAGGATGTTTTTGTTGAAAACCCTCCTGGTTTGGAAGATACAAAACATCCTAAACATGTTTATAAACTTACCAAAGCTTTGTATGGAATTAATAAATCCCCTCGAGCTTGGTATGTTAAACTTACATGATTTTTGTTTCAAAATAACTATGTTATGGGTAATGCAGATCCAACCCTTTTTATAAAGAATGATTAGAAAAAAAAATTTACTGTTCTAATTTATGTTGATGACGTTATAGTTGGTTTAACTCATGAATCATTAATTAATTCCATTGTAGATCTAATGAAATACGAGTTTGAAATGAGTATGTTGGGTGAGTTAACATTTTTCCTTGGTTTTCAAATTTCTTAAAAACTAGAAAGAATCTATATATCCCAACATAAGTATATTAAATATATTCTTAAAAATTATGGATTTGACAATACTAAAAGTATATGTACTCCCATCGGTGCCTCAAATACACTTGATCTTGATGAAGCTGGGAAACCGGTAGATCAAACACCTTTTAAAGGTATGATAGGAAGTCTACTTTACTTGATAGCTAGTCGTCTAGGCATAATGTTTTCTGTATGCTTATGTGACAGATATCAATCCAATCCTAAGGAATCTCATTAAAATGTAGTGAAAATAATTTTTTTCTACTAAAAGGGAAGCATGGATTTAGGACTCTTTTACTTCTGGAAATGATTTTATTCTAAAACGTTTTTCAGATGCTGACATTGTTGGTTGTATAATGGTTAGAAAAAGTAAATCTAGATCTTATCATTTCTTAGGAGATTCGTTAGTTTCTTGGTCATTCAAGAAGAAACACTCAGTACCACGTTCCACTACTGAAGCTAAATATTTAATATTTGGAAGTTGTTTTGCTCAAGTATTGTGGATGAAATACACACTCACAGACTATGGAATGAGTTTTACCAAAAAAACAAATTTTGTATGATAATACTAGTTCCATTGCTTTAAGAAAAAACCCAGCACATCAGTCTTGTAGAAAACACATAGACATTAGGCATCAACTTCATAGGGATCACAGACGAAAATAAGATATCATTCTTCAATTTATTAGAACGCAAGATCAACTTGCAAATATTTTCAAAAAATCATTACCGTATGATAGATTTGAATACATTAAATTAAAGATAGGAATGATAATTGTATGGTAATTCACCTTATTAACTTCATGTTGAAATCAATCTCCTTACAATAATATACTCTTTCTCACATGGGGAGTACATTAGTATGTTAGTTTAATATTTTTTTTCAAAATTTTTCGTAATGATGTTTTTCAAAATCTTTCGTAATGAAGTTTTTTTTTCACATTTTTCGTAATGATGTTTTTTTTTTCAAATTTTTTGTAATTAAGTTTTTTTTCAAATTTTCCTTAATGATGTTTATTTTAAAAAAAATTTGTAACAAAATTTTTTCCTAGTCAAGTTTTTCAGAATCTAAAGATCTTCAAGAAATTTTTTTACTCACTATGAATAATTTCCCTGGAAATCTGAATGGTATGTTTCCTTTCTTATGTTTTTTTAATCATATTTTACAAGCTGGTATTTTCCTTTTGTTTTAAATTTTTGGTACTCTATTTTTGTTAAATCAATATGTTTTTCTTAAAAACCTCAAAATATCATATTCTATTAATATTTCCATGTGGCTATCATATCAACCTTCAGATTAGATCAATAGGATTTTCAGCCATTGGATTAAGTTTGGAAGACGAATCGTTGCTTCTAAGACCTATATAAAGGACCCCTGAAGGGTTTTCCCACATCGATCTCATGCTCTCGAGTGCTGATGTTATGACCCCCTAGTTAAGACTGTTCCGATCTTCTCAGAGTTTTCTCAATTCCGATTGCCTGCAAGAAAATCATCTCAGAGATATATGTCTACAGTCAAGACAATTTCAGAGTGGCAGGTATATAGAGGAAGGTAGGTGCGTTTGAATTTCTTGAACTAGTATGATTCAATTATTCCGAAGAATATCAAGCTGAAAAGATGGGAGAGTGTATACATATCAAAACCTGGTGCTTATGATTTTGTGTATCCGGATCAGTTTATGGAGTTTTATGAATCAGTAAGTTTCATTAACGAAGAATTCAGAGTTATGTTTTCATTCAAAATATATCGAAATACCTACGCTCTTTCATAAACAAAGGCAGCTTGTTTGACTGGAGTTCCATTCAAAGGTGAAGCTGAGTTATGTTCGCATAAGTTGCTGGATGTTCAAGGATGTTTTGTCAATGTTAAAGCTATAGAGTGTCCCCGTCTTACAGATGTCAAAACTCCAAAGATTTCTCACCTCTCCACAATTAACTGGATCCTTGAATTGTGAGTTCTAGTTTTTATCATTCCGAGAAAAGTTGATAAGAACACCTTGAATAAGAGTGACATTTAAATCTTAGATTTTCTGGTGAATCTGAGGAAGATAAATTTGGTCAAGAATATTTTGATTACTATCGTGAATATCAAGAATAGAAATCTGAAGGCTCAGATTTTAATGTACCTGGCTATTTGTTTTGTTCTTATTGGTCGGTGTTAGAGTCTTTCAAAATTCTCTGTCGTTCAAAGATGAGGAAATGAAAAGACATGCTAATCAGTGATGATACCCTCAAAAGGATGAAAGTTGGTTTTTCTAAGGAAACCGGAGAATTCTTTGATCTATGAGTAGAAGAGGCTGAATTTTTTCCAAAAGAACAAGAACAGGTTGAACCATTGAATAATGATGGAATGAAAATAATGTTAAAAGTAGTAGAAGAGGAAGATAAAACACCTAAAGCTAAGGAAGTCCAATTCACACCTCCAAAACCTAATAAGAAAAAAGCCTATCCAGATGAAGTTGTTGCAATGTGGAGGGAAGATAAGAAAAATCTGATGGAAGGGGAGCCACTGTTTGGGTTGGATCCGGTAGAAGCTAAAGCTTTGAAAGAGAAGACATCAGATTAGCTAGAAAGTCAAGCTAAAGAAAAGAAGAAAAATAAGAAGATGCACGAGGCTGATATTGTTCAATCCCTTCTGAGGGATACTGAGAATGAATCCAAGAATATCCCAGTACCAAAATCGTTCTTCGTAGAGGCCTTACCTTAGACACTGGGGAAAAAATTTCTCACTCCAGAAAAAGTACATGAAATGATTGTTGAGGAAAAAGAAGTTATCGAAGAAGAATAAAGAAGTGGTGACACAGAAGACCTCATAAATCAAGTTGAATAATTTCAGGAGAAGGAAATTGCATCTGAGAAATTGTCAATCTGGACTTCTCAAGCCAGATCATCAATGCATGGTACTCTAGGGTTAGATGAGAAAGCTTAAGATGAAGTGAATATGCTCTGTAAGGAAGAAAGTTATAATCATCATTTCATTCTCCCTGAAGATGCTATGGCAGGAGGTGAGAAGGAAAAGATAAATAAAGATAGAATAGTTCAGTTGTCTGATAGTGAACATCAATATTTGGATGATGAAACCATTCCGAGAGATGATAAGGATAAACTGGTGGTTGCTGATACACCTACTAATGTTTTTTTTAAATAAGAAGGAAGGTGATGGATCTTCCTAGAGAAAACATGCTGAGATAGGGAAAGAGCCTTCTCCTAAAAAAGTATCAAATTAGGAATCATCATCCATAGGACATTATTTCATCATTAAATTATTGAATAAGATGGTTGACACCATTTTTATCTTTCCAAGCATTGTCTCAAGATGTCAGATGCTCCAATACAGCTCGAATAAAAAATCGGATTCAGTATCCATAGTGATGGATATGTGTGTAAATCATGAGGCTGATTTCAAAAATTTCTTCAGTAACTATGTTTCCCAAGAATGTTCTTGTAAGAAAATGGTTATGTAATGTCCTGGGCCTCTCCGTCCCATTATATTGTCAAACAGAAGGTCACGAAGTGTTCTAGAGGGTAAAATGGACTTTTCCGACACTTTCCAAAATTTTGAAACTACACGCCGTGTATTGTGAGTACACACCGTGTACCCCCTTGCCGAGTATACCCCGTGTTGAAGGTCATGTCCTTGCTATGTGAAATAAATGGGTACATGTCGTGTTCCCCATACTACATTCCGTGTACCCCCTTGCCGGGTATACCCCATGTTGAAGGGTGTGTCCTTGCCATGTGAAATAAATGTGTACACGCCGTGTTTCTAATACTACACGTTGTGTAGTCCCTCCCCGCGTACGTGTTACCAGTCAATGGTTGTGTGCCGTGTTGGATCCGTTTCCTTGTCGTGTGAAATAAATTTATACACGCCGTGTGTCCAATACTACACACCGTGTATTCCTCCCCACGTACGCGTTACCCTCAAGCCGTGTGTTGACCAGTCGACGGCTGCGTTCCGTGTTGAAAGACGTGTTGGAAGCCGCGTGGTGACCATGTGAAATAACCGATTACATGCCATGTACCATAAAGTATATGTTGTGTACTTTTGTTTTTCTCACCTATAAAAGGAGGGGTCCACTCATCCTTTTCAACTCATGCCTGTCCTCCCTATTCCTCTGAGCAGATCTCTCCTAAGAGACTCGAAGGCTCCTTTTCTTCCCTAACTTCTTCATCCAAGCTCCGATTTACGATCTGTCAGCAGCCATGGGATTGTAACGATGAGGTGGAACTTCTGAGCTTCGATCCGTTGTCTTTCCTTCGGCATTTCCTTTCCAAAATCCACCCGTAGAGGTTTTTCCGGGACTCAGCAGAAGTGACGGACACCAGTAGACGTCTTCTAAAGTTGTTCTGGGGGAGCGTTGTGATCAGAACCTGTTGAGGTAGGGATCTTACCTTCATCTCTCAAAATTTTGCATCATGTGGGGTGGGTATCCTCTAGTTTTCATGAGAAACGGTTGAACCAATAAATGAAGATAATAACTAGTTAATGAACGGGGATGGGGAGGTGATTATGTTTATTGTTATATCCTGTAATATTATGTTATGAATTGAATAGGCTTATGCCTACAGAAAATCACAGTTGTTGTGGGCCTTTGTTTGCACAATTAAATGATTCCCTATCTTCTAGACCGTTTTGTGGATGGAAACTTTGTCGAATGTGGAAAATGGTTAATCACGTAATGTTGGCTGATTAAATATCTGGAACCCTTGTGTGATCACCCTGGTTAAACAACATGGAATAACGAACATGTGGGTGTTGGCTTATATGTGTGGCATGTGATGGGGGTGTTTTGTGGGTTGTTGTGGATCGGGTGAGGAGCGGGGATGTGGTTGTCTTGGTTGTGGGGTTGTGTGAATATTATGTTAGTGACTCGCAGCGGGGCTGGGATAAATGGTATTAAAGGGATAATGATGTATGGGTTTCGGTTTAATTGTGGTTTTGGTGGTTGGCAGCGGGGCTAGGGATGGGCTTGAATGTTAACGGACTATGGGTTGTGAATAATAAAAAAAATGTAAGAGATAATGAATGTTGGGGCGTGGTAATGAGATTGGAATAGTAATCAATGGGGTTGGTTGGCTATTAAGAAGGACATGGTTGTGTTGCTTGTGTTTTCCTAACATGATTTTTGGATGGCAGTGATATGTTTTACGAACGATCGATGTGGTGGGTTGTTGATAGTTGTGCAGTAGTTAAGGAACTAAATAAACTAATTCTACTGATACGTGAAAACCAAAATGGGTTGGGGTTGTTTGTTGTATGCATGGTTTGGTGTAGCAGTGTCGAGGCATGTGCTTAGTTTCTCTGTTAGAATCCATAGGTTGGGTTGTTTGTTTGGTATACATATATGTATTTGTATCTTTTGTGTTTTATCGCACCCCACCCATGTTGATCCCTTACTGTCGAACACTCCCATTTCATGGGAGATGGTTTTTTTCCCACAGTTATTAGCTCCTTCCTTCTCCTTCTTCCCTAGGCTATGATGGCTTGAGGCGACCAAAAACCTAAGACCCTTTAGGTAGGTTCGATTGGGGTGGTTTTAGCCCCAAACTCTTCTGGCAGGTTTTACTATTTTCGAGGAACCTTCGGGATGATGCCCAGGTGTGTGCGGGCGGGATAGGTGGTTGTGAGTCCGAGGTGTGTGCAGGCGGGATGGGTGGTTGTGAGGCCCAGGTGAGTGTGGGCGAGATGTGTGGTTGTGAGGCCCAGGTGTGTGTGGGTGGGATGGGTGGTTGTGAGGCCCAGGTGTGTGCGGGCAGGATGCGTGGTTTGTGAGGCCCAGGTGTCTGCGTGCGGGCAGAGTGTGGCAGCTTTAAGCCGTTTTCCGTTAGGAAGAGAAGCTAACAAATGGGAAATGGTGTGGGGTACCCAATACTCTTTTTCTACTACTACTACTGCCTATTGTGATTGTGTTTTAGGTGACTGTGGCTGGTGAGGTTGGGTGGATAGATTTTCTTTCTAGGTTTCTTCTGTTGTTCTCAAGGGACATTAGGATGTCTCCCCACCTATGCACGAGAGCTTTAGGTTTCCCTACTGAGTATAATTGTATGCTCGCCCTACGTTTACATTCAGGTTTCCAAGAGGACTACCAAGGCCGTGTGGGACCCTACTAGTCGGGACATTAGGAGTTTTTGCAGTTTTTGTACACTTTTTTCTTTTGGTATTGTACTTTTGAGCTTTCTTTTAGTTGTACATTGTTTTAAAACAATTTAAACATGCTTGTGGGCTTGGTTTGGGTTTATTTATATATACTTGTTCTTTTCCTTTTTCGTGGTTGACTTGTCCTATTTCCTGATCTTAATAATATAAAAGGTTAATTCCTCCCATATTTGGGAAAACTCATACCCTTAGTGGTAGTCACCACCCCGGGGCCTACTTGAGGTGGGACTCGGGGGTCATTATATCCGTTTAAACATTGTTAGCTCAGGAGGGGTATCTTTGGTGGGAGGGGGTCATGACAAAATTGTATTAGATGCTGATGGTTGAGAGATAGGATGGAGTCTAGAGTTAGGAACAGTGAGGATATCATGGGATGGTAGGGCAACAAATTTAGTTAATCTTTGTGTGTTACAAAGGCCAGGGAAGACTGGCTAGGAGATGGGATTTTAGGGCCCCCCGTGATTCGATGCGAGGACTTTGTGCCTACCGAACAACCAAGTGAGACTACAGTGATTGCAGGGTAGAGACCCTAGGGAAGGTACATGCATCATCATGATTGTGTTTTACTTGATTTTGGTGTTCTGGGAACAAAACAGAAATAAAATGATAAAATGAAACCCTGAGAAATTTCCTTTCTACTTGGGATTAGGAGATCATTGTTTACCATAGAGATATGGCACCTGGACGTCATCCCCGGGTGGCTCAGACGGTCGAGGCCCAAAAAATTCAGGAGGTCGATCAGTTGAGGATTGACCGAGAGGAGGAAGATATACAGTGGAAGAAGACTCTCTATTCATTCCAGTGGCAAACCCTCAAGAATTACGAGGGTAGTACTTCAGATACGGAGATGGAGGGGTGTCTTGAGAAGCTAGGGATCGCTTTTAACATGATCTGTGCTCTGAGGGAGTACTAGGTTCCCCTAGCAGTCAGTCAGCTGAGAGGTGCGGTGCAATAGTGGTGGATGCTCTACCTCGGAGAGAGGATAGAGGCAGAGGTTCCATGGACTGACATTGAGAAGGAATTCTGAGTGGAATTCCTTTCTTCCATGATCAAGGCGGAGAAGCGGCAGAAGTTACTCTCTTTTCAGCATGGGAGTATGATAGTACGAGAGTTGGGGATCAAGTTCAAGGATCTCATGTGCTTTGCTCCAGATCTCTTTCCAAATGAGGAGTCTGGGGTGAGGCGTTTCGAGGAGGCGCTCCGTCCTTCGCTCCAGTATGCTGTCACCCCCTTCACCCTTATGACGTAATTGGCAGTACAGAAGAAGGCAGAGGTTGTAGAGAGGATGCACTCACAGGGAGGTGCACCACGTCAGGGGATCTAGCTAGGTTCATCGAAGGGGAAGGTAGTCAGTAGCAGGTCTCCTGCGACGGGACCTTCCAGGTTCATGCCAGTGTGGAGCAGGCCCCAGCTGTTCCAGTTCAGATCTTCAGGTCCCCGTCCCTTTTTCACGAGCCCAGGACTAAAGTGTTTTTCTTGTAGAGGTTTCTGGCACATTCAGAGTCAGTTCCTGACCCAAGATCAGTACGATGGATGTGGGCAGGTTCAACGCCCACCTCAACAGCACCAGTTGCCGTCAAGGCCCTTCCAGCAGCAGCAGGGCCATGCTCCTCCAAGGGAAGACTTTTTGGGAGGAGGCCAACCACAGGGTTCTCCTTAGGGACCTCGACCATGGCGTGGTTGGGGAGGTTTATGACATCATAGAGGTAGAGGAGCTGGGCGTGGACAGTTTCATGCAGCAGAATTGACAACTCCGGTAGGACCAGAGGTGGTGCGAGGTACGATTTGTTTGTTCAGCACACTCGTTTTTGCTTTGTTCGATTCAAGATCTTTGCACTCCTTTGTTGCACTTGGTCTAGTGCATGCATTAGACGTAGAGATAATTTTCGTACCACTGGTGATGATTACACCATTTGGAGGCCAAACCAGCGTATCTTGTATTTACCGGGGAGGTGGGCTGACGTTGGGACCACATCAATCTAGCGGGGACCTTCTTTTGTTACAGATGCAGCCATACGATGTCATCCTAGGCATTGATTGGTTTTTTTCGGTTAGTTCTGTTATCGACTGCTTCCGGAGAAGAGTCGTTTTCTCCGACGTGGACGGGCAGTGTGTATCTTTTTTTGGCGAGAGGAGCTATCACGTGGGAAGCCGGCGTGTGGAGCCTCTCCTTTACTTGTTAGGCATGTTATCAGTGGTCCAACTGATACAGAGATGATGGATGTCCCAGAGGTTGTTGGGAGTTCCTTGATGTTTTTCCTGAGGAGGATATGACTCTACCCCCCGATGTGACGTTGAGTTCATGATAGACTTACAGCCTGGTGCCCGTCCGATTTCGGTGGCCCCTTATCGGATGGCACCTTCAGAGTTGCGAGAGTTGTGGATTCAGATTGATGATCTGATGGAGAAGGGCATTGTTCGACCCAGTGTATCACCATGGGGTGCTCCAGTTTTGTTCGTGAAGAAGGCATATGGTGGTTTCAGGCTATGCATAGACTACTGAAGGTTGAACCAGGTAACGGTCAAGAATTGTTACCCCCTTCCATGGATAGATGATCTCTTTGACCAACTGAGGGAGAAGGTTGGTTTTCTAAGATTGATCTTCTATATAGATATCATCAGCTGAGGGTAAAGGATAGTGACATCACAAAGACGGCTTTCAGGTTTAGGTATGGGCACTTCGAGTTTGTAGTGATGCCGTTTGGAGTTACGAATGCACCGGATGTGTTCATGGGACATACAAACTTTGTCTTCCAAGAGTTTCTGGACCGGTTCGTCGTTGTGTTTATCGATGGCATCCTGATCTACTCAAGATCAGAGGAGGATCATGTTGAGAATCTCAGGGCAGTCTTGGAATTCCTTCGACACTACCATCTTTACAGGAAATTTCCTAAGTGTTAGTTCTTGATGCAAGAAGTACACTTCCTTGGGAACGTGGTGTCTCATCATGGAGGGTCAGTGGTCTCGTCGAAGGAGGAGGCAGATGTTTCTTGGGTAGCACCCAAGAGTGTGGAAGAAGTTCGTAGTTTCCTATGGTTAGAAGGTTACTATTGGAGGTTCATTTCAGACTTCTCTCGAGTTGCTTCTCCATTGACTGCTTTGACTAGGAAGAACCAGGTATTCCTATAGAGCGAGCAGTGCCAGAAAGCTTTCGGCTACCTGAAAGAGAAGTTGGTCAGTGATGTCGTACTCAAGTTTCCAGATGAAGGGTTGTTTTATGAGGTATTTTGTGATGCTTCTGGACTTTGTCTGGGGTGCATGCTGATGCAGAAGAAGGGAGTGATCTGTTATGGGTCTAGACAGTTACGCCCTCACGAGCGTAACTATTCCACCCATGACCTAGAGCTTGTATCAGTAGTGTTCTCACTGATGTTGTGGTGACATTACATCTTTTGGGAGTGCTTTGTGGTCTTCTCAGATCACAAGAGCCTGTGTTATATCTTCTCCCAGCATGAACTGAACTTACAGCAGGGGACATGGGTCAAGTTCCTCCAAGAATATGACTTCGAGATCTCTTACACTTAAGGTAAGGGAAACGTTGTAGTCGATGACCTGAGTAGGAAGTCACATAAGGAAGTGGTTCGGGAATCCACTGATGCTTGGAAAGCGATGGGAGAGTTGGCTGCCTTGCACTTGGATGCCAGTGTAGATGTTGTTAGAGGCTATCTGTTTCAGATGACGCTGCAGTCCTCCTTGTTGCAGCCGGTGGAAGAGTCTTAGTTGGGGGACTCCGAGGTGGAAGTAATGCGGGATCGTTTCGATCAGGGAAATGCCCCAGAAGGATGGTCAGTGGACAGCCGACATCAGATGCTTTTCCATGGAAGTTTGTTTGTTCCAGAGGCTATGCATGAGGGAGTTCTCCATGAGTTCCATAGCATAGCCTTGGCGGTACATCTAGGAACTTCAAAAATGTACCGAGGCCTGAGGGAACAGTTTTGGTGGCCCGGGGTGAAACGGGAAGTGGCAGAGTTTGTGGATAAATTCCTAGTGTGTCAGCAAGTAAAGGTTGAACACTGTATTCCTAGTGGTTTGTTGCATCCTTTAGATGTCCCCGAGTGGAAGTGGGATGACATCTCAATGGACTTCGTCACAGGACTACCCCGAGCTCAGGGTGGTTATGATGCTATTTGGGTATTGGTGGATCGACTGACGAAATCAGCTCACTTCTTAGAAATTAAGGAGTCAGGCCCAGTGAGTACCTTAGCACAGAGGTACGTAGACGAGGTTGTGAGGTTGCATGGAGTTCTAAAGACTATCGTCTTAGATCAGGATACTCGGTTTACCTCACGATTCTGGAGGGGGTTACAACATGCTTTTGGAACCCAGTTACGCCTTAGCACTGCTTTCCACCACCATACCGATGGGAAGACAGAGCGGACTATCCAGATGTTGGAGGACATGCTGCGGGCATGCGTCCTGGATTTCGAAGGATCATGGGTACGACACATTCCATTAGAATCATTTTCCTACAACAACAACTTCCACTCTACTATTGCCATGGAACCTTTTGAGGCTCTGTATGGGAAACCATGTCATTCACCCATTTATTGGGAATAGGTTGGTGGGGTAGGTGCTCTTGGGCCAGAGGTCGTACAGAGCACCACAGAGAAAGTCTAGCTTGTATGTGAGAGGATGAAAGCAGCCCAGGACCGACATAAGTCTTATGCTGATCGTCGGAGGAGGCCCTTGGAGTTTGAGGTGGGAGATCATGTGTTCTTGAAGTTTTCCCCTCGACGGGGGTAGCGGAGGTTTGGGAAAGGTAAAAATCTCTCACCTAGGTTCATCGGACCTTTCGAGGTGCTGAGGTGAGTCCGCAAGGTGGCATATCAGCTGGCCCAACCACCTCAGTTGGAGGTGGTTCATGACGTCTTCCACGTCTCCCTGCTTCGTCGGTACTTACACGTCGACTCTCACGTTATCGTCTGGGGATAGTTAGATATGGGAGATGACGCGACCTTAGTGGAACGACTAGTTAGAATCGAGGATCGTAAATAGAAGGTGCTTCGGGGACGAACCATTCCCTTGGATCGTGTGTTGTGGAGGCATGGAAGCCTCGAGGAGAGCACTTGGAGTGGGAGGCCCAGATACATGCTCAGTACCCGGTGTTGTTTTTAATTTTGTTTTTCCTTGTTCTTCTAAGGTTTGTGTTGATGTTATACTATGTACCTTTGATATATTTAATTCATGGATTGTTGGTTGTGAGACATTTTTTTCCTTGTTATTTGGAAGTGTGTAACGTGTCCGGATATGTGGAGAAAACGGGAAACCCAATCCTTCATCAAGACGCATTAATGCGGATGCGATTGAACCCGTGTAGGTGAGTCAGTGCCACCTAAAGTGGATAATATATCAACATGGGATAAGGATTTCCCTAGGCCATGTGTTCGGGCAGTGTGTGGGTTGTACGGTGTTGGGGGCAGTGTAAGTTGGAAAATCCTAAAATTTGGAAGTGGGAAGGCACAATCCATAATCGAGACACATTAATGCGGATGCGATTAAACCCGTGCAGGTGAGTCAGTGCCGCCTAATGCGGATAATATCTTGACATAGGAGAGGTAATTCCTAACACCTATGATTAGGATTGTTGGTTGGGTTCTTGTTATAATGATAACCCTAAGAGGTATCTAGTTGGGTTCCTCTGGGTTGGGTTTTGAATTCTCGGGGATGAGAATGTTCTACAAGGTATCTGATGTAATGGCCCGGACCTCTCCGGCCCATTCCATTGACAAAAATAAGGTCATGAATTGTTTAGGAGGGTAAAATGTACTTTTCCCACACTTTCCAGAATTTTGAAACTACACGCCGTGTAGTGTGAGTACACGCCATGTACCACCTTTCCAGGTATACCCTGTGTTGAAGGTCATGACCTTGTCGTGTGAAATAAATGGGTACACGCTGTGTGCCCCATACTACAGGTTGTGTACCCCCTTGCCGGGTATACCCCTTATTGAAGGCTGTGTCCTTTCCGTGTGAAATAAATGTGTACATGCCGTGTGTCCAATACTACACGTCGTGTAGTCCCTCCCCGCGTATGCGTTACCAGTCAACGGCCGTGTGCCGTGTTGGAGCCTTGTCCTTGCCGTGTGAAATAAATGTATACACGCCGTGTGTCTAATAATACATGTCTTTTATTCCCTCCCCACATATGTGTTACCCTCAAGTCGTGTGTTGACCAGTCAATGGCCACGTTCCGCGTTGAAGCCCGTGTTTGAAGTCGCGTGGTGACCGTGTTAAATAACCGAGTACACTCTGTCTACCATAAAGTACACGCCGTGTACTTTTATTTTTCTCGCCTATAAAAGGAGGGGTCTCGTCCTCCTTTTCAACTCACCCCTCTCCTCCCCATTCCTCTGAGCAGAGCTCTCCCAAGAGACTGAAAGCCTCCTTTTCTTCTATAACTTCTTCGTTCGAGCTCCGATTTACGATCAGTCAGTGGCCATGGGATTGTAACGATGAGTCGGAACATCTGATCTTGGATCAGTTGTCTTTCCTTCGGCATTTCCTTTCCAACTTCCACCTGAGTAGGTTTTTTCAGGACTCGACAGAAGTGACGGATCCCGACAGACGACTTCTAAAGTTGATCTGGGGGAGCGTTGTGATCAGAACCTATTGAGGTAGATATCTTACCTTCATCTATATAAATTGTGCATCATGGGGGTAGGTATATGATTATCACTAAAATTTACCCACTATATTAATGTAGAAGAGTCCTTGTAATTTAGCTTGGGTTATCGAATCCTCAGAGACCTAAGAAAAAACCTATAGACACGTACATTTTATGGACTGTTTTTGGCTATGAGGTGGCCAACATGGGTTGATTTTACATTGTTTTAAAGTATAACTAACAGATTTAAGTCAATTCAATTTAAAAGAATGATTTGATCCTAGGTTATCACTCAGGGTGGATTGGACGTATTTTCTTTTTAATTATTTCAATTTCTTAAATTTGAGATGGGTTAATTTAAGAAGATAAAACAACATCATCACATACTGGTTTAATGCCTACACCATTTAATACTAATCACCTATACACTTGAAGGATCAATGTTTTGAGCACATCAAGGTAAAGGTTCGTATTAGCACTTAAAGTGTGTGGCCTTAAATTCAACAAGGACGATGGAGTTTAAAAATCATCAAATAAAAATATCAATTAAAGAAGTGATTATATATTAATGAGGTGATAAATAACATCAAATCCAGACCCTTGCTACTCCCTTGGATAAACCCATAAGTGGGTTATCCCTCCACTGATTCTATGGTTTCAATGGAAGCGGAAAGTACACTCATGAGTGAGGAAATGGAGAAGTAAATAAAACAACAAAAATAAAATGATCACTCCAACATTGTGTGAATAATTTCACAATGTTTGGTGTGAATAAATTCACACCTTGATCCAATGGTATCAAAGTGATATGAAGAACAACAGAATATGAGTAGAAGAATAAATTTTGTTAAGAAACTAATGTGAATTGAACAACTTACATGTGAAAGACAAATTTGAGACAACAAAATTGCAGTATAACATTGCAATTGAACAAAGAATCCAAGATCATTAAATCCTCCAACAATAATGCCTTAAATAGGAATTTTTGAGCCCTTGGGTCGAGCCTCTAACAATACAAGTCATCCCACTTGAGTATGGTAGGTCTAGGGTGGTGGAATGTTTTTGGAAAGAAGACATTCCACACTTGACCCGAAAAGGCATCCAGCTTTCATGCACCGAACAGACGCGCATGAAACATATTCTAGATGGCCGAATATGGGTGGGAAATAGAAGAAGTAAATGGAGCTCCGGATGTCGTCTAACCGCCTGTAAAATTGGGGACCATTTGGTTTTTCATATTCGGAGATATGATTAGCTTAGTGGGCTGTTATTCTGGGCCACAGAATCTGGCCCAGAATTTTATCTCTAACTTGCCCAACCTAATGGACCACCATGTAGGCCGAATTAGCGTTGGATCCTAAAGAGTGATTTGTTCCTATACATTTCCTCTATCCTCCCACTTTATTTGGAATTAATGAGGCCTCTATTTATGGTCCCAAAGTCTCATCAGTGGGATGGTGTCCAATCTGCCTTCTCCAGAATTGCTTCCTTTCATTGCCAAATATCTCCATCATCCTCCATTAATTATCCATTGATCCCTGAATCAAACATGTTCATATTTAAGTGTACAAAAATTTCCAAAAATATCAAATTAAAATATGTATAATCAGATGAATCATTGGGTACATCAAATGATGATCAAATATGTACCACATAATAATTCATTTTAAGATGGTATTACAATCATAATGTGAAATGATGTTCAAAGTGTAAAATGCACTAAAATGGTGTTTAATAATAATAAAGAACATGAAGATTATGTATATTAAAAATGAATATTATTGCTATTTAGTGGCTAATCACACCCCCCCAACTTGAGTTTTGCTAGTCCCGAGAAAAATATATCTCAACAATATGAAATTCGAATTTCTTTTTCCAAAAACATTTTAATACACAATGATCACCAAAAACCCATATACCAAACAATCATAAAACCCATCAAAATATTTTAATACAAGATAGTTTCATAAGAAGATCTCAATCGTAAGCTCATTCCTTTCTTCAAATTTATTGCCATATTTCATCCAATATCAATTAAGTATGAGGATATGTTGTGCATCACAATAGACATGGGGGTCCATATTTATTCACGGGGAAATTACAAAAGCGCTAGGTGGAATCACATTTCAATATTAAGATGAGTATTCAATTTTTTTGTTTAATTTTTTTTCTTTTTTTTTTGTTGTTTTTTTTTGTTTTTGCAATTTTTCCATGGTAATTGAAATTGCACTCAAAAGTGTCAACCCATGTAGCGAGACATTGCCAATGAATCACAGGCTCAAAGACCTTAGGGCACCAAGTGAATCCCACATACTCGGGAATCATCTTGATTTAACCCAGTAAAAAACAAATTCGAATTACCAAAAATAGAGATAAAATTACTAACTCTGGGCTAGACAACTATGGAGTCACGATCCCCAAGTGCTGAAATCCACGCATTAGGTCATTTCATTGCTCTACGCGCAATTTTTTTTGAATACTCATATTAAACTAAAATTATCACCAAACCTATGCTATTTATTTAGGGGACCCCATGAACTTAAACTAATACCCCACTATCCAAAGGACGCGCATTGTGATTTTTTTATTTGGATGAAAATATAAACGATGAAATATCACATTGGACAGCCACACATTCCGAAAATTATGCCCATAAAATTATACAAGGATTAAAATTAGAATCAGGGATTCTAAATTATTTGATATTCAGTTTCAAAGTGTACAATGTGTATTACCATGTTCAAAGTTAAAGGAATTTTTCCTTCCATTTACACACTTTTTTTCAAATCGTTTACTTTTTTTTGACACAAAAGCATTTTTTTTATTTTATCTCCCCCAACTTAAAATAACACTGTCCCTAGTGTTTAATCAAAATAAAAATAGAAGGGGGTAGAGGTAGAGAATTAAAGTTCAAAAGGGAAATTGAAAATGGGGGTTATGGAATGAAGTCACCTGGTGGTTGATGTTTGAAATTCTTGCTGCTCTGTTTTAGTCCTTTAATATCCATGTCGCTTGCAGAGTTCCCTAGTGGAAAAAGGAAAACAAACAAACAATACAATAGATTATATATATATATATAAGTAAAATATAAGTATATATATAAAATAAAATAAACTGATGATACATTGTCTTTTTTTTAAATTTATGGGTAAGGTATTATTCAAGGATCATACCACGTGACACGGATGAATATGGTGCTCCTCTTTCATACCAATTCATACTCATAATATATGAACATGTCAATAGTCTATTTTTTTTTAAAAAAAAATGATTCATTAATCCTATTTAAAAAAAACATGATTTGCAGAGATGAAAACCACAGTTTTCCTCCCAAGTAGCGCTTTGTTTAAGGTCGTTAGCTCGACTTGAACACCCCAAATTACCCAATACCAACTTTCAATATTTTAAGGAACACATGTTTCACCAATTCTACTAGGTTTGGATTGATTCTATGTTTATAATTTGTTTCAATCACAATCCTATGTTCTACAATGAGTGAGAAAATCCAAGGAATGTTTGAAGTGGTTGATCCAGTTTCCACTGTAGTTTTTTCAAAGACATCAATGGTAATTCCAACTTTTTTGGTTTCAAGAGAAGAATTAATTCCAACTAAATGTTCATGGTTATATCCTATGAAGGTATAGTTGATCATGGAAGGAAGGACAATAATTTTGATCTTAGGTTGGATAGTACATTCAAACACAGGTTTAGATTTTAAATCCAAAACAGTTTCATTTTCCAAATTTCTCAAAAAAATTGGTTCCTTTTGAATAGAAGATTCAACCAAAAAATTGGAAAGATCAGTGCTAAGAATGTTTATGGACTCAAAGTTTGTGATTTCTCCCAATGGTTCAGTAATTTTTTGTTCTGAAGAATCAATGGAGTGATATCCAGGACACTCAATCCATGATGTCAAATTCTCCTCTTGTGAATAAAAAAATCAGTTTCATCTTGATTTAAACACCTATAAAAAATTCCTTGATCCTTCTCATCTTCCCCAAATCAAACTGTTTTCCCTTCAGTAAATTCATGAGAGATTTGTGGGAAACTAGATAATTCACATAAGGTTATGGAAGGGACAATTTGTGTAGGGATGGGTTCCTCACAATGTTTAATGCTTTGTAGTTCTAACCTCAATGATGAAACCTCAAAATTCATTATCTCCATTTATTGACACAATTTTTTAAGTAATGGTTGTGGGTCATTATGGACAAGGGGTTGAGAAAGATGGTTTATTCCAGGTGGATAATTAAGTTGTTGAAATTGCATAGGAGGGTGTTCTGATTGGCTTTGTGGGGATTGAAACTCATTATATGTTGGAATGTTTTGTGGATCATAGGAGTAAAAACATTGTGGATCATTATGTTGTTGATGATTCCACAAGTAGAAATTAGGATGGTCATTGTACATCACACATGGGTTTGGGTGATCAAAGTAGGGATAAATGTCCCATGTTTGGACTTGTTCAAAATTAAATTCCATAGAAGTGATGGGGTGAGAACAGAGAAGAGGGATGAAAAAAAGGATTATAGTGTCTAAGATAACTTACTTAAGTCCCCGAAAACGGTGCCAAAATTTGATTCTCGCTCAAATTTACCCAAGAGATGAAGGTAGAACGGTCCTTGTAGTTTATCATGGGTTATCGAATCCTCAGAAACCGAAGAAGAAACCTATAGACACGTACATTTTATGGACTGTTTTTGGCTATGAAGTGGCCAACTTGGGTTGATTTTATATGGTTTTAACGTATAACTAACAGATTTAAGTGAATTCAATTTAAAATAATGAGTTGATCCTAGGTTGTCACTCGGGGTGGATTGGACGTATTTTCTTTTTAATGATTGCAATTTCTTAAATTTGAGATGGGTTCATTTAAGGAGATAAAACAACATCATCACTTACTGGTTTATTTCCGACACCCTTTAATACTAATCACCAATACACTTGAAGGATCAATTTTTTTAGCACTTCAAGGTAAAGGTTCGTATTAGCACTTGAAGTGTGTGGCCTTAAATTCAACAAGGACGATGGAGTTTAAAAATCATCAAATAAAAATCTCAATTAAAGAAGTGATTATACAATAATTAGGTGATAAATAACATCCAAACCATCCCTTTTCTACACCCTTGGATCATTCCATAATTGGGTTCGCGCTCCATTGATTCTATGGTTTCAATGAAAGCGGAAAGTAGACTCATGAGGGGGGAAATAGAGAAGTAAAGAAAAAAAAAAGTGATCACTCCACCATTGTGTGAATAATTTCACAAGGTTTGGTGTGAATAAATTCACACCTTTATCCAACAGTATCAAAGTGATATGAAAAACAACAGAATAAGAGTATAAGAAGAACTTTTATTAAGAAACTAAAGTGAATTGAACAACTTACATGTGAAAGACAAATTTGAGACAACAAAATTGCAGCATAACATTACAATTGAACAAAGAATCCAGATCCTTAAATCCTCCAACACCACTACCTCAAATAGGCACTTTTGAGCCCTTGGGTTGATCCTACAACAGTACAAGTCATCCCACTTGAGTATGGTAGGTCTAGGGTGCTGGAAAGATTGTGGAAAGAAGACTTTTCACCCTTGACCTGCAAAGACATCCACCTTTCATGCACCACACAGATGCACTTGAAACACCTTCTAGATGGCTGAATCAGAGTGGGACATAGTGGTAGAAAATGGATCTTCAGATGTCTTATAACCTCCTGTAAAATTGGGGCCCATTTGGATTTGTATATTCAGAGATACGAGTAGCTTAGTGGGCTGTTATTCTGGGCTGCAAAATCTGGCCCAGAGTTTTATCTTTAACTTGGGCCGCCTAAAGGACCACTAGGGAGGCCGAATTAGCATTGACTCATGAAGCGTGATTTGTTCCTAAACTTCTCCTCTAGCAGCCCACGAAATTTGGGATTAATTGGGCATGTATGTTTGGCCCCAAAGACTCATCAGTGGGATGGTGTCTAATCTGCCTTCTCCAGAATTGTTTTCTTTCATTGCCAAATATCTCCATCATCCTGCATGAATTCTCCATTGATCCCTGAATCAACCGTGTTAATATTTAAGTGTAGAAACATTTCAGAAAATATCAAATTAAAATATGTATAATCAGATGAATCATTGGGTACTTCAAATGATGTTCAAATATGTACCACATAATAATGCATTTTAAGAAGGTATTACAATCATAATGTGAAATGATCTTCAAAGTGTAAAATGCACTAAAATGGTGTTTAATAATAATAAAGAAAATGAATATTATGTATATTAACAATGAATATTAGCCTCATTTAGTGGCTAATCACACCCCCCAACTTTAGTTTTGCTAGCCCCGAAAAAAATATATCTCAACAATATTAAATTCGAATTCCTTTTTCTAAAAACATTTTAATACACAATGATCACCAAAAATCCATATACCAAACAATCATAAAACCCATCAAAATATTTTAATACCAGATATTTTCATAAGAAGATCACAATCGCAAACTCATTACTTTGTTCAAATTAATTTCCATATTTCATCAAATATCAATTAACTATGAGGATGTGTTGTGCCTCACAGTAGACATGGGGGTTCATCTTTATTCAAGGGGGAAATTACAGAAGCGCTAGGTGGAATCACATTTCAATATTAAGATGATTATTCAATTTTTTTTGTATAATTTTTTTTTGTTTTTTTGTTGTTTTTTTTTGTTTTTGCAATTTTTTCAGGGTAATTGAAATTTCACTCAAAAGATTCATCCCCTATAGCGAGACTTTACCGATGACTCCCAGACACAAACACCATAGGGAACCAAGTAAATCCCACATACTCGGGCATTATCCCGAGTTAACTCAGTCAAAAACAAATTTGAATTACCAAAAATAGATATAAAATTACTAACTCTGGGCCAGAAAACTATGGAGTCACGATCCCCAAGTGCTGAGAGCCACGCATTAGGTCATTTCATTTCTCTACGTGCAATTTTTTTTGAATACTCATATTAAACTAAAATGATCATAAAAACTATGATTTTTATTTAGGGGACCCCATGAACATAAACTAATACCCCACTATCCAAAGTATGTGCATTGTGAATTTTTTTATTTGGATGAAAATATAAACGATGAAATATCACATTGGATAGCCACACATTCAGAAATCTATGCCCATGAAATTATAGAAGGATTAAAATCAGAATCAGGGCATGCTAAATTATTTGAAATTCTGTTTCAAAGTGTACAATGTGTATTACCATGTTCAGAATTAAAGCAATTTTTCCTTCCATTTACACATTTGTTTTTCAAATCATTTAATTTTTTTTGAAACAAAAGAATTTTTTTTATTTTATCTCCCCCACAACATAAAATAACTTTGTCCCCAGTGTTTAAAGAAAAGAAAATTAGAAGGGGGTAGAGGTAGAGAATTAATGTTCAAAAAGGGAATTGAAAATGAGGTTTATGTAATGAAGTCAGCTGGTGGTTGAAGTTTGAAGTTCTTGCTGCTCCCTTTTAGTCCTTTGATATCCATGTCGCTTGTAGAGTTCCCTAGTGGAAAAAGGAAAAAAACAAACAAAACAAAAGACTATATATATATAAGTAAAATATAAGTATATATATAAAATAAAATAAATTGATGATACATTGTCTTCTTTTTAAATTTCGGGGTAAGGTATTACTCAAGGATCACACCACGTAACACGGATGAATATGCTTCTCCCCTTTCATACCAATACACTCATAACAAAAGAGTAGGTCAATAGTATATTTTTTTATTTTTAAAAATGATTCATTAATCCTATTTAAAAAAAAGATGATTTGCAAAGATGAAAGCCACGAGTTACCTCCCATGCAGCACTTTGTTTAAGGTCGTTAGCTCAACTTCAACCCCCCAACTTATCCAATACCAACTTTCATTATTTTAAGGAATAAATGTTTCACTAATTCTACTAGGTTGCGATTTATTCTATGTTTATAATTTTTTTCATTCACAATCCTATGTTCTACAATGAGTGAGGAAATCCAAGGAATTTTGAAGTGGTTGATCCAGTTTCCATTGTAGTTTTTCCAAAGCCATCAATGGTAATTCCAACTTTTTTGGTTTCAAGAGAATAATGAATTCCAACTAAATGTTCATGGCTATATCCTATGAAGGGATAGTTGATCATGGAAGGAAGGACAATAATTTTGAGCTCAGGTTGGATAGTACATTCAAACACAGGTTGAGATTTTGAATCCAAATCAGTTTCATTTTCCAAATTTCTCAAAAAAATTGGTTCCGTTTGAATAGAAGATTCAACCAAAAAATTGGAAAGATCAGTGTTAAGAATGTTTATGTACTCAAAGATTGTGATTTCTCCCAATGGTTCAGTAATTTTTTGTTCTAAAGAATCAATGGAGTGATATCCAGGACACTCAATCTAGGATGTCAAATTATCCTCTTGTGAATAAAAAAATCAGTTTCATCTTGATTTAAACACCTATCAAAAATTCCTTGATCCTCCTCATCATCACTAAATCCAAATGATTTATCTTCAGTAAATTCATGATAAGTTTGTGGGAAACTAGACAATTCACATAAGATTATGGAAGGGACAGTTTGTGTAGGGATGGGCTCCTCACAATGTTTACTGATTTGTAGTTCTAACCTCAATGATGAAACATCAAAATTCATTATCTACATTTGATGACACAATTTTTCAAGTAATGGTTGTGGATCATTATGGACAAGTGGTTGAGAAAGATGGTCTATTCCAGGTGGATATTTAAGTTGATGAAATTGCATAGGAGGGTGTTCCGATTGGCTTTGTGGGGATTGAAACTCATTATATGTTGGAATGTTTTGTGGATCATAGGAGTAAAAAAATTGTGGATCATTATGTTGTTGATTATTACACACGTAGAAATTAGGATGGTCATTGTATGTCACACATGGGTTTGGGTGATCAAAGTAGGGATAAGTGTCCCATGTTTGGACTTTTTCAAAATTGAATTCTATAGGAGTGATGGGGTGAGAACAGAGAAGTGGGATGAAAAAAAGGCTGATAGTGTCTATGATAACTTACTTAGGTCCCCGACAACGGTGCCAAAATTTGATTCTCTCTCAAATTTATCCATGATATGAAGGTAGAATGGTCCTTGTAGTTTAGCTTGGGTTATCGAATCCTCAGAGACCTAAGAAGAAACCTATTGACACGTACATTTTATGAACTGTTTTTGGATATGAAGTGGCCAACATGGGTTGATTTTGTATGGTTCTAAAGTATAACAAATAGATTTAAGTGAATTCAATTTAAAAGAATGAGTTGATCCTAGGTTATCGCTCTGGGTGGATTGGAGATATTTTCATTTTAATGATTTCGATTTCGTAAATTTGAGATGGGTTCATTTAAGAAGATAAAACAACATCATCACATACGGGTATAATGCTTAAACCCTTTAATACTAATCACCTATACACTTAAAGGATCAATGTTTTGAGAACTTCAAGGTAAAGGTTCGTATTAGCACTTGAAGTGTGTGGCCTTAAATTCAACAAGGACGATGGAGTTTAAAAATCATCAAATAAAAATCTCAATTAAAGAAGTGATTATACATTAATGAGGTGATAAATAACATCCAATCCAGCCCCTTTCTACTCCATTGGATCAACCCTTAAGTGGGTTGTCCCTCCATTGATTCTATGGTTTCAATGGAAGTGGAAAGTAGACTCATGAGGGAGGAAATAGAGAAGTAAAGAAAACAAAAACAAAAATGATCACTCCACCATTGTGTGAATAATTTCACAAGGTTTGGTGGGAATATATTCACACCTTGATCAAACGGTATCAAAGTGATATGAAGAACAATATAATAAGTGTAGAAGAAGAACTTTTATTATGAAACTAAATTGAATTGAACAACTTACATGTGAAAGAGAAATTTGAGACAACAAAATTGAAGCATAACATTACAATTGAACAAAGCATCAATGATACTTAAATACTCCAACACCACTACCTTAAATATTCATTTTTGATTCCTTGGGTTGATCCCCCAACAATATAATTCATCCCACTTGAGTATGGTAGGTCTAGGGTGGTGGAAAGTTTGTGGAAAGAAGACTTTCCACCCTTGACCCGAAAAGGCATCCAACTTTCATGCACCGAACATATGTGCTTGAAACACCTTCACAATGGCAGAATCCAAGTGGTCCATAGAAGAAGAAAATGGAGATCCGTATTTCGTATAACCTTCTGTAAAATGTGGGCCCATCTGGATTTGTGTATTTAGAGATATGATTAGATTAGTGGGACGTTTTTCTGGGCTGCAGAATCTGGCCCAGAATTTTATCTCTAACTTGGGCCGCCTAAAGGACCACCATGGAAGCCAAATTAGCATTGGATCCTACAGCGTGATTTGTTCTTCTACATTTCATCTAGAATCCCACGAAAGATGGGATTAATTTGTCCTGTATGTGTGGCCCCACAGTCTCATCAGTTGGATGGTGTCCAATCTTCCTTTTCCTGAATTGCTTTCTTTCATTGCCAAATATCTCCATCATCCTGAATGAATTATAAATTGATCCATGAATCAAACATGTTAATATTTAAGTGTAGAAAAATTTCCAAAAATATCAAATAAAAATATGTATAATCAGATGAATCATTGGGTACTTCAAATGATGTTCAAATATGTACCACATAATAATGCATTTTAAGAAGGTATTACAATCACATTGTGAAATGATGTTCAAAGTGTAAAATGCACTAAAATGGTGTTTATTAATAATAAATAACATTAATATTATGTATATTAACAATGAATATTATCCTAATTTAGTGGATAATCAGTATCCTCTTGTTTTAATGAGAAACAATGGAACCAATAAACGAAGATAGTATCTGGTTAAAGAACGGGGACGGTGGATGTTGTTATGTTTATCTTTATATCCTGTAATATTATGATATGAATTGAATAGGATTATGCCTACTGAAAATCACGATCATTGGGAGCCTTTTCTTGCACAATTAAATGTTTCCCTTTCTTCTAGGCCATGTTTGTGGATGGGAACTTTGTTGAATATGGAAATTGGTTCATCATGTAAAGTTGGCTGATTAAATTTCTGGAACCCTTTTGTGATCAGCCCGGTTAAACAAAATGGAATAATGAACATGTGGGTGTTGTCTTAGATGCTTGGCATGTGATGGGGGTGTATTGTGGGTTATTGTGGATCGGGTGAGCAGTGGGGCTGCGGTAGGCTTGGTTGTGGGTTGGTGTGAATGTTATGTTGGTGATGGGCAGCGGGGCTGTGATAAATGATATTAAAGGGATAATGATGTATGAGTTTCGGTGTGATTGTGGTTATAGTGGCTGGCAGCGGGGCTGCATGGATGGGCTTGAATGTGAACGGACTATGGGTCGTGAATAATAAATAAAAGTGTAAGAGTTAATGAATGGTGGAGCGTGGTAATGAAACAGGAATAGTAATCAATGGGGTTGGTTGGTTATTAAGAAGGACTTGGTTGTGTTGCTTGTGTTTTCGTAACATGATTTGTGGATGGCAGGGGTATGTTTTATGAATGATCGATTTGGTTGGTTGTGGATAGTTTCCTAGTGGTTAAAGAACTAAATAAACTAATTTTGTTGAAATTTGAAAACCTAAATGGGGTTGGGGTTGTTTGTTTTATGCATGATTCGTAGTAGCAGTGTCGAGGCATGTGCTCAGTTTCTCTGTTAGAAGCCATAGGTTGGGATATGTGTTTGGTATATATACATGTATCTGTATCTTTTTTGTTTTATCGCACCCCACGCATGTTGAGAACTTTGGACCGAACATTCCCATTTTTTGGGAGAGGGTTTTTTCCCATAGTTACTATCTTATTCATGCTCCTTCTTCCCTAGGCTGTGATGGCTTGAGGCGACCTTACACCTAAGACCCTTCAGGTAGGTTTCGATTGGGGTGGTTTTAGCCCAAGACTCTTCGTGAAGGTTTTACTATTTTCCATGAACCTTCGGGAAGAGGCCCAATTGTGTGCGGGCGGGATACGTGGTTGTGAGGCCCAGGTGTGTGCGGGAAGGATGTGTGGTTGTGAGGCCCAGTTTTGTGCAGGGGGGATGTGTGGTTGTGAGGCCCAGGTGTGTGTGTGTGGGATGTGTGGTTGTGAGTCCCAGGTGTGTGCGGGCGGGATCCGTGGATTGTGAGGCCCATGTGTGTGCGGGCGGGGTGAGTTTGGCAGTGTCAGGACGTTCGCCGTTAGGAAGAGTATCTAACTAATGGGAAATGGTGCGGGGTACCCAATAATCTTGTTCATATACTACTACTACCTATTGTGATTGTGTTTTTGGTGACTGTGGCTGGTGAGGTTGGGTGGATAGATTTCCTTGCTAGGTTTCTTCTGTTGTTCTCACGGGACATTAGGATGTCTCCCCACCTGTGCACGAGAGATTTAGGTTTCCCTACTAAGTATACTTGTATGTTCACCCTATGTTTACTTTCAGGATTCCAGAAGGACTACCAGGGCAGTGCGGGACCCTACTAGTTGGGACAGTTGGATTTGTTGCAGTTGTTGTACACTTGATTCTTTTGGTATTATAATCTTGAGCTTTCTTTTACTTGTACCTTGTTTCAGAACAATTTTAACATGCATGTGGGGTTGGTTTGGGTTTATTTCTATACAGTTGTTCTTTTCCTTTTTGGTTGTTGACTTGTCCTATTTCACTATCTTAAAAATATAAAAGGGTAATGCCTCCCATATTTGTGAAAACTCATACCCTTTGTGCTAGTCGCCACCCCGGGGCCTAATGGAGGCAGGAATCGGGGGTCATTATCTCCCTTTCACCATTTCCAGCTCAGGAGGGGCATCTTTGGTGGAAGGGGGTCATGACAGGAAAGATTGTCAAATAAGGTAGTTGAAGATTTGAGGGAGCGTGATGAGTTACAAGATGGTGTTAAGGATGCTTTTTAAATTTATGATGGTAAGATCAAGGATCTTACAAGTAGTTTTGAAAAAAAGATAACTCTCAAGAAAAATTCTCTGATTCAAGAGGTCAACGATCTGAATTGGAAGTTGTATTCTATTACTCAAAGCTGGAAGAGAGAAATAGATATTCATATTGAGATTGAAGAAAATCTTGTCAACCAGGAAGAAGTCTTAAAGGCTCAAGAAGAGGTTCTTAAGTCCCAAGACGAAATAATCATGGATTTAGAGAAGAATGCAAAGGATCAGGATCAACTTTTGTTGTGAGCTGAGGAATATCACAATGAGCTCAAGAAGCTGAAAACCATTATGAAGAAGTTTATTCCCAAGGAAAATGAAGGATTATCTTGCTTAAATCCGATCATTTATTGTATTATTTCCTTGTACAAATTCTTCCTATCGTAATGATATTTTGGTTTCTTGTTGTTGTTTGGATGTTTTGTACTAATATTTCAGGTAACACAATTTCTTTTCCATTCCCTCAAATTATTTTTGAAAATCAAAAAGGGGGAGAAAGGAAAAATAATACTATGAAAAGAAGAAATATCCCTAAGTAAGTGGGAGTTTTCATCACAGATATTTCCATTTTCAAGATAATGAAATGTCTCATTCTGTAAATATAGAATACTGTCCTTAGAGTTCCAAAGACTAAGGGGGATTTAGTCGTATTCGTATTTTCCCATATGAAAAGGGAGATAAGTTTTATTTCAAAGTCTAGAAAAATATTTTCTAAGTCCTTATATTCTTTTTCGTAAGGATGTTTGTGCCTTCCAAAAAGGAAGAGATTATTGAGTTAGTAATGTTTTCCTTATGACTATTCCATTCCTCCATAATTGGGGGAGATTGTTGAGTCAATAGGGTTTATTTATGACTTTCCCATTCCTCATGTTTTGAAAATCACGAACACCATATCTTTAAGAAAAATTTCTTTTTACTCTATGTTTTACATTCATAAGGAAAATTTTCCTTCCCCAAGAAAATTATCCTTACCATGTTTTCATTGACCATTATTTTGTCTATGTGTAAGATTCATTTTCATATCTAAAACCTCAGATTCATATAATAATTAGATGTATAGAATTGATTTTTTTTTCAGGATCCGAATTCAGGATTTGAGTTCTCTGAATTCAGACTCCGAACTCGCTTGAGTTCTGACTCTGAGTTCTCAGAATTCAGAATCCTAACTCTTCTAAGTTCTGACTCTGAGTTCTCTAAATTCAGACTCAAAACTCTTCAGAGTTCTGAATCTGAATTCTTATGAATTATGACTACGAACATTGTGAGTTCAAACTCCGAATTATTATGAATTAAGACACCAAAAATTCTCAGTCCAGGTTCAAATTCTCATGAATTATGACTCCGAACATTGTATATTCAGGTTACGATTTCTTGTGAATCTAGATTCCAAATTTCCTTGAAATTTGGACTCTTGAATTCTATAGAATTTAGGTTCTGAATTCCTTAGAATATAGAATCTGAATATCCTTGTATTATAGACACTGAATATATTTTTGGTTAGACTCTGAAATTTTATTTTCTGACATTCAGAATAATTGATGTTGGTTATGTAACCATTTTTTTTCTTACACTTGTTTTTGTTATAAAATGATGTCGTGCATTTAGTTACTAACCAACCATTTTTTGAGTGACACGTGTATATGACCCTCCGAAATTCAAGGAAAAATATGACCGTTAGAGGAGGGATCCGACCATTGATGTTGTGGCTATAAATAGGATCTCATTTGAACGAGCTCAGAACTTTTGAACTTTGTCTTTTTAGAATCTATTTACATGCTATTAAATTGATTTCTAGAGAGAGAGGAACTTATAAACTCTCAGGCTCCATGCAGAAATTTTCAACATCTTGTTCAAACTTTGATTCCTGAAAAAAAAATTCGTGTGACTCCAAATTTTTCTGAGAACTTTCGGGGGATTCTAGGGATAGGATGACATAGATGCCGACTACCTTGAAGTTGTGGGCTTGCAGGAATAGCAAGACAGACTCTGATCTTCTTATCGAGGGCTTACCTTGTTGTGGGTAAGATATAAATTCTTGAATGTATAAATAAAGAGACATTAATCCAAGGATGTTTTATACCCTACTCTTTGGGTTAAATGATCTATTACTTGTTTCTTGTATTGTTTCATGTTTTTCACTGATTTTGTTTGTTGAGGAAAGTATAACTATCTTATACTTCCTTATAGTTTCATTCGTTGATTTAGTGAGATTCTATATGCTTTAAGGTAGAATCTTTATCTTTGTAAACATTCATTATGTTACATTTTTCTGGAACCATCTTTTCAGATTCACATTCTCAGAATAATATTTCCGGGGTCTAGAAAGTGTGTAGAACATAGAGGTTTGGTGAATTACCTTGTCTACCCTTGTTAAACATGACCATCTTTAAAAGATCCAAAGGTATTTTTTAAATTATACAATTCACCCCCTTTGTATTTTGAGCATATTTAGATACTTTATTCAGTATCTATATTCTTTCGATCCTACATTTGGTATAATAGAGTATATCATACTCACATACCATCTCAATAGACACGACCATAATATTTTGTCCGACCACACCCATGATGTTTCGAGTAACCATGGTTCCCATGCATGTGGCCTTCGGTTCCCCATTTAAATGTGGGGAACTCATATCCCAAAGAATATTCATAATTTAAGAAGGAGTTCTCCAAGAGTATCACATTGAATACAATAAATATGAGATATTTTTTATGAGGATTATATTTAGTGGTGTGGTTCCCATGTTTCATATATTGATGGGATGAAATCTACAAGAGTCAGATCATGAATTAGATTAGAATATGAATCCTATTATTCAACTTCTTCTTACTTCCAGTAGTCCCACCCACCATTGGATGTAATATTTGATGTTACCACCTAAGGAATTAGATATATTATAGTTATTAAAAAAATTTCACTCATGGTTACACAAGAACTGTCAACTCATTTCTGAGTCATCATGTTTTCTACCATCTGCAAACACCTGGCCAGGTCTTCCTGCAAACCATCCTCTTCTTCTGACTGGAAAATGGTTATACAAGCCACCTACTATGATGAGTTATCTTACGAAACCTATCCAAAATCATCCATTACTTGAAAGATGTATTTGTTGAAAAATCATTCATATATATTATAAACTATACATCAATGGAAAGGTATATAGTGTGGAATATCACTGTGATCGACCTTATAATGATTCTACGGCTATGGTAGCCGGATTTGGTTGTTGCCCATGCCTACTAAAAAATAACTGAAAATGTGTTCATTTCATTAGGAATATGCTTTATTTATCCGTTCCTTATTAACTAGGTGACCCTGATTTCCCTATTATTTTGAAATATGGATATTTATACTATTGTTGTCACCCAATAGGTGGTGTTGGGCAGTTTAGGACTTTCATACGTTCCGGGATAAGTCTAGATGCTATTTTTATTATGACATCTATAACTTCTGATTTTCCTAGAATTTTCCCCTATGCTAAGGGTATGAGTTGAGATTTGAATTGGGTTTGTTGATTGAAATCATTGAGATATTGATCTATTTCTGTGAACTCATAGTACACACCTAGATATTTCATTGGGATCAGAGTCATATATAGCTCATCCTAAGTATTTTCATCATATAACTTTAGAAATTGTTCTTGTGAGAGAGGAATGGTAATTTTGATAGTTAAAACCTTCCCATTGGCTATGAATTCAAAAACCCTTTAATTTTCATGTTGATTTTATTTCTTTAGGTTGATGATTTTCATTCTCATTAGCATGGAGCTGATTTGATAAATGAACTGAGGAAGAATGTATTCCCATCCTTCAACAAATCCTATTGGAAAGTGATTGTATCAAACAAATTATGTCCCTATCATAGTCCACACAAAACACATCATACTGGTTGCCTTCATTTGATAGCTAGGGCCCATCATCATCTATCATAAGGATATGAAGTATGTAATATACTGCTCAAGATCGTATGCACCATTAATGTTATAGAAGGTAGTATTTTTGAAAGTGGGTGAAATAAATGTATCATCCACCAATTCATGATATGGATTCATCTTAGGATACATAGGCTCTCATCACACATCTGTTGATTACATTTGACCAACCAGGTAATCGTCGATGATTTGTAACTTAGGGGATACTATCATTTGTGCCACCACACATCCATAGGGAGATAACTAGGGTCGATATGGTCACCCGGAACGTTTCTCCCAATAATTATATATTCATTACAAAACTAAATGAATCCCCTACAAAGGGATTGTCTATTGTTGATACAAAGGGAAGTCGAGATCATTTCCAACTTCCTCAATTGTATAGACTAGCTGCCACAATATAGAGAAATCTTGTCACTCAAAAGTTTATTTGTTGGAAGACGAAATCTTATTGGAGGATTGATATTCACCTCATCATAAATATTATACCAAGTGTAGAAATTTTCCATGAGTAGTTCCTCAATAACTTTTTGGAGAGTATGTATTTCACTCATATATTGTGGAAAATATTCTTCCATGGGAGGAATACTGACTCTTATAGGTTGTGATTTGGATGTTTCCACACCTTTCCCTTTATCTTTGGTGGTGTTATTCCATAATGGTGGCAACTCATTATTCAAAGGCACAATATTTTGGTGCCTTCTCTGGATTGGAGTGAATGCAGCCTTAGTTGGTGCATCCAAATCACCCTCCTCCCATGGTATGTTTTCCATGTTTCAAGCCTCTTCATTTTCATATTGATCAATAATGTATTCTATATTGACAATGACATCATTCATATAAGAATATTGGGAAATCGTGTTAATTACATTACATCCAACACAACGGGAAGATTTCATACTACCCTAATCAGGGTCATTATTTGATCCCTTTCCCATATTGGTCCATTTCAGATTGTGACCTTGGAAGGGTCTGATTACCTTTTTCATATGTTTCTCCCATCATGGCCTATGAAAAGTGACCTTGAGGATGTTTTTGTTCATGATTACAGAATGGGACCTGACTAGAAGAGGTTTTTCATGGGGTGGGAGGAATTGGTTGGATGTCAACCATTGTTTTTTTCCTCCCATCCCAGTGATGATTGATTCCCTCTTTGGTGATGATGATAATGAAAATTCCCCTAGCTCTATTGGGTGGTGGCTATTTACGGCCACAATTTTCATTGATTGGTACTATTTTTATGGATAAAATGATTCCATTAGGGGATTTGATGATTCCATGGATGAACATTAAGATATAAATGTTGTCATTCCAATGGGATGGGTTGATCTAGAATAAAAATACTTTTCACCAGGACCGTCTCAAAGGATGATGAATGTGATGAATGTGATGGACATATAAATTCCCCCATCCTAGTGTGGATTTTTTTTGCAGTTGTGGTAGATATGTCTTAAATCATCTTGGGAATAAACAATCTGATGGGTGGAGGCCGTGGTAGATATTCCTCTGACCCATTGGGTTGGGTCTTCTCCTAGACAACTGCTTTGGTAGCGACTACTATGGCTCGTTTGATATGTAGCTTCTATGTTCATGATTGATATGGGTCTGATGTTATCCCATGATAGGAACCATTCTTTATAGAAGTTTTTAGGATGACTAAAACTTTGGTCTCTATGTCTGAAATTTATTCCCATGGCATAGAAGGATCAAATTTAAATACTTATTGTATATCCTCTTCCTCTATTTTTAATTTCAGGGCATTGATGAAGGGTGGGAATTCTATTGTAGTGACCAACTAGCTGGTGTGTTACCCAGTCCCCCGATTTCTCTTAAGGATATAACATTACAGGATGTCGATTTTGAGGGGGTTCTATTGTTAAGGAGGTTCAACAACATTTAACACTCCATAGTCTCCCCACAATCTAATGAGGTTGCATGATTTGGCTTTAGATATCATACACTAAAGTGCTATGATGCAATGGAAGAAAGTGTGTTGCAACATTCCACTATTATTTTCCAGTTTTGGATCCTGATATATGGAGATAGTGGCCATGTTTAACCAAAAATAGATTATCTTATTTGTATGATAGTGACACTCATATACTAGATAAGGGAGATGTCTATAATTCAATTGCTAATGATTCTCCCACATAATTTGGTGTTGAAAAGGCATGCACTCCTTTTCTAACTCATTTGAGATCTCATAGAAAGAAGTGGAGATGGTCCAAAACATGATGTCTAGGTTTTTATTGGAAAACACTCTTCATATGAAAATTTCAACTTACTATTCAACATAAGTACACACATCCATTTGTTTAGAACACATAAGTTTCTTCTGAGGGTCACCTACTTACTTGTGTGTATCGTTGTTGGAAGTTGATGGGGGAACCATATGCAGTTAACACCGATTTTTTAGCACCACTCTATATAAAGGCATCATAGTTTTTATCACCTCTCTATACATAGGTCTCTGGGAAAGGGAATGATTTCCTTTTATGTTGGATATATCATCTTGGGGAGGACGACCATGGTATATGTTAGGAGTATATCCCATAAGATCCATCTCGTCACTACCATGAGGATTACTATCATGGTAATGATCATCTACTGCTTCCACTCAAGTGTTGAATAGACCTTGTGATGCATATATTGGGTTAAAAATGACCTTAAGGACACTAGAATTGATAAAAATTCAAACATGGGTCATGTTATACACTATGTAGGAATATTAAGACCCTTTTTTTGGAATTTTGTATAGATATGTCCATACTGGTTTCAAATTTTTCAGAACACACTTATAACCATCCTGTGATACCAGAAAATTCACTCACTTCAAGAAATTTGTTAGAGTATTCTATTGACCAATCTCATTATTGATTGGAATATGAGCCTATCCTGAGTCATGTTCAATTATCACTTTCTGGGCCTCGGTCAGGATGAGAGTAATATCCCGATCATGAGCCTTTTGGATATACCGCTAGTCTTTTTTGGAATGGATGTGAGAATTCCCCAATGCTTGTGTTTCTATCACCTAGTGAACCTTGGTTGGAGTAGGAATATGAACCTGGTATGGATACAAATTCCCCATCTAAATATATCATCAGTCCTCCAGAATGGGATAAGGGATATAAACCACCCCTAGTGTTGCCTTAGAATGTATTTAGTGTAGTCATTCGTCAGCGGAAGTAGGAATATATTACTGGCTTCTGTGATCTATTGGAATCTTTCTAGAAGATTTACTCATGTGAATATGAGCATGTACCAATAATTTTTCCCTTATCCCTTGGTTATAACCTTCCAGAATGGAGAAATATTCTTGATCCTATTCCTTTAGAGTATGTCGTAAAAATTATTTTACAAGAATATGATCCTATCAGGATGCTTGTATACCTCTAAAATGGTGATCCTCATTCAGAAAAAGGATATGAGCCCAATCCATGGAATTTGGAATACATTGCCAATTTTTTTTATAGTCATATTCCCCTCTCTCAAGGAATGCTCCACTCTAACCTGGTGAACCCCATGTAGGAATTGGAGTACGTGCCCGGTTTGATTCCTCATATTCATTAAGAATAAGATTATAATAATCATGTATGGTACAAAGAACGTGTTCTTTATTTGAAGAAACAACTTGTTCACAAGGATCAATGTGTTGAGATCCCCTAACCCTCAGGATAAGAATATTCACATTTCCATGCATCTAAACTAGTGATGGAATATTCTAGAATAGTTCTTTAGTTATTGTAATAATATATTGGTATTTTATCAAAGTGGGTGCAAGGATATAAGCATTCACATTTTACATCTTCATTATGTATGGGTAGATGTATTTAATAGAAGTGGGGATATACACCAACTTATTTCCTCCCTATGCCACTATAATATACCGATGGGATTCATGCAGGGGGATGTATATATCCCCCTAATATATACAACTGGAATATGACCATATACTTATCTTGAGTGAGAAGATATATGTTCTTGAGTTTTGGTTATTACTAGATATTCTAGCAGACTACATAAGTTGGAGTGGGTATATGAGGCCACTCAAATATATCTTAGTCCCTAATCGCCTGATGTTTCTACCTTGCTTCATCTTCATGCATTTCAAAGGAATAAGCGTGTTGGGTGGTAGCCTCAGTAGGCGATTGGTGGGTACCTATGGGATTATTCTCGATATAGTGGTTGAAAATTTCCCTCCTCAAAAGAACCTGAACCAGGAGGTAGTCAAATTTGACTCCCTGGTCCACCTTCATTAGAGAATAAAGGTGACCGTTGTCAAACTATAGGGATATGTTCCCAAAGATATTGGTTGTATTGATAATGACCACTATCATTGATGCATCTTTCCAAGGGAAATATAGATTCTCTGGTCTCTGTATTTGGAGATCCTCGTGGGAATCTTCTAGGGTTGGTATCGTACTACATTGGTGGCACTCCCATGAAATCATGTTCACCACCTGATGTATGAGTTGTTGAGAAGGTGAGATCATTTTGTGTCCCACAAGGGTTGCATCTATAAGTGATATACCAAAGTGATAGATAAATGACAAATATGTTGTCTCCTATTGATATTCTATTGATGAGAGTAGAATCTACAACCATATAGACAACAAAGAACACGGTCACCATTTAATGCAATATCTTAGGAATTATATTCTCAATTTGATATTCATGGTTAATACAATTTTTACTTTATTCTTGATATAGCCCTTTGCCTCAGGTGGACGTGTCAAAGTGAGGATAGACTTATTTCATTAGAACCCTTCTGACAGATATTCAGCTTTAAAATCATGCTGGTCTAAATAACATTATCTGTGTAGGAAATTAAAAAAAAAGTGGCCTTACACAAGATGAACCAATGATTTAGTTATTTGAGATATTCGTGTTGGTATCACCATTTTTCTATATAGTGTTCAAAAAATGGAATGATGGATACTAACCTAATTATTATGTTCATAAAGAGATTCTTTTTTGGATCACCATTATTGTTTCGATGAGGATGATAAGACCTCTAATAATGTTTCATTCAACCCGATAGATGATTTTTGGTGGAGGTTTAGTGCATGGAAAATCTTAAATGCTGAGTCCCCATTTTCTTTATTAACAAAAACACCAAATGGTTCCCTTCTCCATAATTACATACGACCTTGATTCCAATGGTAGGTAGTCAATTTGAGTTTTAAACCTAATGAATCATAGAGAATCGCATTGGTTGTGTGAAAGTGAGGTCGGGTTCATCATGCCCAATTATGGGGAATGGTTTCCTACATTGAGACACAGTTACTGATTTAAGATATATTCGTGAATCTCTTCCTAACCCAAATACAGGATTGGTTACCCTAAGAAAATGATTTTGGGTTAATTAACTCTTTGTAAAAAGATAATGATCTCATATTTTGATATATCTATATGTATTAGAGGTATTTATCAATTTCATTGTAATGAATAGTTTCTTATGTGTGAAATCCATATAACCTATAGAGTTGGAATATTCTACCACACAGGCTGTTAGTTAATATTATGAGGAGGGGATTGATCCATTATGTGGAATCATATGTGTCCTAGTTATTTCAAGAATCATAACCCAAATAGAATTTTAAATACTTTAATTTTAGTGTCACATGGAAAAGACATATATGATTACACTGAGGCACTAGATATTCAATATCAAGTCCTAGGGGGACGTCCTACATATCCCGATTATCATGAGAATTAGAGTTTTCATAGTTCATTTGGTTTCTTTTTCGTTTAAAGGATGATGTATGACGATTAACCCATAGGAATGATTAGGTCCTGGTGGTTGAAATTTTAGAGACATGGTGGAACCTGCATTGATGTGGATACCTATTTGAGGTCTGGCTATAAAATTGTGTACTATGTATCTTGGTTATTATAGGAATAAGAGTTCTCAAAGTGATTTAACACCAATAAGACTATCCCCAATGTAGATTCCCTCATATGGGGGAGGTTTCTTTCGTTCCAATTATCAAGGCATCCATCCTGAAATTTCCCTGGCTAGTGGGAATCCATGGTGTGAGTGATTTGACTATTGAAACTCTTTAATCCCACATAATCTATGATCGATGTTGGAAACATTGGATAACAATCAATTGGTATCATTGAATATAGATGTAAGGATTATGTGATGTGATTATCCTTGGGATATTCAATATGAATCCTATTTCTCAAGGAGGAATCATACATGTCCTTGTTATGGAAGGAATTGGATTCATTTTATTTCATCTGGTTTCTTAGTTTACTGAGGAATGAGGTAGTGTTATGAGACCATGGGAATGAATGTGTACTGATGGATGAAATTTCAATGATATAGGGGGACATGCACTATGGTATATCCCCAATTGAATTCATGATTTGGCCTTAGGATGTAATCATATGAATCCTGATTATGGATGAAATTAGATTCTTCATAGTTCAATTGCTTGGGGATTACACAATGATGTTTCCTTGGACTTTGTTTGGGTTTTTGGTGCAGAGGATATGATTATTGAAACTCTATAATCCCACACAAGACATGCTCATTGTGATAAATTAGTGATATCAAGTAATCGATTCCATTAATTCAGGATGTTAGATTTATGCACTTGGAATTCCCTTAGAAGATCAATATAGAGATAAAACCACAAGGAGGTTTTACATGTATCCTGGTTATGGAAGGAATCAGAGTTATTATAGTTCCCTTGATTGTGGATTACACCCTGACGCTTCCCTTAGAATTGGGAAATATCCTATTATTCCTCTAATTAGGGCTTACACACTGAGGTTACCCTATTATTGGGTCTTACACACTGAGGACAGACAAGATTATAAAATCTTAGGATTCCCTTACTGATGTGGTCCATGTGAGTTCCTAAAATATGATTATTATCTACACATCGTGCCCTAATTCCTTGCTTGACATGTAGGAGATTATCTTCTTGACATGTCTAGATGAAATTGAATGATCCAAATGTCTGGTTGTAAGGACTAAATATAATTTCTATGTCACATTTTTTTGTTTTTCCAAGATCAAGGCCAACATGTTTGGTAGACATGGAAAGACCTAGATTTTTGGTCCTTGAATCCATTGCATGACCTTGGTGACTTTTCCAGAGGGCATCAATTGATCCAACAGACATTCCCAGGTTTCATCATATGATCTATATTGAACATATAGGGGGATTCATGAGATTTAATGTGACATGTATTAGAGGGTGTTTCATGTCTTGCATGACATGTGTGGAGGTAATCACGAGACCGGGATGGCATAATCAAAGGGAATCATATGTTTTAGTTAACATACCAAGGTGCTTCCGTAAGACATTCCCAACATTAATTGGTGCCAAAAATATAAATATTGTGACACATATGAAGGACATAATGTGGCTTGAACATTTATCCATGAGAGTTTTGTGAGAATTGGGAGGCATGCCTGAGGGGAACAATGTGGGTTTTTTGACATGTCAAGAGGACATCGAATGACCCAAATAGAATAAAGAATAAGTGCCTCATGATCTGTGCGACATGTACTCAGGTTGTTTCATATCTTGGATAACTCATGCGATGTGCATGAGGGTCAGTGAATATGTCCATTTCATAAGTATCCCATCATTAGTATTTTTTCTAGACTTCATATAACAAATTCTTTATATTTTTTTAGTGTTATATTGTATTAAGTATTTGATGATTAATAAGGTGTGTAGTATTTTCATAGAATGCCTTTATATAAGACATTCACGTTAACTCTGAATGATCACGTGAAGAGCCTATGCGTGTTTCACGATGTCTCCAGCCATTCAATGGTATATTACTTGAATGAAATTTTTTTAGTCCCAAGACCCACCACTATGAGAAATACAATTTAGAACTATGATAAGAGAGGGGAAATTTCTCATCCATAGAGTCATGGTAGCAGTCCTATGTTTTCATTCATGCTGGGGTGGGGTATTTATTGTCCTATAACCCTGATTGTTCACCAATTTTAATGGTGCTTATCATTCATGAATAGAAGGATATCTATAAATGCTCAAGAATCATTCATATTCACATGTCTCTACCATGTATCTCTCTAAATTATTCAGATGCTTTTCAGTGACCATGATTCCCACCCATAAATATCACCTTTATTGGATTATTTCCAATTTATGGTGACTTTTTGAGTCAATAATTCATGTCAATGGACTTCTATATCATAATATTGATAAATAGAAGTACCATTGTTATATTAGAGTTCATGTTGAAAGGTATTACCATGATATCATGTTCCTTGTTTTGGAATTTTGGCAGGACAAGGTTGACTTGTTAGGGTTCCTTCATGAGATTATTCTATATCATCATAGTGTTTTGTGAGACTATTTTAGGGATGAACTTAGTGTATCGCAAGTATTTTATATCCATGAGAGCCTCCTTCCTATTATTCATTTAATTTTCATTGTTTTATATTACAAGTTTCGGGATTTATGGAATATTGAATGAGTAAATTCAAAGAAAATTACTCTATCTATTGGGGATTCTTTATGTGACACATAAAAGATCCTATGGAGATTCACAAGCATTTCATGAAAATTCCTTTGATTTTTTTTCTAATCCAAGGAGGAGTGTGTGATCACTCGGGCATACCCAAGGCTCTTTTTGGGATGAGGATGACATGTTTCTAGTGTCTCACAGTGTCTTTTGGATCTCTAGGGGTGTGTAACATGACTTTTGTGACCGCAAGTGGATCCATCCTCCTCCCCTATATACACATTTGTTTATTTTATGACATGCTACGCATATCACAAGTTATCTTTAATGTTGTGAAGTTCAAACATTATCCCACTCGATGATCAACCCTGTGATTTTTATGACTGTATGGGGCCTCTTCCTTTTGGAAAATTTCAACCAATTTTCAACTGATTTTTAGATGGGTTGTCAGGCGAATCCCATTTGAAAAAATACATGACATGGGGAGCTCATTTGGTTGTTTCTTCATGACAAATGCTTGTCCTGGGTTCCTTTGTGAGAGAAGAAGGACTTATTTAGGGCACTTCATGGGATCCTTCATTGGTTATGACATGCACATGGTTCATTTGATTGACCTTTAATTGGTCACACGATCACGTGTCTCTTAGAGTATCACATGATCCGCAAGTCTTGGTGACCATCTCCTACATTTCCTTTACTGGTAATCTAATACTCATATTTAGGTATTTCATGATTTGTGAATTTTTTATTCTCATTTTGTGTGGATTGACAACGTTTTCTATTCATTTTATTCATTATTATCTTAGGTATCTTAAAAGGTAAAAAACTCATATCGTTGTTTAAATAATATTTTACATATCCCAAATTCAACTCCTCACATCCACATATATTATATTGAATATATTAGTATACATGATCCATTGACATAATATGTTGGGGTTATGATCCCTTCACTTAAACATTTATGACTACAACATCCATATGTCTTTTTAATGTCTCATTATGTTCAATTTATTCTTAAACTATATTTAACCATATCTATTATATTTTACATAGGATCAATCTTTCCCAAATAAAATAATATGTAAATGATACCAATCTAAAACTCAATCCCCATTGGGAACTAATCAATAATTAAATTATTAATGAATAAATTTCATTTTTTAACTTGATAGAGTATAGAAGATCAACCAATTTATTTGGTTTGATCAATATAAGTCTCCCTGGAATATTATTCTCCAATAAATATAAAAAAATGTTAAATATTGCAACACTAAACACGTGATTTAACCATGAACTAATAATATTATTCTCCAATATTAGTATTTTTATGTGCAAAACCCTAAAAATATCGAATATTTAAAATAGAAAATTTTTATACTAATTTTTACAACGTGAACATTACTTTTCAAGATCCTACTTAATTAGAACTCAATAATTAGAGGGGGGGTTTCATGTATTAGTGATCATGATGGATGGCCTTCATGAATATTTAATAGTGTGTGTGAGTGTGGAAAAAGAACACAGAAAAGATCATTTGTTGGTCTGTGAGGACATTCATTATTATGATGGCCCATTCAGGTAAGTGGGTGTTCCCCATATAGGGGACAACACATGTCTATGGGGAAGATATGGTGTATAAAAGAACCAATTGTTAGATTAGATTTGATGGCATATGTTTGTAATTTTTTTATATCAGGGACTTGGTAGATATGCAACATATGAATTATTCCGATCTTTTGATACAACTTATACTGGTGCATTACAAACACCATCCCCAAGGGAAGTACAGGTTTCATGGGCATGGGAATAATATTATTGGTTTCTATTGTTATCATATGTTTTCACCTCATGGGACTCATAAGTATCTTTATGTTATGATTTAATATGGATTTCAGTTTTTGATATATTGTAAAGATATGTTACAAGAATCATATTTAGAACATAGGTATCTATTAGCATGTGTGTTACCTTTTTTATTGTACTGATGATAGACATCTCAACAATTTAGATATCAATGACATGTATTTTATTTAACATATGAGTACTTGTTGAAATTAATTTTACTAAACTCCAATACATGTATAATAATGATAGTAGGTAGAAAATCACGTGATGTGTATCCCTAAGAGGGAAAGTGTGCATGATTTTTAATGGTGATTATGATAGTTTTTAGTATAGTGTAGGGGAATGATGGTCTGGGGTCCTGTTCCAGGGTTGTGTGTTTTGAAATGATGGTTTGGGGGGCTAACCCAAGTCATAGATGGGGAAATATTTTTTGGAGGCCTGACCTGTGATAGTTCCAAGATATGATAGTTTGTTGTCTGATATAACTAAATGACTTGAGACATCTGGGATACTAATGTCAATTATATTGTGTTGTGATATCTCACTTCTAAAATCCATTTATTAATATATGATCATGGAGTTGTATGCTGTATGGTCGGGCGTTTTGGAATCCTAGTAAGTATATAATCACTCAATACATGGTTGTCGATACGTGTGTTTTCTTGGGGATAGTTTTAATTAGGCAAAAATATATTATATGTTTTCTTTTCTGATATTATCATTTGCATTTACCATGCATATTAATAGTAGGTACGTGGAATATGATTGTAATGACCGAGGTATTTATAGAATAATAATTTCTATTTCCACATAATATTTGTGAATAAAATATAAATTTTACATTAAATGGGAAGATTTTTCTGATACCATACTCTACATGCAATAATGGGTTTCTCAGAAATCTTACATTGCACACAACTATTAGTTATATAGAAAAATAATAAAATAGTAATTATTATTTTAAATGGTAGTTAATTCCTAAGCGTTGGAAGGGAGGGATTGAATAATATCAATTGAATTTTGAAATATAGTTTACACATGTCTAAATAATGGTTCATTGGTTACAAAATTTATTATAAATGGAAATAAAAACAAATGGAATATAAAGGTATGTTTTTGTGAAAACTTATTTAAAAGAGAATAATTGTGTTTATAAAATAATATCACACTTTATGGATTTTTATTAAATTAAAAATATATTATATTTATTCAATGTAATGATTTAAATTCATCTTATATATTTTCTAGATATTATATAAGAATAAATTCAATTTTTCAAAAAAAAACAAGTATTTTTATAAAAATGCAGTTTTTCCGCATTTTGATGGTGAACCATTTTTAAATATAGATTTTGTAACTTTTATACATTTTATTTGACTAAATTATATTATTCTATATATGATGGATATAAAAAACCCTTTGGATAATTTTTTGGTAATTTTCTGATTAACATCATTTTTATTTAATAATGAAATATACAGTATTTTAATTTAAAACTTCCTTTTTATATAATTTATTTATATAATACGATTTTAATTTTAATTGGTTTTAAAGTATTATTGGATTAATATTTCATCATTTAATCCATTTTTTTCTTTTTTTGTATTTTAACTTTTAAATTGGGCATAAACACATGTCAATCTGTTGATAGTTTTTACTTCTTAAAAACACGCTTTCGGTTTAATCAATTGGAATTAATTTTAAATTAAATTATGCAAATTATATGTTTTGAATTTCAAAAAATGTTTTATATATTTTTAATTAGAAGATTTAATTTTTGTAAATAGGTACATTTTATTTTGTGATATTATAAATTGTAACATTAAATTTTATTATTTACCATTGTAAAAGGGTAAATTTGGTAAATAATGTTAAAAATTAATATTATAATAATATCAAACCACCCTAACACATGTCATAATTATATTTGATGAGATATGTCTGAACATGTCCATCCTTGGGTCTATTTTGAGACTTCATAGAGCCACTTGGGTAAGATGATGACATGTTATAAGAATTAATTTAATTTAAAGAGAAATATATCATAAACATGTATCTTTTTCCCAAAAAATTTTTATTTGGGGATATTAAATGATCAATTAAACTATAAAAATTACTTTTAAAGATAAAAAAACTTCCAACATCATGATATTTTATTTATAATTTTTATAAATTAAAAAAATAAATTTAATTATCACACAATGATAATGCATTGACTACTTCATTATTAAAGGATTCAAATAAACGATATTATAAATATAAAAATTAGTTTCTTTTTATTATTTTTAGGTCATACACGAGTTTCATGGATTATATATACATGTTATATTTTATTTAATTAATTTGGTTCGAAGGAATCAATTTTTTATAACTATAAAGAGTTAATTACATTTTTGTGTCAAAATTGAAAAAAAATGAGTTTAAAAACATCTATTTTATTAAATTATATAATAGTCCTAACAAATTTAAGATTCCACAAACTGAATTATATAATGTAAAAAAATTCATTAATAATCCACCTATTGTTCTCTATGTATTTTATTGTAAATATAGTTACCATATATTATGAAAATGCAAGAAGATATGGTTAGAGTTAATGTTTTAACTAAAGGTTAAAGCTAAAAGATAGGGTCATTTTGTGAGATAAACTTGTATAAAACTTATTGGTTGAACGTTTTTAGATAAAAAACATATTATCTCTGAAATAAATGTGTTTAGATCAATTTGAATCTGAAAATCAATCTATAATAAAATAATAGTTCTAGACCTTCCTAAAGTGCCCCTCCTCCCTCTTATAAAATGCCACCACCTCTACACACATAATTAAATCTCTCAAGCCCCATAAATCATTATTATTCTGCTCAAATAATATCCGAAATTTCCTACCTTCCTATTAATATCCTTACATTGGGAATAACTAAATTCAAGAAAGCCTTTTGGCTCAAATCAAAAGAAGTTACATGATTTAGATGTAACATCTTCTCTCAAATTCTTTTCTTTTATTTTCCTTCTCCACTCACTGTGATATTAATATTCTTTTATTTAATAAAAAAACAATCCTCAATAAACTATAATGTTGTTATGAGATGTATTCAAACTACACTTACACACACCTCCATCTAATGGATATGACCATATTGTTTATGTGGATGACGAACTACTGCCTTGCGAAACGATGGTTGTTCAATTTTCACCAACCTCCACTCATGGTGGCCATTATGATGTCATTGTATTTATATATGATATATATTATATTTATTTGTCTCTATGCTTCTTAATTTTTCATTTACAGTATACATTTATGCTTTCAATAATCTGAAAATAGGATAATTTCATTTGAGGAAGTGTGGACTACCGCCCCTCAAAGTGATATGACTCCTTCATGACATACATGGAACTTATAAAGGATGAAAATAATAAAATTATGTAATTTATATAATATAATATATTATATTGTAATTATAATATACCTATTTATTATTTACTTTTCATTCCATTAAATATGAAAAAATAAATTAAAGTAGTGTTCATGTGTACGTACAACTTATCGTCTCCAAGAACGGTACATTTCATTTCCTATATCCAAATGTTATAAAAAATTATAAATTCATATATAATGAATACATATGATACTTAAATCATGAATAATATTATTGTGATGATGGATTTTAAATACATGGAAAATTTACATCAAAACAAGTTCATTTTTTACTCAAGTACCGAACATTGACAAAAGATCCAATATGAAGTATAAGAATTAACTATTTGTTATAACAAGGTAATAAGTGATATAAAATGAATAATAAACTTGAAAATTGTTCTGAATAAAATATAAATTATCCTAACATTATTATTCATGAAATTAAGGAATGAACAAGACAAGTCGGACTCAATGTAAGGTACATCGTCTCAATCTCCTTTCATTCTGGAATTTCTTGATAATATACACCTCTATTCTTTTCTAATGTTTATATACAACCACTATGACATTTTATATCCTTATTTTATCTATAATAATATTATTTATTAATTCATGAAGTTTAATATTTGAATGCTCAATGTGGTATGGGACACTATGAACATTTAATGATTTAATTATTAAATTTTTGTCTTCATGATATTAGTTTACATATTTATTTATTTGGATATAAAATGATTATAAAGGAAATTAAATGCATTAAAATATTGAAAAATTAATATTTTTATAGAAATAATTTTACTTTTTTACAAAATGACAAAAGGAATGTTATTTTTTAACATATACGGTGATGTTGATTTATCCACTGCCATAACCGTTATAAGATATTTGGATTCCACTATAAGACCTAATTTATATTAAATAAATACCATATTCCTTTTTTTGGATATCGTTGTATTGAAAATGGGATTATTAAATAAAAATGGAATTGTTATATGGAAATGTTTTTCATATGGGATTATAGAATTTTTTAGAAAATTTATTTTGTGATGAACATGTTTTATTCATAAAATGGTACATGAGAATTATATGAGATGGGTGATCTGAGAGAACTTATATATAAGGCCCCAGCCTTAAACCTTACTTAATATTGAATGAAATTAATAATTCACATTGAGGATCTTTTTAGGTTTAGAGTTTTAGAGAATTAGGACATAACTATTATATCTCAAAAGATTACAAAGTAGACAGTTCTACTAGGTTTATATAAAATAAAAAATCTTAAAAAGAAACATGTCTAGTTCCATGTTTATATAGCATGACTATTCCCTGATCCCACCCTTGACCCTATTAAACATTATGTCCAATGAAAAACATTTCAAAAACTTGGGGTGAGCATAAAAAGATGAGTAAGGGATACACAAAGAAGGAAAACTGTTAGTTTTTTAAAACAACCAGTAAACCAAGAATACTTTATCAAAGTAATACTTTTCAACTTTAAGAGAAAGAAAATACTATTCATTGAATAAAAGATCATTACTTTCCCTTTTCTAACCAAAATATTACTATAAAACCCATATAAAGAACACATAACATATAAAGGTAACTATGGACATAAACATACTTAAATGGAATAACCATACGGTCGACTTCCACATATATCACATAATGGAATAGCCATACGGCCGACTTCCATACCCAATGCATTGGAGGTTATAATGTAACCACCCATCCTGGTATTCACGGCACCACCCGTCATATGGTTTATCACGTAACCAACCGTCAAATGTCTATGTACCATTATAAAATCATAAGACATAAAACAAAAATAATGGAAAGAAAACATTTCCACATTTCAAACACAATATATAACATAAATATATTGACATATCAAATCAGTTATAAAAACCATTTTCAATACCAAAATATATAAAAGAGTATATGGAATTTATTTCATTTAAAAAAAATCACGGCTTGTTGAGGAAGCAAAAGACCAAATAATACTCGCGGCGGCGGAAAAGGTCGTTGTCACTGCGCTCGTTAAAAGAAACATTCATTTTTGTCGTTTGGTAAAACGATTCGTAGAAAAAGATTCCTTTTGTATAAAATTAAAAGTCAAAGGGGTTTATACACCGTATAAAATAAATCATTGTATTAGAACAATATATGCCTCAATGAATGGAGATTGAGACGAAGTCCATTACCTCATGTCTGATGTGACTCGATAGCTCTTTAATCTCATGAATAATAAACTAAAGTTAATTTCTACTTCCTTAAGAAACTTTTAAAAGCTTATTATTCCTTCTATATCACTTATTTCCATGATATAAACATTATGTAATCATTGAAGTTAATAATGTTTGCTTTGTCGATATTTGGTTCTTAAGTCAAAAGTGGACTTCTTACAATTACATGTTGTTCATGTGGTCAAAGGTTCATTATATCCAGAATGATATTCATGATTTGGATATCATATATATCTTATATATCCAGAATATACATGTATTTATAATAGTATATAACATTTAGAGGTAAGAAATGAAATGCACCGTTCATAGAGACGGTAAGTCGTACGTAAGCATGAACGCTACTTTAATTTCTATTTAATATTTAATGGAGTGAAATAAAAATGATATAAAGGTATATTATAATTTCAGTATAATATAATATATAATATCATTAAATCCATCCCTTATACGTCCCACGCATGGCATTAACGGATCAAATCAATTTGAGGGGTCGGTAGTCCGCACTTCCTAAAATGAAATTATCGTGTTACCCGCAATGGAAACCATAAAGGTATGACACAAATGAAGAATACAGAAGCATGAGAAAAACATAAAAATAAAATATATCATATATAAATATAGTGACATCTTAATGGCCACCATGAAAGGTGTTAAAATAAGATTGAACAATCATCTTTTCTTGAGGCAGAAATTCGCCAACCACAGAAACATTTTTTTTCATTAACCATTAGACGGAGGTGTGTTTAAGTGTAGCTCGAATCCTTCTCATAACAACATCCTAGTATATGTAAGATACTGGTGTTGTTACAAAATAAAGGAATATAAAGACTTTAGAGGGTTGTAGATGCAAAATAAAACATAAGAACACAAGAGAAGACACGACCTTTAAATCGGGTAACTCTTTTTGATTTGAGCTCAAAGGAATCCTTGGAAATAATTCTGCCCAATGTGAGGATTATAGGGGTAATATAGGGATGTGGAGAGACAAAATGGGCTGGGTTTTGATGAGAAAAAGGCTTGAGAGTTGTGGGTATGGTGGTATAGGTGGGGGCCTTTTATAAGAGGAGAGGAGGGGCACTCTTGGAAAGTTATAAAAGCTTACATTATTATAAAATGATTTTCAGATTTTAAAGGTCCAAAAATATTATATTTTGAGGATAAGATTATAAGAGTTCGAAATCCACCCATCTAATAGGTTTTTAACAAGTGTAGGTCTTAGATTTTACTTTATCTTTTCTTTTTATTTAAATTGTTAAATAATGAGGTAATCGCTGCATCATCATGGTGTCAAAAATAATTTAATTTTTTTAATGTCTAAACATTATAAAAAAATATCATGATGAATTAAATCTTTTTATATTTCTAATGAATATTTATAGTCAAAAATATGACTTTTATAACCCCATTTAAAAATTGTTTTAGTAAAACAACACATGTTTGTGACATTTTTATTTGAACATTTAATAAAACGTTATTAAGGCCATTCTCCTACCAATGTGGCTCCATGGGGTCCCCAAGTTGACCCATATATTTTCTTGGTCGGCCATGACATATCCATTAAGGGTAGGACATGTGTCTAGGTCATTTATATTATTAAAACATTATTTTTTTCCTTAATTTACACTAATTACCTCTAATCGCGATTAAAAACATAAAAGTTACTATTCACCAGAAAAATATTATAATCCCATTGAACCACATTTAACTTCCTAATGACAACCATGTATGTTGGATTTTTGAAATTCAAAACACAGAGGTGGTAAAATTTCATTAAAACGATAAATCAGTTTTTTAAGTACCACTTAGTGGTTTCACTATTCATAAAAAATTGAGGTTTTTCAGAAAAATACCAAAACATCATCCTAAGCTATATTTGATATTCCAAATTCCAAAATGATTTCTATTTTACAAAATTCAAAACATATAATTTACATTAATTAATTTAGTAATTAATTCCCGCTATCATGAAAAATAGCGTGTTTTTATGAAAAAATATATTTCAAAAGATTGACACTAGTTTAAGTCCAATTTCAAAGTGAAATTAATTACAATGACCACTATTGGATTAAATAGTAAAAATTTATTCTAATTTCACTTCAAAACCATTTCAAAAGATAATCTAATCATATAAATAAATTATATTAAAAAGAGGTTTTGAATTAAAATACAACATTTTTCACTATTCATTAAAAAAATGAACTTTATCGAAAAAATACAAAAAATTTACACAAAGTAAATTTTGATGTCCCGATTATAAATAAGAATTTTATTTGGTCCAATAGAATGTATTATAGTAACCAAAACTATATTTAATTACGGTTCTCCATCAAAAGGCGATAAGTTGACCATTAGTGAATGTTAGAGTATCTATGCCTAAAATTAAATTCATTTCTTATTTTAAGACTTTATCTTTTATTGGATAAATGTAAAAACATTTAAAAAAACATATATAATCATATTTTAGTTGTTTCTATTCATTACCTACAATACAATGACTACTTGTTAACTACCATTTAAAATATTATTTTATTATTACTAGTGTGCAATATAAGATTTCAAAGAAACTCTTTGTTGCGTATTGGGCACACTATCGAACATAGAAAACCCTTTAAAGTAAAATTAATATTTAATTAGAAAATATTAATAAATATGAAAATAATTTATTCTTTATTTACCTAGGATGTTACATCCTTCCCCTCTTTTGGGAATTGCGTCCTCGCAATTTTATTCACTTATCAAAATAAGTGGAGGTATTTATCTCTCATAGTATTTTCAGATTCCCATGTTTCCTCTTCAACCATATGGTTTTTTCACAAAACCTTTACCTGGTGAATTACCTTATTATGCAACACTTGCTCTCTATGGTCAAAAATATGAAGTGGTTGTTCTTCATAAGAGAGATTTTCTTCCAACTGAACTACCTCTGGGCTCAAAACATGAGATGGATCTGGCATATACTTTCTCAACATAGAAACATGAAAAACATTGTGTACGTGAGATAAACTCGGAGGTAAACCCACTTGGTAATCAATTTTTCCAACTTTCTCCAGAATTTCATATGGTCCATTGAATCTTGGACTCATCTTTCCTTTCTTACCAAATCGCATCACACTTTTCCATGGTGAAAAATTGAGAAAAACCTGATCACCTACCTCCAAAGATTGATCCTTCCTCCGGTTATCCGCTTAAATTTGCTGTCTGCTCTGAGCTGTTTTCATGTTTTTATGAATCAATCGAACTATTTCTGCCATCTCTTCTACCAATTATGGTCCCATCCACTTCCTTTCCCCTACTTCATCCCAAAAAGATGGAGTTCGACACCGTTTTCCATATAATGCTTCAAACGGATCCATCTGTATACTAGAATGAAAATTGTAATTATATGAAAACTCAACCAAAGAAAGATGTTGGTCCCAACTTCTCTGATAATCTATGGAGCAAGCACGTAGCATATCCTCCAATGTCTGAATTTTTCGTTCTTACTGCCCATCTGATTGCGGATGAAAAGCTGTACTAAAATTTAATTCAGTACCAAACGACTTTTTAAGGCCTTTCGAAAAGTTAGAAGTAAACCTGGGATCACGATCAGATACAATGGATAGGGGAACTCCATGCAACCTGACTATCTCTTTAAGATACAATCAAGAACGTTTATCTAGAGATAAAGTATCTCGAATAGGATAGAAATGAGCAGATTTAGTCAATCGATCAACAATAACCCAGATTGCATTATTACCTTGAGATGTCTTTAGTAATCCCACAACAAAGTCCATGGATATATTTCCCCATTTCCACTCTGGCATTGGTAATGGCTGAAGCATCCCTTTCGGTAACTTCCGCTCTGCTCTAACTTGCTACCAAGTCAAACACTTCACAGTAAAATCACCAATATCCATTTTCATTCCATCCCACCTGTAATACTCCCGCAGATCTCTGTACATCTTAGTACTGCCAGGATGAACTGAAAATGGGGAACTATGAGCCTCATATAACAACTCACCCTTCAACTGTGATTTACCAGGAACACATAATCTCTTCCCAAACCTCAAAAAATAATCATTATCAATATTAAATTTAGGCAACTTACCCTTCTGAACCAGCTCTACCTTTTTCTACAACCCATTGTCTTTCTTCTGCGCTTGCTTAATTCTGTCTGATAGATATGATCTCACTGATACCTGAAAAAAAATAACTTCTTACACCAACATCTTCTATGACAAAGTTCATGATATCAAAAACCAAAGGATCTCATTCCAAACGTAGCATGGTTAATGAAGAATTAGTTTTTCGACTCAAAGCATCAGCCACTTTATTTGCTTTTCCCGAATGATAATGAATTGTACAATCATAATCCTTGATTATTTATATCCATCTCCACTGTCTCATGATCAATTTTTTCTGAGTGAATATATACTTCAAACTTTTGTGATCAGAATATATTTCACACTTTACTTTATACTAATGATGCCTCCAAATTTTTAGAGAAAAAACAACAGCAGCTAATTCCAAATCATGTGTAGGGTAATTTACCTCATGAGTTTTCAACTGACGTGAAGCATATGAAATTACCTGTTCATTCTGCATAAGGACACAACAAAGTCATTTCAATGAAGAATCACTGTATATAACAAACTCACCATTCCTAGAAGGAAGTGCCAAAACAAGAGCATTCACAAATCTTCTTTTCAACTCCTGAAAACAATCCTCACATTCTTTTGTCCAGATAAACATAACACCCTTATGAGTTAGCTTAGTAATTGGACTAGATAACCGTGAAACTTTTTCATCAAACCTTCAGTAGTAACCTGCCAAACCAAGAAAACTATGGATCTCGGTAACATTTGTGCTTCTTGGCCATTCTTCAACAACTTTTGTTTTAGTAGGATCAACAGTTATGCAATTTTTTTGAATCAATGTGACCAAGGAAAGAAATTTGTTGTAACCAAAACTCACAGTTGCTAAATTTTCCATACTATTTCTTTTATTTTAAGGTTTTCAAGATAACCCTTAAATGACTTTCATGCTCCTCTTTACTTTTTGAAAACACCAAAATATCATCAATGAAAAAAACCACAAACTTATCCAAGAACTCATGAAAAATTCTATTCATTAGGTGCATGAATACAGCAGGTGCATTGGTAAACCCAAAAGGCATAACTACAAATTTATAATGGCCATATCTAGTATGAAACGCAGTCTTCAGAACATCTGCTTCTTTTACTTTCAACTGATGGTACCCCGACCACAATTCAATCTTCAAAAAATACTGAGCTCCCTGGAGCTGATCAATCAAATCATCGATATGAGGTAAAGGATACTTGTTCGTAACAGTGATATTATTCAAGGCTCTATAATCAAAGAAAAGTCTCATTGAATCACCTTTATTTTTAACAAACAAGAGAGAAGCACCCCATGGTGATGTTCTAGGTTTAATGAATCCTTTATCTAATAAATCTTGCAATTGTTTCTTTAACTCTAAAAGTTCATCTTCAGCCATTCGGTAAGGGGGTTTTGAAATTGGATTAGAATCAAGAACTAAGTCAACAGTAAATTCAACTTCCCGAGCATGAATAATACCAAGAAACTCATCAGAAAAAACATCAAGATACCCATTTACTACTGTAACATCATTAATCTGAATAGTTCCATTATTTTCAACAACATGTGACACGTAACATTCATTTCCATATTTTACTAGTTTCTCATCTTCCTGATATGTTATCAATATAAAGGGTTCATTCATGTACAGAAACTGAAAATCCTTATGAAAAGAAAACATTTTAGCTCTACAGTCAATCTTAGAATGATAAATAGAAAGCCAATACATTCCCAAAATAACATCAAACTCTAATAGAGGCAAAAAAATAAGGTTTGCTGGTAGATTCTTTCCACACACAAGGATAAGAAAGGTCTTATAATTCCTTTTTATCTCAACGTTCCCTCTGGGTGTTTTTACCATAATTTCAGGATTCATATCTTGAGATGGAATTTCCAATTTACTAGAAAACTTCTCTGAAATGAAAGAATGTGTAGACCCTGAATCGAACTACACATTTGCATAATCTGAACAAATGAACAGTATACCTGATACTACTTCATTCGATGGCCCAACATCTACTAAAGTAGTTGCAAAGGACTTCACCACCCCTTTTTTATGGTATTTTGGCTGCATTCCCCCAGTTGAGTTCTTTGTTAGACACTCATTTTCATAATGTCCCATTTCATTACACTTAAAACATCTTACTGCTGGATTTTCATTGCCTGCTTGATCATCTTCCTTACAGTTACGAGCAATATGACCAGACTTAACACACTGAAAGAACATTCCAGACATGGATAAACATTCTCTAGGATGCATTTTACCACACTTCTCAAAGGATGGATATATGGTTTTCTTACCTCCTTGCTTCATTGATGAATTCTTCCCTTTTGCCTGCCAACTGGACCTCTTATTCTGTAGTTTTTCAAAGAACACCTGATCATCGGCAAACTCCATTTCTACCTTCTCCGCACATCGAACAAGTTTTTCATAACTTTTGAACTCATGAGAAGCTAAAGCCCATCGATACCATGGATTTAACCCTGAGTAAAAATAGTGAATTTTACTATCAAGATCTCGTATAAAATTTGGAGCATACCTTGCCAGTCGAGTGAACTTTTCTTTATAAGCAGCCACTGAGTCATCCTCCTGCCTCAATTCTAGGAATTGTTTTTCCATCCTAAGACGAACCACCTAAGGAAAATATTTTTCAAGAAACATACCTTTGAATTCATCCCAGTGAAGATCATCAATCTAATCACTATCCCTGATATTTTTCACCATCGACCACCACTGATCAACTTCACCTTCAAAACGGTAAAGAGAAAGACTAACCTTTTGATGTTCTGAACACCCCATGACATCAAAAATCTTCTCCAGTTATTTAATCCACCCATCAGCTAGCATGGGGTTAGATGATCCTCTGAATGATGGGGGATGTTGCACCATGAAATGTTTCACCGCTGACCTGTTCCTCTGCGGTTGATCTGGATGATCTCGTGCATGGATACCACAACCATTTATATCATGATTCAATTGTTCCATCACTGCAATAAACTGTTCAGTTCCGATTCCAACCATCTCAGGTTGCTGATTTGGAATGTTTTCTTCCTCCTAATGTTGTCCCAACATAGATGCTTTGTTTCTTCTATGGATAACCATTACGAACACTGAAATATCTTTGGTTAAGCAACATGGTAGTCTTTAAATGCTATATAATTTGAATCATACCATAAATTAACTTATAATTTAACAATAATCTCACTCCTAAAGTTTTCTAATCCGACCTCTGATACCAACTATAAGGCCCCGACCATAAACCTTACTTAATATTGAATTAAATGAATAGTTCAAATTGAGTATCTTTCCAGGTTTAGAGTTTTATAGAATTAGTACATAACTATTACATCTCAAAAGATTACAAAGTAGACACTTCTACTAGGTTTCTATAAAATAAAAACTCTTAAAAAGAAACATGTCTAGTTCAATGTTTTAGATAGCATGACTATTCCTTGATCCCATCCTTGACCCTCTTCCACATTAAGTCCTGTGAAAAACATTTCAAAAACATGGGGTGAGCATAAAAATCTCAGTAAGGGATACACAAAGAAGGAAAACTGTTAGTTTTTCAGAACAACCAATAAACCAAGAATACTTTATCAAAGTAATACTTATCACCATTACGAAGAATAAAATACTCTTTATTGAATAAAATATCATTACATACCCTTTTGTAACCAAAATATTACCCTAAAACCCTTACAAAGAACACATAACATATAAAGGTAACTTGGGACATAAACATACGTAAATGGAATAACCATACAGTCGACTTCCACACATATCACTTAATGGAATATCCATACGGCCAAATTCCATACCCAATTCATTGGAGGTTATAACGTAACCACTCATCATGGTATTCATGGCACCACCCATCATATGGTTTATCACGTAACCACCCATAACATGTCTAAGTACCATTATAAAATCATAAGACATAAAACAAAAATAATGGAATAAAAAAATTTCCACATTTCAAACACAATATATCACTTAAATATATTGACATATCAAATCCATTATAACAACCATTTTCAATAAAAAGTACATAAAATAGTTTGTGTTATTTATTTCATTATAAAAAACATCACTTCTTGTTGAGGAAGCCAAAGACCAAATAATACTCACAGCGGCAGAAAAGGTCGTTGTCACCGCGCACGTTAAAAGAAAAATTCCTTTTTGTCATTTTGTAAAATTCTTCATAGAAAAAGATTCCTTTTATATAAAATTAAATGTCAAATGGGTTTATAAACCCTATAAAAGAAAGCCTTGTATTAGAACAAAATATGCCTCAATGAAAGGAGATTGAGACGAAGTCCCTTACCTCGTGTCAGACGTGACTCGATTTCTCTTTAATCTCCTGAATAATAAACCAAAGTTATTTTATACTTGCTTAAGAACATTTTTCAAGCTTATTATTCCTTTTATATCACTTATTTACATGTTATAAACATTATGTAATCATTTAAGATAATAATGTTTGTTTTGTCGATATTTGGTTCTTAAGTCGAAAGTGGACTTCATAACATTATATGTTGTTCATGTGGTCAATGGTTCATTATATCCAAAATGATATTCAGGATTTTTATATCATATATATCATATATATTCAGCATATACATGTATTTTTAATAGTATATAACATTTAGAGGTAAGAAATGAAATGCACTGTTCATGGAGACGGTAAGTCGTACGTATGCATGAACGCTACTTTCATTTATATTTCATATTTAATGGAGTGAAATAATAATGATATAAAATTATATTACAATTTAAGTATAATATCATATATAATATCATTAACTCCATCCTTTATACGTCCCATGTATGGCATTAATGAATCAAATCACTTTGAGGGGGCGGTAGTCCGCACTTCCTAAAATGAAATTATCGTGTTAACCACAATGGAAACCATAAAGGTATGAAACAAATGAAGAATACAGAAGCATAAGGAAAACATAAACATAATATCTATAGTATATATATAGAGTGATATCTTAACGGCCACCATGAAAGATGTTAAAAGAAGATTGAATAGTCATCGTTTCGTGAGGAAGAAATTCGCCAACCACAGAAACAGTATGTTTTTTTCCCATTATATAGAGGTGTGTGTAAGTGTAGCTCAAATACATATCATAAAAACATCCTATTATATTGAATATACTGTTGATGTTACAAAAGAAAGGAATAAAAAGTGTTTAGAGGGTTGCAGAAGCAAAATAAAATAAAAGAACACAAGAGAAAACACTACCTTTAAATCGGGTAACTCTTTTTGATTTGATCTCAAATGCTTCCTTGGAAAGACTTCTTCCCAAAGTGAGGTTACTAGAAGTAATACAGGGATTTGGAGAGACAAAATGGGTAGGGGTTGGCTGAGCCAAATTCTTGAGAGGTGTGGGTAAGGTGGTAGAGGTGGGGGACTTTTATAAGAGGAGAGGAGGGGCACTCATGGAATGTTATAAAAGGTTACTTTATTATAAAATGATTTTCGGATTTTAAAGGTCCCAAATTTATAGATTTAGAGGATAAGGTGATAAGAGTTCGAAATCCACCAATACAATAGGTTTTTGAGAAGTGTAGGTCTTATATTTTACATTAGATTTTCATTTTATTTAAATCGTTAAATAATGACGTAATCGCTGCATCATCATGGTGTCATAAATAATTTATTTTATTTAATGTCTAAAAATTCGAAAAAAAAATATCATGATGTAGGAAATATTTTTAGATTTCTGATGAATATTTATAGTCAAAAATATTACTTGTATAACTCCATTTAAAAATAGTTTTAGTAAAACAACACATGTTTGTGACATTTTTATTTTAACATTAAATAAAAAGTTATTAATGACATTTTCCTACCAATGTGGCTCCATGGGGTCCCCAAGTTAACCCATGGATTTTCTTGGTCTGACATGACACATACAAGAAGGTTAAGACATGTTTCTAGGTAATTTCATATTAGTAAAACATTATTTTTTTTCCTTAATTTACACTAATTACCTCTAATCCATATTAAAAACATAAATGTTACTATTCACCAGAAAATTATTTTAATCTCATTGAACCAAATTTTACTTCCTAATGACAGCCATTTATGTCGGATTTTTGAAATTCCAAACACATAGGTGGTAGAATTTAATTTAAACGAAAAATCAGTTTTTTAAGTACAACTTAGTGGTTTCACTATTCATAAAAAAAATTGACGTTTTTCAGAAAAATAGCAAAACATCACCCTAAGCTATATTTGATATTCCATATTCAAAAATAATTTCTATTTTACAAAATTAATAACATATACGTCACATTAATTAATTTAATAATTAATTGCCGCTGTCAGGACAAATAGCATATTTTTATGAAACAATATATTTCAAAAGATTGATAGTAGTTTATGTCCAATTTCAATGTAAAATTAATTCTAATGACCACTATTGGATTAAATGGTAAAAATATATTCTAATTTAACATCAAAACCAATTCAAAATATAATCTAATCTTATAAATAAAATTGATTAAATATAGTTTTTGAATTAAAATACAACAGTTTTCACTATTCATTAAAAAATGAACTTTATCGGAAAAATACCAAAAAATTACACAAAGTAAATTTTGATGTCCCGATTCTAAAGAAGAATTTCATTTGGTCCAATAGAATGTATAAGAGTGTCCAAAACTATATTTAATTAAGGTTCTCCATCAAAAGGTGATAAGTTGACCTTTATTGAATGTTAGAGTATCTATGCCTAAAATTGAATTATTTTCTTATTTTAAGCCATTATATTTTATTGGTTTAATGTAAAAACATTTAAAAAACTTATATAATCATATTTTAGTTGTTTCTATTCATTCCTTCCAATACAACAGCTATGTGTTAACTACCATTTAAAATAATATTGTTTTATTACTAGTGTGCAACGTAAGATTTCAAAGAAACTCGTTGTTGCATATCAGGCACGCTATCGAACATAGCAACCCAATTAAAGTAAAATTAATATTTAATTCGAAAATATTAATAAATATGAAAATGATTTATTCTTTATTTACCTGGGATGTTACATACTTCCTCCCTTTTGGGAACTTCATCCTTGTAATTTTATTCACTTATCAAAATAAGTGGGGGTATTTATCCCTAATAGAATTTTCAGATTCCCATGTTACCTCTTCAACCATATGGTTTTTTCACAAAACCTTTACCTGGTGAATTGCCTTATTACGCAACACTTGCTCTCTATAGTCAAGAATCTGGACTGGTTGTTCTTCATAAGAGTGATTCTCTTCCAACTGAACTACCTATGGGTTCAAAACAAGAGATGGATCTGGCATATACTTTCTCAACATCGAAACATGAAAAAAATTGTGTTCTTGAGATAAACTCAGAGGTAAAGCCACATGGTAAGAAAGTGATCCAACATTCTCTAGAATTTCATATGGTCTAATTAACCTTGGACTCAACATTCATTTCTTACCAAATCACATCACACTTTTCCATAGTGAAACTTTGAGAAAAACATGATCACATACCTCGAAAGATAGATCCTTCCTCCGGTTATCCGCATAACTTTTATGTCTGCTCTGAGCTGTTTTCATGTGTTTCTGAATCAATCGAAATTTTTCTGCTATCTCTTCTACCAATTCTGGTCCCACCAGCTTCCTTTCCCCTACTTCATCCCAAAATATCTGGAGTTTGACACTGTTTTCCATATAATGCTTCAAACAGAGCCATCTGTATACAGGAATGAAAATTGTTATTATATGAATACTCAACCAGAGAAATATGTTCTTCCCAAATTCCCTGAGAATCCATATAGCAAGCACGTAGCAGAACCTCCAAGGTATTAATTGTTCATTTTGAAAACCCATCTTATTGCGGATGAAAAGATGTACTAAAATTTAATTCAGTACCCAATGACTTTTGAAGGCCTTTCCAAAAGTTATAAGTAAACATGGGATCATGATAAGATACAATGGATAGGGGAACTCCATGAAACCTAACTATCTCTTTAAGATACAATCGAGAAAGTTGATCTAGTGAGAAAGTATCTCGAATAGGAAGGAAATGAGCAGATTTAGTCAATCGATCAATAATAACCCAGATTGCATTATTACCTCGAGATGTCTTCGGTAATCCCACAACAAAGTCCATGGATATATTTTCCCATTTTCACTCTGGCACTAGTAAAGGCTGAAGCATCCCTTTCAGTAACTGCCGCTCTGCTTTAAACTACTGACAAGTCAAACACTTCAGAATAAAATCATCAATATCTATTTTTATTCCATCCCACCAGTAATACTCCCGCAGATCTCTGTACATCTTAGTACTGCTAGGATGAACTGAAAACGGGGAACTATTAGCCTCACATAACAACTCACCCTTCAACTCTGAATCACCAGGAACACATAATCTCTTCCCAAACCTCAAAACACAATCATTTTCAATATTAAATTCCGGAAACTTACCCTTCCAAACCAGCACTACCTTTTTCTACAACCCACTGTCTTTCTTCCGCGCTTGCATAATTATATCTGATAGAGATGATATCACTGATACCTAAAACAAAACAGAAGGAATTCCTGCACCAACAACTTCTATGAAAAAGTTCATCAAATAAAAAACCAAAGGATCTCGTTCCAAACATACCATGGTTAATGAAGCATTATTTTTTCGACTCAAAGCATCAGATACTTTATTTTCTTTTCCCGGATGGTATTGAATTGTATAATCATAATCCTTGATTAATTCTAGCCATCTCCTCTGTCTCATGTCTAATTCATTCTGAGTGAATATATACTTTAAACTTTTGTGATCAGTATATATTTCACACTTTACTCCATACAAATGATGCCTCCAAATTTTTAGAGCCAAAACAACAGCAACAAATTCCATATCTTGTGTAGGGTAATTTACCTCATGAGTTTTTAACTGACGTGAAGCATATGCAATTACATGATTATTCTGCATAAGGACACAATCATGTCCTTTCAATGAAGCATCACTGTATATAACAAACTCATCATTCCTGGAAGGAAGTGTCAAAACTGGAGCATTCACCAATCTTCTTTTCAACTCCTGAAAACAATCATCACATTCTTTTGTCCAGATAAACTTAACACCTTCCGAGTTATCTTAGTCAGTGGACTAGATAACCATGAAAAATATTCCACAAGACTTAGGTAATAACCTTCCAAACCACGAAAACTACGGATCTCAGTTACATTTGTGGGTCTTGTCCATTCTCCAACAACTTTTGTTTTAGCAGGATCAACAGTTATGCCATTTTTTGAAACAAAGTGACCAAGGAAAGAAATTTGTTGTAACCAAAACTCACAGTTTCTGAATTTTCCATACAGTTTATTTTCTTTTATGGTTTTCAAGATAACCCTTTAATGAATTTCAAGCTCCTCTTTACTTTTAGAAAACACCAAAATATCATCAATGAAAACAACCAAAAACTTATCCAAGAACTCATGAAAAATTCTATTCATAAGGTCCATAAATACAACAGGTGCATTGGTTAACCCAAAAGGCATAACTACAAATTCATAATGACCATATCTAGTACGAAACATATTCTTCGAAATGTCTTCTTCTTTTAATTTCAACTGTTGGTACCCCGACCTCAATTCAATCTTCTAAAAATACTAAGCTCCGTGGAGCTGATCAGACAAATAATCGATATGAGGCAAAGGATACTTCTTCTTAACAGTGATATTATTCAAGGCTCTACAATCAAAGCAAAGTCTCATTGAACCATATTTATTTTTAACAAACAAGAGAGTAGCACCCCATGGTGATGTTCTAGGTCGAATGAATCCTTTATCTAATCACTCTTGTAATTGTTTCATTAACTCTAAAAGTTCAACTTGAGCCATTCGGTAATGGGGTTGTTCAATTGTCTTAGAATCAGGAACTAAGTCAACAATAAGTTCTACTTCCAGATCATGAATCATATCAGGAAACTCATCAGGAAAAACATCAAGATACTCATTTACCACTGGAACATCATTAATCTGAATAGTTCCTTTATTTTCAACAACATGTGCAAGGCAACATTAATTTCCATCTTTTACTAGTTTCTCAACTTCCTGATATGTTATCAAAAGCAAGGGTTCATTTTTGTACACAAACTAAAAATATTTCTGAAAAGAAACCATTTTAGATCTGCATTCAATCTTATCATGATAAACAGAAAGCCAATCCATTTCCAAAATAACATCAAACTCTACTAGAGGCAAAACAATAAGGTTTGAAGGTTGATTCTTTCCACACACAAGGATATGAAGGTTCTAATAATTTCTTTTTGTCTCAACGTTCCCTCTGGGTGTTTTTACCATAAGTTCAGGATTCATATCTTGAGATTGAATTTCCAATTTACTAGAAAATGTTTTCTGAAATGAAAGAATGTGTAGACCCTTAATCAAACAACACATTGGCATAATCTGAACAAACGAATAGTTTACCTGATACTACTTCGTTCGATGGCCAAAAATTTTCTGAAGTAGTTGCAAAGGATTTCACAACTCCTTTCATCTTTTAGTCTGGCTGCTTTCCCCCAGTTGAGTTCTTCTTTAGACACTCATTTTCATAATGTCCAATTTCATTACAGTTAAAACATCTTCCCGTTGGGTTTTCATTGCCTGCTCGATCATATTTCTTACAGTTATGAGCAATATGAACAGAATTATCACACCGAATGAACTTTCCAGACTTGGATAAACATTCTCCAGGATGCATTTTACCACACTTCTCACAGGATGGATATTTAGTTTTCTTATCTCCTTGCTTCTTTGATGAATTCTTCCCTTTTGCCTTCCAACTGGACCTCTTATTCTATTGTTTTTTAAAGAACACCTGATCATCAAAAAACTCCATTTCCACCTTCTCTGCACATCAAAAAAGTCTTTCATAACTTTTTAACTCACGAGAAGCTGAAGCCCTTCAAAACCTTGTCTTTAACCCTGAGTAAAAACGGTTGATTTTACTATCAAGATCTCATATAAAATTTGGAGCATACCTTGCCAGTATAGTGAACTTTGCTTCATAAATAGCCACTGAGTCATCCTCCTACCTCAATTCTTGGAATTTTTTTCCATCCTAAGACGAACCACCTTAGGAAAATATTTCTCAAGAAACATACCTTTGAATTCGTCCAAGTGAAGATCAACAATCTCATCACTATCCTTGATATTTCTCACCATCGACCACCACTGATCAGCTTCACCTTCAAAATGGTAAACAACAAGACTAACCTTTTGATGTTTTGAACACCCAATGACATCAAAAATATTCTCCAGTGCTTTAATCCAACTTTCAGCTAGCACGGGGTTAGATGATCCTCTGAATAATGGGGGAAGTTGCCTCATGGAATGTTCCACCACTGACATGTTCTTCTGGGGTTGATCTGGCTGATCTCGTGCATGGATACCACCACCATTTATAGCCTGATTCAACTGTGCCATCACTACAACAAACTATTCAGTTCCGATTCTAACCATCTCAGGTTGCTGATTTGGAAGGTTGTATTCCTCCTGATTTCGTCCCAACATAGCTGCTTTGTTTCCTCTTTGGAAAACCATTCTGAACGCAAAAAATATCTTAGGTGAAGCAACATGGTAATCATTAAATGCTATATCATTTCAATCATACCATAAATTAACTCATAATTTAACAATTTTCTAACTCCTAAAGTTGTCTAAACCAACCTCTGATACCAACTATATGGCCCTGCCTTAAACCTTACTTTATATTGAATTAAATGAATAATTCACATTGATGATATTTTCTGGTTTAGTGTTTTAGAGAATTAGGACATAAATATTCCATCTCAAAAGATTACAAAGTAGACACTTCTACTAGGTTTCCATAAAATAAAAACTCTCAAAAAGAAACATGTCTAGTTCCATGTTTTAGATAGCATGACTATTATTTGATCCCATACTTGACCATATTCCACTTTAAGTACTGTGAAAAACATTTGAAAAACTTGGGTTGAGCATAAAACACTCAGTAAGGGATACACAAAGAAGGAAAACTGTTAGTTTTTCAAAACAACCAGTAAACCAAGAATACTTTATCAAAGTAATACTTTTCACCTTTACAAAGAAGAAAATACTCTTCATTGAATAAAAGATCATTACTTACCCTTTTGTAACCAAAAGATTACTATAAAACCAATATAAAGAACACATAACATATAAAGGTGACATGGGACATAAACATACTTAAATGGAATAACCATACGGTCGACTTACACACATATCACTTAATGGAATAGCCATACCTCCAACTTCCATAGCAATGCATTGTAGGTTATAAAGTAACCACCCATCCTGGTATTCACGACACCATCCTTCATATGGTTTATCACGTAACCACCCATCAAATGTCTAAGTACCATTATAAAATCATAAGGTATAAAACAAAAATAATGGAAAGAAAAAATTTCCACATTTCAAACACAATATATCACATAAATATATTTACATATCAAATCCATTATAAAAACTATTTTCAATACCAAAATGCATAAAATAGTATATAGTATTTATTTCATTTTAAAAAACATCACTTCTTATTGAGGAAGCCAAAGACCAAATAATACTCGCGGCGGCGGAAAAGGTCGTTTTCACCGCGTACGTTAAAAGAAACATTCCTTTTTTCATTTTGTAAAACGCTTCATAGAAAAAGATTCCTTTTGTATAAAATTAAAAGTCAAAGGGGTTTATAAACCGTATAAAAGAAAGCCTTTTATTAGAACAAAATATGTCTCAATGAAAGGAGATTGAGACGAAGTCCCTTTCCTTGTGTCAGACGTGACACAATTGCTCTTTAATCTCATGTATAATAAACCAAAGTTATTTTATACTTGCTTAATAACCTTTTTCATGCTTATTATTCCTTTTATACAACTTATTGCCATGTTATAAACATTATGTAATCATTTATGTTAATAATGTTTGTTTTGTCGATATTTGGTTCTTAAGTCGAAAGTGGACTTCTTACAATTACATGTTATTCATGTGGTCAATGGTTCATTATATCCATAATGGAATTCAGGATTTTGATATCATTTATATCATATATATCCATCATATACATATATTTATAATAGTATATAACATTTAGAGGTAAGAAATGAAATGCACCATTCATGGAGACAGTAAGTCGTACGTACACATGAACGCTACTTTCATTTCTATTTCATATTTAATGGAGTGAAATCATAATGATATAAAGGTATATTATAATTTCAGTATAATATCATATATAATATCATTAACTCTATCCTTTATATGTTCCACGTATGACATTAATGAATCAAATCACTTTGAGGGGGTGGTAGTCCGTACTTCCTAAAATGAAATTATCGTGTTTACCCACAATGGAAACCATAAAGGTATGAAACAAATGAAGAATACAGAAGCATAAGGAAAAAATAAAAATAATATCTATCATATATAAATAGAGTGACATCTTAATGGCCACCATGAAAGGTGTTAAAAGAAGATTGAACAATCATTGTTTCGTGAGGAAGAAATTCACCAACCACAGAAACAGTATGTTCTTTAACCATTATATGAAGGTGTGTGTAAGTGTAGCTCGCATACATCTCATGACAGAATCCTAGTATATTTAAGATACTTTTTTTGTTACAAAATAATGGAATAAAAATGTTTTGAGGGTTGGAGAAGTAAAATAAAACATAAGAACACAAGAGAAGACACTACCTTTAGATCGGGTAACTCTTTTTTATTTGAGCTCAAAGGCTTACTTGGAAATATTTCTGACCAATGTGAGGCTTCTAGGGGTAAGAGAGGGATGTGGAGAGACAAAATGGGTGGGGGTTGTCAGAGCCAATGGCTTGAGAGGTGTGGGTAAGGTGGTAGAGGTGGGGGCCTTTTATAAGAGGAGAGGAGGGGCACTCTTGGATAGTTATTAAATGTTACTTTATTATAAAATGATTTTTGGATTTTAATGGTCCCAAATTTATATATTTCGAGGAAAAAATGATAATAGTTCTAAATCCACCCATCCAATAGGTTTTTTACAGGTTTACGTCTTATATTTTACATTATCTTTTCATTTTATTTAAATCGTTAAATAATGAGGTAATCGCTGCATCATCATGGTGTCATATATAATGTAATTTATTTAATGACTAAAAATTAATGAACAAATATCATTATGTAGGAAATATTTATTTCTTTTTAATGTATATTTATAGTAAAACATATGACTTATATAACCCCATTTAAATATTGTGTTAGTAAAACAACACATGTTTGTGACATTTTTATTTTAACATTAAATAAAAAGTTATTAATGTCATTTTCCTACCAAAGTGGTTCCATGTGGTCCTCAAGCAGACCCATGGATTGTCTTGGTCGGCCATGACACATCCAATAAAGGTTGGACATTTGTCTAGGTCATTTCATATTATTAAAACATTAATTTTTTTCCTTAATTTACACTAATTACCTCTAATCGCGATTAAAAACTTAAAAGACACTATTCACCAGAAAATTATTTTAATCCCATTGAACCACATTTTACTACCTAATGACAACCATGTATGTCGGATTTTTGAAATTAAAAACACATAGGTGGTAAAATTTCATTTAAACAAAAAATCTGTTTTTTAAGTACCACTTACTGGTTTCACTATTCATAAAAAATTGAAGTTTTTCAGAAAAATACCAAAACTTCACCCTAAGCTATATTTGATATTCAGAAATCAAAAATGATTTCTATTTTAAAAAATTCAAAACATATAAGTTACATTAATTAATTAAATAATTAATTCCCACTGTCATGACAAATATCGTGTTTTTATAAAACAATATATATCAAAAGATTGACACTAGTTTAAGTCCAGTTTCAAAGTGAAATTAATTCCAATGACCACTATTGGATTAAATAGTAAAAATATATTATAATTTCACTTCAAAACCAATTCAAAAGATAATATAATAATATAAATAAATTAGATTAAAAAGAGGTTTTGAATTAAAATACAATATTTTTCACTATTCATTAAAAAATGAACATTATCGGGAAAATAACAGAAATTTACACAAAGTAAATTTTGATGTCCTGATTCTAAAGAAAATTTTATTTGGTACAATAGAATGTATACGAGTTACCAAAACTATATTTAATGATGGTTCTCCATCAAAAGGCGATAAGTGGACCTTTAGTGATTGTTGGAGTATCTATGCCTAAAATTGAATTATTTTCTTATTTTAAGCCTTTATATTTTATTGGATTAATGTAAAAACATTTAGAAAACATATATAATCACATTTTAGTTGTTTCTATTCATTCCCACCAATATAACAGCTACGTGTTAACTACCATTTAAAATAATATTTTTTTCTTGCTAGTGTGCAACGTAAGATTTCAAAGAAACTCGTTGTTGCGTATCGGGCACGCCATCGAAGATAGAAACCCCTTTAAAGTAAAATTAATACTTAATTTGGAAATATTAATAAATATGAAAATTATTTATTCTTTATTTACATGGGATGTTACATTATATGAAGGTTTTAACCCCATTATAGCTCACGGGTGAGCCCCATTATATGTTTGAGCCCGAAATAGCTTATATAAATGGTTGTTCCCCATTATAGCTCTATGGTGAGCTCGATATAGCTTATACAAAGGGTGATCCCCATTATATATATAAAATTTCAAAGTAGACCATATTGTTATTCCAATCGGAAGATGTTTTAATGGTTTTTATATATATGATTCTCTATGTCACATAAAGTATTTTTATTTTCTTTCAATTGGTTTTAGTGTTATTCATTGAGAAAAAAGCAGTAGTGTTATTCATGTGAAATTGTTTTATTTCATAATGTCAAAGAAATTTTGATGGGTTCTATGGTTTTAACTAGACTAATGTTTTTTCTTTAATTTTAAGTCCTATACAATTATTTTTGAGGTCATCCTATGTATTAAATTTTTTCACCGGACATAAGGGAGAATAATGTCAAGGATGGAGTCAAGGAAACGTTATGATGATTAAACATGAAATAAAACCATGTTTATTTTTAAATGATTTATTATTATGGAAGAGATAGATAATGTTAGAAGTTTCCACATTGTATTTCTATGTTTTTGTTATGTAATATATATGGTGTAATTATATAATGATTAAAACATTAAAAATCCTCAATGTGAATTCTTTACATAACTCAATATTATGTACCAATTAAGGCTGGGGCCTTATAGTTGGTATTAGAGGATGGTTTAGATTAATTTAGGGATTATGATGGGGTTAATTTCGTTCCTATAGAGGAGTTTACTTTATGGTTAAGTTGAAATGATTTTTCATTTTAATATTACCTTGTTACATCATCTAAACTATGTCAGTTCATAATGGTTTTCCACATAGGAAACATGAAAGCTGTAATTGAAAGGAATCGAGAGGAAACCAACCTTTCAAATCAACAAAACGAGGTGGAGAGAATGGGAATAGAGCAGTTTGTTGTAGTGGTGGAGTAGTATACTCACTCTATAAATTGTAGTGGTATACATGCACAAGATCATTCATATCAATAACATAAGAATATGTCAGCAGTGGAACATTTTATAATGAAACACCCCCCCATTTGATGGATCATTTGACCTAGTAGTAACTGAATAATAGATCAATGCCTTGGAGAAGATATTTTAAGTCATGGGATGTTCAGAATGTAAAAAGATAACTTTTTACATCTATCATTTTGAATGTAATGATTCTTGATGGTGGTAATTAGTTAAGAATATAGTGAGAAAAATGATAATGAATCCATGAAATGGGAAGACTTTAAGGATATTTTACTTGAGAAATATTTCCCTATGATTTTTCAACATAGGATAGAAAATCAATTCTTGGAATTAAATGAAAAGGATGATGATTTAGTTTCCACAAATGAATTGAAAATCACATGAATGGACAAGTATGTTCTTGGATTTTATTCGAGAAATTGGAAGTAAAATTATTATATATTACTTATTATTAAAACTGGGGCTATGAAGACCATTGGCCTCCCAAGAATTTCAATGTTATGAAAAAGTTGTTCATTATGCTGAGAAAGTTGAAATAGAGTTTGTCGACACTTATGTTCCATGAGATGATAAGAGTAAGAAATGGTCAAGGTACCAAGAAATGGAAAATAAACCAACTAATAATTAAGGAGGTTAGACCAAAACCTGATCCAAGTGTCGTAAAATACATTTCGGGGAATGCATGTTAGGATCTGGAAATTGTTACCGATATTGTAAGTTTGATCACAAGTTTTATTACTGTAAAGAATAGGTTCTTGAATATTATAATAATGAGATAACAGATAGTCAGTCTATATTAAGAAGATTTAGCTTCAATGAGATGGTACATTATGCAAATTAGTGTTTGAAGATAATTATAAATGGAGGAAATTAGTATGATCCAAAATAGAACGGTTTGAGAAAATATTTTTCTATTACTATATTTTATGTTGAGACATCTGGTGATTTGATGGAATCTCCTCATAGTATTGTATTTTTCTATGGATAAACATGAATTCAAGGTTTTAGACACACCATCTATAATTCCCTTGATTTATAGTATGTATCCCTTACTTTATTCTTTTCATGGTTATAATGTTTAAGGGTGACGAAGTTGGGAGAAATTTTGAAGTAGTTTTGGGGAAAAAGGGAAGTCACAGAGGTGGCACATGGTTTACATAACCATGCGGCCAGACCATGTGAAATGGTACTCTTGAGGATGTAGCTCCAACACGGTTGGAGAATGGTTAGGAAAACCATGCGAAGAAGTCATGTGGGGGTCCTCCTAGGAAGTAGCTAACGCATAGTTAGAGCAAGATTTTTCTAACTGTGCGAACAAATTGTGTGGATAGTTTAAGTGAGCTTATAAAAAGGTGGATCTCACATATTTTTGCCTCTAAGAAGATTTTTTCCCCTAAGTGGCCATAACTCAGGATTTTTCTTCTTATTATGGGAAATAAAGTTCTCCTATCGATTCAGAGGCAGTCCAAAGGCTTCCCTTCGTGGATTGAAGCGTGATTCTTAAAGTATGGGATCATTCTTATTCGTTCTTGATTGGTTTCTTAGATCTACTTCTCATCTTCTCTTCATTTCATAGATATATGTTCCTTATGGGTAGAACAAGTTGTGTGGATTTCAAATTTGATGAGTTTTGGTCTTTATATTTCTAGGATTAGTGATCTAGGGCGTGTTTTTTGAGAATCAAACTGATTTTCTTGTCTGTTCTTCGTTCGTTGGGGTTTTTGTAAAAACCTTCGATGTAGGAGGATTATTTCTCAACTCTAATTAGTATAACTGATTGTCATGATTTCAAATTGAATGAGTGGCTTTGAATTGATTTTTCTTTTTGTTGTTTAACAATTTTAGGAAACATTCTTGAGTGATGGATGTGAAATCTAGAATATTGGGGATTTTGATTGAGTTATTTGGTTCTTGGATTTAAATTGTAGTTTTTAAAAGGGGATTTTCCTGGATTGTTAACAAATAATTGGGATTAGATATTTTTCAATAAATGGGAATGTTTTATTGAAATGAAATGTTTCATTGAAATTGGTTGTTCTTTGGTTTTCAATAAAAGATCAGTTTTATTGAAATATTATATTGTTGAAATGGAAGTATTTGGAATAAATGATGATAGAGTGATTTCATACATAATGGGCCCTTAATCAATGATGAGTACAATTGGGTTATAAGGTATGTGACCCTAGATCGTGTGTGTGTGTCATTAGGACACAATGTAATTGGACGAGAGACCACTCATGATAATGGAATGGTCAAAAGAAGCATGAAAGTGTGGGTGTGTCGAGAACTTTGGAATGGGTATGCCAAATGATAAGAAGAATTAGTTTTAAGTATTTATCAGTTATTTTTCAAAGAAAATAACTTGATATAAAATTGTTTCATCTTGTTTTGTTTTCACTCGGTTGTAAATGGGTTTGGGAATTTGTTTATATTTTCTTATAAACTGATTTGGAAAATTGTTTTATATAAATTGTTTTATATTAACGTGCCTAAATTTTTTATCCTAGTGGAATGAGTAGGGAAATAATTGGGGAAAACCCCATTGTGTTTTTATACTCACCATTACATTGGCACTTTGGTGATTTTGGAGATGCTATCTTCTGAGATAGTGGAAAAGGTAACTTTTCCATCGTTTTTAGCACCACCTTATGACATTTGGGTTATTCGGTGATTGTGGAGCTCAGAGCTTGTAGAGTATAGAGTCTTGGGGCCTCTTGAGAGTCATGAGTTGTGTATCAGATGTTTACTTTGAGACTATTTAATTTTTCCACTATTGCAAGCTTGGATATGGATTTGAGATACATGAAGTTGTTTAGTTGTCTTTCTTTTGTTCCTACATCATTTAGTGAATGATTTGGTCATGTGTAATTGGTTTTTGGTTATTTAAAAAAGGGTAAATCATCCCCCACTTGTATTTGAAACCCTCTAGAATTTATTCCCACCATTTGGCGTCTAGGGAATGTTTCTAAAGCCCATGTAATATCTCGTTGTGCTCTTATGCAAATGGGAATTAGTGGTTCATTACAAATCATATCTATTTTGTCCTTCCATTGTTTTAAAAATTTTATCAGCTTGTCGGTCCGTGCCTAATAAGTAATCATGAGTGTTCCTGGTCTTGGAGATGAATTTATTTATTGTCTATTCATTGGGTTGAAATATTAAACAGGAGTAGGATTGTCAGAACAAGAAATGTATAACATAACAGGACGTAGCTACCACATTTATGTTGAAATTAATGTTACTAGGGAATTGGGTACATAAGTGCTTGGAGACACTTTTAGGATTTAGGAATCTCATTATCATAGGATTAGCCAATGAGATAACCCTGACATGTATTTTGGAATAATGACATCCTAGTATGAGTGCATACATCTTTTCGAGGAATGATCAATGCTGTGAAAAACGTGTTGATCTTTGGAAAAATTATGAAATTATTCTTCAAATGAATTATTTTGAAAAAAAGGAATGCTTATTGGATTTTGAAAATGGTTTAATTTTCAAAAATCATGTTTAATGTTTTAAAAATGTTTGAACATGGAAAAAGGTTGTTTTTGAAAAAAAAATTGTGATAGTGGATGTGATATAATTTGAAATGTAATTCCATGAGATTCTAGAGAGTGAGATTAATAAGTTTTGATTTTGGTTTATAAAATGGAACCAGGTTGGTTTCATTGAAACCAAATTAAAGAAGTAGTAGAGAATGTGGTTCACCTAAGCCATAGGTGAACCAAGAGATGGTTCAAAGTATTTTCCATGAATTTCAAACTATGGATACGGGGAACTGGAGGAATGAGCCAAGTCAGGTGGACCATACAATTTGGTTCATAAAGTAGTATCCACCTATCTTCTGTGGTGATGTCGAACCAGAAAAAGTGGAGGTTTGGCTAAGTATGACGAATCGTATCTTTGATTTCATCGACACACCGGTTGAGGTGATGTTCAAGATGGCGACATATATTCTCTAGGATCATGAAAAATAGTGGTGGGATTTAGCAGTGTTGGATAAAGTGGATGAAGGCCACACATGGAGGGGTTTTTGAAGAATTGTTCAACAAAAAATTCTATCCTCGGATGTTCATGATCTAGAAAATAGTGAACTTTTTCAGATTGAAATAGGAGAGTCTCTCTATCATAGAGTATGCAGATGAATTCTTGAATTTAGTGAACATTTCAACTATATATGTTGCAAGTGCATCCTTGAAGGCACACATCTTGAAATTGGGGCCACGACAGGATATTCGATCGAAGATTGCAGTACTCTATATTAATGATTATACAGCTATAGTGAACAGAGTGATCATGGATGAACATGATATACTAGGATCTATTGGAGAAGGTGTGATGATACCTAAAGGAAATGACGGGAACTCAGTCACTGGGAACAAGAGGAAAAGGGACACCAATTTCCAAGGTGGAAGTGGAAATCAGAATCTCACAGCTGGATCAGTGAACCTTCCTCCACAACCCTAGAGAAAAGAAGGTTCCATTAAGTGTGGTTTACTTGACCACAGTAATCGAGATTGTACGACACAACCTAGATCCTACCATTAAAATAAGAATATGTGGCATCTTCAGTGCTATTGTCATAGTGCTCCAAAGTCAGGTGCTTGAGAGACATCTCAGGCATCGCAAGAATCATATGCTTTAGTAGGGAGAGGACAATAGAATCAGTCTCATCAGTAGAGAGGAGCTATCCAAGGTGATTCTAAAAATACCATGACTCGTCAACCGAGAAAATATCAGCAATGAAATTAGTAGATTAGTGCAGCATTGAATCAATTGTATTGATATGAGAAGATGATTTTTAATGATCAGGCTAGACCATCTATGGTGAGAGTTATAATTCTTTTGAATTGTACCTTTTTGAAAGTGAACTTTGATACTGGTGCATCACATTATTTTATTTCTTCATGTGCTATTGATTTTTATGTTTAATTTTTGAAATGATGCCTTTTATTTTAAAACTGAAAACTCATGTTGGTTAAAGATAATGACAATTATTTGTGTGTAGATCATGTGTTTTAACTCTTGTTGAAGCTAAGTTGAAATTGATATTGTTGATGTTGAACATGGATTTATATGATTCAATCCTGGGTATGGATTAGTTGACAACATTTAAGGCTCACATTAACTATTATAGGAGAACAGATAGTTTCATGGCCGAGGATTACATTGAGAATCTATTCAGAGGATAGCGAATGGTAATGAAAGGTGAAAAGGGCTTGTTGAAACAAATGGTGGGAATGATATATTACCAGTTGGTGGAATTTAATTTGGTACCAATGGACATGATCCAATGCAATACTTTTCCATCAATCATGGACCAGTTTTTGAATGTATTTCCCAATAACTTCTCAGGGTTACCACTTATAATGTACGTGGAGTTTACGATTGATATCCTTTTGGGGACAAGTGTTATTTACCTTACATCTTATAGGATGGCAGCAACAGAGTTAAGGGAATTGAAAGTCCAGTTTGAGGAGCTAGAAAGAACGGTTTTCATTCGACCAAGTACGTCTCATTGGGCATCACATGTATTGTTTGTGATGAAATCAGTCGAAACTCGTTGTCTATGTGTTGATTATCGTAAGCTTAACTATGTAATTATAACAAATAGATATCAACTTTCTTTCATTGAGGATTTTTTCAATCAACTAATGGGAGCTCAATTGTTCTCAATAATTGACTTGCTATCTGGATATCACCAATTGTGAGTTCGGAAAGAGGATATTAAAAATACAACTTTTAGAAGAAGATATGTCCACTATAAATATGTATTCATGACTTTCAGTCTAACGAATTCCCCAGTGGTCTTCATTGATTTTATGAACATGATATTTTATCAATATCTCGATTATTTTGTGGTGGTGTTTGTTGACTACATCTTACTGTATTCAAATACAAGGCCTGACCATGAAGAGCATATGTAAACTATGTTACAAATCATGAGAGATCACCGTCTGTATGCCAAATTATAAAAGTGTGATTTTCAGATATTATAATTATGTTATCATGGAGATGTAAATTCAATAAAAGGTGTTTTTGTTGGTCCTGAAAATATTGAGGTTGTTATCTCTTGGAATCCACTGAAAAATGTCTTTGAGATATGAAGTTTTCTTGGTCTAGCTGGTTACTACCAGTTCTTTGTGTGTGATTTCTCATGACTAGCTTTTCCAATCACATCTTTGAGAAAGAAGAATGATCCACTCCAACGGATGGAGGAATGGACAAAATATTTACAGGATATAAAATTTCATCTTACATTGTCACAAATCGTGGTCTTTCCTGAATCAGGACAGGGGTATATGGTGTTATATGATGCTTCATGATAGGGTTTGTTTATGTTCTCATGAAAGGAGACAAGGTGGTTGTTTATGGTTCAATGTAGTTGATGCTACATGAGAAGAATTACCCAACACATGATTTGGAGTTAGTTTCAGTCATACATGCTTTTAATACTTGGTGACAGTATCCCTTCAGTGAGAAATTCATTGTGTTTACATATCATAAAATGTTGAAACACATTTTCTCATAGTGATATTTGAATATGAGGCAAAAGAGATCGATGGAATACCTCAAAATATTTTACTTTTACTTGCTGTACACACCAGGGAAAGGAAATTCAGTGGCGGATGCATTGAGTAGAAATTCATATGCTCAATTTGAGAAATAAGATATATATGAATGGCAGATGATGTCATACCTAGATGAAATGCATGTGGAATTTGAAGACCGAGGTGATTTTGTGGTTTTCTTTTTAGCTATGCTTTTTCCTGATTGGGTAAATATGTTCAATGAGGAAAAACAATCAGATTTTGAATGTTAGGTTATGAGTTCCAAACTCAATGGTGGGGAGACCATTGAGGGCTGGAAACATGATGGGTGTTCAGTTTTGTGGTTTAGAGTTCAGATGGTTGTACATACATCTTGTTAGGAATAGATCTTTCAGTCTTACCACCCTTAGATATGGGTTATACATCATGGTACACAGAAGATGTATATGGAATTTAAGGTGTAGTTTTGGTGAAATTGCATGAAATGGAAGGTGGCTGAGTTCATCTCATGGTGATTAACTTGTCATCATGTTAAAGAAGAGCATATGGGACCAATGGGAATATTTCATTATTTACCTATCCCAGTGTGAAAATGGGAGAATATATCAATGGATTTTGTTATAGGTCTTCCAAGAACTGTCTAGAAACAAGATTTCATTTGGGTGATAGTGGAACATCTAACCAAGTCATCCCGTTTCATTCCAATTATTGAAACTCATATGGTGGAGGATACATCCAAAATATATATCCAATAGGTAGTAAAGATGCATGAAGTTACATTGTGAATAGTATCAGATAGATATCTAAGGTTAATGTCTCGTTTCTGGAAATCCTTATAGAAATCCCATGGGACTCAGTTGACTATGAGCATGACGTATCATCCTCAGACATATAGCTAGGCTGATTGGACAATACAGATGTTGGATGAAATGTTGCACTATCTTGTATTGGATTTTGGTGGCTCATGGGTGGAGAATATACCCTCGGTGGAGTTCTCATACAATAAGACATATCATCCCTTGATACACATGGATCTGTTTGATGCATTTTGTGGGTATCCTTTTCATTCTCTACAATGCTTGGTGAAAACTAGTGAAACTTCAATAGTTTTCCCGAGCCTTGTCTAATAAACAATGTAGAAGATCCAGTTGATCATTAAGAGGGTGGATACAGCTCAGAGTCATCAGAAATCATATGTATATCACCATCGAAGACGATTGACATTCTCTATGGGTGATCATGTCTTCTTGAGGATATCTCCATGGACAGGACATCACCATTTCAAGAAGAAAGTAATGTTATCTCCTAGATACATTGTACCTTTTGAGATATATTAATGGATTTTAGAGGTGGCATAAATATTGTAATTACCATCACGATTCAGTTCGGTTCCCATTGTATTCCATGTATCTTAGTTGAAAAAGTATCATCATGATCCTGGTCATGTGATCAGATGGGATAACATTGACTTATAGCTAGATTCTTCCTTGGTACATATCTCGGTGAGTATTTTTTATTATCATGATAAAGTCTTGTGTGGAAAAAGCATCAGTCTAGGGTGGGATTTATGGCATCATGGTTAGACTCAGGAAGAGTTGAGGGAATGCAAGAAGGAGATTAAAGAGTAATGGACAGAACTCTTTCAGATGACAAAGGGGTTTCTACATTCCGGGGACGGAAAGACTAATGGTGGGGAGAATGAAGTGCCCCTATTTCTAGTATGTAACCCTAAAATGATTCTTTTCTTGGTTATAGTTTTTAATGGTCACGGGTGGGATAATTGTGAGAACATTGGATGTATTTTTACGGAAAAATGGAATCGAACAGGAGGTGCACAATTTGCCTAACTGTGCGGGAAAACCGTGCACAATGGTCTTCTTGAGGTAGTATCTCTACCATGAATGAGGAACAGTTAGGTAGACCATGAGACAAAGTTGTGTGATGGTCTACCTAGGTAGTAGAAAATTCATTTTTAGTGCCCAGTTTGTCTAACCATGCAAACTAACTGGGCATATGGTTTAAGTGAGATCCTAAAAAATAGGATCTCACACGTTTTTGCCTCTATGTTGATCGTTTTATCTTCTATGTGGCCATAAATCAATATTTTTCTTCTCTTAATAGAAAATAAGGTTCTCCCATTGATCTATAGATGATCTGAAGTCTTTCATTCATGAATCTATGCCATATTCTTGAGGTATGTGATTGTTCTTCTTCGTTCTTAATTGGTTTCATAGATCTACTAAGATATACTTCTCCTCTTCTCTTGGTTTCATAGATCAATATCATTTATGGGTAGACCTAGGTGTTTGGAAGAAAAATTTAATGATATCTGGTATTGATATTTCTAGTAGAAGTGATATATGGTGGGTTCTTGTAGAATCGACCTAGTTTTCTTGTGCGTTGTTCGTTCATTGGGGTTTTCATCAAAACCTTCGATATAGGAGGATATTTCTCGACTCCACACAGTAGAACTAAATTTAATTCATTATAATTGAATGTTAGGTGTTGAATTGATTTTTATTTGGTTGTTTAACTCTTGTTGGAAACCATCTTGAGTGATGGTTGTGAAATCTGGAAAATTGGGGATTTTGAATACGTGCTTAGGTTATTGGTTTTAAAATGTGGATTTTAAAATTGGATTTTATTTGATTTCATTTACATGACTGGGTTTAGATTTTTCAATAAAATGGAATGTTTTTTTGAAATGAAATATTGCTTTGAAATTGGTTGTGTTTTAGTTATCAAAAAAAGTACAATATTATCGAAATTGTTTATTGTGGAAATGGAAGTATTGAACATAAATGGTGTTAGTGTGAGTTCATGCTTAATTAACCCTTAATAAGGGATGAGTACTATTGGGATAAAAGGTATGTGTCCCTGGACTGGGGGTGTGTGTCATTATGACACAAGGTAATTGGACAACCGACTGCTCATGAGTATGGAACTATCAAACAAAACATACATGTGTGGGTGTGTTGTGAACTATGGAAAAGGTATGCCAAATAATAAGAAGAATTAGTTTTAAGCATTGATTATTTATTTTTCTGGGAAAATAACTTTCTAGAATTTTGTTTCATTTCGTTTTGTTTTAACTGTGATGTAAATGGTTTTTTGAACTTGTTTATTTTTTGTTACAAATTTTTTTGATAAATAGTTTATATAAATTGATTTATATGAAGTTGGATAAATCTTATATCCTAGTGGCATGAGTAGGGAAGTAATTGGGTAAAACCTAATGAGTTTTTATACTCAACCCTGCTTTGGAAATTTGGTGATTTTGCAGATGGTATCTTCTGGGACATGTGTTTCCCTCAGAATCCGGGGATGACCGCCTTGATGAGAGGTTCAAACGTTCCGATCGGTTTCTAATCGGTTTCTTCGTAGAACCGGAAACATCCAATGATTACACATCCATTCGGACCTACTTTCCAAAGGTAGGTGCTCATTAGTTTGTGGACTGATGAGGCTTAGGAATTTGCATTGGTCGAGAGGATGGGAGGTCGGACTCATCACACTTTTATGAGGGGAATTAATTTCTACTCCGGTACTCTCTTTGTAGATTTATGTTATGTTCCTAAATCCCTATTACATTACCAAGTATAAAATGAGATTTCATTCAGATATGAAAATCAATGATTAAATATGTAGGAAATTTAGAGAATCTTTTGTATGTATTCGAGTTTCTTCATCGATAGAGAATCATCTGTATTTATTAGAGATTCTGGGTCAATGGTACCCTTCGACACATTTATACAGATGTTTCTTGGTCATTATGATGACCATGCTAGTTTTAAAGCCCCTTAGTGGGGCACTTGAAGTTTATTGTCATTCAGAAGGACATGGATTATTTTAGAGTTGGGATCGAACCCGTAGACGGGCTACCTACGTATCCTTTCTTTAGAAAAGGAATCAGAACCCACGTAGTTCGAGTACGGGAGTATGATGTTTATGATTAATGGCTCAAAGAAGGATGTCACAATTACTTTTACACTCTAAGATTACGTGAGTCATGCTCGGTGTAAGAAACAAGAGGTATTGGAAAAAATTAGGCAATTGTGCCCTGAAAGATGCCATAATAAGAAATAATGTGGGTCTTATGTATGTATGAATGCCCAGATAAATGAAGGTTTAGGATTTAATTTAGAGATGAAATCCAGGAATAGGGTCCATAAAGGTATATGTGCTTCATGGAGATTTTGAATACTCTATCTTGGGGCTTACTTCTGAAAAGTAGGACCAAATTAGGAGAAGACTTATTATTGGGTTTTAATCTTGAAAAGGAATCCCAGATCAAAGGTAAATTAGGACTGGTTAAGAAGATTATGATTGGGGATTATTCCTAAAAAGGTGGCCCAGGTTTGAGACTGGGGATTACTCCTAAAAAGGAGGCCCATGTTAAGGATTAAGGTATGGGTCTTACTCCTAAGTAGGATGCCCAGATTTGGGAATTTTAAGAATTGGGGCTTACTCCTAAGGAAGATTTCCAAGCTTGAGACTGGGGCTTACTCCTGAAAAAGGAAGCCCAGGTTAGGGGATCTGGGGCCTACTCCAAAGAGGATGCCCAAAAATTAAGGGACATGGGGCTTACTCCTAAAGAGGATGCCCATATTAGAGGACTTATGACTGGGGATTTTTCCTAAAAAGAAGACCCAGGTTAAGGATTCTGACATCTTAAAGGATGAGGTTGAATGAATGAAATCTCAATCTTTAGTGACATAAAGATGTGTTAATCACTAGGGTTTGAGAGATATTCCAAAAAATTCCATTCAGATAAGGAAGTCAAATCAAGAAATCATTCCAGAAAATGGATTTGAAGAGTGTCTTGAAGACTGAATCATGAATAGGAAAGGTGTAATGGCTTAAGAGGGGTGAAATGGGCAATAAAAGCACCAAAAAAGGCAGGGGCGCGCAAGTCCTGGTAGGCGCGCAGGTACTGCATGGGCGCGCAAGTCCTGGTCGTGCAGGTCCTGGTCGCGCAGGTATACGCCTGTGCGACACATGATGTACTTGCACGACTGTTAACCAGCAGGGTAATACTTGAGCGACTCTTCATTAAAGTCTTTTGAATCCTCTTGATGTTTTTTCAGAAGAAGGGCGCGCAAGATGTAATGAAGGGGCAAGGCAGCGCGCAAGGGTGGCCCTTTTCCCTTAAGGGATGGCCACTCATGTGCGCAAGTGTTGATGAGTTCCAAAACTTAAGCCTTCCTCCCCCTCTTTAGATCTTCCGTTCTAGGTAAGAAATTACCTTATAAGTGTTCCAAAAACTTTGAGAAGAGACTAGGGCGCCGGGAGCTCAAATATGGGTTTCTGAAAAAACATCCTCTCGAATAGGGGGCCCACAGGGTCTATTTATTGGCAGGAGAAGACCCTGGGTGGTTACCGGGCGGTTATCACTTACGTTGTGCAAGTCACATGCGTGACCATAATGTGTCGCGCAGGTGGACTTGCGCGACAGTGATAGAACTTGCATGGAATATGTTCTTTTGATCCCTTGTTCATGCCTTCATCGATTTTTTGATATTTTTCTTCAATGGTTGAATAACTTTTAGCTCAGCTAATCCCCTTTTCCGATCTTTAGATTCTGTGAAGAAAGGAGCATCAACAAAAGTCCCCCCTTAGAGTTGGATCCGAATGAAATGAGGATTTGACTCTGAGGAAATCAAAGACATCCAAAGAAAAAGTGGCTTGCAAGTCTTGATGGCGTAGAGGGCGGCGCGCAAGTACACATCGCGCAGGGCTTGGGCGCAATGGTTGTAGGCGCGCAGGGTCCCGGCTGCGTCTATAAATAGAGGACCTCACTTCCGTACAAGAATCCGGATTTCCGGACTTCATACCTTCTAGATCTTGCCGCGGAGGTCACCTTAGCAGCGCAGGTTGCTCTGTTTTCCGGTGTTTTCCTTGATTTCGTTCTACTGTATAGGTATTTGTACTTCCGCGGTTTATACTTGCGCGTCAAAAACTATCGCGACACATGAACACTTGAGCGTCATGTTTAGACTTGCGCCCCTTAATGACTTAGCCATTTTTCAAATTTTTTCAAAAAATTTATGAAAAATAAACCCATTTAAGAGTTTAATTTATTCAATTTTTTTTGCAGATTCAATGGCTCCTAAGAAAATTAATACTTTTGATGAACTGGCTAGAAAGAGGATTGATGACATGATGAACATCATTGGCCATGATTACTATGATATCTGTGACAGCACTCTCCCAGATTTGGCTATGTACTTGAAGAAATATCATCTTAATTTCCCACAGAGCATCTACCTGCCTCTATATGGTCATGGTCATCTGCAAGGGGTCAATGTTCCAGATGCAAATAACTATATACCTGAAATGCAGCTGCCCTGATACTTTTTCATTTCAGTTATGTTGTTCATTAAGAGCAACAACAATGGTGTGAACTTTCAAATTCTTCCTCCATGTCATTTCCTTGCAGATATGAAAACGTCAAACCCATGGGCTGAATTGTTTTCCACTACCGGTTGGTGGAGAGAAGACAAACATGGTATTAGAGGAATATCTAAAAAGAGTACTCTCTCCAAATGGATCTTTACTTCAAACACTATATTTTCAAATCTATGTATCCATCTTCCAAGTCTCTTGGACATAAACAGAGTCACTGTTTGATCAGCAGAAAATTTTCTCAAACCGCACTCAGGAACATCCTTTTAAAATTGTTCCAAGAAGAGCTGGTATCGCAGCATCTCTTATTGTATCCAGTTTAATGAAATGAATTCCAAGTGATTGATGATGATGCTCGGGGTGCCGTAAATCAAATGAAGAGTTATGTTGAAAGCCTCTTGTAATTTTTGAAAAAGAGAAGAGACTCCAGTCTGTGGATGACCTTCTAAATCTTATGTATCAATGAAAAATACTTTTACCTTCACTCATTTGTACCTGAATTTTCTTTTACTACATTCTTTAGATTTTACATATGCCAATGGGCCTAGTAAGCATAGTTTTATTTTTACTAGGATTAATGTAAATAACCCTACAAACTTCGAACCTTTTAATTGCTCAATGTTACCTAAATCATACAAAATGTATGTTTAGTGAGCTGGGAACTTGACTTTTATTCAGAGTACCCTTGTCTTTTGTTGTTAGTTTAAAGTTATGCACGTCGGACATAAAAAGGGTAATGTTTAAGGTCCAAATAGCTTTGACCAGAATGGATTAGAATTGACTCAATTCCTTGACAACTCATCTGAAAACATAGTACTATACTCAAGTATGAGGGAAAATATGTAAACTTTGACTTAAGGATATTTGAATCTGAGGAATGATATGAAAAAGAGATAAAAGGCATTAGAATAAGTAGTTTCTAAGAATGAAGTTACCATTATTTAACAAACCTGTTAGGGGGATGAATTATGCAGGGCCACCTAAGGGAATTGGCTGTATAGTTAAATAAAATAGTATCTTTTGGCTAACAAGTCTGTTATATAGACTGTTTATGCAAGGCCACCTATGGGCACGTGATGCATAGTTAGGCAAAAGAACTCTCAGAAATTTACTTTCCTAGTGATAAAAGACAGTGAATGTTTATGGAGATTCAAATCTTCCAAAGTATAGAGTTTGCTGTATGGAAAGAGGTACTTGAATATGGAAAACATATTTCCAAACAAGATTATCGAAGAACTAGATGAATATTACTCCTACGAAGGTCTGACCCAAACGTAGGGAAAGAGAATATAAGCCATTGAATTGAATACTTTCAGATCATGAAAAAGGATATGGGACAAGTATGTTAAGGATGACTATTTTTGTGGATCCCTACATACTGTCATTTAATACAAATAATAAAAAAAGAGGCATTCTTCCCAAGAATGAAGTAACCACTATTCGAAAAACCCGTTAGGGGGTTGAATTATGCAAGGCCACCTAAGGGCATTGGCTTCATAGTCAAATAATAGTATCTTTTGGATAACAAGTCTGTTATGTAGACTATTTATGCAAGGCCGCCTATGGGCACGTGCTGCATAATCAGGCAAAAGAATTCTCAGAAATTTTACATTTTTGTGATTAGAATTCATGAAAAGGGTTATGAGGATCTGAAAATATTTATGGTTAGGATTATGACACATAAAGATGGGTATTGTTCAATGTATACAGAGATACACAGATCAATGCTAACCATAATCATGTTATGGGTGAGTCCTGAATTGAAATGTTGGACTTCACTATGTATCCCATAAGGATGAGAATCAAGCAATATGTAGTTCTTAAACTACAGTTTAATATCTTGTGGTACAAAAGGTTTAGAGATCATAGTTTAGGGTTATAGAGCTTGGACCATTGTAAGAAATACACACTGTGTGTTTTCATGGGGACCTTTCAGCCAAGGGACTGAAAGTGGAATTTGGGGTTAGGCCCAAAGACTTGGGGTTGGATTCGAGAAACACTCTAATGTTCCTACGTATCCCATAAGGATGTGAATCAAGCCCACGTAGTTCTAGAAATACCCTTTGTACAAATTTGGTTCGTACATATGAAGGGTGAAAGGGGACTATAGTACAATGATGGTTTAACCAAAGATAAAAGTTTTGGGCGTTGCCATGTATGAATGTAGTTTTTGAGATGAAAAATGATTGGAAAATCAATGAAAATAATGGTTCCCTCTCAGGTGAGGGTATCAAAGAATATTGTAGTTTATTGTCATACTGTAAAAAAGTGTTGTATAGTTTAACGTCATATAACAAGGACGAATGTGAACCAATGTAAAGATATTGATTCTATGGGTCATTTCACGAATCAACATCGTATGAGATGGAGGTGAACCAATGTGAAGAGATTGGTTTTGGGCTTGAACCTTGGGAGTTTTCCTACATACCCAACCTAGAAGTCAAGGATCAAAGTCCGTGTAGTTCAATTAAAGAATGAATTAATGATCAAGTTTTTCTTAGGGACAACGACCTAAAAAAATGTTGTTGGGACTTACACATGGTTAGAGGCCCATAGGGAGTGTTATGGTTGAGGTTTTCTCTAAGCTCACGTGAGTCATACTCGGTGTGAGAAACAAGAGGTAGCAACAACCATAACGATACAATTTTTAATGTCATGTAGGACGGCTGAAGGGACTATGCAGTTTAAAGTCATGCAGTTAGTACTATTGGTGCTGCACAGTTTAGCGTCATGTAGCAGGGACAAAGTAAAGTTTAATGTCATGTAGGACATATCACGAACTTTCTGTACAGTTTAGCGTCATGTAGTTAGGACGATGGGGACAATAGAGTTTAACGTCATGTTGGACGAAGGGGGGGGGGGGACTGTGCAGTTTAATGTCATGCAGTGAGGACCAAAGAGTGCACCATTTCAACATCATGTTGGACACATTGGGGATTTTTTCCACAGTTTAACGTCATGTTAGACGAAAAAGGGACAATATAGTTTAGCGTCATGTTGGACGAAAGTGCGAATAGTTTAAGGTCATATGCATGGACCGTGGATGGTGCAGTTTAAGGTCATACAAGACCTTTGATGCTTATGTAGTTTAACGTCTTTCCTGACGTAAGGGAATTTTATACAGTTTAGAATCATGTAGTTAGGATGTCACAATTTAACGTCTTGATGGACGTATGGGACTTGCAAACAGTTTAGGGTCATATGCATGGACCTTTGCAGATACAGTTTAAGGTCATACAAGACCTAGTTGCAGTTTAAGGTCATAATGGACCATTTAGGGAGCTTTTTTCATAGTTTAACGTCATGTGGGACGAGGTTGCAGTTTAAGGTCATACTGGACCATTGCATTATAGATTAACATCATATAGCAAGGACGAACTACTGCCGCACAGTTTAGTGTCATGTTGCAGGGACAAAGTGGTGAATAGTTTGAGGTCATACTGGACTAAGGAGGAGTTTAAGGTCATACTGGACCATTGCTCTATAGTTTAACATCGTATAGCAAGGACGAACTGGTGCCACACAGTTTAGTTTCATGTTTCAGGGACAAAGTGGTGAATAGTTTAAGGTCATACTGGACCAAGAAGGAGTTTAAGGTCATACTGGACCATTGCTGTATAGTTTAATGTTATATAGCAAGGACGAACTGGTGCCACACAGTGTAGTGTCATGTTGCAGGGACAAAGTGGGGAATAGTTTAAGGTCATACTGGACCAAGGATGAGTTTAAGGTCATATTGGACCATTGCTGTATAGTTTAACGTCATATAGAAAAGACAAACTGGTACCGCACAGTTTACTGTCATGTTGCAGGGACAAAGTGGTGAATAGTTTACGGTCATACTAGACCAAGGAGGAGTTTAAGGTCATACTGGACCATTTCTGTATAGTTTAAAATCATATAGTATGGATGAACCGGTGCCGCACAATTTAGTGACATGTTTCAGGGACAAAGTGGTGAATTTTCAGTTTATACAAAATACTTCTTCAAAAATCTGGCATTGGTTGGAGTAGTGATGAGTTCTCCATCCATTGAGATTAATGAATAAGCTCCATTGGAGTAGAACCTATGTATTGAATAAGGACCTTCCCATTTTGGCTCAAGCTTGGGAGGTTTCTTTCCTGGTATCATTGGAGTTCTGAGAACTAATACCAATTCTCCCTGAGTGAATGAACGAAGATGAACTTTTTTGTTAAAAGCTCGTGCTATTCGATTCTAATAGACTTCCAAGTGGTGCAAAGTGCACAATCTTTTCTCATCTAACTGTTCCAATTAATTCAATAACTTTTGAGATTGTTCATATGTAGATGATTGATCACAAATGGCAACTCTGAGCGAGGGTAGTTGAACTTCAATGGGCAAGACGAATTCTGTTCCATATACCAATGAATATGGAGTTGACTGAGTTGCAATGCGGGTGGTAGTCCGATAAGCCCATAAAGAATGAAAGTGTTTATCAGGACATGAACTCTTATCTTTATCCACCATCTTTTGCAGTATATTTGAATGTGTCTTGTTAAAGGCTTATATCTAGCCGTTGGCCGCTGCATGATATCGAGATGAATGGTTGGATTTGATGTTGTATTCTTGATACAACTTCTTCATCTCAGATGAACAGAAATTTGTGCCATTGTCTGTCAATATGGTATGAGGGACACCAAAGATGGTAATGATGTTAGACTTGATGAAGCTAACAATGCATTTAGAACTGACTTCCTTGAGAGGTATTGCCTCTATCCATTTGTAAAAGAAGTCAGTAGCAGTAAGAATATACATAAACTGCTTAGCCGTAGCCGAAGGGTAAGGTCCCACCACATCCATTCCCCATGTGGCAAATGGCCATGAGTATTTAGCTATATGAAGCAACTCTAGAGGCTGATGAAAGATGTTGGAATGTATTTGGAATGAATGACACTTCTTTGTGAAATAGACACAATCTCGTATCATTGAAGGCCAAAAGTATCTAAGCCTTCGAACCTGATCAGATAGTCTATGTCCATACTGGTGGGCACCACAGACTCCTACGTGCACATATTTCATGATAGCCATTGTCTCTTCACCATCAATGCATCTGAAGATAACTCCATCAAAACCACATTTTTAGAGAATTTCTCTAGGTGAGCTGGGCTATTATAAAGAGTAAAATTGACCACACGTCGCCAGATTTGTTCTTTCTTGGCTCTATCAGGTGGAAGTGTTCCATTTTGAAGGTATTACCTAATAGGTGACCTCTATCATGTAGTATGACCATACAGTTTAGCAATGGGACTAATTTCATTAATTTCCTCTATTCTGATTCGAACATAAGGTGAAATTGCACGATGGTGGGAAATACTGATGGTTGTCTCATCTCGATTTGGATCTTCCAGAGCTGTGGCTATATTAGCCAGTGCATCAGGTTGAGCATTTTTTGATCTTGGGACATAAGAAAATGTCAGTTCTAAATGGAATTCCGCCATTAACTCTCTGACGTAATCATACAAAGGGATTAATTCTTCTTTTCTGATGGCATAATCCCCAGTGACTTGTTTGATTACCAGGTCTGAATCACCTTTCACCTTTAAGTGATTCACTTGTGCTCGAAGTGATAATTCCAAACCTACGATGAGAGATTGGTTTTCTGCTTCATTATTGGTACCACCTTCCCACAATAAGAAGGAATAAGGTAACACTGCCTTTTCTGGAGAAATTAGTAAAATTACTAAGCCAACTTTGTTGAATTTAGGATTTTCCATTTTCTTCCCTACAGTACTTCTAGAAGCACCATCAAAATACATTTCCCATGCTTGAGGACTTTGTTGAATAGAGAAGAATTCCTCATCAGGGAGTTCAATATTTGATGATGTGTCTTCCACTAAAGGGTGTTCAGCCAGAAAATCAGCCAGAGCTTGGCCCTTTATCTCCTTTTGAGACACATACTGAATGTCAAATTGCTGTAAAATAACTGCCCACCTTGCTAGACGTCCTGTAAGCATTGGACGACTGAGGATGAATTTGAGCGGGTTATTTCGAGATACCAGCTGGACCTTGTGATGTTGCAGGTAATGTCTCAACTTCTGAACTGCTAAGGTTAATTCCATGAAGCACTTCTCAATACATGAATACCGGGTTTCTGCTTCAAGCATAGTTTGACTGAGATAGTAGAGGCTGTTTTCATTCCCAGCATCATTCTTTTGAGCAAGAAAGGAACCCAATGATTGCTCTAGAGCTGTCACGTAGAGGATAAGTGGTATTCCTTAAATAGGTGGCATGAGTACCGGTGGACTCAAGATGTATTTCTTGAGAATATCAAATGCTTCTTGACATTCTTCAGTCCACTGGTAGTTGACTCCCTTCTTTATCAATTTGGTAAAGGGTAAACTTTTTCCTGCCAAATTGGCGATGAAACGCCGAATATAGGCTAAGTGTCCTTGAAGTCCTCTTAATTCATTCAAATTTTGAGGAGGTGACATACCAAGGATTGACTTTGTCTTCTCAGGATCGACTTTAATACCACGATGGCGTACAACAAAGCCGCAAAATTTTCTTGAGGTTACACCAAAAGAACATTTTAAGGGGTTCATCTTCAAATTATGTTGTCGAATCTTGCAGAATATGACTTCCAAATCATCCAAGTGATTAAAATGTTTTTTGGATTTAACCACCAAATCGTCTACATCGCATTTAACAAAAATCTCTAAGAAGGGTTTGAAGATACGATGCATGGCGCGCTGATATGTTGCACCTGCATTCTTTATGCCAAAGGGCATTACCCGGTAACAAAACACACCTTGAGGGGCTCTTAAGGCTTTGAATTCCTCATCTTCTGGGGCCATTCAGATCTGATTATATCCAGAATATCCATCCATAATGAAAAGTTCTTCATAGCCAACTGTTGCATCAATTAGAAGTTCTGTAATCGGAACTGGGAAATCATCCTTAGGACAATGCCAATTAAGATCTCTGAAATCGATGAAAACTCTAATTTGTCCATTATTCTTCTTTACAGGGACAATATTATCCAACCAATTTGGATACTGAACTTCTCTGATGAAGTTAGCTTTGATAATATTGTCCACTTCAGCTTCAATTTTAGAAGCATCAGTTGGGTGTGTTCTTCTCACGGTTCGCTTAAATCCTCGATGTTCTTCTGGTAAACCCAAATGATGAGTAGCAACATCAGGATCAAACCTGAGAATTTCTGTATAGTTCCAAGAAAAAATATCTCTATTTCATTTTAAAAAAGAAATATACATCTCTTGCTCTTCAAGGGTCATGGCCACACTGATTAAAGTGGGGCGTGGATCTTCCTTTGTACCCAGATTTATTTCTCTGAGTTCATCCATAGTGGTAGAGATACCCTCTTCAAATGCTGGAGGAGCATCTCTGAGATCTTCCTCTTCATCATCATCATGTGTTATTTATTCCATTTCTACTTGCATAGTAGATGACAAAACAGAATTTTCATGTTCAGAAGAGATGTCAAAATTTGCACATTTTGAAGAAGAAGCTTCCATTTCCAACCCGATTGATGATGAAGGGTCTTCTTTGGGTAATAAAGAGGAAATGATGGATTGAGAATCAACATCATTTTTCACCTTTTATGTTTCTATAACATCTTCTGGCCTAATTGGTGAAGCATTGACTTGTTTTATTTTAGCAGATGAAATGAAGACGTCTCCATTTGTGCTTTCATCACTGCTTGGTAGATTATCAATTTCTCCCATGTTGTCTGGATCGATTGCCGTAATTGAAATTATGGATCTTTCCATAAGAGTATTTTGATTTGGGTATATCTTGTCAATTTGATTGATAGGCAACACATAATCTGTACTCACATGTGTAAATGGATTTACTGGAATTTTTTCTAAACCATATGGAGCATTAACTTTAGTAATCTCCTTTGTTATGGATTTATCCCTTTGCTTCATGTGATAGAATTATGCCTCAATGTATTGAGACTCACATGTCTTGAACATGGTCTTATCACCATACAACGTCCCAACTTGACCATCAATACAATATTTGAGACATTGATGGTATGAATAAGTGACAGCTGCATGTTGATGTAACCAGGGTCTTCCAAGGAAAATGTTGAAGGCTGAGTCTTGATCAACAACCATGAAATCTGAATTGGATTAAAGATCTCCAAACTAAGTTCTGAGTGTAACTTCACCCAGTGGTTCTTGTTCATTGTTATCATATCCCTGTAGCATCATGGTGGAGGGAGATAAATCAGATTCTGTGAGGCCCAATAGACGAAGTGTACGAATGGGCATGAGGTTGACTCTTGAACCATTGTCAATGAAAACTCCTCGAACATCCACGCCATTGACTTTTCCAGACAAGTACAATGGTATAATATGTCCTTGCACAACATCATCTTCATCTTCATCGGTAAAGGATATTATTGCATGGAATTCTGTAGGATTATTCTCTATGTGATAGACTTCAGCTGCAGCAATTTCAGTTTCAAACACCTGAGGACTTGACAAAGCCTTGATGAGTGATTCCCGAAGATCTTTTGACAGATTCAAAGCATACAGAATTGATAACATGGCTGGTACTTGAGCCATGTGTTTCAATATATCATACTTTTGATCCATAGGTCTGCATTTCCCAATAGGAATAAGTGTTTTAGCAGGTACCTTGGAAGCAGATGCTTTGGAAGATGATGCATCTTGTATAGGAGTTGGCAATATTCCTGGTTTTGGTATATTAGACCGATTAGATCCATTTACCTGCTGAGAGGAAGAATATGGAACCTTCAACCGGTCTTCCAAAATAACTGTGCCAGGACTGAATTTGCTATTGTTAGAAGAATTTGCTTGTTCTTGCTGAGCTCGATGAAGGGATCTACCACGAGTTTCTACTGCATACACAGTTCTAGCAGGGGTAGAATTGGAATAGTGGATTCTGAAAGATCCACATCTTCCGCTGTATCCTGAGCCCCTGGAACATCCTCTGATTCCTCTGTTTGATACAGGGAATTAAGGCTCATTGAAATCGAAACTGTGACTGACATATGGATCTGTTAATTGAATCATATTAACACAACCAAAGATTAACTCTTCGTCTGATGAAGACTCTGCCTGATTAGCCTGTTTAGGATGTGCCGTTGGGTGTGGCGGTGCCCATGGCTTTGAAGTTGATGGCACGAAGTCCGCCTAAGTCAGAGACAATTTAGGATTTGACACATACTCATCTTCTTCTGATTATTTTTCATTCTTTGAATCATGCCATTTCTTTGAGGACTTTCCCTCTAACGAAGATGGTTTTTCCGCAACATTCATGGCAGAAGACACAATTGGTTTCCTTAATTCTATTCACAAAATAGCATGAGTTTGATTGATTGTCTTTCTGACCATCCAATGATCATACTTTTGTGCATTTTTGCTTTTGACTTCCTTCCATTCATCTTCCTCCTCTGGAACTGTAGTAGTGACACATGCCACCTGGGCTGAGGAGTCTTTCAATGTGACCTGTCCCGAGTCGACCATCTTTTGCAGGAGGTCATTTAAGACAAAACACTCCTGGATGGGATGCCCTAACATTTGATGAAAAGGGCAATAATTAGGATGATCTTCATATCCTTTCTTGTTTGACCTCTTGGGTATTTGAAATTGAATCAAATTGTTTTCCAGAGCCTAAATGAAATAACCAGGAACTTGTTCATTTCGGAAAGAGTATGTTTTGCTCTTCAAATCCTCAAATTGTTTTCGTCTTTGATCTTTTTGATCATATGGATGAAAAGGCCTTTGTTGTTGGCGCTCAGAAGGTGGAGCCCTTTGAGAAGATGAAGATTTTGAGGTAGAAATAGTTACAGGTGCTTGTTTGAGCATAACTGTAGCATTTTCTTCTTTACCCATTCACCTTCCTGGAGTTGATGGAATTACAGGAGATTTAGCCTTAGCCTGTATAAGTGAATCTTCAATCCGGTGAGCGATTAAAGTGAGGTGTCGAAACCCTCCTGTGTATTTCACAGGGATTAACGACATTCGTAATTCGTAACACAGATTTGCCACACATATTGGCAACAATTCTTCTTGAGGGAGTGCTAAACACAAGGAATATGTTAATCCCTTTCATCGAGCAATGAAATCAGAGACCCTTTCCTTCTCCCTTTTCTTAAAGTTTATAAGATCGAAAACTGTTGTCTTTGGGAAAGTTGAGCTGAACTAAAGGAGGAATTTTTGGAGAAGATCCTCCCATCCGGTAATTGACCGGGATTGCAAGCTTGTATACCAAACAAAATCTAGTCCTTGCAAGGTTCGCACAAAGCATCTGAGTTTCATTGCTTCTTGCTACTCCGGAGTTCCCATCAGAGGATCGCAACAAGACACGTAATTCGTCAAATGTTGTTCGAGATCGTCTGATCCATTGAAAATAGGGAATACAGGGTTCCCAAAACTGGATGGAGGAGAAATTGAATCTACCTATTCAGGGTAAACTGTATATTCTGGTTGAACATGCGCACGCTTCCCTTCCATATTTTCTAATCGAGCTGTTAATGACTCAATATTAGTTATTAACATTTTAGAAACATCTGATTGGACTTGGACTTGGGTAGGTGCAATGACTGGAGCTTGGATAGATGTGGAGATTGGAACTGCAACTGATGGTAGTACTGCCAACTGTTGTTGCACTTGACCCATAGGATTAGACCTGTGAGGGAGTACTGATAGAGGAGGATATTCTTGATCCATCTCAGTAGCTGCAAAAAATTTCTTTGGCTGACTGACTCCAGCATGCATAAGAAGATGACTACTCTGAAGTAGTTCTACATTCAACTTTCTTAATTCCTTCATTTCATCATCCTGTTGTGCAAACCTCTGCTCTAGTGAGAGCAATTGACCTTATCCAGAGGAAGGATATATAACCTGGTTCTTTCCCTTCTCTTTTTTGGATCCTTTTCGGAGAGGGGGAAGTGGGTTACTCGAAGGATTACTTATGTTCTGAGTAATCCTTTGAATTCGTGTACGCACACCTTCTTCATTTGTGTTGGTGTGTACATTTTCTTGAGCTTTAACCTCTTCATCTGAGTCCCCTGAGTGAGTCTCATCTGGTGGATCAACAACAACAGAATTGATGACATTAATCGATGCATAACTCATTGCATCCCTTCTATCAACATTTCTGTGATATTGTCTTCTCCCATGTCTTTGATGAGACATTGCCTTTTGTTGATTGAATCCCTAAATAACTTCGTGATGAACCATAATTTGGAGGGAACCTCTTGATAATTTGGCTCTTAGTTCCTCTAGAGGTTTCTTTCCAAATTGAGAAAATATTGACTTTCTCTAAGGAGGGGATTGATGATTTGAAAAAGTCCCCAGTCCAGTGGACTGGGGCTGTTCCTGCTGTTCTCGCTCAACTCCTTGGAACCTATTTGTTGATTCCGAGGGTTGGATTAAAAGAGTCCCCAGTCTGGAAAGCTGGGGTGGTTCTTGACATGCTATGTCTGAGACTTTCTTGAAAGTACTCCTGATCTTGCGAACCTTAGTCCAAAAATTAGCTGGATGCATTAATCTGTATCCACTTTTATCACCCGGTTCCAAAGACAGTAGGATGCTTTCCGATACTTCTGTCATTTGGTGACGTTCTTGCTCTAAACGAGAGGCCTGTTCAATATTCTTGTTTGCTTGATGCAAGAGTAATTCAACAACTTGTTCTCTATATTCTTGATTTTGAGAGGAACTAGTTGAAGCTTTTCCTTGGGAAAGCTTTTGATTACAAACAAATCACATTGACTGTGGCCGACCATGGGCAATAACATTGCATGAGACCATTTTCGGCGGGCTTTGCTGACTGGAGAGCACCGTGAAATGCAGTTCTCCATGAAAACCCCATCCTCTGACACGAATACCAGATGGGACATTGGAAATTAACTGACGCAATCTTCTTAGTGCTCCAAAGCTTGACCGTTGAAGGGATCTCTGTTGCTTTTCATCATTCGGATATCGAGAGACTGATAGAGATGACAAATCAATCAGACGTTGTAACCCTTCTATTATCTTAAGATGATTTTCATATTCATCAGAAGATAATACCTTCTTTTTCAACTGACATAGAGTTTTCCATATGTTGAGACGAATATCATGAATTTCATTTTCCGTCAACATTTTTGGAATATTATACTGAGAGTCAGCCAGAGGCCAAAACATAACTAGCACCTCACCTTTCACCAGTTGTTTTCTCATTTTCATCATTTCCTCTATATCATTTGATGATGATTCTTCTACCTGATTTGACCAGAGTTGGTGTTTCTTTATTGCTTCATTGGATTCATGAGGATTGGTAGATAAATCATTGATCAAACTAGAAGATGCATGTCTTAGGGGTGGTTCAGAGAATGAACTACACCCTCGAGTATCTTATGATTGAGAAAGTATTTCACCTACTAGCGATGAAGCTTCAGACATGACTGGTTTCGCATTTTCAAGTTCCTCAATATAAGAGGGCTTTCTCGGCACTACATTGTCCACTGGAGCATTTTCTGGGCAATGTGCATCACTACTGCAGAGAGGACTTTTTCAGCGAAATACATCATCATGGGGAGGACCACCATAATGGGTTATAGAAAAAGATGAGATCTCTTGCTTCTTGGTCTTCTGACAACACAGAGGGTTCCTGTGGCTCTCATATGATGATGAAACTTTGAGAATGACCGAATTGTCATGAATCAAGCCTTCATGAGGAAGTGTCTTTTGAAGACCTTTGGAATTAATGTTCCCACTATTGGGAACTGAGGGAGTAGAATCTTGAATTCCAACAGATAATTGTCTGAGGGCTTCAAGAACTCCAGCATCGAGCAAGGCCTTGTTACAGATTGGCACTTGATCTCTTGACTGTACTGGGTGGGTCATTTTCTTAGAGGCCTTCTTACTCGCCTTGGAAACCACTTTTTGACGAAAGTGGCTACTCTGAGCAGGTGTATGTGCCTGATCAGGAAAGATGGCCAGGTTAGGCTGACGATCGCTCTAAAATTAGGTGTATGTGCCTGACTTGGTCGTCCATATGATATGGGGGAGTATGCCCCATAACCCTCTTGGACTGGAACAAATATGTATCTGTTCCGGAGTGAATTGTTGATGTATCACTCCATCGGTAGGGATATATTTATGTTTCTTTCCTTGAGATTCCGCTGAAGTTGTTATAATATCCTGGAAGGCATCCAGAATATGAGCAAGTATTTGCTTCTTCTCTTTCACCATTGATAGAATATGCTTGGTGACTTCAGCTGCTAGAACGGGAATATATGTCCATTACGGGCTTGGAGCAGGTGTATGTGCCTGCTCGTGTCCTCTTTTTCCTGTCAGTGAATCCTGACAGTACTCAAGTGTGGGGGCAGAGAGTTGAGTCTACCTCCTACTTGTTTTTGTGGCTTTCCGACTATCTTCTCTGAATGCTACCAAGCGAGACTGTTGGTAGGATTGATTAAAACTAGCAGGTGTATGTGCCTGCTTATTGCACTTCGCCAAACGTAGTTGACGATATCCATCATATGTAGTCAGACGAGCCTGCTGACTAGCTGATGATGTATAAACAGGTGTATGTTCATGCCTATAGTACTCCGCCGGAATTTCCTGGCGGGATTGGCATGATGCTGCCAGACAAGTCTGCTGGACAACAGAATTAAAACGGGAAGGTGTATGTGCCTACTTGTTGCTTGCCACCAAGTTAGGTTGGTGGACTTCTCTTGAGATGAAAGAGATGATAACCTGCTCACTGTTGACCGGATTCCGCCTCTGGTGGTTCGTCTTTATTGCTCGGGTTCGAGGAACCTGAGCCGAACGCCCGGAGTTGGTACACTCATCATGTTGAGGGCGCACTGCCGCACGAGTCTGGCGGCGATTGTTGGTGGGAGCCCTCAGGAAGGACTCCTTTCTGATTGAATTAAGGTCCTGAGGGACCTGCACATTCACCTACCTAAAATAATGGAGCTAATGGTGATTGCGTTCTAGGGATAACGACCCGAAATGGTTGGAGACGGTAGTCAGCACCGCCGGTTTCTTGATCACTGGTCATCGTTGTCCGGACGACCGATGTGAGTTATTTACTTGGAGGGCTTGTCGGGTATCCTCCAGTGTTGGTATAGTACCGTATTGATGGTACTCCTTAACCAGTGCGTTTGATACCCAGCGTTGAAGACGCTGAGTAGGTGATATAGTCCTAAGAGCGGACGACGATCCAGCAGGAGTAGCAGCAGTGGCATTTGCAGCAGCAGTATTCACAGGGGTGAATTTGAGGGCGACCATTATGGAAATGCAGAAGATCTTAGAAAAGAGTTCTTGTTTGATATGACAGACATAATCAAGATAAATTCAGCTACTATATCTTTTGGATGAGCACATATGTTATTGAATGTCTTGTAGGCCCTCTCATTGAGTTTAAATAGGGGCCTAACAAATAGGAAAACCATCATTTTTAATTTGGTTAAGGATTCACGTCGGGTTCACCATTTTCGTTTCCCTCGGAATCCGAGGATGACCGCCTTGATGGGAGGTTCAAACATTCCGATCGGTTTCTAACGGGTTTCTTCATAGAACCAGAAACATCCAATGATTCCACAACCATTCGGACCTACTTTCCAAAGGTAGGTGCTCATTAGTTTGTGGACTGATGAGGCTTAGGAATTTTCATTGGTCGAGAGGATGGGTGGTCGGACTCATCACACCTTTTTGAGGGGAATTATTGTCTACTCCGGGACTCTCTTTGTAGATTTAAGTTATGTTCGTGAATCCTTATTACATTAACAAGTATAAAATGAGCTTTCCTTCAGATATGACAATCAATGATTAAATATGTAGGAAATTTAGAGAATCTTTTGTATTTATTCGAGGTTATTTATCGATAGAGAATCATCTATATTTATTAGAGATTCTTGGTCAATGGTACTCTTCAACACATTTATATAGATGTTTCTTGGTCATTATGATGACCATGCTGGTTTTAAAGCCACTCAGTGGGGCACTTGAAGTTTATTTTCATTCAAAAGGACATGGATTATTTTAGAGTTGGGATCGAACCCGTAGACGGGCTACCTACATATCCTTTATTTAGAAAAGGAATCAGAACCCACGTAGTTCGAGAAAGGGAGTATGATGTTTATGATTGATGGCTCAAAGAAGGATGTCACAATTACTTTTACACTATAAGCTTATGTGAGTCATGCTCGGTGTAAGAAAAAAGTGGTATTGGTAAAACTTATACAATTGTTCCATGAAAGATGCAATCATAAGAAATAATGTGGGGCATATGTATGTATGACTGCCAGATAAATGAAGGTTTAGGATTTACTTTAGAGAAGAAATCCAGGAACAGGGTCCATAAAGGTATATGTGATTCATGGAGATTTTGAATACTCTAACTTGGGGCTTACTCCTAAAAAGGAGGCCCAAATTAGGAGAAGACTTATGATTGGGTTTTACTCTTGAAAAGGAATCCCAGATCAAAGTTAAATTAGGACTGGTTAAGAGGATTATGACTGGGGCTTATTCCTGAAAAGGAGGCCCAGGTTTGAGACTGGGGCTGAATCCTGAAAAGGAGGCCTAGGTTAAGGATTAAGTTTTGGGGCTTACTCCTAAGAAGGATGCCCAGATTTGGGAATTTTAAGAATTGGGGATTACTCCTAAGGAATATTCCCAAGCTTGAGACTGGGGCTTGCTCTTAAAAAAGGAAGCCCGTGTTAGGGGATCTGGGGCTTACTCCTAAAGAGGATGCCCATATTAGAGGACTTATGACAGGGGATTATTCTAGAAAAGGAGACCCAAGTTAAGGATTCTCTCATCTTAAAGGATGAGGTTGAATGAATGAAATATCAATCTTTTGTGACATAAAGACGTGTAAATCACTAGGTTTTGAGAGATATTACACAAAATTCCTTTCAGATAAGGAAGTCAAATCAAGAAATCCTTCCATAAAATGGCTTGAAAGAGTGTCTTGAAGACTGAATCTTGAATAGGAAAGGTGTAATGGCTTAAGGGGGGTGAAATGATCAAGAAAAGCACCAAAAAGGCAGGACGCGCAAGTCCTGGTAGGCGCGAAGGTACTGCGTGGGCGCGCAAGTCCTGGTCGCACAGGTATATGCCTTCATGACACATGATGTACTTGCACTATGGTTAACCAGCAGGGTAATACTTGAGAGACTCTTCATTAAATCCTTTATAATCTTCTTGAGGTTTTTCCAAAAGAAGGGCGCGCAAGATCTAATGAAGGAGTAAGGCAGCGCGCAAGGGTGGCCCTTTTCCCTTAAGGGCTAACCACTCAAGCGTGCAAGTGTTTATGAGTTTCAACACTTAATCCTTCCTCCCCCTCTTTAGATCTTCCGTTCTAGGTAAGAAATTACCTTAGAAGTGTTCCGGAAGCTTTGAGAAGAGACCAGGGCGCTGGGAGCACAAATATGGGTTTCTGGAAAAAACTCCTCTCGAATGGGGGGCCCACAGGGTCTATTTATATGCAAGAGAAGACCCTGAGCGGTTACCGGGCGGTTATCACTTAGGTCGCGCAAGTGGACTTGCACGACAGTGATAGAACTTGTGTGGCATATGTGCTTTTGATCCCTTGTTCATGCCTTTGTCGATTATTTTATATTTTTCTTCAAATGATGAATCACTTTTTTCTCAGATATTCCCCTTTTCCGATCATTAGATTTTGTGATGAAAGGAGTGTCAACAACATGGTAAATTGTTGCATTTCCCACGTTTTTCGCACCACATAGTGAAATTTGGGCAGTTCGCTGATTGTGGAGCTTGGAGCTTGGGGGGTATGGAGTCTTGTGGAATCTCAAGATTAATGAGTCTTGAATTACATAATTACTTTGACATTATTTATTTCATCCATTGTTGCACACTTGGATATGGTTTTGAGATACATGAAGTTATTTAGTTGTCTTTCTTTTGTTCATGCATCATTTCATGAACAGTTTGGTTAAGTGTTATTGGTTTATTGTTTTATCTCAAAAAAATTAAATTGTCCCCCGCATGTATTTGAAATCTCTGGAATTTATTTCTTGCCTTTGGCATCATGTGGATGTCGCATAAGGCCAATAATTGACTTGTTGTTCTATCAAGACAATGAGAATTAGTTTGTCATTACACCATCTGTAGTTTTATGTGATGCGATAATAAGTTTTGAAGGTCCATTATGTGATATTATTTGAGTGGTTATTCTTAGTTATGTATTTAGTATGGAAGTATTCCTTTACTTTTGTACTTCATTTTTATGATACTGATATCTGTTATGGTTTTCCAGTTATTAACTTTCTCCTAATAATGTTTTCTATCACTCCCCATTAGAACATGATGGTTAGTTTTCTCTTCTATATCCATGTTTTTCTATAAGGAATCCTAGTATTTATTATCTCAGGTGAACTTTTTTACTTCTATTTATTTCTATTAAATTTGTAGTTTTATTAACCCATTTCTGATGTGGTATTTTTAATGATGTTTTTTTCCCAATTTTAAAAATTCGATGACACAATTTCCAAAAGAGGGTAATGATGTAAAGACCCAGGTATTTATAGAATATTACTTTTTATTTTCAATTAAAATTTATGAATAAGATATAAATTTTATATTAAAGGGGATGCTTTTTCTGATATCATACTCGACATTTAACAAAGAGTTTGTTCGAAATCTTACGTTTCACACAACATTGAGTTATACTGAAAAATAATACAATAATTAATATTATTTTAAATGGTAGTTAATGCCTAGCCTCTGGAATGGAGAGAATGAATAATATCAAATGAATTTATAAATATGGATGACATATGTTTCAATAATGATTCATTAGTTTCCAAATTTATTAGAAATTGAAATAAAAACATGTTCAATATAAAAGATATGTTTTTGTGAAAACCTATTTAAAAGAGAATAATTGTTATTATGAAATCATATCACTCGTTATATGTTTCTATTTAATGAAATATATATTTTATATATTCAATTTAATGTTTTATATTCATCTCATATGTTTTATAGATATGATATAAGATTAAATTAAATTTTTCTGATAAAAGAAGTATTTTTCTAAAAATGAAGTTTTACCGGCTTATGATATAGAACCCTTTTTTAAATCTACATTTTATCATAGTTATATATTATATATGAAAAAATAAAATTACTATATATAATTGCGATGTCAAATTTTACATTGTTTAAATTTTTGTTATTTTTTAGATAATGTTCTTTTTTTAATAAATACTAAAAAATACTACATTTTAATTCGAAACTGCCTTTTCATATAATTTATTTATATAGCTATATTGTCATTTTAATTGGTTTTAAAGTTTAATTTGATTAATTTTCTATAATTTAATCCAATTTTTTTCATTTTATGTAATTTCAATTTTAAATTGGATATAAACACATGTCAATCTTTTGGTAGTTTTTACTTAAAAAAAGATTTTTGGTTTTGACAATGGGTATTAGTTTTAAATTAAATTCTAAAAATTAAGTGTGTTGAATTTGAAATAATGGATTCCATATTTGGAATAAGAAGGTTAAAATTGTGTAAATCTGTTCCTTTTAGATTTTTACATTATGAATAATAACTTTAGTAATTATTTTTATTTAACTTGTAAAAGGTTAAATTGGGAAAATAAGGGTAAAACATATATTATAATAATATTAAACTACCCAAAAACATATCATAATCTAATTTGATGAGATATTTCATACCATGGTCATCCTTGGATCGGTTTTGGGACCCCATGGAGAATCTTGTGGGTGTTAATGACATGTTATAAGATTTAATTTAATTTAAACAGAAATATAACATAAACATATATATTTTACCAAAACAATTTTTATATCTGATTATATAACTGATATCTTCAACTATATAGTGTAATTATAAATATAACAATATTTAGTACATCATGATATTTTATTTATAACTTTTAGACGTTAAATTAATTAATTTAATTATGACACAATGATGATGCATTTATTGCTTCATTACTAATGGATTTAAATAAATAATATTATAAATATTAAAATAAATTTAATTTTATTAGGTATACTATTGAAATATTATATTTGATTTAATTCCATTGGTTTACAAGGAATTAATTTTTTATGAATTTCACAAAACACAGTTGCTTTATAGTGTTAAAATTGACAAAAATGTGTTTAAAAACTAATACCATTTTAATAAAAGATATAATAGTCCTAAAAATATAGTATAAATCCAGTTGAATTATATAATGATTAAAATTTCATTAATGTTCCTCTTATGTTTCTTGTGGCAATTTATAGTACATAATATAACCATATATTATCAAAATGCAAGAAGACATGGTAAGAGTTAATGTTTATAACTATGGGTTAAAGCTAAAAGATAAGGCTAATTGTGTGACCTAAACATGTATAAAACCTATTGTTTTAGTTAGTTTCTACCCAAAAGCATCTTATATCTGAAATAAATGTGTTTGGGACTATATGAATTCGAAAATAAATTTATAATAAAATAATATTTCAAGACCTTCCTAAATTTCCCCTCCCTCTTATAAAAGGCCACCACATATACCCACTCACTCACACCTCTCAAGCCCAATGTCTCATCCAAATTCAGCCCAAAAAATTTCCCAATATCCATAACATCCTCTTAAAATCCTTACCTTGGGAATAAGGCAATTCAAAAAACCCTTTTGTCTCAATTCAAAAAAGTTTCCCAATTTAGAGGTAATATCTTCACTCAAGTTCTTCTCTTTTATTTTCCTTCTCCACTCCCTATACTCTTCATATTATTTGGTTTCATAAAAAATAATGTATACTCAATATAATTAGATTTTGTTATGATATGGATTCTAACTAAAAATACACACACCTCTATATAATGGATATGAACATTCTGTTTCTATGGACGGTGAACTACTGCCTCACAAAACGAGGATTATTCAATTTTCCCCTACCACATATCATGGTAGTCATAATGAGGGATCTATTTTTATATATTAATTATATGATATCTATATTTTCTCTATTCTTCTATATTTTTATTTTACAGAATACCATTATGCTTTCCATAAAGTGTAAATACGATAATTTAAGTTTAGAAAGTGTAGACTACCGCCCCGTCAAAGTGATATGGCTCATTCATGACATACATGTAACATATAAAGGATGGTGTTAATGAACATATTTAATGTATATAAAATATTATATTATTATATAATTATAATATATATATGTATCATTTAGTTTTCATTCCATTAAATACGAAAAAAATGAAAGTAGCCTTCATTCATACGTAAGGCTTACCATATCAATAAACGATGCATTTCATTTCCAATATCCAAATGTAATGGACAATTATAAATACATATATACCAGATATATATGATTATTAAATCATGAATTATAATTTTTGATGACAGAAATTTGAATACATGGACAATTTACATTAAAACAAGTTCATTTTTTACTCAAGTACCGAACATCAGCAAAACATACAATATAAAATAAAATAATAATCAATTTGTTATGAAAATGTAATAAGTGATATAAATGGAATAATAAAAATTAAAAAGGCTCTAAATCACTTATAAATGAAACTTTTTTTTTATTCAGGAAATAAATGAATAAACGAGACAAGTCAGACTCAAGGAAAGGTACTTTGTCTCAATCCCCTTTCATTGAGGCATTTCTAGATAATATCCACCTATATACTTTTATAAGGTGTATATACAACCACTATGATAGTTAGAGTCCATATTTTATCATATCTAATGTTATTTATTAATTCATGAAGTTTAAGATTTCAATTTTCAATGTGGCCTGGGACTCCTTGAACGTTTAATGGTTTAATTATCAAATCTGTGTCTTCAAGATATTAATTAACATATTTATTTATATGGATATAAAATAATTTTATTGGAAATTTTATGCATTAAAATATTTTAAAAGGAATCCTTTTATAAAAATAATTTTAATTTTATTACAAAATGATGAAATTAATGTTATTATTTTTAAAGTATATGGAGATAACAACTTCTCCGCTAATGTAACCGTTATTTGATATTTCGATTCCTTTATAAGAATTAATTTATTTTAAATAATTCCCTTATAACATTATTTGGGTATCTTTTATTTAAAATGGGATTCTTAAATGAGAATGGTATTGTGATATGGATTTTTTTCATATGGTATTTGAATAAGTCTTCAAAAAGGGGTTTGTGATGAATGTGTTTATTTTAAAATATGATTCATGGGAATTTTATGGAACATGTGAGCCTGACACAGCTTATACGAAGGGTTTATCCCAATTTTAGATGATAGGTTAGAATGATATAACTTATATGAAGGGTGATCCCCATTATAGATCTCCAATTTGGAATTATTCCATTTGTTATTTCAATTGTAAGATGTTCGAAAGGGTTTAATATATATGTTGATCTATGTCACCTAAAAGAGTTTTATTAGCTTTTTATTGGTTTTATTGTTTTTCATTGAACAAAAAATTTTAGTGTTATTAATGTTAAAATGATTTCTTTCATCCTCTCAATGAACATTGAATGGGTCATCAGGTTTTAACTATACTAATGGTTTTTTTTATTTTTATATCCCTTACTGAGATTTTAGTGATCATCCCAAGATTTAAATTTTTCATAGAATTTAAGGGATAGTGGACTCAAGGATGGATTAAATGTAAAGTTATGATGATTAAACATGAAAATAAAACATGTTTATTTTTAAAAGTTTTATTGCAATGGAAGAAACATATACTATTGGATGTGTCCACTTTTTATTTCTATGTTTTTGTTATGTCATAGTTATGGAATAATTCTCTAAATATCTAAACCTGGAAATATCCTCAATGTGATTTTTTAAAAAAATCAATATTAACTAATATTTATGGTTGTTCCCTTATAATGTTGGTTGTGTCCTGCTGGGTTTTATTCTCTCCATTCTTGGATTTCCATAACATTTCGTTACCTAAGCTTCCCTCACTTTTAGTATGTATAGGTTGTACTAAGTCCCCAGTTTATTATACAATGGAATAGATTTCTATGATTCTTGAAATTTTGACGAGATGTGGAATGAAGTAAAAATATATCCTATTATACTTTTGTCATCTCTTTTTTGTATATGTGATTGGCCTAGAGGGAGATCCATATGTTTTACTCAGTTTTGAGTCATTTTTTTCAGATACATTCAAATTACTATAATGATAATGGTTTCTTCTAACTATGAGTCTAAAATATTTATATAATGGTTTATTTTTTGTTACTATGCACTCAGATTGAGGATAGAGTCTCATCATAGTTCCACTAAAGAAACATGCTGCAACGCCAAAGACTCTAGAATATGTGGAGGTGTCATTTAGGTCATTTAGAATTCTGGCTCGAACTCGGTGATTCGGTTTGGGATGTCTGATTATGTTAATTATTTGAATGAACCCATATAACAGTATCCAAATAGATCAATGATAATTTTGATGTTATTATTATAATATAGATGAAATAACGTAGTTTAATGTGTTAAACAATTAGCATTAAAGATAGTTGATGTCAGAAGATACTGATATTAATTACTTATTCATCGAGTTGTAATATTATGAAGAATTGGAATCCATTACTTTGAAATGAATGTAAAAAGTTAAATTTAAATATATAAATAAATTCAAAACAATAATAAAAGGACTAAATAATTACATTAATGGAAAATTAGATAAAAATTGGGAAAGTCATATTTTTTTCAGAACCCACCCTTGGAAAGTGTGTTCATATAAGACCTACACAAAGATAATTTTTTCATTAGTAATTAATGTCGTATGAGATGTGTGTGTTCATCCTTGTAAAATTTAATGAATATAGTGTATTGAAACCTCAATATTCATAATATATAATATAGCCTTGATATACAATATATAGTGCATTTATAGGGGTAAAATGATTTGTTATATTTGTATTATTCCCAAAATAATATAGAAATATCAATGTGTTTCATTTATTATTTTTAATAACAACTTTTATTCCAAAGAATTTTATTTTGCAGTGAATATATTTTTATAAAAAGAATGGGGATAAATATTGGTGGAAAAATCAAAGAATAAGTAGGTTATATTAAGGTTATATTGATGTGTGTTCAAAATTAGTGATATCCATGATCACCCAACCCCATGAAATTATGATGGATTGGATTAAATAAAAAATATATTGTTATAAATGTAATAATAAACTAATAGTAAATTGGTTTGAAATTTTATATGACCTTTTAAACAATAAAAATTCAGAAGATATTTTAGATAAATAAGTTGGGTTTGTCTAACGGGAAAACCATAATCCTACATATGAATTTCAATCTATCATTGATATAAAATTCTGAAAATACTCGTATCATGTAACTTTATTACTAAAGTTAATTATATATCCCACATCATTGACAACTAAACATTCATAGTATTATAGAGGGGTTTGTGATGACAAAATTTACCAAATGAGTAATGAAAACCTCATCATCATGCTTATACCTTCAAATTTCCACCAATTTACATAATTTTTTTGACCTCCACATAATACCTTAATTTTACAAAAAACACCTTTCAAATGATAGATTATACCTTGGTTCTCTTCATTCTATATTAATTATATTTTTATAACTACTAAATTTTTATGTGGCTTCTAAATGAAAACCATGAAAGTACCCACCCTATGAATTACCACAACATCATTACAAACATTCTCGTCACATATAAGAGGACATATGAAATTATACCAAAAATCATTTAAATAACTAGAATATATTACTCTCTTTAATTTCAGTACTTTGTACTTTCCTTCATACAAGACTTTTCAAGGAAATAGCTCTCAATATCCTTATATAGACTTTTTTTCATTCTGTTTTATATTAACAATCATGCAATATGTTCACTAAAACAAAACATTAAAATTTATAACCACTAGTATTTACCATTCAACATAAAATTATATTTATTATAGTAATATCCATATAAGCATTAACTATACTTATCATCATCTTTCCCACAATAAATAACATTTCATTACACACCATTATTTTTGTAATATATTAATCTACATGGTACACCAATTTTCATTGGATTTAAACAATATTTTCTTAAAAACATGAGTATGATTAATTATCTTAATTATGGTAATTAAAAGTACAATAATTATCTAACATATTTGGTTTATACCATTTATTTGTTGATTTTTACAACAATACTCCACATTCAAGGGTATGTTTCCTTCCCTTACTTCAATCCTTTTAATTGTAAAATACATATATATATATATATGTATATATATATTATTCCAAAAAAATAATGTTTCTTATAATTAAATATATTTATGTATTTAATCAATATATTATAGTAACATTTGTGGGTGTAATACTCTTTTAACATTAATTTAATCTATATGACCTAATTTCACGTGTGGTTCTTATACACTTCATGCAAAGATTTAATCTATTGGATCAACATTCAATGGATTGTTCCATTCTGATTAAATTTGATTTAAACAATACATATAATATATCATTTTTATACCATGAAGATATACTATATGATATTAAATTATTTCATTACTAAAAACTATATGGGTTACTTTAATGCACATATGTTTATCTTTTCATGAATGAGTTTAAAATGAAAGTTGCGGTTTTCAAATGATTTTTTATATAATACTTGTGTGTATTTACATTATTCATGATACCATTTAAAATAAATATAATTTTCCCAATTAATCATGATATTAAGGATGTTTCATTGACGGTTAATCATAATTCCTAACATCAACCTTTTCATACTCTTCATTATCTAATTTTATGGTTGATAATCCCATTGATGAATTTCTATATATATGATGAGACTATACCTGACTATGACATGGTACACCTGATAAGACACCTACATTATACTATTCTTTAGAAAATTCATCGATGTATTGACATCTACTTATGTAATGAGCACATAAAAAAATATCATTAACATCTCTCTAAGTAACTCCTATTCTCATATTCCATTAATTAGGGGTACATTAAAAGATGTTCAGGTACATGATGATGATACAGATGAATATCACTAGGTTCACCCCAATTTACAAATCATTTATCCAATTTTACGGTAGAGGTTCCCATCGATATTTCTCGTGTATATAATGAGTATATAGAAATATATCATTAGGTGATGCTAAGAAAAATCAACTTTATCACAAACCATGGGCGATGGGACCATGAAGACATGTAAATTAATATAATGAGAATACACACAATATCACTAGGTAATATATAATTAAAACATTTATTATCATATTATTTAAATGATATGTTGATGGAGTTAATTCCATGTATATGATGAACATACACACAAATATCAGAATTTACTCCAAGAAGGACACCTCTTTCCAATTTTTTTGTTGATGAAACCATAAATAAAATTCAATGTATGTGATGAATATATATATATATATATATATATATATATATATATATTTATCACCAGGTTATCCCCAAAGGATACATAATTTCAACCATTATGTAGGTAATGTGATCAGAGATATAAGTTCACGTTTGTGATGATTGTAAAAAAGATTATCATTTGGTACTCCCCAAAGGACATCCCCTTCTTCTCATTCTATAGGTCAAGAGATCGATAACATTATTATTTATAAATAACCCGAGTAAATATAAATATAAAAAGGTTCATCAAAAAGAAATCTATATTCTCCCTTTCTATGAGTGAGGATGACATGGATTAATTTCCATGAATGTGTTGAGAATATACACAAATATCACAACATGAATTCCAAAATATATAGATTTTATACTATTTAATTCATGATTTAACCATGGATGGATATCCATATATGTGACATGTATATTGATTATTTTTAATTTTTTCTCCCCAAAGCCCACCTTCATTCTCTGATCCCATAAGTAACGAGCTTACAGATAGAAGTTCATATTTCTTATGAGAGAACACATTAGTATCACTATGCGTTTTCTATTTTTTATCACTTTTATCATTTTCCATAGTGAATGAGACAATAGATGAAAATACACATACATAATATGTGTACACATGAAAACCACTACGTATTTTCTAAAAAAATAAAACAAATTATTTCCATACCATATAATTTTATTCATTTGAAAAACCTGTATCACTTCTACATATATCATTGAACTATTATGTAATCATTATCATCTTTTTATACACCTTTAAACTATACAGAGTCAATAAATTTTATTTAATGGTGAAAAATTTGATTAAGGGATATTTTATTTTAATAGGATTATTAAGTGCATCAATATTAATCATCCCCATTTATGAAATTTAATTTCTTTATTTAGGTAGAAATAAATGTAATTAAAAATTTTATATAATAGTGGATTCAGTTTTTAATATATGAATACCTAAAAATATAAAATAAATTCATATACTTAATAGTAAGATAAATTTTTAAATTTTATTAATACCATGTCTAATTGTTAAATAAACAGATAAAAACAGCTATGACAAATTAATCATATAAAAAGGATAAAATGTGATAATAATTTAGAATTATCTTTAATTTTTGCCATAGACCCCATGTTTAATTCCCAATAATACAAATCATATTTAATAAATTTATGAATCCTTGTTTCTTTTCTACGCATTATTATTTTTGACTAGGTTGTGAGTAATCTTGGGATGTAAAATAATGTTATTATTTGGTCAATATTTTATATTCATACATTTATTCTTTATAAGCTTAATATAATATATTTTAATTTTTTTTGTAATAACCAATTTCTCGACCGTTTGAATTAATTATTATTATTATTTATTTAGACACATATTATTAGGTGATATGTTTAGTTAAATTTGTAATTTTTCATTCATATTAAGAGAGATTTATTTTATTAATCATTTTAATTATTATTTTTTATGTTTTTAATATTTTTTAATGGGTGGAAGGGGGTCTGATAGAATATTTATTAATAATATATGTTATAATGTGGGATTTATTATAAATCAGATTTAGTAGTTAGACCTGTTGAATTGTAGATATGTTTGATGAATTTGTGAAGTAGTTTGTGATTTTAATAAAGGGGATTCATGTTGTGAAATCAATAAGCATGAAATATTAATCTACATCATTCCATTTCTTGTTATTCTATAGATAAAATAATTATGTGATGTTCTATGAAAGTAGAATACAATTTTCAATGGGTTTTTTATATGATTAAATGTTTTTTATGTATGTATTATAGGGAGAGATCGAAACATAATGAATGGATAATAAATTTTGGTGTAGTTATATTTGTTTATGAAAATTAATTAAATCATCATGTAATTGGTCACATGAAAATAAGATCTTGATATAGAAATTGGGATGCTTCCTCATGTTCTAAACCGTCATTTGAATCCGGAGATATGAGGGAACACCCAATGTAACAGCATAATATTTTACGAAATATCTTATCTCAAATTAATGTAAATTCATTGATTAATTTGGTTACATTCAATACATTGTTTAAATTATATTTTACATAATAACATGTTTATATTGTGCTTCAAATAAGATTGGGTTTCTTCAATAACTTGTGTTATAGGAAAGGATGATTCTTACCAGATAATAATATACTATTAATATTATATATTTTAAAAAATAGTTATCACAAAGAAATTGGAATAACAGGATTGAATATTATTAAATATATTATGAATATAAGGACTAAACATTTTTATATAATGAATAATTAATTGAAAAAATAATTATAAATAAAAATAAAAACCAATTAAATATAAAGGATATGTTTCAATGAAAAGTTATTTTTATCCCCACAATGAAATTTTATCTAAAAACATAAGTTGGAAACTATTATTGATTGGTATTAAGGAAATTTATATGTTATATATTTAATAAAATGTTTTGAAATTAATCTGATTTGTCTTATAGGCTTAATGTAAGTATAAATATAATATTAAGCACTACATGGGTGTATTTTTATAAAAGGTATTTTTCCTCCTTTTAATAGATTAATTTCACTAAAATAAGTTTTTGACATTTTTAAAAAAAATTAAAAAATAAACACAATTTTTTAATTTGGAATATAAAAACTTTCTTTGGTGAATTTTTTATATTTTTCTAACAACCATCAAAATTTTATGAATTATACGTGACACTGAATTTTATTTCAAAATATAGTTTTTTAAACAATTTATAGTGAAAATATATATTTATTATTTTTTAAGTATAATTATATAAATATCAAATCATAAAAACCACTTTAGTTATTTAGAATCAATTTCAAATTGAAATTGGATATAAAAACATGTCTGTTAGTCTTGTCCTATTTGTGGACTTAATTATAATTTAATTTCATCCACTTATGTCATTAGAATATGGAAAAATGGATTAATGATTCAGAAAAATAATAATTTATATTTTCTATTGAGTATATTTTAGTTTTTGACCAAAATGATTAGTGAAATAAATTAAAATTAATTACATCAATTAAGGTAAAACAATATGTTTAATTAGTTTTTAAACATTAATATTATGTGGCCAAATAACCTAGAAAAATATAGGAAACCCAATTTTATGATTATTATTCGACCATATCCATAATTTTATATAATTTTTGTTATTACTGGTGTCACATTATGTAAGAGCTACCTCATAATAGTGTTAACCATTTTATATTTCCAAGAATGTCACTCCTCCTACACTATAAAAAGGCACTCACCCTCCCCCTATCTTCACACATCTCAAGACCTTTTTTAACATTAAAAAACCTAAATAATCTCCAAATATACCTACTCTCATCTAAGAATACTATTTTTTTTAAATCAATCCAAGTATCTTGTTTTGTGGAAATACAATGGATTTTCCTGAAAAAGAGGAAACTTTCATCAATGATCACATTTGTATCATTTAATTCTCCACCCTTTATATTATTCTTATTAATTCTTATATAATAACTATAGTATCCTTATTAAACTAATATGTTGTCATGTTTTGGTATCTACCCAAACCTATAGACAATTTCATCAAATGGTTAGCAAAAAAACTGTTCATGTGTATGACGAGATGCCGCCTTGAGAGATGATGTCATTCGTTTTTCATTTACCACCTCTTATTGTTGGGAATTATAATGAACATACTATTTTTATAAGATATATATTATATTTATAATGTATTTATAGTTCATTAATTACTATAAAAAAATAACTTCCTGGTTTCCATTTTTTTGGAATATGATAACATTGTTTGGGGATGCGTGGGTTACCGCCTCGTCAAAGCGATGTGATACGTTCACCCTTTACATTGAATTTTTTAAGATGGTTTTAATAAAAATATATGATATAAATGAAATACTTAACATATTCATGATATAATTATCTATTAATAAATATAACATATCATTTTCTACTTCTTAGTTCACTAATTGAAAAGGTCATAACGTTGTGTGTGGGTGTGTGGGCTACCTCCACCTCAAAGCAATGTGATTTTTTCACATTTCATCACCACATCACAAGAATGATATATTTATACATAATTATACATAATTAAATAATATGTTGTTTGTGATATGATTTTCATTATATAATGATAAAAGTTAGTTACCTACATTCCATAATGATCATTGAATAACGAGAATGTAAATCATGCATATATACGGCCTACCATCTCCATGATTGTAATGTTGGTTAATTTTTTATGACCACATATCATGTGTTATTTTAAAATTAAAAATGATATAAAAATGTGATAATTGTTTCTTGGTTATTATTCTATATATATTTAAATAATGACCTCATTGTCCATAATCGACATATCAATGTATGTTTTAACACATAAGACGAAAATGGGAAAAACATCTGACATAATTATTATTAATTTAGTAATTTTATATAAATTATATTAAAATGAAATAAAATTAATAGTGAAATTAGAAAAATGTTTATAAACAAGAATTTAATTTTCAAATGTTTATTATTAATTAAAATAGAGGATAAGCAGGACAAATCAGACACATGGTATGGGAATTCAAAACACAATTTCTATTTATTGGGTTAATCTTATATGTCATTGGTTATTTTATTCCAAGAATATATGAGAAATGTTCTCAGATGTTTCTAATTTTTTATTTCCAATTTTATTATTTTATTTATATTTTTCAAAAATAATTATTTCGTTGATTTATTCTCAATCCAATGATATAATATTTTCAAGGTATTTTCATCATGTTTTTTTACATCTGTAAGATAAATTCCATATTCACCACTAAATTATTTTTATTGTTTATTTTTTTTAATGTATATTATATCATGTAATTAATTATATTCTGGATATTTAAATGTATTTAATATTATGATTATTACTTTTTGTATTTCGAATTTATATGTTACCACAGTTATAAGGTTGTTTCTAGTATCACTTTTATTTCTATGAGACGTATTCCATATTCACCTCTTATTTATTTGTATCTTGTATATACTACTGAAGGATGAATTTTATCATTATTATCCCTAAATTTATGGGGTTTATCATAATCATTATATAATCTCTCTTTCATGGGGCCTACGGTTTCGATGTTACTAAAGTAGTAATAGACTTTTGTCACAATTTTCATTCATTGAGATATTTTCTATTTTATAATAATATCTTATTTTATGAGGTTTATTTACTTATCTTTTGAAATTATTTATCATTAATATTATTTTTATCATTATATTCATCATTTATTTATTGTTACTCCTTCATGGGGATTATAAATCATATGTTTTATCATGTTATGGGACTCTTGGGAATTTTTAAATATCTTTTCCTCATAAATGTTTAAATGATCATTTAAGGGAATTTCAATTCATCAATTTCAAAAACCCTTTTTGTTACTTATCCTACACTGGGGATGTTTCTTATTTATACGATCTTCAGGATTCATTTAGATGAATTATGATTATTTCAATGAGATTTTGAAAGAACCTGTTTCTTCTCCATAAGTTAATGAAATTATGAAATGGGTTATTTGATGATCCAATTGACATTATAAAATATTCAATCTGTGATTATTATGATATGTTACTTGGAATTTTTATGTGTTTTTACATAATAAAAAAATGATCAGTGGTTTTGTGATATAATAAGGATTGGTGGGTTCGTGATAGTACTCCAATACATTGGTAATGGAAGTAGGTCGTATGGGTATTACATTTGTAAGAGCGACATGTATATAATTCAACATCATAATTATTCCCTTTATAGAAATTAGAAGTTTAATTATGTCCCAAGAAACATTTATATGTTATCAATTATTTCTATGGTTTCATAGTGTATCTAATTATCGATATTAATTTCACAAGCCTTATGATTATTGATTCTGGTGATTGTTTCCTTTTCCATGTTTAGATATTTGATTATCCAGGTTTTGATGGGTATGATTCCCTTTATTATACTATCATTATCTTTTATTATGTCATCATACAATTATGCAATCTTATGATAATTAATGACATTTAATGGTTATATCTTATGTTTACCCTTGTTATGAATATGAAATCACCCTTCTTATGTTTCCTTTTCCCCATTTTTTAAAGAATTATGTTGATTTATTTATCTCTATAAAGAATTTAACAATGATTATTTTGATGACCTAATGTTAAATAAATTTTTTTTGGTATTATGCTAGATATTGTTCATCTTTATAAAAAATGTTTTATGAGACCAAGTTTATGTGATTTGATTACGTATGATTTTTCCCAAATTCTCTAAAACTATAAACCTAAAATATCATTCGTAATGTATGTGAAACATGTTTTTTTGATTTTTTATAGTTTTGTTGAATTGTGTTTTCACAATTCTCAACATCATAGCCCGAAATTGAATTTTATGGATTTCAATATAAGATTCAGGTGTACATGTCCTATGCTGCTATAGTTTGTATCAATCGTTGGTTTATAAATGATTAAGATTATGACGTTTTTATATGAGGCTATACATAGAGTCTATTATACCATTATATGTCTGTAGGATTAAGTTTGATCATATGTTCAATGTCTTAGATATAATATTTTAGGGGTTTATGTAGTATAAATATTGAAGTTGTTAATGATGTTTATTGGAGAATTTTTTGAATTTAGTTATTTGTAACCCCGAGGATAATCATGAAGTATTTCTTAGAGATGATATATTTTTTAGGATTAAAGAAAAATATGGTCAACCTGAAGGTTGGGTGAAAACCCATCACATCTGGTAAGGATATGGATCTTTAACACACAACTGAATGTCGATAAGGGTTTAGTGACTACCCCTATCCTATGTGATGTCCTCATTTGTTTGAAAATGTTTTGAAGTTGGGATTAATTTTATTTCATAATTTTTTTTATTTTTTAGAATTAATTAATTATTTATATCAAAATAATATATGATCAAATCCTTAAAATCATTAGGTTTCAAATTTTATAAGAAATGTTTGAAAATTTTTAATTATACTTATTTACGGAATAATTTTGTTTTAAATATGGGTATTACAATTTAATATTGAATATTAGAATATAATTTAAAGGTTTATTCATTTTTTGAATTACCATACAATATGCTAAAAATTTTGTATTTAGTTAATGTCTAAAAAGAAGTTGAAGAGCTTGACAATCCCTTTTATGGTTATGTGGTCTTTAAATGTTGATTTTAGTGATTTGTAAAATAAATTTTTTCTTGAATACTTAACATTTTGTGAAAAGGATTGTATTTTGAAAGAAGCTTATTAAAGGATAAAATTTTATTTATCATTTAACTATTTTTCATTTTCCTTTTTATCTTGATCTATATGGTAATAGAATGATTTATCTCCATGAAAATGATCTTGAAACTAAATAATAATTTTAATACCTTCAATTATGTTGTATTGTTGGTCTTTTAGATCATCACAAATTAATATTTGTGAGGCCCTTAAATTTTCATTGATCATTAAACTTTTTATGATCAATGACCACAATCAAATTCTATATTTATTTATTCTTTTACTTTTTCACTGCATATGTTTCCCATATGTAGAATCCTTGGAATTCACAACCTATAGTGACCTTTATGTTTCCCACTTTCCATTTTTAAGAGGATTTTTATAATCCCTTTTTATGATTTGGGTTTTGACCAATTAATTCTATAAATGTTCATACACTGATAACTATGATTGATTTCATTTTAAAAATTCATTTTAAGGGGGGTAGGATGTAACAGCCGGATATTTTGAGATATATATTCTCTAAAATTAATATAAATTCTATGTTATATTTATTTACATGCCATGAAAATTTTATCTTTCATTGTATGAAACAACAAGTTTTTATTGGGATGCGCGTAACATTTATTTTCTTCAATAACTTATGTTATACGCAATGCTAAGTATTACCAAAAAAACATAATACCATTAATATTATTTATTTGACATAATAGTTATCATCATGCCATAGAAATTTCATGACTTAATATTATTAACTATATTATGAGTATATGGTTTACAAATTTTTTATAAGGAATAATTTTGTTAACAACTAATAAGAAATGAAAATAAAACCAAATTGAATATAAAGGATGTGTTTTTATGAAAAATAATTTTTAGGCCCAAAAAAATGTTTTATTTTAATAAATATAATTAATAAAAAAAATATTGAAGGATTTTAATAAAATTTATATGTCATATATTTAACGAAATATTTTTACAATCATCTAAAAAGTATTATACGGTTAATAAAAGAAAAAATTTAATAATAATCATTGAAATGGTGTATTTTTCATAGAGGTATTTTTTACGCCTTTTAATGGAAGAAGTTCATTAAAAGAAAATTTTGATTTTTTTATAAATTAAATATGATAATTTAAATTGTTTTTGATAGAAGAGTATCAAAATTTATTTTGGGTGAATTTTTGGTATTTTTCTAATAACCATCTTATTTTGATGAATAGTTAAGAGACCGGGTTTTAATTGAAAACTGATTTTTCATCATGATATCTTGTTGTCTAAAATTATATTAACAACTGGATTTTATGTAGAATTATATATATTATATATAATTTAACAAAATTTAATTCATTTAAAATATTTCACATTGAAATTGGATATAAAAACATTTCAATATTTTAAAAATTTCTCTTGAAAAACATCTTATCTCTTCCTGTCTGCGTGATTCATTTTAATTTAACTTATTCGAATTATATTATTTGAATTTATAAAAACTGATTCTATATTTTTAATAATTATTGTATATAATTCCTCATTTTTAACTTTTTTTCCTAAAATATTATTGAAAGAAAATGAAAATAATTACAATGATTGTGGTCAAAAAATGTGTTTACTTCGTGGTCAAACATTAATCTTAAGTGTCCAAATGACCTATTAACATCTCCAAAAAAACCTTTTATAGTAATTATTTGACCATGTAATAAAGTTTTATCAAATTTGGTTCATTATTGGTGTTTCATGATGTAAGGGTTACCTACAAATAGTGTTTATCATTTAATATGTACAAAAATGTCACTCCTCTTCCACTATAAAAATGCACTAACCCTCCCCATACATTCACACTTCTAAAGACCTTTTATAAGGTCTAAACCTAGACATATTAGGTGAAAAATACCTCCACTCATTATATAATCCTTTCTTTTGGAATAAATCAATCCAAGGAAGAACTTTTGTTTAAATCAAAAGGAGTTACCTGATAAAGAGGTTAGATTCTTCAAAGAAAACTTTTATTTTATTTCCTTCAACACCACATTAATTATTCATATTTAATTAGTATATAATAAAATAAATATCCTATATATCATAATTTATTTTTATTTTATGGTTCATACCTATACCTACACCCAATTCCATCAAATGGGTAACAAAATCACAGTTCGTGTGTACGGTGAACGACCACCACATGAAATGATGTCGTTCATTTTTCCATTACCACCAATTATAAATGGGAATTATGGTGGACATACATTATTTATATTGTATATTTTAGATTTATAATGTAATTTTTACTTCTAAAATCATTAAATAACACATACTATAATGCTTTCTTTTTTTTGAGAATATGATAGCATCTTTTGTGGACGTGCGGATTGTCGCCCCCTCAAAGCGATGTGACACATTCACCTTTTACATGGAATGTATTAAAGACGATTTTTATAAAATAGTATATCATAAAAATTAAATATTAATTATATTAACGATATAAATATCTATCTTTACATACATCATATCATTTTCATCTTTCCATATCACACACTAAAAAAGTCATAACATCTTCCATGGATGTGTGGACTACCGCCTCCTTAAAGAAATGTGATTCTTCCCTTTTCATCACCACATAACAAGAATGATATCTATATAATTATATATTAATACATAATATTTTATTTATGATACAATGGTATTTCGATAAAAATAAATATTTCATACCTTATTTCCATAATGATCATTGAATAATGGGAACGTTACTAATGTGTTTGTACAACATACCATCTCTCTGATTGTATTGCTTTTTCATTTTTTAAAACCACCATTCATGTATGATTTTAAATGTAAAATTTCTGAAAAAAGGTGATAATTATTTCATGTTTACTATTTTTTATGTGATTTAAATAATGTTCTCATTTTCCATAGTTGACCTATCAAAGTGAGGATTGGCACATTAGCCGAATATGTTGAAACCATACGACATAAACATTATTAATTAAGTAGCTACATATATCATAATTATAAGTGGAATAAAATTAATAATAATTTTGGAATGTCTTCTGGAACAATAAAATAATTAACAAAACTTCATTATTAAAGAATATAGGGAAAAATCATGACAAATTTGACTCACGATAATGATATTATTAATTTAGATTCCATTCATTAAGTAAATATTCTATGACAATAATTATGTTATGAAACAAATATGTTTGTAATAACCATTTATTTTTGTATACTATATTTCAAATTTTATTTTCTTTATTAAAATTTGTTACACAAAATTATTTTATTTATTTTTTCTCAAACCAATGATACAATCTTTTAAAGGGATTTCATCTCACTTTTTACATCTATGGGATGAATGTCATATTCAACACCTAATTATTTATTATGGTGTATATACTTCCCTTTTTTATATATTATATAATTTATTTTATTATATTCATTGTATAAAAATGTTTCATTTTCTTTTTTTCTTTTGGGAGTTTGGATTCAGACATTACCACAGTTATAAGGGCATTTCTAGTCTCCCAATTATTTCGATGAGACTTATTCCATTTTCACCACTTATCATTATTTTGTGATTTATCTAATTCCCATGAATATATTTTATCATTATTAAACTTAAATTTATGTAGATTTATATATTAATTTTAGGATCTCTCTTTTTTGGTTTTATAAATTCAATGCTACTAAAGCAGTGATTGAATTTTGTCACCATTTGCCTCCTGTGAGATGTTTGTTATGTATAACCCTATCATAATTTATGAGGTGTATATACATATAGTTTTAAATTATTTATCATGAATCCATTTATTCTATTGATATTATAAGATTTATTAATCTTACTTCTTCATGCGTATTATAATTAAAATCTTTCCCAATGTTAATGGACAGTTGGGAATTTTTTAGGATTACTTTCCTCGGGATTATTTTAATAATATTTTAATGTAATTTCAATTATTCAATGTAAAAAACCCCTATTGTCACTTAAATTACACTATGGATATTTTTTAATGATTCCATTATCATTATTTATTTTTATAGATAGTGATTATTTCAAATATGTTTTTATAGTACCCATATCTTTTATACGAGTTAGTCAAGCTATGAAAGGTGTTATTGGTTGTCTAATGAGATTATGCAGGATTTTGTGTGTGATGATTTTGAAATGGTACTTAGAAATTTTATAGGTGGTTACATGATAAACCAATGATGGGGGTTCCATGATTGATGAAGGATAGGTGGTTGTGTGATATCCCTCAAATGCATTGAGTATTGAAGTTAGTAATATGGATATTCTATTTGTATGACTTAAATATATGAATGTTGACTGCATGGATGTTCAATTTTTTAAAATTAATCGTATAATTATGTCCCAAGATAGATTTATGTGTAATCATTACATACTATGGGTTTATAATGTTTCTGATGACTAAGATTGAAAGCACATGGCTCATTATTATTGATCCTGATGACTATTGCCTTCAGCATGTTTTTATATTTAATCATCAAGGTTTTTAGGGTAATGACATCTTTTATGATTATTTCATGCACATTGATTTTCCTATAATACCCATATACACTATTTTTCGGATTTATGACATTAAATTGTTAATTATTATATTTACTCTTACTATGAATCTAAGATTACCCTTCTTATATTTCCTTCTCAATATGTTTTAAAGGGTGATATTGAATGATTTATGTCTATGAAGGATTTCAAAAGGATGATGATGATGAAATAATTTAAAATATGAAAATATTGGCATAATGGGATATGATGTTCTACTTTTTGAACCATTTTTTTATGATCCCATCTTTAAATAAATTGTTAATGTAGGAGGTTTTTCAAATTTTATAATACTCTAAAATTTAAAAGGCCATTCATAATATAACTGATCCATGTTTTCCTTTTGATGTTTTAATGTTTTTATGGAAAATAATTGTGTCCCAATTATCAGCATCATAAACAAATATTTAAAGTTATGTATTTTAGCACATAAATCTAGAGTGTTGGTCCTAGGATGTTATACCCAATATAAATCCCATGATTATTATGTGTTGTTCATTTTATCTATGTTTGAGTACACGAAATTCTGAAAAATGCAAAAAAAAATATAATGAGTCTATAATTTATATGAAACTACTAAGTAACATCTAATTGATGTTTAAATGGTATCTACTATGTTGTGAAACCTTGAAAATATAAAATATAATGGAAGTTTATGGATAGTAAACTTTTTTGAGTTATTCATGTTTTATTTTGACCATCATTAGTTAAAATCGAGATAAATAATTGATGATTAATAAAGAGAAATATATGTGGTTTATATGAATAAAATATGGTTAATAATTTAATATTTGAAATTAAATTTCAAATTAATTAATTAGACAATTGTATTTTTAGTGTTGTATATAAATAGAGAATATATATTAATGTATATGAAGAAGAAGTGGGAATATAGTAAAAGGTGAATCATTAGATATATCAGATATCAAAAGTTATTTTGTTGTTGAAATGATTATTATTGAAGATAAAATTTTTAAATAATAATTCATTTTGAATAAATTTTAAGATCCTCGTGATTTTTTTAGAATGTATAGACTGACTGAAATTAAGGGAATTAGAGTCTTAAGAAACTGATTGGAAGTTCTAATTTCTATATGATTATAATTTCCAACAGGTGAATAAGTTTTTATCAGTAATATCAACACATATTTGATATTTTCTCCTTATATGTATCCCAATTAAGTGAACATAGTAACATCTTAGTGCCGATAATATTTTCATTTAGGTATTTTTTATATAGTCGTACAATTAAGGTGATATATTATAAATATATTTTATAATATAAGTTAAATATCTAATAAAATTTAAAATATTAATAAAATTTTTTAATATCAAAATTCACCACCACTTAGAGTATATATCAAGTCATTCGATTACAAAACGTGGTATCCATGATACCATGTAAATCAAAGTGAATCTATCATAGATGTTCCATATCTTGGATAAAAATTTGAATTCAATAAGATTTACATTATTTAATGGATATAGTTGTAATTTTTGGAATAATTAGTAGTATATTTTGTTAGATGAAATTTCTATTGAAATTTATTGAATAAAAATCACTAATGCTACAAAGTTATCAATTAATGATTTAGTATAAATTTTTTATTAACACTGTATGTGAAAAAACATTATCATAGGAATTCTCAAATAAAATATATGTCATGGTGATAAGAAATAAATTGAATATAAATTTGAAAAAACCATGAAAAATTTATTTATAGTGACTGAAAAGTGAAAGCGGAAAAAATACAGGTTCTTTATAACATTTATTTTGATGTGAAAAGGAGGTCTAGTGAAAACACTGATAGTTAATTCAAATATCTCATTGAGGTTTTTGGAAAGAATTTTGGTATCATGATAAGATGATTAATATTGATTGCATAAAGAATATTTTAATAAGATTTTCACTTTTGGGTAATACAATGCTATTGGAACTTGATGAAGGAAATCATACAATAACTATTTATTGATGATATTAAAACAAAAATGATCCCATATGAGATAAATGAAATGAAAAATAAGAAAAATATTCTTTTATCAAATGAAATTGAATTTATTCTATGTATAATAAAGATATTAGTGAAGTCATATATGATGAGAAACATATATGTGATGTGTTCTTATAACTTTAAGTGATAATTTTAAGGTTTGGTAAAGGATGTCTTGGAGGTAAATAGTCATTAACATAATTTAACAATAATAAGAACAATAATATTTCTATAAGATGTTAAATGAAAACAGATTCATTTATTTATTGTAAAAAAACTAAGAGACAATATTAATAATCTCCCCCTAAAAGGATCTTAAATTTTATAAATGTAATTTTAATGAGTATTTAAAGAAACATTTTAGTAGGTAATAAAGAAGATGTCGAAAAAGAAGATAACATAGAAGGTGGTTAAAATGAATTTATATAAGAAATTGAATAAATTATTAGCGATATAATATAGTATTTAATGCATGATGCATAAAATAATGAGAAACCAGTGGGATTAGTTATTCTCAAGGTGGATATGGAATAATTTATTGAAATGATTAACATAAAAAGAAAATAATATAGGAAGATTATAGGTCTTAAAAATGAGTCCTCAATTTATGTAGACTTTTTAAAATAAATATTTACTTATCAGATAAAATTATGGATAAATAAGAAAATTATCATTATAAAACTGATGATAAGGTGAAATACATTTTAATGTCTGAGGAGTAGGTTGATTTTGATGATCAAATCAATATGTGTACCATGTAGAACTTAGATATTATTAAAACACATAGGATGTAGGGTTTATATTTGATAATGAATCTCTAATATTAATTGAATATGAGTATTTCCAAAATATAGATACAATATAGAAATTTTCTTGGTAAATAACTAATGTGAAAAATTAACACATGTCATTAGAAATTTTGATATCATATTAACTACACAACCACACAATGTAATGGATTGGAAATAGAAACATATTATTCTTGGATAAAATTAACTTTATTTTAATGAAATTATAATGTTGGAAATAACCCATAATTTAAAAGAGGCTATAATTGAACTAAAAGTTAGATAGAAGGATAAATAATATGTGAGTGTGCTGATAGAATCATTGGACTAATGAAAAGAATATTTTGTGGATCTAAGGTGCACTAAATGATTAATTTTGAAGATTTAAACATCAATTTTAATGGTGAATAATTTATAAGTAAAATGTGTAGAATCAAAATATACATTCAAAAATAAAATAAGAATTATTTATTTGGATACACGGTTAATTATTAAAACATTGGTCATAAAGCTGCGAAAATATGAAATAAATATAGAAATTAAATGTATATAAGAATCTAAGTAGAATTAATCCAATAAAAAAGATTTTAATTCCTATAAGAAATACATTTCCTCCCTGTTGAGAATGTGGGGAGTTTATTAATTATCGTTTTTCAGTTTATGATTTGAGGACCACATATATCTTAATTAATCTATGGATTTCTTATAATGAAAATAAGTTGAAGAGGGGGGAGAGGTCTATATTTTATAATGTTATTTAATATCTTATGATGAACATTAGTTGGTTGATTACTGATTGTGTTTCTCCAACCAAGATGACAAGAAACATTAAACATCAAAAAATGTGACTAGAAGAGTACATTAAATGGTTTAGTTGTAAAATAATGTAGATATAAAGTTTAAAAAAATTATTAAAACTAATTTTTAATGGAGGAAATCTAAAATATATTGAATTTCTTTCTATATATTCTTAATGAAACAATCGGTTGACTGTGATAAAATTTTGTGACTACAGATTAGAGGTCACACCCAACTTGAAAGGCTTTAATATAAATTTATAATTTCATGATTCTAAAATAAAAGGATTGTGAAAAAAGGAAACATATATTAAATATATAAAAATTAGAATGAATCTCTACTTAATATAGAAGTGGAAAATAATTTGTTCAATCAAAATAGTAGTTACATCCATCAATAGAGCTTGGAAAAGATTTCAATACATAAGGTATTAGTTGATATTTCCAAATTTAAGAGGGATATAGAGAGGGAATATGACACTAGATTGATGGAAAAGGCGGTGAAAGTCCATATCACTAAAATAAGAAAAATATATAATATATTCAATATTTGATCCATACGTATGTATGTTTTTTAATAAATCAATCTAGAATAATTTTTCAAAAATATTTCATCATTTTTATAACTATAGAAGGATATGATAAACTATGTTCATCTAGCCTAATAGATAAGCGTTGAACCACATGAATAGTCTTCAAATGAGAATAGAGAATGAAATGGTATGAATAATGAAGATCATATTATAGTATATTGGAAAAGAATTCCAATTAATTGAGAACATAAAATTAATTATGGAAATATGGAATAAATACTAATCCTTAGTTTGTACGTACTCGTCAATTAAATGGAAATTTCTAATGGTGTAACAATATGGTTAATAATATGACTACGACATTAATAATTGATAGTGAAATCTATTTATACTACTAGAAGAATTGCTAAAAGTAGTTTTGGGCACCAAAAATATATATAATTTTATTCCTCTAGAGAAAAGATATATCGTAGGTGATATGGAATATTTGGAGACCTTTTTTGAATCATTAAAGAGTGTTTTTATAAATTTCTTAATGTAGAATAATTAATGATATCAATAAAAATATTTCTACTTGTACAAATAAAAAATATTTCTTGAATACTCAAAGAAGTTTAAATTTACTTAATGGTCTATAATTTAAATTCAATATTTATTTCTAAATAAATTCTTACATAGATTTTATTGCCAGTGATTTATATTTTCATACAAAGGATGATACTTCTAGATTTAAATCAATAGAATAGCATTGTATGAATTCATACATTTTGATAATAGTTTTTTATTTTCCTCATTTTTGTTATTCTCATCAAATTAATATGTTTCATTATTTTTATGATCCCAAGAATATTTTTTATTAAAATCATTAAATTATAGTAAAAGCTAGATATTTCATATTGAAGGAATTTTTTATCATGGAAGAATAACCATCATTTAAATCATACATCACATATGAGCTATGTTGTTTTTGTTACTTAGAATCACATTGAAGACAAATTTAGAAAATATAATCTATATATCAAAACCAAGTTGGCATAAATAAATTAAAAATCTAAAGGATTAATTAATAAATTACGTTTCCCAACTAAATCATTAAATTAAGATATCTAAATATTTCAATAGTTTTGACCACCTTTATTGTTGGGTCTATATCATCCAAAATTATAACGCCCTAAAAATATAATGTAGGAACATTATATTCAATAACGTGTATGAAACGCAACACCAAGCACATAATGGAATATAAAATCATAATTAATTATAATATATTTACTATTTAAAATAAATTTAATATATTTGATATCATTCAATACACGAAACACCAAGTTATCTTATGTTACACTTAAGAAAGACATTCCTCAATAGGTTGTGTCACATGTAAGACTGAGTTTCTCCGAATGACAATGTACTATTATATTATTATTATATAAAATAATATGATATAAACTAGTTGTTATGTTAGTAGTTATGAATATAATTAACTAACTTATAAGTATTTGTGGTTAATATTAATACAAAATTAATTCATTTGTTACTAGTTAATGAGAAACTAAAAAAATAACCAATTGGAAATAAAAATAAATATTATTAGCTGTATTCTTCCAAAGGATATTTTTTAATAAACATAATTAATTAAAATTATTTCCTTATTTTAATGAAATATATATGTTATATATTCAATCCAATATTTCTTATATACTTCCATTAGGTTTTATAGACATAATATAAGAATAAACCCAATTTTCTAAATAAAATACCATATTTTTGTTAAGGAGTTTAATTGACTTTTAATATAGAACCCATTTTATATATGATTTTTTAAAAAATTATTTATTTAATATGTCAAAATAAAATTAATATTTGAAATAGAAACATAAAAAAAAATTTATGACGAAGTTTTGATATATTTTGGTAACATATAAAAATAAATAAAATAAATAATATTTATTATGTATCTATTTTTACATGAAATAAATTTAAATAAAATAAATAATTATGTAAATAAAAATTTGGTTTTAAACGATAACTCAGTGTTTCTCACTATTCATAAAAAAATTGAACATTTTCAGGAAAATACCAAAAATTCACCCTAGGCTAATTTCGATATTCTGAATCTAAAAATGAAGTATATTTTAAAAAATTAAAAACATATAAGTAGCATTTATTAATTTAAAATTAATTCCCGATGTCAAAACCAAAAGGCATATTTTTAAGAAACAATATCTTTCAAAATATTGAAACTTCATTATGTCCAATCTCAATGTGAAATTACTTAAAATGACCAGCATAGGATTAAATGTTAAAATATAATGAATTTATACTTCTAAACAATTAAAATATATAATTTAACACTATAATTTTTTTTTCTTAAGAAAGTTGTTTTTAGTTAAAATATAATATTTTTCACTATTTACCCAAATGTGAAAGTTATCAGAAAATCACCAAATATTTATTGAAACTAAAATCTTATGTCCCGATTCTAAAGAAGATGATTATTTTTTCAAATTGAATATATAAAAGTTTCAAATATTTTATTTAAAAAGTGTTCACCATTAAAATGAGGTAAAAGTATATTTATTGAAAAATACTTCTTTTATCTGAAACATATGTATTTGTACATACATTATGTAAAAAACTCATAATATGGATTCTAAAATTATAAGGATTATATAATGTTCATAATTGAGTTTATATTATTCATAACTGCTTTTTAACGACTAGTTTGGTAAGTTGTGGTGCACTTGAACTCAGTGTGGCGTGTAGTGCAAGATATTGAATTACGTTGATGAAACAACGTACTATGAAATATTGGGGTGTTGCATTCTTCCCTCCTTCAATAAATTGCATCCTCCCAATTTAAAATTGTTCTTCTAAAATAAAAGGTTGAAAATAGAAAATTCATTTGTGGGAAAAGCCACATCGGAGATTGGGTTAATAAAATTTACTATTAATAATAGTAAAAGGGGAATGAAAAAGTCACCACCAAATTATGATCTCAATTAGGAGAACATTTTTGGAAATTAGAGACACATAATTGGAGGGAAAACCTAAATATTTATAGAGAGTTATTGAGTTTATTAATCAAAATATATCAATTAAATATATTTAAATAACAAATCAACTATCAAAACCATTTTCAATACCAAAATACGTATAAAGAGTATATGGTATTTATATTAGTTTTCTCAAAAAGAACATTTTGGCTTCTTAAGGAATCCAAATATCAAATAAAACTCAAGGAGGGGGAAAGTTCATTGTCCCCGCTTACGTTAAAAAACATTCCTTTTTTTTCATTTAGTAAAATTATTCGTAGAAAAATATTCCCATTGAAATAAAAAGTCAAAGGGTTTTATACACCGTATAAAAGAAATTCATTTGGAAATCAAATTATGCCTCAATGAATGGAAATTTTGAGGAAGTCCCTTAACTAATGTTTAAGAATTAAATTAATCATAGAATAAGAGGTAAATATATATATATATATATACTTGACAAGTAGAGTTACCACCTTTAACTAATTCCTACCACAAACTCATCTTTCACTCCAAAAGATTTCAAAAATATATATTTTATTTATCATAATAATATATGGTTCCAAAAATAATGAATTTATAATTCACCTATTAGTCCTTTTAAAGAAAAACTACATTATACAATCCAAGACATCACGTGGGTCAGTGATAGGTGATACAACCGTGTCTCTCTTAGGTTACGAGTTTAAGTCTCGTGGCATTGCCGGACGTGACGCGTTGCCGCCCAACCTCTAGGTTTTAATTTTTTTGGAATTCCAAAAATAACCTTTACAATAGTATCTAATTTCGAACTCAATCCATTCCAACAATTAGAATTATCTGGAATACTTATATCCAAACTCTCAGTCCAATGTTTATTAGGAAGTTAATCATAATGATGATCCTTGTTTCTATGTAATAACATGTGAACACCTTCATCGTGTATTCTTTTAAAACACTTCAACATCCTGAATAACCAAAACCAACCATCTCTTATTGCAAAATTACTACCTTAGTATCAAGACCATATAATTTCAAATTCATGATGAAATAGTATTGCAGTGCAATCCTTATTTTTCTCCATAATTCATGTAACCAGTATACTGTTGATACAATACTCAAATGAAATAATTCAATAATAAAAACATAATAACACTAGTCATCCTTAATCATCTGAGGTAGTATCATACCTTGATTATTATCCAATAACATCATTTGTGGTAAACTATAATGAATGTGACATTTATTCGTGTAATGTCTCAATGCCATGCAGATGAAGCATTTAACATTTGAAATTTTTTTCTTACCCTTGTAATCACGTACTTGGTGTCCTTTTTCTCCACACATATAACAAAATCTCATTCCCTTCCAGAATTTACCAAGGGGATTCATTCCACATTTATCAAATATTGGAAAATCCTTCTTTCCCTTATTCAATTTATCCATTTTTCTTTCTACCATCATTTTTTTCACTGGCTTCCCTTCAAATCCATAGGATTTAGAGAATTATTTACTGATCTTAGTAACACATGATACTATTTATTCATATGATGATAATACATGGGATACTATTTCCATTATAAATGTTGGATTAATACCATGAATGATATGACCCTTATTACTCTTTGGTCCATACGTATTGTTGGAGTTCTCATTCCTTCTACTGGGTTCCATTTCTAAATAATGGCATACAGTAGGTCAGTTTATGAATCACAATTCAGAATTAAAAACATGTAAAATACCTAACATAATTTGAAATGTTTATGGATATAATCCATAATCACAAAAAAAATTCTTCTAGGAGGTATATACTCATAAACCCTTCATAGTGGTTTGTAAAAAAACTATAATTATCCTAAGAAAATACCCCGAATGTGTCATAACCAAGAGTGCAACAAGGCCTGATGTCGTGCACCAGTTCCTGTTCGAGTCTAGTTCAAAGTGAGGTTTTCTGGTTTTACCCCTATGTACATCTGTTCCAGATCCACCTCTACCTACTCGTATCCATACAGGGATATATTTTCTTGGAAAACTCGCAAAATCATTCCATTACCAAAATTCTAGGTAGTTCTTCTATACCAATCCTCAAAGTCTATCTTACGGTAATGTGCCCTAATTCGATTTTATCTAAATATAGTTTCCATGGTTATTGATAAAATTCCTTTGATACCAACTATAACTCCCGACCCTAGTTACATTGAGTTGGTGCATTATTTTAATCCATTGGCATGATTACAAGGAATCATGTTCCGAAGGACCAATCAGTTTAGCAGTCTTGGAAAATAGATTAAATATATGAATGTTACATTACACTTTATAACATACAAAACATCAAAAATAAGCCTTTATGAATGCCATTATTCCCTTAGATTAACCCTGCATATCAATCAAAATACACTTCTTGTAATCCTGGGAAAAATAAAACATATAAAGGGGACATCTCAAAAGTTTAGTAAGGGTAAGCAATATAGTGGAAACATTCAAAAATAAGAATAAAAATTTAAGGCAATGTATAAAACTAAAACAATATCCTTTTCATCATAAACTTCATCATAATATGGAAAATATAAATCAAAATAATTACATCTACTTACTCACATGGATATTATACTAGTTGAATAATCACATGTAATATCAATAGCCACTTTCATACAGATGGAATGCATAATGCCAGACTATCATAACCACATAGTCAAGGACTTGTGCCAAGACTACAAATAACATTTAGTCAAGGACTTGTACCAAGACACTAGTTTGTCTCATGAGACATACAATTCATCGAGGAGCTATACAGGGCTCCACCAGTCAGTTACTATGTCTAATGCATTCCTCATATGAAAAGGTCTAAACATAACATAAACATTCTTATTAAAACTAGCATATGAAAGGTAAATAATTTACCCATAAACCATGAATGGTATAAAAATAACACATCCACATTCAAACATATCACAAAATATTAAACACAATTTTGATGATTTTTATCATGATAAATCAACTTCAAAAGAAGTTTAAAATCCATTAAATGTTTTTGACATAGATGAAAATGATTTGTAAACCTCTTTCAGAGAAATACCCCATTTTCATGAAATCATTTTAAAGTCACAAAATTTAGAAAAGAAGTCATTTAAATACATTTTTTAATCAATGTGTCCCATACCAATTTGAAACTTTTGAATGTAATTAACATTTTAAAAACATTCATGTCCAATGAAATAAATCCTAAAAACTATTTTTAATACATGGAAATTAATGAAAAACATTTAGATGAATAAATATTTAAAACATGTGAAAATATGTTTTAGTAAAATTTTCCCTTAAAATAATTACTTTGAAAACTCATTCATGATACATGGACATGGATAATAAATATGTCCCAGTATATACTTACATAAAAACAACCTCAGATAATAACGAGATTGTGAAATTAACCCTTACCTTGCACTTTTCTTTGGTTGAGGGTACGTTTAACCTCATGTATGAAGATCGTAGTGTGTTATTAAATTATACCATAACCATATTAATATTTATGATATCATACATGATTCAGTTATGACTTTATACTACCCATTTAATAATAATTTCCAAGTTAAATTAACATTTCGGGTAATAATCGATTTCTTTATCTTATGTGTTTTAACTTGTTACTCTGGATTGTATCACATAGATCAAGATTCAAATACTTCCATATTATAAAACATGATTTATATATCATATATATTTAGAATATAAATATGTATAATAGACATATATATATGAAATGAAAAACACCGTTTATGGGGACGGTATTCCGTACATACGCATAAACGATGTTTTTGTTTTCATATCGTATTAAACGGAACTAAGTGAATATGATATATGTAAGTATATATATATATATATCCAGTAGAATTATTAGGTTATATATTACATACTTATTAGTAATAGATATTTTTATAATTGTTGAAGAATGGTGAATGTGGAAATGAATCGCATCGCGTCGTGGAGACGGTAATTAGTACGTACGCACAAGCAATAATATCATTTCCTTAAAAGCGTGGAATTGGATGGTATATTAATTTTACAGAGGCATTAACATGTTATTTTCATTCTTTATATACATATTATTCATCATTTTATCCATCCAAATAACATGGCATTGAATAACAAATTACACCACAGTGTGGAGATAGTAAGTCGTACGTACGCATGCATAGTGACATTATCATTCATAAGATGGATAGAATAATGAATAAAGTTGTGTCAAATTTATAATAACATCAAAATATATATAATATAATGGATTTATTATTCTATAATGGAAATAAAAAAGAAATATGAAGTGGAAGAAGAAAAGAACTTGAAAGAAGGTGGTGAAATTATTACCTATTCTTCGGGTTATTCCTTTTGATTTGATCAAAAGGGCACATTATGTGGGATTTTATACCAATTTAAGGCCTCTAAAATGATGTTAGGATAGCTTATAGTGTATTTTGGCAGATTTTGGCCGATCCAAATGGATTTGGAGGTGTGAATTTGAGAGAAAGTGAAGTGCCCTTTTATAAGAGGGGTGAGGGGAACCTTTGAAAAAACATAAAATATTATTTTATAATAAATTCATATTCATTTTAAAATGGCTCCAAAATGTATTATTTAATTTATAAGGTGTTTATGGGTCAAAAACAACTCAACCAATAGGTTTTAGACACGTTTAGGTTATCATTTTAACCTTATCATATAGATATAACTCCATGTTAAATAATTTATCTTTTACCGTGTCTTCTTGTATTCTTACACTATATGGTTAATAAACATACTATATAATGCCAATCGAACCCCAATTGGTTCATTAATATCATATATATTATTCTATAAGTCGTTTGGCTGATCCTTAGTCATTTAGGACAATTTTATCAATTAATAATATACTATTTATTTTGAACACTATTTTATGTCCATTTTGACACTATTTGGTATCTGTTTTTTGATAAAATAATAACAGAATGATTGCATCAAATAATGAATAAATTGAATCAATCCTAACATGTCATATTCCGCTTGAAAATTCATATATCTCATTAAAACCTTTTAATTGTATTTATTTTAATATTTATAATACAATTTATTTTATTCTTTCATTAATAACGTAATTACTGCATTATCATTGTGTAATTAATAAATTTAATTATTTAATCTCTAAAAATTATAAATAAAATACCATTATTTAGGAAATATTTTTAGATTTCTAATTAATATTAATAGTCTAATTTATCTTATGTATAAACCTATATAAAACATGGTTTAGTCATTAAACATTGATTTTAACTCTTTTAACTCTACTTAAATAAAATAATAATAAATGTCTTAATCTAATCCAAGTGGACCTAAAGGGTCATATTTTATTTCTAAGGTTGTTTTTGGTTGAATTACACTTATCTAATATAATTAGGACATGTGTTAGGGTAATAATAATATCATTTTTACCCTTAATTACCCTATTTACTTTAAACCGTGGAAAATAAAAGTAAAAAGTTACTATTTACCAAATTTTTTTATCATATTGAACCACGTTTTACACCTGGATGTTAACCATGTCTCTCAGATTTTCAAAATTCAACTCACAGAAGCTATAAAATTATGCTTTAAGTAAATTTTCAAATTCTCATAGGAGGTGGGTAAAAGAGGGTGAAAAGTTCAATAAAATTATTATATATCTAAAATTATTATAAACTGAATCCAATTAATTACATTGAATTTATTTAGGTACTATGAATCTATTTTGACCTGAAATAAATTTAAATAAAATAAACAATTATTTAAATAAATATTCGGTTTTAAACGATAACTCAGTGTATTTTCACTATTCATTAAAAATTGAACATATTCAGAAAAAATACCAAAAAATCACCTTAGGATAATTTCGATATTCCAAATCAAAAAATGAAGTATATTTTACCAAATTCAAATAATATAAGTTTCATTTATTAATTTAAAAATTAATTCCCATTTTCAAAACCAAATGGCGTATTTTAAAGAAACAATATCTATCAAAAGATTGACAATTCTTTATGTCCAATCTCAAAGTAAAATTACTTAAAATGACCAGAATTTGGATTAAATGGTAAAAATATAATCAATTTATACTTCCAATCCATTAAAATGTATAATTTAACACTATAAATTATTTTGATTAAAAAAAGTTGTTTTTAGTTAAAATATAGTAATTTTCACTATTCACCCAAATATGAAAGTTATCAGAAAAACACATAAATTTATTGAAACTAAATAATTATGCTCCGATTCTAAAGAATAAGTTTATTTTGTCAAATTGAATATATAAATGTTTCAAATATTGGATTTAAAAATGGTTCACCATTAAGGATTATATAAAGTTCAAAATTCAGTTAACACTTTTCATAACTGCTTTTGAGCGGTATGTTTGGTATGTTGTGGTGTGCTTGAACTCGGTGTAGCGTGTAGTGCAAGTTATTGAATTACGTTGAAGAAATTACATACTATGAAATCATGGGTGTCACATTCTTCTCTTCTTCAATAAATTGTGTCCTCGTAATTTGAAATTTTTCTTCATAAATAAAAGGTTTAAAATAGAAAATTCCATTGTGGGAAAACCCACATCGAAAATTTGGTTAATAAAATTTACTCTTAATAATAGGAAATGGGGAATGAAAAAGTCACCACCAAATTATGATCTCTATTAGGAGAACATTGGTGGAAATTAGAGACACAAAATTGGAGGAATAAATTAAATATTTATAGAGAGTGATTGAGGTCATTAACCACAATATATCAATTAAATATATTGACATAAAAAACCCATTATCAAAACCATTTTCAATATTAAAATACTTAAAAACAGTATATGGTATTTATTTTCGTTTTCTTAAAAAAACATTTTTTCTTCTTAAGGAATCCAAAGATCAAATAAAACTCACGGCAGAGGAAAGGTCACTGTTACCAATTATGATAAAAAAACATTTCTTTTTTTTCATTTAGTAAAATTCTTTGTAGAAAAATATTCCCCTGGAAATGGAAAGTCGAAGGGTTTTATACACCATATAAAAGAAATTCATTTGGAAATCAAAGGATTCCTCAATGATAGGAGATTGTTACGAAGTCCCTTAACAAAAGTTAATGAAATAATTTAATCATAGAATAAGAGGGAAATATATATATATATATACTTGACAAGTAGAGTTACATCCTTTAACTAATTCCTACCACAAACTCATATTTCAATCCAAAAGATATCAAAAAAAATTTATTTATCCTAATAATATAAGGTTCCAAAAATAATGAATTTATAATTCACCTATCAGAACATTTAAAGTAAAACTACATTATACAATCCAGGACATCACGTGGGTCAGTGATAGGTGATACACCCTTGCCTCCCTTCGGTTGCAGGTTCAAGTCTCGCGGCCTTGCCGAATGTGACGGGTTGCCGCCCGACCACTAGGTTGTTCTTTTTATGGAAATCAAAAAATAACCTTAACAATAGTATCCAATTTAAAATTTAATCCATTCCTACCTTTATAATTATACAAAATACTAATATCCAAGTACTCAGTCCAATGTTTATAAAGAAGTTAAATGTAATGAGGATCCTTTTTTCTAGGTAATAACATGTGAATGCCTTCATCACGTATTCTTTTTCAACATCTCAACATCCTGAATTACCAAAATCAACCATCTCTTATTCCAAAATTACTACCTTAGTATCAGGACCATATAATCTCAAATTCCGGATGAAATAGTACTACATTACAATCCTCAGTTATCTTCATAATTCATGTAACCAGTATACTATTGATACAACACTCAAATTAAATAATTCTTTAATAACAATATAAGAACACTAGTCATTCTTCTTCATCTGTGGTAGTATCATATCTTGATTATTATCAAATAACATCATTTGTGGTATACTCTTATGAATGAGAAATTGATTCGCGTAGTGTCTCAACGCCTTGCAGATGAAGAATTTTACATTGGAAAACTTTTTATTATCCTTGCAATAATGTACTTGGTGTCCTTTTTCTCCACACTTATAAAAAACTCCAATTCCTTTCATACATTTACCAAGGTGATTCATTCCACATTTATCACATATTGGAAAATCTGTCTTTCACTTATTCCATTTATCCATCATTCTTTCTACCATCCTTTTCTTCTCTAGCTTCCCTTCAAATCCATATGATTCAGAAAAATCTTTACTAATCTTATTAACACATGATACTATTTATTCATATAATGATAATCAATGGGAGACTATTTCATTTCAAAATTCTGGATTAATTCCCTGAATTTATATGACCCTTCTTACTCTTTGGTCCATATGTACTGCTGGAGTTCTAATTACTTCTACTAGGAGCCATTTCTAAACAATGATATACAATTGGTAATTTTATGAATTTCAATTCATAATTCCGAACATATAAATACCTAATGTAAATGTAATAGTTTATGGATATAATCCATAATCACAAAAATGTTTTCTTTGAGGAGGTATATACTCATAAACCCTTTGTATTGGTTTGTAATGAAAACGAGAATTATCCTAAGTATATCCCCCAGGAGTGTTGTAACCAAGAGTGCAGGAAGGCCCGTGGTCATGCACCAGTCCCCATTCGAGTCTATCTCAATGCGGTATTTTCAGTTTTTACCCATAGGTACATCTATACCAGATCCACCTCTACCTACTCGTATCCAGACAACGATGTATTTTCTTGTTAAATTAACAAAATCTTCGCATTAGAAAAATTCTAGGATGTTCTTCTATACTAATCTTCAAAGTCTATCTTACGGTAATGAGCTCTAATCAGAGTTTATCTAAATCTAGTTTCCAAGATTATTGCTAAACTTCCTCTGATATCAATTTTAATTCCATGACCCCAGTTACCCTGATTCAGTGCATTATTTTAATACATTTTCATGATTACATGGAATCAAGTACCAAAGGACCGATCAGTTTAGCGGTCTTGGAAAATAGATTACATATATGAATGTTACATTACACTTTATAACATACATAACAACATAAATAATCCTTTATGAATGAAATTATTCCCTTGGCTTAACCCTTTGTATCAATCCCAATACACTTCTTGGAATCCTGGGAAAAATAAAACATAGAAAGGGGTGAGCTCAAACGCTCAGTAAGGGTAAGCAATACAGCGGAAACTTTCAAAAATTAGCATAAACATTTAAGGAAATGTATGAAACTAAAACAAAATCCTTTTCATCAAAAACACTATCATAATATAGAAAATATAAATCAAAATTATTTCATTTACTTACTCACATGGATTTTCTACTAGTTGAATAATCACATGTAATATCAATATCCACTTTCATAACGATGGAATGCATAATCCAGACTATCATAACCACTTAGTCAAGGCCTTGTGCCAAGACTACAAATAAGAATTTGTCAATGCCTTGTTCCAAGACACTAGTTTGTCTCATGAGACATACCGATGCATCGATGAGCTATAGCGGGATCCACCCGTCACTTACTATGTCCAATGCATTCCTCATATAAAAAGGTCTAAACAGAACATAAACATTCGTATTAAAAATAGCATAGGAAATGTCTATACTTTACCCATAAACCATGAATGGTATAAAAATAACACATCCACAGTCAAACATATCACAAAACCTTCAACACAATATGGAATATTTTTATCACGATAAATCAACTTCAAAACAAGTTTAAAATCCATTAAAGGATTTTGACATAGATAAAATGATTTGTTAAACTCTATGAGTTAAATACCACTTTTTCACGACAAAATTAAAAAGTCACACAATAGAGAAAATAAGTCATTTAAAGTCTTTTTTTAATCATAGTGTCCCATAAAACTTTGAATCTTTTGAAAGGAAGTATCATTTTAAAAACATTCATGTCCATATATTTAAATCCTTATAAACCATTTTCAAGACATGTACATTAATGAAAACAATTTAGACGAATAAATATTTAAAACATTTGAAATGATGTTTTAGTAAAAAAAATTATCTTAAAATAATCCCTTTTAAAGCTCATTCATGATACATGGACATGGATAATAAATATGTTCCAGTAGATACTCATGTAAAAACGACCTCCAATAATAAAGAGATTGTGAAATTAACCCTTACCTTTCACTTTCGTTTAATCGAGGGTACTTTTAACCTCTTGTATGAAAATTGTAGTGTGTTATTAAATAATACCAGAACCATATTAATATTTATGATATCATATACGATTCATTTATGACTTTATACTATCCATTTAATAATAATTTCCATGTGAAATTAACATTTCGGGTAATAATCGATTTCTTTATCGTATGTGTTTTAACTTGTTACTATTGATTGTATCACTTAGATCTAGATTTAATAATTCCAGAATATAAATCATGATTTATATATCATATATATTTGGAATATTAATATTTATAATAGACATATATATATTAAATGACAAACACTATTTATGGGGACGGTAGTCCGTACGTACGCATAAATGTTGTTTCTGTTTTCATATCGTATTGAACAGAACTAAGAGAATAAGATATAAGTAAGTATATATATATATATATATATTTCCAGTATAATTATTACGTCATATATTACATGCTTATTAGTAATATATATTTTTATAATTGTCGATGAATGGTGAACGTGGAAATGAATCTCATCGCGTCGTGGAGACTGTAATTCGTACGTATGCACGAGCGACAATATCATTTCCTTAAAAGTGTTGAATTGGATGGTATATTTATTTTACAGAAACAATAACATGTTATTTTCATTATTTATTTATATATATATATTACTCATTATTTTGTCCATCCAAATAACATAGTGTTGAATAAAAAATTACGCCACAACGTGGAGACGGTGAGCCATATGTACAGAAGAATGATGGCGTTATCATTCATAAGAGGGATAGAATAATGAATAAAGTTGTGTGATATTTATAATAATATCACCATATATAGAATATACGGGGTTTATTATTTTAGAATTGAAATAAAAAAGAAAGAAGAAGTTGAAGATGAAAAGAACTTGAAAGAGGGTGGTGAAATTATTACCTCTTCTTCGGGTCCTTCCTTTTGATCTGATCAAAAGGGATCCTTAAGTTGGCCCTATGACCAATGTAAGGCCTCTTGGATAAAGTAAGGATAGTTGAGAGTGTATTTGGGAAGAGTTTTTCCGAGCCAAACGGCGTTGGAGGTGTTAATATTAGAGAAGGGGAAGTGCCCTTTTATAAGAGAGGTGAGGGGAACCATTGGAAAAACATAAAACATTATTTTCAAATAAATTTATATTTGGATTATAATGGGTCCAAAATGTATTATTTAAAGTATAATGTTGTTATGGGTCGAAAAAACTCATCCAATATGTTTTACACAAGTTTAGGTTACCAATTTAATCTTATCATTTAGATTTAACACTAAGTTAAATAATTTAACTTTTACCATGACTTCTTGTATTCTTACACTATATTGTTAATAAACGTACTATATACTGCCAATAAACCCTCAATTGGTTAATTAATTTCATATATTAATATTATATAATTCTTTAGGACTAACCTTATATTTTTAGGACCATTATATAAATTAATAATATAATATTTGTTTTAAAAACTATTTTATGTCAATTTTGACACTATTTGGTATTTGTTTTTTTGTTAAAATAATAACATCATGAATACTTCAAAAGAAATACATTTAATCAATTCTAACATGTCATATTCACCTATAAAATTCGTAGATGTCATAAAAACCTGTAACATTTATTTATTTTAATATTTATAATACCATTTATTTGATTCTTTCATTAATAAGGTAATTACTGCATCATCATTGTGTCATTAATAAATTTGTTTATTTAAACTTCAAAAAGTTATAAATAAAATAACATTATGTAGGAAATTTTTTTATATTTCTAATGAATATTTATAGTCGAATTTATCTTATGTATAACCCAATATTAAAAATGTTTTAGTCATTAAACATTGATTTTAACTCTTTTAACTCTTCTTTAAATAAAATAATAATAAATGTCCTAATATAATCCAAGTGGACCTAAAGGTTCATATTGTATTCCTAAGGATCATTTCATTCGAATTACACTTATCGAATATAATTAGGAAATGTTTTAGGGTAATAGTAATATGATTTTTACCCTTAATTACCATATTTATTTTTAACCGTGGTAAATAAAAGTAAAAAAGTTACTATTCACAAAAAATTATTTTTATCTTATTGAAACCACATTTTACTACTTGATATTAACTGTGTCTCTCATATTTTCTAAATTCAACTCACAGAAGCAGTAAAATTATGTTTTATGTAAATTTCTAAATTCTCATATGATGTGGGTAAAAGACGGTGAAAAGTTCAATAAACTTTTTATATATCTAAAATTATTATAAACTCACTCAAATGAATTAAACTGAACTTATATAAGTATTATGTATCTATTTTTACCTGAAATAAATTTAATTAAAATAAATTATTATTTAAATAAAAATTCGGTTTTACACGATAACTTAGTGTTTTTTCACTATTTCTCAAAAATTGAACATTTTCAGAAAAATACATTAATTTACCCTAGTCTAATTTCAATATTCTGAATCCAAAAATGATGTCTATTTTACCAAATTCAAAACATATAAGTTTCATTTATTAATTTAAAATTAATTCCCGTTGTCAAAACCAAAAGGCGTATATTTAAGAAACAATATCTATCAAAAGATTCACACTTCTTTATGTCCAATCTCAAAGTGAAATTACTTAAAATGACCATCATTGGATTAAATGTTTAAAATATAATCAATTTAAACTTCCAAACAATTAAAATGTATAATTTGACACTATAAATTATTTTGATTAAAAATATTTGTTTTGAGTTAAAATATAGTATTTTTCACTATTCACCCAAATATGAAAGATATCAAAAAATCACCAAAAATTTATTAAAACTAAATTATTATGTCCTGATTCTGAAGAAGAACTTTATTTGGTAAAATTGAATATATAAAAGTTTCAAATGTTGGATTTAAAAAGGGTTCACTATTAAAAGGGGGTAAAAGTGTATTTTTTGAAAAATACTTCTTTTATCTGAAAAAATGTATTTGTTCTTACATTATGTCGAAAAAAACTCATAATATGGATTCTAAAATTATAAGGATTATATATAGATCAAAATTCAGTTAATACAATTCATAACTACTTTTGAACGGCTAGTTTGGTAAGTTGTGGTGTGCTTGAACTCGGTGTTGCTTGTAGTGTAAGTTTTTGACGTACATTGAAGAAATTACATACTATGAAATCTTAGGGTGTTACATTTCTAAACCACTCTAGTGAAATTTCATATAATTTCTCTTTGGTTCATTTAAAACCGGATAGATGTTTTATATGATTTTTCAGGTAGTTGGATGGAATTTATTTATATAATTAACATATGGGATCTATTAATGTACCTAAAAGTGGGGATTACATGAATGAATATTCAGTGGTAAATTAGTAGTTATTAGTTATTAATGGGATTGATATTCAAGGGAGTTATTTCATGTATAACTTTTCATTTAACTCGTGTTTCTAAAAATTACTTAAATCATGTGAAATAATAGTGGTTAATTAAACATTTATTGATAAATTATCATAGTCTAGAGGTTTTAAACTATGTTATTTTTTTAATGATTTTGTTAATATTGTATTGGATTTGTTAAAGGATAATTAAAAAACCTAAAGGATGATATTGATACAAAAAATACCCATGATGATTGATTAGGGTTGTTTTTGTTTAAAATGATTTTGGGGAAGAAAATCAATGATTATTTAGAATTCATATATTGTTTTTAGAGGAATTATGTTAGATGATTGTAAAATTTGTAGTAGTTCTATTTACAAGATATAAATCACATTACAAAAGAATCTCATCCCTAATTAAACAATTATTGCTGGAAAAGTGGTTATGTTGTGAATTGTGAAGCCACACCACAATTAAAAAAAGTAGGACTAAATAAAAATATGTGAAGGTGACATCAAGGATATTTAAAATTAACTCAATATTTAGAAGTCCTGACTAATATCTGATCATACCTATTAGAGGGGTTACGTACCAGGACAATTACTCATTTACATATTATTTGGGGGCTATATGAAATGCCATGTGTGTCACATATTGTATGATTGTTAATATTAATTCAATTATATAAATAAATAAATTGGTTTTAAAGAAGATACATTTCGAACACAAGGTGGATGTCATAAGACACTTATTGATGAAGCTATATATTTGGTGGTCATCCATAGATTTTTATCTGTTATGCTTCATATGAGCTATATAGTGAAAAAATTATGGAGCATAATGTCTGAGTCAGTAAAGCCTATGGACTAACTAGTGGTGAAGAATCAAGATTACATCAATATGTGTAACATTAGAGTAATCAACTTTACATTAAGTACATCATGTTTTATTTCAATGTAATATTCAATAAAGATAATTTCCTTGTGTTTATTTATTAAATTATAGTCATAATAACTTTGGAAAAATTAGAGTCACTTCACATACCAGTGTGTGGTGGCATGTCATATAATCTTTTAAAAATTAACTTTTATCAATGATACTTTACCGAAACTAGTGGAAACCAACGAACACTCACATGATAAGAAAATTTGATTGGGTCTTCATCAAGAGATTAGTGAGGGACACATAGAATTGTACCATTGATATTTAGGATTGTATCATTATCTCCATATCTCTAAGAGTATCCCATATATGAATAAAAATATTTTAACTCTGTAAGAGGAAGGATTCAACATTGGGGAGTGTAATCCTTCATCCCCTTCATGGTAATACTTGTATGTCTATGATTCATATCAAAGTGCTTTATATTTTATATGTGTTTTAAGAGTTTTTAACCCTATATTCCATATATATTCCTTCATTTTTCATATATAATTATTTATGTTTTTATAATCAATTGTGTTATAATATTGTTATCAGAGCCATGGTTACACCGTAAACAATGCACCTTCTCATTAGAGGCCCAACAACCTTATGTGTAAGGACCCGACCTTAATATTTACTTATTTAGTAAATCTAAACTGGAATACACATTTTTACATTCCCAATAATATTTTTATTTTATAGATTTGTAGAACTTGGACTAAACCTTTCTATGTAAACTCATACATTACATGTGGTCACTTATACTCAGTATCAATTTCTACCTTAAAATATAAACATGGACTCTATTCATGATCAAACCATCACAATTTTTCTCGTGATATCATCCATGAATATAATATTTATTCTGTCCTATGAACATAATTTTAAACCGTGGGATGATTAAAAAATCACAGTAAGGTATAAAGTAGAAATAAAAAAATTCTTATAATGAAAATTTGAAAAAAAAAATTATTACAAACATAAATTTTTTTGAAAAAATGAAAAATATTTTAAAAAATACCAATATATTTCATTTTGAAATTAAATATAATTTCATGAAAAATTATTATAAATAATCTAAAATAAAATTATGTAACATGGGAAATCGTTTTCTATATCACTTTTACAAATTGAGTAACCAATACGGTCAACCTCCAACTCTGGAGTACCCATTGCATTAGAGGAAATAATGTAACAAGCCATCCTTGGTTTATCACGAAACCACCCATAATTATTTTATCACATATCCAACTATAATTTTTTTTATCACATAACCACATGTCTTTATAAAAAATTCTATAAATTTTATCATAAACATAAATTGTGAAATAATGCATTATAGAAACACTCTTTGAAGAAAATGATCTCCTCATTTTGAAATCACCCACATTGAAAGGATGCAATTATAAAATGGAAAAAACATTTATTTGAAAGTAAATAAATAAAGGTTTAACTAAATATTCAAAATATTAAATTTAAATGATGAAATTAAATTCTTTTAATCCATATATGTAATAAAACATTCTTTTTGAAGAAGGAATCCAAAAAGTGTATTTTTAATAGAATGTCCTTTACAATTATCCTATTATTGAAGTGGTAATTAATCAAAAGAATATATTATTTGTATTAATTGTAAATAATAATAAATGAAGTGGAAATAAAAAATAAGACATTATAAAGTCATATCATGGATAATATTAGCATGAAATAATTAAGAAGTAGACGTTTAACCCAAAGAATAGAAGTTGGGTTAAGAATTCCCTTTCCCAACATTAAACTTCCTTAAAATGTGTTAAAAACTCCTCTATAATGGGTCAAATAAAATTATTAATTTAACAAATAACTATATTAATTGTTATAAAACCTTATTTTACCTTTTAATAAAATCTTACTACCCATTCATTAAGAGTATTTAAATATTCTCATAGTCATTGTTTTCTATCATTTTAGGGATTCATGGTCGCTTCACTTGTTTAAAATTATGGATGTTCATAATAAATATTATTATAACTATAGAAGTTGAAAAAAATAGTATTAATGAACTTAAATAATTATTAATGGTCCCACATATCATTTTCTTCTTGTATGAGGTTGATTAATTGGATATAATATTAATTATAAATGTTCAGTTCATTTTGGTGAGTCTCTGAACATCACAAACTAGATTTTTTTTCATTATTTTTATGTTTATAAGTTAGTTATATAAAATTAAATTGGTTATAATATACCTTATAAAATATTATTTGAATATAATAATAATTTTATGACAATCATTAATCAGGGTAAATTAAAAAGGAAAATAATTATTCAATGAGAAAATAAATCACCATAATTTAGACAATGGTTTCGTTTCGTTAAATAAGAAGATATGATAAATTAAATGGATATGAAATTTTACATTATAAACATAAAACTTCAATATATACAAGATTATGTGTTTATCATGATGTTTTTGATGAATTAATTGAGGTGCAAATAGAAGAATAAAATAAAATAAGTTAGGTCCTTTGAGAAAATTACATCTGTGATGTCACCACCTTGAAGGACCCGTTAAGGACCTTAGATTTTTTATAATGGTGAAACCCTCAGAACATGGATGTGGGGATAGTGATTAAGAGAGGGTAAGGTGTATATTTTAGGATCCAAATGACTTTTTTTTTCGAGAAATGGGGCTGTGAGGGGTGACATTTATTCTAATGTATCAGTACTTTTATGTGATTAAATAATAATTATTTTATATTTAAGTTCAACAAATATTAGATGGAATTAATTTCCATGACTTTTCTAGATAATTAATAATTTAATGTTTTTTTATGGTTGATAGACACATCAAACAAACATTAAATTTTTTAGTTTTTATGTATTTAAAGCCTTTACCTTTTAACTTTGACCAATATAATTTTTTTACCTATACCGTGGTAAATATTTCTTTCTATGAGGATAAAATTTTTATGTCTAAAATTAAAATTAACATACAACCTAATTTGGGCCTTATAATTCCAAATATTGAATCCATTTTCTCAAATTCAATTCAAATTATTGGAAAATTTATATTTAAAATCAATCACACATATGTAATGGAAAATCAGGGGTTTAAAGTGAAAATGTTCAAATTTCTACAAGTTTATATATCTACTTTCCATGTGAAATTGTTTAAATTGACATAAATTGTATATATTTAGGTATAATATAACTAATTATATTTTAAAACCAATTTAAGAAATAATTTAACTATAAAATTAAAATATAAAAAATATTTTTTAATTAAATTTTAATATTTTTTACAATTAATAAAAAAATTAAACTTATCTAAAAAAATCAACCTATGAAAATTTAGATATTACTATTTAGAAAAAAATTTTAATTTTTTATTTAAAATTTATGAATGTTTCAAAATTTTAAGTTAAAATATTTGTGTTGTAAAATGGTGGAAAATTAGTTTTTATAAAAAAAAATATAGATTTTATACATAAATTTTGATTTATTATTATATTAATTCTATCAAAAAATTTTGATGAATTTTAAAAAAAAATTGTTTATATAACTTATAAATTTAATAAATATATTTCACAAATAGTAGTTATTTTAATTTAAGAATACTAATAATTATGAAAAAAAATTATTCTATCAGTACATGGGTTGTTACATTCACCCTCTTTGGAATTGTGTCCTCACAATTTAAATAACATACTATAAAAATGAAGTTATTTTTCAATCATATAATTTCAAAATTTTGATGTTTTTAATTCATCTATATGGTTTTTACACAAAACCCTTTCCTGGTGAATTTCCTTGTTCTCCAAAACAAGGTATGTGCATCCAAGAATCAGAAAAGGTCATTCCTTATAAGAAAGGTTCTCTTCCATCTGAACCACTTCATAGAGAAAAACATGATATGAATTAGGAACATACATTCATAGCCTTGAATCATGAAATGATTTGTGTACCTATGATAAACACATAGGAAAATCCACTTAATAAAATAAGATCCATGATTCACTAAAATTTCATATGTTCGAATGAATCATCATCTAATCCTTACCTAATTACCGAAATGTACAACACATTTCAATAGAGATATTTTAGGAAATATAAGATCACCTGCCGCAATAGAATTATCTTTTCTACTTGTATTTTCATAACTTTTCTTCCCATTATATCTTGAATTCATGTGTTGATGAATTATCATAAAATTATCATCCATTTTCCTCTACTGATTCTAGTCCAAAATAATTTATTTGTCCTACATAAAACTAAAAAAGATTGCATTCGAACCCACATTCCATATTATTCCTCAAAATGTGGAAACTTTATACTAGAATGAAAATGTTTTTATATGAAACCAAAACTAAAGAAACATTTTGATGCTAACTTCATGGAAAATCTACTAAACCAAGATCCAATGATATCCTCAATTGTCTAAATTTATCTCAATAATTTTCCATCAGAATAAGGATGAAAATAAGTGATCAAATTCAATTCAGTTTCAAAAGACATTGGTTTTTATTTCATGAAATTAAAAGTGATCCTCAGATCATGTTCATATACTATGGAGAGATTAACTCAATGTATCCTACAAATATCACTGAAATACTATCAATAAAGTTGATTTAAAGACATTGTACCTTAGATAGGAAGAAAATGTGATGATTTAGACAGTCAATCAATATTAACCCAAATCACATTTTTACATTAATATGTCTTTGGAAATCCAACTAGTAAATCCAAGGATATATTTTCCCATTTCCACTCTATTACTGGAAATGGTTGACGTGACCCCTTCTGTAACTATCAATCTACTTTAACCTATTGACAAATGAAACACATAATGGTAAATTTATAAATATCTATTTTAATTAAAAAAACAACAGTTATACTCCCAAAGGTATCTATACATCTTTGTACTTCATGGATAATTAGAAAACTAAGAACTATGAGCATCAGTAACAAAATTTTTCCTCAATTTGGAACCAAAAGACATAAATAATATTTTTCAAAGTTTAAAAATTCCTTCTTAATAAATATTAAAATAAATAAATAAAAACCATCTAAACTTTTTCTACCTTTTCATGTAAATATTGATACTTTTTATGAGATTTATTAATTATTTATGACAAAGTAAACTGCACTAAAACCTAAAACAAAGTAGATATTTTCCTTACATATACAACTTCTGGGCCAAAATTCATCAGTGTTTTAACCAATGGGTCACATTCTAAATTTAGCATGGTTAAATTATCATTATTTTTTCAACTCAAATAATCATCCTCGCAGTTTTCTTATTCAAGATGATAATGATCATCCACTAAAAATACTTGAACAGTTCTAGAAATATTCTCTTCCACATGTTCAATTCATTCTTAGTGAATATATAACTGAAAAATTTGTGATTTGTATATATTTCACACTTTTATTCATAAAATGATATTTCTAAATTTTTAGTTAATAAAAGAATATAATTTTAAATCATGTATAGGATAACGTTTCTCAAAATGTTTTAATTTTCTTTAATCAATATTGATTACCTGAAAATAACACAACCAAGTCCCTTCAATGAAGAGTCAATCTAGATAAAAACTACAAATTTCTCTAAGGTAGGACCAAATTTAGATAATTTACCAATATTATTTTTAATTTTTGAAAAAAATATTGACATTATATTTTTCAGATATATTTAACTACATTTCATATTAAATTAGTTAATGGGATAGATAATCGTGCAAAGGTTTCAACTAACTTCTTGTAATATCATGATAATCCAAGACGATTTTGAATATATGTATCATTTGTTGGTATTTTCCATTTATCGACCACTTTTTATATGAGATCAATTGTAATTAAATATTTACATATTGTACTCCAATGAAAATAATTATTTAATAACCAAAAATAACATTTTAAAACATTCCATATAACTTTATTTCCTTAATGAACTGAAAAAAAAATCATTAGAATTTTTCATGATATTTATAAATTATATAATAAGAAACATAATCAATAAAAAAATCATAAACTTATTCAAATATTTATTTAAAACTCTATTCATATGGCATATAAATATTTCTAGGGAATTTTTCAACCCAAAAGGCTTAACTAAAAAATTAAAATTCTTATATCGACTATGAAGTGTAGTCTTTAGAATATCTTCCTCAAACACATTCAATTAGTTGTATCCCTACCAGATATCAATCATTGAAAAGTATTGTGATCCCTATAGATGATCAAAAAAATCAACGATATGAGGGAAATAGTTCATTTTTATATCAATAATGTTATTCAGAGATTAATAATAAATATAAAGTATCTTGGAACCATCATTCTTTTTAATAAAAAAGAGAACCACATGGAAAAGTTCTAGATCAAATAAAAAAATTATCTAGAAACTCTATAAATTTACTATTAGTTCAAAAAGATGTGAATTTTTTAGTTGATAAGGGGGTTTTGAAATAGGAATATAATTTGGGACAAAGAAAATAATAAACACAAAATCTCGATCAGGAGTCACACTAGGAAATTCATTTGGGAAAACATGAATTTATTGATTTACTATTGGAACATCAGTAATATGAATAGTTCCATTTTTTCAAAGACATGTTCTATGTAACATTCACTAACATTTTAAAAAAATTATCTAATTATGGGTATTATTTTAAAGGAATAAAATCATTGAAAAAATATTATTATCTTCGTAACCTATCTTATCATGAAAAATTAAAATCCAATACCTACCCAAAATAAAATTAAAATCAACTATAGTCAGTTCTACATGATTATTATGAAATACCATTTCACTAACAATAATAAAAATGCACCTATAAATACTTGTCTCTTTAATACATCCACCTGGAAGTTTTTTCCAATGTTTTATCAAAATGATAGGACATGATGTTCCCAATATTCTAAAATTTCTGAAAAATGAATGAATGCGATGACCCGGAATCAAATAGGGTGTTGTAATAAATTGATTACACAAGTAACAAAATTGCCACCAATTAATTTTATGGATCAACATCCAACATAGTAGTAGTAGGATATTTTTACATACCCTTATATTTCTGATAGTTTTGATTCCCCCGGAGTTGTTAACTTTGGATACATATTTCCATAATGTCCCAAATATTTGAAATTAAAGAATTGTACCATCATATTACCATTATTTTTCTCCAAATTTTTCATATATTTGTGAGTCGTTTCACCTCTATTTCCACATTAAATGCATTTCCATGATTTTGAGATTTATTCCCCAAGGTGCTTCTTACCACAACTTTCACAAGAAGGGAAACTTATTCTCATACTCAAAATTTAATTACATAATTCTTTCCCAATTCCTACCAACCATGTTGCTTCTTATTTTTTTCATCAAGAGGAATATACATGTCAGGAAACATCATATATTCTTTTTTAACATAATGAATTTCTTTCTCATTTCTTTAAAACTCTCTTGATTCCAATTCTCTTCATAAAATTTGATTTAAATGAGATTAAAATCAGTTAATTTTAATATAAATGCCCCTTAAAAAATCTAACACATACATGATTAGTATTATTAAATTATACTCAAATAAATTAATATAATCATAATCATTCAACCAAAATTCAAACAATTATATCACTATTCTATGTCAAAAATTATTAGTGAAATAATTTTCCTAAAAAAAGACACTTAAAATCACCCCATTCCAAAACATCAAGATCATATTTCCCTCTTGTATTCTTAGCCAGGGACCACCATTGATCAGATTTATCTACCAAACTATAAACAAATAATGAAACCTTTTAGTGTTATGAACTTAACATGACTTTGAATATCTTTTCTATAGCATTGATCCATTCATTGACCACCAATTGTTTTGATGATCAATAGGAATTTAGATGTTGTTTCCTCATAAAATACTTCAATGCTGACATATTCCCTTATGGTTGATCTGGATCCTCCCTTGCATAGATACCGCCACTATTAATGACTTATGTCAACTGAGCCTTCAATACATGAAACTATCCAATAATTATTCCAACCATCTCAAGATGATTATTTGGAAGGATATTTTCCTATTGATACCTTTCCGTCACGACAACCCAATTTCCTCTATAAAAACAATTATGAATAGAAATAACATAGACGATGAAATAATGTAATATTAATATTATAAATCGTTTCAACTTATACATAAACTAAAACATTGTTACGGGTAATTTATTTACCTTATACTAACCCTTAAAGTTATCTACACTGTGCTCCGATACCAGCTGTAAGAACTTATCTTTAACATTTACTTATTCTACTATTTTTAAACTAGAATCCATATTACTATATTTCAAAAATCATTTTTTCATAGTTGTATATATTTAGTACCGAACCTTATAAAATAAAAACATAAATTACATGTGAAAACATATACATAGTATTAAATTCATCCTTAGAAAAGTGAGAGAAAAAACATTTTTTCTTTTCATGATCAAATATTCACAATTTTCTCAGCGATCTCATTGAAGTCTCTATTATCCCATAAATCATTTACAAAAAATTAGAACAAGGTGTGATAAACAAATCTCATTAAGGGACATAAATAAAATGAAACTTTTAAACTAGTGAAAATATATAAATACATTTTCATAAAAACTAACATTTCATTGAGAAAAATGAACCATCATTTAAAACATTTCAATATCTTACCTACTGAAAATATTTCAATTTTCATGAAAAATTATTAAACGGAATCTGAAATATAATTATTTATCTCGGTACATCTTTTTCCATCTAAATATTACAAATTTTGTAAAAAATATTGTCAACCTCAAACTCTAGACTACCCAATGCATTGGATGTTATAACATAATAACATTTTCATGGTCTATAACATAACCACCTATCAATTATTTATCATTTAACCACCTATAGATTGTTTTTAATATAAACACCATTCATTATAAAAAATTTGGAAGAACCATAACATAATCATAAATATAGAAATATTGAATTATAAAAAAATCATTGAATAAAATGTACTTTTCATTTGGAAATCACATATTTTGAAAATTTCTGCATATTCGATGGAAACATTTTTCTTTGAATATAACCTTAAAAATGAGTAATAATATTTTAAGAATATCAGATAAACATAAATTTGTAAAATTATGTTCATTACATATATGTAATATGATATTATTGTTGAAGAAAGAATCCTAAAAGAGGATTCTTAAAAGAATGTCTTTTACATGTATCACATCATTGAAGTGAGCATTCTTCAAAATACATAATTATATTTTTTTCAATTTCAATCAACTTAAAACAAGATGAAATAAAATATAAGTTATTCAAAATTCATATCAGATATAATTTGGTCAAGACATAACTAATAAGTATAAGTTTAACATAAAGAATGTAAATTAGGTAATGAATTTTGTTTTATCGTGTTTGACTTCCTTAAAATGTTTTCAAATATCATTTTTATAACATCCCAAGAATATATAATATTTTAATTTTATAATGAATTTTATTTTGTTCTTATATTTCTTTATACCTAACACCATTTTAATCTTATGTCATACCAACACTGATTTAGCTTGTGTTACACGTAAGACTGAGTTTTATCACCTTTTAATGGACCATATATTTGTAGAACTAACTTTTGAAACTTTTATAAATTTTATTTTTGAAAAAAAAATTATCTTTTTAATTATTAATATCAAAATTACCTTAGTGTTAATTTTTTTCACTTTTTTTAAAGGATTCAGTTTTTGATGAATAGTAAAAAATACATTTTTTATTGAAAACTATATTTTCATATAAATAATTATTAATGCACAATTTTATTAAAATTTTATTTTAAAGTAACAATGGATAAATTATATCTCTATTAATCCAATTTCCCTCGTTGTAATAATTATTATGTTGAATTTGGATATAAAATCATAGTGAGCTTTTGATCATTTTCACATTAAAATCCCTATTTCATGCCACATATGTGGGATTAGCTTTAAACATAAATTTTCCACTTTTGTGAATTAAATTTTTAAAAGTAGAAATAAATAGTTGTAATAATTAAAATAGTTTTATTCTAATAATATCAACTTACTTTTTACCAAAAATTTGAGTAAATGTGACAATAATTAATTGTAGCGATTAATGTACAAATTATTCACTTAGTGGTCAAAAATTACCCTTATGGTGAAAAGTTACAGAGACACATGTCCAAAATATATTTTCTTCCAATATTTGAACCATATTTATTTTTTATAATTTTATGACTTATTACGAAACCATTGCATGAAAGGGTCTTATATTACACGTTATGTACGGAAAAAATACAAAAAATAATCCTTCATTACCTGTAACATTTATAAAGCCGTGAGATGTGGAACAAACCACATTAGTTCAGTTGGGAACATTATATTGAATGGTTAAGATGTTTTCTCAATATATATATATATATATATATATATATGTATATATCATTTATATATACGAATCGCCTAGATAAACTATTTAACGAATGCAAGTGTGGTAACTATTTTGTTAATAATTAACAAAAATAAATGATCCTAAATATATTAAAAGTAATGTAAATAAATTTAATTATTATATTTTTATATTTTTATATATTAAAATACAATTATAAAAATATGAGAATTTAGAAAATTTTCATTCTAATTCTTTCATAATATTTTTAAAATTCATATTAAATTAATAATATTAAAATTGACATTAATTCTATTTTATAATAAATGATATTTTATTAAAAGAATTAAAATTACAAAAAAATTATATTCTTCCAATTGATTTTTAAATGTTAATAAGTGTTTCTCTATGATAATTTCATGGACTAATTGATCTTTTATATGGAAAATATCGACCCTCAAATAGTAATAACATTGTTAGCATATTTAAGGTTAAATAAGTGTTTTTGTGCATTAAATGCACTTGTTTTACAATTAATTTCCCACACATATGCGTTTTTATTTTATAAATTAGATATAATAATCATATTTTTTAGGTATATATTTTCTAATAAATCTCACTTTAACGTATTCTTAAGGGTTAAATTACATAAGTTAGAAAACTAGTTACCATAATTAAAACCAAAATGGTAAATGTGGGGAAACATAGAAGTTAAGGGTAAAAATTATAAAAATGCACTTATTTTTGTGTGGTGGAGGTTTTTATCAACCATAATTTCACTTTATTCCATTATTTAAAACATTTTTTGGCACATGAGATATGAGATGCATCCCAGTAGTGTTTACCTTTTTATATTTACAGGAATGTAACATCTCATCCATTATAAAAAGGTATTCAATCTTACCCTTACTCATACCTCTCATGAAATATTGGATCATAAAACCTCCTCAAAAAATTATCTCTCAAAATCCTTTCACTAGACTTAGAATCCCTAATGTGGGTATAAATCAATCAAAGGAAATCCATTAGTGAAAACCAAAAGGAGTTACCTGTAAAAGAGGAAACATTCTGCAATGATCACTTTCGTTTTATTTCTTTCTTAAACTATTAATTTATTATTATTACATGATTATATAATAAAATAGTAATCATAAATATACTTACTGTATTTATATTAATATTTTGACTTACAACTGTACACACTTCCATTAAATGGGTAACTAAATTACCATTCTTTTGTGCGGTGGATTTCCTCCTTGCGAAACGATGTCACATTTTTCCATTACCATATCTCGTGGTTGAGAATTATGTTGCATAAAAATTATTATGTGATATATATATATATATATATGATTTTTTTATTTATTTATTATTTTTTAATTTTTATATAACACTTAAATTTATGCGTTCAGTTTTTTTTCAATATGATAATTTTTTTAGGGATATGTGGACTGTCACCTCCTCAAAGTGATTTGATATATTCACACATTACATAGAATATATTAAGATGGGTTTCATTAAAAATATGTGACAAACTCAACATCTATATCATATCAATTAAATAATTCCCCTTTTTTTAAATATAACATATCATTTTCTTTATTACCCTTTTCACACATTAAAAATATTGCAACGTCCTTCGTGGATGTGCGGACTACCATATCCTCGAATCAAGGTGAATCCTTTTACATCACAATAGTAATATATAAGTATATATGATTATATAAAATGGTATTTATGATGTAATTATCTTTATAGAAAGTTAAAATGTTACTTACCTTCTTTCCCTAATGATAAATAAAAAATGTTAATATTACTCAATCGTACATACAACCATCTGTCTCAATGATTGTAGTGTTGCTACAATTTTCACAAACATATTTCATGATTTTTTTCAAAGAATAATTTATGTATAAATATGTAAATTATTTCATGATTAATATTTTGGATAATTTTAAATAATTATCTTTTTTTACCATAGTCGACCTACCAATTTCGTTTTTGACACATGAATTGAATTTCATCAAAACACCCAACATACACTTAATTGGTCATGTAGTTGTATAAAAAATTATAATAAGTAAAGTAAAATTAATAGTAAACTTGAAAAAAGTTCTCAAAAAAATAATATTTAACAAAAAAAATTATTCTGTAATTTGAAGAAACATGTGACAATTCATACTCATGGAAATGGATTCTTGTCTCCCTTGTTCATCCATGAGGAAAAACCCATTTTCACCACTTATTTATTTTATGTGTTATATATACTACAAATATTTTTTTATAAAAAAATTTAAATCATAGTCATGGTATTTAGATTTTTTTATTTTATTTATTTCATTTGGATTATAATTCAAAAGTCAGCTAATAGTAAGGGATTTCACATCAATTTACATTTCATTGAGACTTATTATTTATTTATGCACCAATTCACTTATATGTTGTTTACATACTATACCTTTGACATATAATATCATGATTAATTCATTATTCATGTTATTTTAAGATTAAATTTTAATTATCTCATCCAAGGGGTTTTATTTGATAATTTCTTAAGTTGTAAAAATTATCTATCAAACCTCACTTTCTTTTGTGATTGTTAAATTTCTCTTGAAACTTGCACATTATTTCAATAATTTGTTTAGAAATTACATTTAAATTAAATCTCTATATATTTTATCATGGGAATGATAATTTCTTAAACAATATACTATTTTTTCCTATAATTTTCACTTTCAGAGATATTTGGGTAATTTGAGAAATATTGGAAAATAATTATCTTCTATTAAAAATGGATTCATGATGATAAGAGGTATTGATTAATTAAATAGATTATTTCAGATATGAAAAATGAATTAGATTTTGTATGTGATGAGGAGGTCCCTCTATAGTCCCCAGATGCATCAGTATGTTTCATGAGAAAAATGCATATAGATTTGGCCAAGGCCATTCAAATTTCATAGATACGTAGCAAGAAGCCTTAAAAATATTATATTCTATTCATTAATACTTGATAAGAATACATTATTATCTTATAGAATTTACATTATTATATTCATCACAGAAATCCTAGTTGGTCTGTTTAAGTTATCCATAATTATTCATTCAATAATTATGAATTCAGTTATTATTATTACATGTGATTAATAAAATCATCATAATATTAATTAGTTATGTTTCATTCTTAGATTATTGATTAAATTAAAATCCATATAGTTATCTACCATTACATATTTATTAGGCCTTAAACTTTTTTTCCAAATGTAATTTTTCCTTGCTTCTTTTACATTTCCATATTGTTTATTCTTATTGATTCATGATTAATTCAGTTGTACATACCCTTACTAATTATTTTAACTCACACTTATTATGTTTAGTTTCCCCCTGTTATGAAGATGAATCTTTCTAATCAGTTTCAATGATGCTAAAATTTTAATTTTTTTCATATTTTATATTTGTAATAAAAATTGGGATTCATTTATATAATCTAGTTTTCCAAAACTATTAAACTAATAAATCTTTCAGTATTTTATTCCTTGTAATCAAATCAATGTAATAAAGTAATGAACTACCTATGAGCTTTTTAGGGACTTTCTGTTATAGTTGGTATTAATGTATTTTTAGTAGAAACCTTGGAAATTCTAATCTGGAAAATATTGATTAGAGAAAAAAGGTATATGATATACGTTGAAGATATATATATATAAATATCCTAAATATAAACTATCTATGATTATGGGATTATCTAATCATAAATTTTTTAAATTATGTTATGTATTTCACTAGTTTATGGATTATACATAATAAGATCTAATCTATTTTTTTAATCACTTACAAATGGAGCCTATAAAGAGGAATGTGATGCTCCCCAATACACAAGATCCAAAGGGTAAGATCGATCATTACAATTATGGGCTTCAGAAAATATTTCGGAGGGAACTAGTCTCCCAAGAATTATCATCATACCAGGACATACTATCATGTGTTACGTAGATAGATAAAGAATTATCTAAGTCTTATGGAATTTGATTGAATTACGTGATTAAGAAGAAAACTAGGAAAAATATGGATAATGGAAAAAAGGAAAAGAATTATTTTCCCACATGTATTAATTGTGGAAATAATCACCTTTGTAATTGTTTAAAAGGAATAGGATTTTTCCACAAGTGTGGTGAGAAAGGACATCTTGCTTTTGATTTTATAGGTAAGAAAAATGACTCCAATGTACAATGATTTGTTTCAAGAAGATAAGACACGATGTAAATAATTTCATTGGGTGTCAAAGGAATATACCACAAAAGAGGATAATAGATAATTGTAAATATTTTTCTACTACTATAGATGAATATGAATGATTAATATTCCTATTATTAGATTCAATAGTTAGGTCTTTAGAGTAGTTTTTTAGAAAGTTATCAGTAATGAGAATTATGATATATATAATGAATTCTATGTAATATTATTTCATTAAGAATTTGAGATCGTATATTGAATGGTATCGGTGACCAACAAAAATGATTCAGTAAAAAATTGAACATCATTGAAAACACATTGCTGAACAATAGATAACTATTAATATTTTCTTGATGTTGAGATAATAAATAATGATATGGATAAATTAAATTTGATACTACTAACTACCTTGGAACTAATTCTAATGTTTTGGATCATAATACGTGGAAGAGTCATATGATTAACCATTTATTAATTGGTTTGTGTTAAAATTTGGAAAATGTTTCAGATATTGATGTATTACTTCACTATATGAAGAAACCTATTCACATACACGAATTAGAAATTTTTCATGGGACAACCAAATGATAATATTGAATTTATGAATTAAAAACAAATCATGTAAGTATATCTACTTATATTTGAATATAGTGAATGAATTCCCAAAAAATAGGATAAGGGTCTTGAAAAAAAAATGATTTCCAATTATCATACTTTTGTATGATATCAATGTCCTCTTTCATAATAGTGTTTTCAGGCCATGTGGTCATCAAATGTAAGCATAACATGATCTCTTTCACTCTCTATCAGAACATTATATATAGATTGTTCTGCTATGTACATGTTTTCACTAATTTTACCCTCCTCGAAATCATATTTTTATGGTGAAATTCACATTTTATATTAACTCTTATTAGGATGATATGTTATTAACAATATTTATGATCTGGGTTTTTAATAATCGTATTTTCTAATATCTAACCCATGATTCCCGAGATCATGTTTAAATTGCAAGGATGCAATTTAATTAATGTGGGGAAAATTAAACATCTCATGAATCTATAATATCTTAATTTTATAGTAAATTTAGTATTTTTTTAATCTTTCATTATACCCAACATCATGTTAATCTTACACTACAGACAACACCGAGTTAACTTGTTTTACAGGCAATACCAAGTTTTACAGACTTTTAATGATGCAAAAATTTTTAAAAATATCTTTTGACAATTTTATAAATTTTATTATTCAAAATAAACATATTTTATAAATTCAGAATTTCAAAATTTTTATAGTATAAATTTTAGGTATTTATATAAAATTTTTCAATTTTTTATGAATAGCAAAAAATGATGCATTTTAATTGAAAACTGCATTTGTGTTTAACTAATTATTAATTTTAAATTATATTTGTTGTTGGATTTTAAGTAAAAGTAGATCAATTTTATATCTATTAATCCAATTTAGTTTATTTTAACCATTTTTATATTGAATTTGTATATAATACCTTAACGAAATTTTGAACATTTTCACTTTAAAAAATAGCTTTCTTGCAACATCTACAAGATTATATTTAAACATAATTTTTTACTTATGTAATTTGAATTCATAAAAATAGATATAAATTTTTGGAATATGTATTATAAATTTAGTATAATAATATACACATATATTTTGACATAAAATATTATTAAAAGTAATTAAAATTAATTATAGTAATTATTGTTGAAAAATAGTTTACTTAGTGGTGAGACTATTAAATTTAGGTAAAAAATAACATAGAAACTAGTCGAAAATCGATCGGATGACCATATTTAAACCATGTTCCCTATTTTTAAAACATTTATGAGTTAATGGGATATTATCCAGTGAAAATTACCTATATGAAAAGTCTTGTAAAGAAAATGTTAAGACCCTATTTTTTCTTTTTAATACATTGGAATATTTCGACATATATTTCCAGAGTTAGGTACTAAGACTACATACGATTCTGAAGCTCGGTGTGCCAAGAATTAATTTTTAAAAAATATTAAGTATATTTTATACTATACAAGAATATAAAATTTGATTCTATTAAATGTTATCTTGGATCATAAATTTGAGGCCATAGTTGATTCTGGAAGGTGATGTTTACCTTAGGGGTACAAATTTTTTCGGTGAGGGAAATCTGTGAGAAAAGTCACCTTGGGTGAAATCATAAATAAAATAATTTCAAAATAATTATTTTTCCCCGGAAGATGTATAAAATTACTTTTGAATGAGGACTTGGATTTGAAATCTGAGACAATTGTGGCATTCATAATAGGGTGTTCTGCCTCGATGCGACATAAAATGGTTGGGCGTGGGAATTTCAGATTCCACGCTGAGCAGATTTCTTATAAATTGAAATTTAGTGCTTCGAGATTATATTTTTCCCTAATCCCATCTATCTCTCTAACTGATCTCTCTCCCCCTATCATCTCTCAACCATTCTTCATCGAATCAATGACCAATATCCGATGAAACCACAATGGATCGAAGCAGGAGCACATTGGGTGTGTCACTAATAAAGAATGACCGATTCAAGGTTAGATTCATCCACTTTTGATCTATGATTGATGTTTTCTTTAAGAAAATCCTCCTTTTGTCAATTTTTTCTTCACTTTAATTATTAACCATTGATTTCCTCACTAACACGACCATCGATCTGTGCTTGAACAATGTTTAAATCGGCATTCTTCATCAGTTCTCTGTGGTTGCTGGCTTTTACATTTTGGAAAGTCAAATCACTGATAGATCGACGAAAGAAGGATGATTCTGTGAAGATCTTATCAAACAGTTGAAATATCTGCTCAATGTTTCAAAATTTGATGAGCATAGGAGGTGTGGTGGTCCATAGAATGGACCATCTAAGGGTCTCCACCCGCCAGTTTCCCGTAGCGGCTTATGGTGGCGGCAGGCCACGTAATGGCGGGGGCTACCCGGCCGGTGCGACTAGGTGTGAGGTATCAGGATGGGGATCCAGTGCATATGGGGGCGAGAAGAATGGTAACATGATGGGTGTGTGAGGCATAAAGTGTATACGAGTCATGGGGCAGCAACGGGTCATGGGGGAAATCGAGATTGGTGAGCTGAGGAGGTCGGGCAACAAGGCGGGGGGGGGGGGTCAGGTGAAGGAACCAAGGTCTGACAATGGCTGGGAGATGTGGTTCGCCACATTTATGTGGTTTTCTGACCAATTGGAATGGAGGGAGAATGAGGTGGTGCACCAGCAGGGCTAAGCTGGGAGTGGGCAAGCCCATGCTGAGCGTTTAGGTCAGAATGGTTCACAACAGTTCGATTCGCGCTATATGGCCATAAAAAGATGTTTCTCCTAAACCCAATGTCCAATTGATGTGGCATCTATGGCCACGATTCCATCTCAATGATAAGGATATTTTTAGACTATTTCAGGATTTTTAAGTCTCTATTTCTGGATCACCTCCACAAAATGCCTGAGTTTAATAATAATAAAATATTTATTATTATTTAGGCTTCTTGTTTCGGAGGTGGGGCCTACCTGAGGTCTCTGATAAATGTGCCTTCAGTGGTCGAATGACCCTGGTCATTAGGATAACTTTTCACGATGACTTCAGGGTCGTTAACCTAATGTTGATGTGCATGCCCCATGATTCTTGGTTCCCACATGATGTGGTGAAATGAATCTTTTTTCACCTTGAAACCCTTTTGGACGAACTAGTAGTTTATTAGGTTTGTTTTTTCATGAGGATCACAGTGGAAAAATTATTATAATTGTTTAGGGATCATGGCATGGTCCCTGTGGGACTCCATTTGAGTGCAATGCGACGACTTACTACTTTTCCATCAGATGTTCGTTTGGGGTGAATGAAGAGTTGATATTTTGTGTTTCCCCTCAAGGATCGCAACTGTGTGATCCATTTGTATATGTGGATCCTTATTAATGATCTCATTAATTATGTAATCATCAAAGGAATATTTGAGAAAGATTATTATTATGTGTTTGAAGAGAATAGTCATTTTAGATCATCATCCAATCCAGTGAGAGTGGAGAAGATGTATGTAGTGATGGAGTCAAGTGTTCTATGGATATTGGAAGAGCGATGTTAGTGAAATTATCTTTTTCCCCTTTGGATCAACAACGAGTATCGTGTGGTCATTATCCTTTTAGCTAGATATTGTGTTTAATTTGAGAGTACACTAGCATATCTAGGGTTACTTCGTCATAGTTAACTACTTGAGAATGGATAGGTACTAAGACAGTCAATAAGGTGGGGTCACACATCATGTAGGCCCCACACACGCCATGTACCTATTTATAAAATTTATATATCTCATGTATCCTTATTTTGGACTCATATTTTGGCATGTGAGTATCCAAAACTAAGATTTTTTCAATTTGGAATGTGATGGTGCCCTCTATTGTGGCTTTTTGGATACGATGCAACATGTTCTGGGTGTGACACCTACCTGGGGTGGCACCCAATGACTGCAGCGGTGTTTTTTGAGAGGAAACTATCTAGAAGATATGTCCAGCATTGTTCCTTGGTATTTTCCGGAGAGGATTCCATCTAAAATGGGTGGAAAATGTAGTTCCTCAGTTTTTTTGAGAGGTTTCCATTAGACGTGGATGGACAATGTAGTTCCTCAGGGCTTTCGGAGTTGTACCATCCAGTAGGGATGTCCAAATCGTTTTATGATATTACCTCTAGCTGGGATTGGTAGTGGATCCTGAGGGTTGTTTTTGGGATGACATCCTATTGGGCAGGGTAATGGTTTCCAATGACAGTTTTTGGGCTTACCTTCAGATGGGTTGGGCAGTGGTCCTAGATGGAAATGTTTGGGCTTACCTCTAGTTGGGAAGGGTAGTGGTTCCTGATGGTAGTTTTAGGCTTACCGTCCAGCTTGGATAAGTAGTGGATCCACGTATACTTATGACATGACCTTTAAAATGTGAGAATGTGATGAGGAGTGATTTGACGTACCTTTGGAATCACGAGGATGAGTGACGCTTTTCCCACCATGACTCGTCCATGTGATGCGACATACAAACATGTAGGTAAGTTAGATCCTCCTAAAGAAGATAGTATCAAGGTAAGGTGGTTGATCCCCTTTGTTTGGAAGTTCAGAGTATACATGTGGGATGATGGGTATCAATGGTGGTTACTTTTGGGAACGTTGGATACTCTTCTTCATGGGATAAGATGTGAGATGGAGATCCCTATACTATCTCGTTTAGGTTTCTTTGACTGAGAATATATATATTCTATTTCTAGTTCCCACTACATGAGTGTTGGTTACTCACTTTCCATGAGAGGTGGAGATATGTTGGGTATACGACATGCTTTAAATGTCAATCATCTCATCATTGGAGGAGTATACTGTCCTACTATAGGTAGTGATGACTCGAGATGAATTTCATCTTCTCACTCTTTTCTAGCTCATTGTACTTGGATGAGCTTCACTCTCTTTTTTGGTTGAGATTCACTCATTTTATTGTAACTTGTCCTATCTACTTATTTCATTTTTAGAGTATCTATTACGTATCCCCCTTCACCTTTTTGATGTGTCCTTCTATGTATTTTTATATTCACTTATGCATGGTATTTTTCCACACGTGTCATGCCTTATGCAGATGATAGGCAGGTTGATCGTGACGTTAGAGGAGAATTGAGATATGGGTTCTTGGATCACATATAGTGGCCATAGCATTGGATTTAGTATTGGGGATCTCTCACTTATTTAACATTTTTAGTTACTGCCATGTTGTATTACTTTTCTAGTTTGGAATGTGTTTTTCTATTTTTTCCTTTTTAATTCACTCTATTGTACTAGTATTGTTAAGTGTTTCATGCATTCTTGGTATATTTATAGAATTCTTGATTATTTTCTTTATTTCTCCTGCTCTTTTGAATTTATTTGGTTGCATTTTTATGTACATGTACTAATGAAAAGTCTTACATGGGTTTGTTATGCCTTTAGTGCTTTTTACAAACCCTGGACTATGGAGGTGGGCTTGGGGTTGTTGAAGATCGATCCCCAGCATGGGACGTGTCATGAAAAAGTGGTATCAGATGTGGTTCGACTATTGGGATGTGGTTAAAACATTTACATAAAAATATATTGGTTATTTTTAGGGAAATAGTTTTAATGTGTCTCAAAAGAGGTTCTCGTTACAGGGTGTCCAATGATGGTATAGATAGCTGACATATCCATTCACCATGACCCTGATTACCCCCTTGTCATCTTGACACCATAAGACACTTGCTTTCTGAAAAAAAATGTTACATAAATCATATAAGATCGAATATTTTATTGTCATTCTTAATCCATATCCATGTTGTTGTTGATATATATATCTAACCCCATCTGACTATGGTGATCCTTGAGAACATTCAGGATTCCACCGCGATGATCTCTATCCTGGATACCAACTTTGGTTCGTAACAACAACCATATGAGAGGTGGAGATGTAGTTCAAGATCCATCATGTGATCCCCTTCCACCACATGGGAAGGTACATGCACCTACACCTTTTGAGTAGTATACAGTCCGATCAGAATAGGTTGGGGATGTGTGCTAGCTGAGCGCACTCCATGAGCTCCAATGATAAAGATCCCTAAGGTTGCATAGTGATCCAAACCCTTATGAATCATAGTTTTTACTATAGTTTGGGGTCCACCTCTTTAGGCCTGTAAGGAAACCTATATATTTAGATGGTGGCTTTATAATACATTCGTTTCCACAAATCAGTGAAACATTGGTGGAGATTTATTACTCAGATACATAATGAGATGAATCTCTCATGGGATGACTTCCAGTAGCTATTTTTGTGAAGAGTCCTACCCCTACTTTTTTGATCTATCACGGTTCGAGAGCTTCTATATATTCAGTATTTAGGGGTGATGGTGGCTGAGTATATGACTAGATTCACATTCCAAACATAGAACTCTTTGTACATGCTTCATGAAGGAAGACTCCAAGAATGTTGGTTTGAGTAGGGGCTTCACAGAGAGATCTATGCTATAATTGTACCCTTATGAATCCCCACCTACATCCGGTTGTAGGATCAGGTTTCGGTGATAGAGAACTTTCTGTCAGCGGCATTCCATATAGCTGGTTGTGATAGTGGGGGCAACAGAGATGAAATGTCGGCCAAAGATGTCAAGTGTTAGATGAAAAGATGTCAGTGAAGGAGAACATCTCATGATCGGACTCAGGAACATGGTCAGGAAACATTGAGTCAGCCTAGCGAGGATCGTTTCTATGCTTATGATGGGTGAGGTCACAAGGAATGAGACATCCTGACTAGACATGCTAAGAACCCCATGCTGGCAGTAGGTGTACCACCACGGCAGAGACAACACCATAATGAAGGATCTACCAGGCATGGATAGGGTGCTCCCCAAAATGGTGTGGGAGATGTTATAAGGTCCAAACAACACCGCCACCTCCACCAGGTGCCTGGAGTTAGGCTCAAGAAGTTGGCAGTTGGGGCCACAGACAGCCGCACACTTGGGATGTCTATGATAATGTTGATTATGAGATGATAAAAGATATGTCATGTGTCTTTTATACCTTTTGGAAGATGAAGATGTTATACAATATCTGAATCTCTCTTTTTTCTACTCTCCTTGATTGAGGTTTTACATGTGTGATGCGGGGTGTCGATGTTGTTTGATGTAACATTGAATTCATGAAGAAGAGGTGTACTTACCCCAACAAGAAATTTTTTCTTGACGTGCAGAAAACCATGATGGGGAGTCAGTGCCCCCCAAATCAGATATAATCGATGTGTGGGGGATTATACCCATTAAAATATGAGTTAAGGGTGAGGTTGTGTGATGGTGTGTCAGAGAATGTCCTGGAATTTCCAATGGGGTTTTCCTGCTTGACACATTTTTCTTGGTATGTATCTAATTGTTGTATCGTAGTACCTAATTTGGGGTTACTCTCCTTCCAAGGGAAGATAATACTTTTGGGGTATGCCACATTCTTTCTGTGTCTAGCTTCTTCTGTTTGGATATGTATACTCACCTTCTATATTCGTTGGTACCTTTTCATTATCAACATTATCCTTGATATATCAATTATCAAGTAAGAGTTGTGGTGATGAAGACACCATGAATAGAACTTTGTGACTCACTACCTGGTGCTGACAGTGGTAGTTTTCTACCTGAGAATGTGGTGTCACTATCTTCTGGGAAATTGATTTGTGGTTTGTTCAAAGCACCAGATTCCCAGGTACGTCTTCACTCAGAGATACTTCAACCTGAGGTAGTGACGCAGGTTAGAAATCCCTCTAGTACTATGACTACAAGATAGGATCTAATCTCGGAAGTGAAATGTTGTAGTAGATTCCCATATCATGAAGACTCAGTATCTCTAAGTGTCGGATGATTGGGATCAATTATCCTCCCAGTAGCTAACCCTAGCGGAGGAGGAGGGTACAGTCTTTCTTCAGTCGATGGTGTCAAGTCATTCACTTCATGACCTTGTAAGACAATCTTGATTCTGATTCATCGACTATGAAACCTTTCACGAATAGATATCCTTTTGTGTTTCACCATATGAATATTATGAATGATGGGATCACGAGACCCTACTACCCGGACGAACAGTGAATTCAATCATGATGTGGGATGTAGTGGTTCGGTCGGGGGAGGAAAACTATCCCACAAGTTTCATTGGTCCATCGGGACTATGCAAAGAGACGGGGTGTAGCATACCCACTTGACCAAACCCAATACCTGGTGTGGGCGCACGACATATCCCACGTGTCATAGCTGAGATGATACAAGAATTCCAATGAACATCATAAAAAGAAGAAGACCTAATGTGGATAAACCATCCCATTGGATCATGTGATGTGTCAGCACAGAAATGTACAGGTTTTCCTATGGGTGGGAGAGACATGTGCAGGCTTAGTGTCCCGAGTTGTTTCCCTAGTTATTCTTTTAGGGGAAAAACATTAAGTATATAATAATGCAGAGACCTGGTTTATTCATTGTAAGACATTAGAATATTTATAAAAATATTTCCAGAGCTAGATGCGGAGAAGACGTAAGATTGCAATCCCCGGTGTGTCTAGATTTAATTTTAAGAAAATATTAATTATATTTTATATTATACATGAAAAGAAAACGAGGTAATACCTAAACCTTAAATCTAATCTGAAATCCAAGGCCACTTTTGTTTTGGAACCTGGATTTTACCCATGGAGGGTCATAAATTTTTTCAAAGTGGGACTTTTATGAGAAAAGTCACTCAAGGGAAATTTTGTAATTAAAATAATTTAAACTTAATAATTTTACCCCTAACGTAATATAAAATTACTTTTAAACATATTATCAAATTGAAAATCTGAGACCACAGTTGATTTCAAAATTGGTATATTTTCATAGATGCAACATAAATGGATTGGGCGTGGGAATTTTGGATTCGGCGCTGAGCGGATATCATATAGATTGAAATTTAGGGATACAGGAAAATGGTTTGCCATAATACCATCTCTCTCTATCTATGATCTCTCTCTCTCTCTTTCCACTCTCAACCATTATTCATCAAATCGAGAAGTAATCTCCGCTTAATCCCTGACGGATCGAAGAGGGGGTGTATGGGACACATCCCTAATGACAAATACTAATTCGAGTTAGGATTATTACACTTTTGATCTCTTTTTGAATCTTTATTTGAAAAATCATTCTTTTTCAATTATTTATTCACATTGATAATCAATCATTGATGGAATCACTAACATGGACACCAATCCATGCTTGAACCATGTTTAAATCTAGATTCTCTATTGGTTCCCCATAATTGCTACATGTTACTTTTCGACACACCAAATCACCAACGGATCAACGAGCAGAGGATGGTTCTGTGAATACTTTATCATATGGTTCGTAAATTTACTCATGGATTTGAAAATAGATAAATAGAGGAGTTGTGGTGGTCTACCAGTATCTAGTTGACCATAGTGGTGGGATGGCTAATGGCTGTGACTATGAGGCCAGTCCGGATGGGTCGAGTATGGCGTAGCTGGGTGTGATGCGGTAAAATGGGGCTCCTGTGCGACTGGGTGTGAGCAGGACGACGGCGTAGCGGGTGTGTGAGGCAACCAGTGCAGAGGAGATGCGGGGAGGTGGCGGTACTTGAGGGTGATTGAGGTCAGAGAGAAGAGGAGGCCGGGAGGCGAGACATCTAGTAGTCAGGAAGAGGCACCAAGGGCCAACATGGGTCAAGCGACGCGGGTCACTGTGTTGACGCATTCGACTAACAAGTTGTCATAGAGGGTGACCGAGGTGGTGTACCAGCGAGGTCGGGCTGATAGTGGGCCGAGGTGCAGTGTCCATCGGGATGCGATATGAGGCGGGGCTGTGGTTTGGTTAAATGATTCGTTCAGGCCGGAGGAGTCTGGCCAAATGCGCCCAACCGGTTCGATTCAGTTTGTGCCGCTTTAAATAGTTGTATCTCTTAAACCAGGCATCCAATTGATGCACCGTTTGTGGACATTAGTCCGTCTCTTCAAGAAGTATATTTTTTGAATAGTTTAGGAATTTTAAGACATAATTTCATGGAATAGTTCCATGAAATTCCTGAGTTTAATAATAATATAATTATTATTATTTTTGCTTCTAGTTTCTGACATGGAGCCTACATGTGGTGTTTGATTAACATGTTGTTAGCGTCTGAACGACCTTGTTATTTGGAATAAATTTATATGATCTAATTTTAGATGTTTTAAAAATAGTCATGATGGGGTTCTAATGGGGCTCGTTTCCACATGTTGTGGTAAAATGCAGCTTTTTCACGGCGTATCCGTTTTAGAAAAACGAGTAGTCGATTTCGTATGTTTTTCTATAATAATCGAAATGGAATGATCCATATGATTATTTTGGGATAGAGTTTTGGGATCGATAGGATGCTCGTCCATCACAATGAAGGAACTTATAAAGTTTCCATCGGATGTCTATTTAGGGTGAACGAATTTTCGTACTTGTGCATTTTTTATAAGGATCACAACTTTGTGATCTATTTCGATGTGTAGAACCTTATTTGTGATATAAATAATTGTGGAAGCATGAATGGAATATCATTAAAAGATAATTCTATAGAGTATGAAGTGAACCCTCAGATTATATCAACATCCACTCATGTGAGAGTGGAGAATATGTACGAAGAAAAGCGGTCAAATGTTCTGGGGCCATTAGAATAGGAATTTTAATGAAATTATGTTTTCTCCCTTCGAAACAAAAACTAGAATCCTGCACTCATTATCCTTTTGGATAGATATTCCACATACTATAGGAGTAAACTACATTTTCTGGGGGTACATGATCAAAGTTAAGTACCCAAGAATTTCTAGGAACATGGCATTGCGATAAGGTGGGGCCAAATGTTCTCTAGGCCCCACAAACACCATGTTTCGCATTTTAAATCTTATATCTCTCATATTTGATTCCTTTGGACTCAAATTTTGGACCTTAAGTAGCCCATCCTAAGTTATTTTTATGTGGAACGTGATGGTGACCTCCGTAATGGCTTCTGCGATGTGATGTGAGATGTTCTGGGAGTTACTTTTACACAGTACACCACGTAATGACTGCATCAACATTTTTATGAGAGGTTAACATCTATTAGGGGTGGTTAGAATAGTGTTGTGGTGTTTTTTTGAAAGGATACCATCTATCAGGAATGGCCTGTATAGTTCCTCTTTTTTTCTGAGAGCTTACCATCCAGCAAGGATGGCCAGTGTAGTATCCAGGTGCTTTTCAAGAGGTATCGTTCAGTAGGGATGACCAGAGTAGTTTCTGGGATTACCTCCAGCTAGGTTGGGCGTGGTCACTCATGGATGTTTTTTGGATTACCTCTGGTAGGGCTGGGTAGTGTTCTCGCATGGAATTTTCTGAAGTTGCCTCTATCAATTTTGGTTAGTGGTTCCCAATGGATGTTTCTGGGATTAACTCCAACTGGGCTAGGCAGTGGTCCCCAATGGAAGTTTCTGAACTTACCTCCTCCTAGGCTGGGTAGTGGTCCACATTGGTAGTTTCAGGATTAACCTCCAATTGGGTATGGTAGTTTGTCCCCTTCGACATGTGACATGACCTCTTGACTATTTGACAGTGACGAGATGTGGTTTAACGTACATTTGGACTCATGAAGAATATGGGGTACTTTTACCACCAATAAATTTTCATGTGACGTGACCTAAAACCATGAGGGAGAGAAATTTTCACCCAAAGTGGATAGTATTAAAGTGCAGTGATTGTGTCAATTTGACTTGAAGTTTAGAGTATATGTGTGAGATATTGGGAATCGATGGTGGTTACTTCTGGGTCTATTGGCTACTCTTAATCCTGTTCTGAGTTGTGAGATGGATATCCCCTTAATCTCTCATTTGGATTTCTTTGATTGGTTATATATATTTACATATATATATATATATTCAATTTCTAGTTCCCACTCTCTAGGATTTGGTTACTCTGCTTCCAGGAGAGGTGAAGTCATTTGAGGTAGGCCATGTTTTTTCTATGTCTAGCTTCTTATGGTTGGACGAGTATACTCTCCTACTGTAGGAAAAAAAGACTCGATGATAAGTTCATATTATCACCATTTTTAGCTATTTTTGTTTGTATGAGCTTACATTAATCTCTTGTGGGGTTGAGCTTCACTCCTTTTATTGTACCTTTTCCTACCAACTACTTTCCTTTTCAAAGTATCTCTTATGGATCCCCTTCCCCTTTTCAGGGCATACTACTAAGTATTTTTATACTAACCCATGCATGGGATTTTCCTTCACATGTTGTGAATTATGTAGATGACAGACATGTTGATCGTGACATCAGAGTAACAAGGAGATATTGGTGCTTGGACCATGAATGGTGGTCATAGATTGGAATTTCTGAGTGGGGATCTCTCAGCTATGTTACTAGTTTAGCTACTAATAGGTTGTGGCACGTTTCTTGTTGGGAACATATTCTGCCTCTTTTTCATTTAAGTTCACTCTACTTTACTTGTATTATTTAGTGGTTCATGCATGTTTGGTTTATTTATAGCAGTGTTGCTTCTTTTGTTCATTTTCTTATGAACTTCGTATTGAGTCGGATGTGTCTGCATGTACAGGTTCTTAGGAAAAGGCCTCCCTGATTTTGTTATGCCATCGAAACTTGTTCCCACCCCCTAGCCTATGGATTTTGTCTTGGTGTAGTTGTAGATCGAGCCCAATCATGGGTCATGTCATGATAGAAAAAGACAAAAAAGTAACCTTCCTTACCTTAAACATTTATACAACCTTGAGATATGAAAAAAATTCATTAGTTATATTTCACACATTATTTTGAAAGTTAAACGAGTTTTTTAATCATATTATTTTATATTTAATTTTTATATATGAATTAGTTAGATAAAATGCTTAAGTAATTCAAATGCGATAATTATTTTGTTAATAATTAACTAAAATAAATGTTACTAAATTTAATAAAAGTGATGTAATTTGATTGAATTACTGTATTTTTTTATTATTTTAGATGAATTTTTTATGATGCGCATCTATGAACATAAATATATTTTAATTTAATTATTTTCATGATATTTTTACATTAAAATTAAAATAATAATGTTAAAATCGAAATTGATGCTATTTTATAAAAAATGATATTTTATTGAAATTATTAAAATTAATATAAGAAATATTATATTCAAATTGATTTTAAAATTAAGTAAATATAAAATATTTTTTATAATGGACAACATTATCTTTTATAAATAAAACATTTACCCCTAAAAAGTAAAAAAATATTGTCAGTGTGGTATTGGTTAAAATAGTGTTTTTGCGCATTACATGCACTTGTTTTAATATTAATTTCCAACACACAAAATATTTTAATTTTTAAAATTATGTATAATATTTATAATTTATTGGGTGTATATTTTCTAAAAAATTTAAATTTAATTTAGATTTAATGGTTGTAATTCCTAGGTTAGAAAACTAGTTACCTTAATAAAAACAAAAATGGTAAATCTGGGGAAACATAGAAGTTAAGGTACAAAATTATAAAAATGAATATATTTTGGCATGTTGGAGGTTTTTCTAGACTATAATATACCTTTAAATGCATATTTGAATTTTTTTTGGGTCACATGAGGTAAGGAAGACCTCCCAATAATGATTACCTTTTTAAATTTACAATAACACCACTTCCCCCTCCTTTATAAAAAGGAATTAAAGCTTTACCTTACTCACACTAATAAAGCCACCTTTTCTAATCCAAAATCCTCCTAAATAAGCTCAAAATATAAATTCCCTAAACCTAGAGTCCTCAATGAAGGTAGAAATTAATCCAAGAAGTCATTCTGTGAAAACCAAGAGGATTAACCAAAATAGAGGTAACATTCCATAATGATCAATTTCATTTTATTTATTTCATAAACCATTAAATTATTCTTATTACATCATTGTATAAATAATAATTATCCTAAATATACTGATTTTTTTATATTAAGGGTTTTACCTAATCCTACACACACTTATACTAAATGGGTAACAAAATTACAGTTCGTTTCTACGTCGGACTAGCGCCCCATGAAATGATGTCATTTTTTCCCTTGACCACCTCTCATGGTTGATAATTATGATGAAAGATTTGATTCTATATGATATATATGATTTTTATTATTTATTTATTCGTCTATAATTTTTATATAACACATTCCATTATTCATTCCATTTTGTATAAAGGTGATAACTTCGTCTGTGAACGTGTCGACTACTACATCCTCAAAGCAATGTGATACGTTCAAACATTACATAGAATGTATTATGGATGGGTTTAATTTAAAATATGTGACAAAAAATAAATTATATGATATTCATTAAATAATTAAATATATCAAAATATAATATATCATTTTCTTTAATACCCTTTTCACACACCAATAATGTGTTATTCGTGGACATGTGGACTACCACCTCCTCAACGCGATGAGATTCATTTTACATCATAATAATTATATATATAAGTATATTTTATTGGATTAAATGTTATTTTTTATATAATTATAATTATGGAATGATAAAATTTTACTTCCCTTCTTTCCATAGTGATCATTAAAAAATTGGAACGTTAGTCATGTGTACATACAACATACTATCTCCATGATAATAATATTAGTTCATTTTTCATAAGAATATTTACTGATTTTTTAAAGTATAAATTATGTATAAATATTATAATTATTTCATGATTATTATTTTTAATATTTTTATATAATTTCCCCTTTGGACATTTTTGACCTACACATGTCCTTTTTGATTATGAACCAAATTTGTCCAAAAAACCCAACATACACATAACTGTTTAATTTGTTAAATAAAATAGTATAATAGGTAAATAAGAATTAATAATAAGGTTCGAAAATTTTATTAATAAAGTAAATAATTACCAAATGATAATTATTCCGTAAGATAAAGACACATTTGACAAGTCATACTGAAGGTAAGGGATTCTTGTCTCACTTTTTCTTCTGTGAGGTATACACTATTTTCACCACTTATTCATTTTGTATGGTGTATATATTTTCCCTATTTTATTTATATCATCAATAAATTTATCTTCATGATATTTATAATATCATTTAATTTTATTTCTTTCATGGGGATTATAATTCAAAAGTTACCAAGTAGTAATGGATTTCATCTCAGTTTTCTTTTCATTGTGAAATATTTATTATTTATGTACCAATGCACTTTTATGTGGTTTATATACTATACATATGACATGTAATATAATGATTAATTCATTATTTATGTTATTTTATGTTTCAATTTTTATTATCTCAACCATGGGTTTTGATTTAAAAATTCACTAAGTGGTAAAAGTTGCTTTGTAATATCACTTTCTTTTGTGATTGTTAACTTTATCATCAAACAATCACTTTATTGTAATAATTTTGTAGGAATTATAATTATATTGAATAACCTTATAATCTATCATGGGTATGATTATTTCAAAACGATGTACCATTTTTACATATGAGGGTCACTTTTGATACTAATTTGAGTAATATAAAAATATTGATAAATTGGTATCTTTTGTTCAATATAGATAATTGATTATATGATATATTGATTAATTAATTATCTTTATATAAATACGAGGAATTCATTTGTTTTTTTATGCGATGGGAGGGACCAATTATATCCCCTTGAGAAATCGGTAGGTTTCATGAGACAAAATAGATATGGTTTCGACCGAGGCCTTACCCATTTATAAGAATATTAGCATGAAGCCATGATAGTATTAGATTCTTGGCATGAAGCCTCAAGAGTAATTAATTCTTGGTATAAATCGTTGACATTATTATATTCTTGTAATTAATTCTTGATGATATGTTTTAGATATTCATTTTCATTAAGACCATTATTATGAATTCATTTATAGTTATTCTATTTGATTGTTCAATTAGTTAGAATATACATTGGTTATGTTTCATTCTATGATTATTGATTAAATTAATGTGTATCGGTTATCAACCTTTTTATATTGATTATGGATTATCATGTTTTCTAAATTTAATGTGTTTCCAATTTAGTTTACCCTACCATATTGATTATTATAACTGATTCATAATTATTTCTATTGTACTTACCCATACTGAGTATTTGATCTCACCTATATTATTTTTCCTTTCCCCAGGTTATGAAGATAATTCCTTTGAATGAATTTCAATGATGATGAGTTTTTAATTTTTTATTAATTATTTTATATCCCCAATGTAAAATTAGGTTCAGGTAGGTAATATAGTTCTCTAAAACTACTAAACTGCTCGGTCCTTTGCAAATTGATTCCTTGGAATCATACTAATTTAATAAATTAATTCCCTATCTTCATGATTATGGGGATAAGAATATATTTGTATAATGATTTAAATAATGTTATTAATTGAATTTAGGACTATATAATTAATTATAATAAATCCTATGAAATTTTAATAACATCTAACTACTCGTCCATTAGTAGTATTTCATTTTTTTTTCAGGTGCTTTCATTTTCATTGTTTCATGGTTGGTTTACTTGTGTAATATTATGGATATTCCTATAAAATGGGATTAAAACTATAAAATATGAATTAAATAGTATTAATGTACTTATAGTATTATTAATGGTTCCATTTATCATTTTAATTTCTTGTATGTGGATGATTAATTAGATAAAATGTTCATGAAAATGTTTAGTTTATTTTTTGTTGATTTTCCGAACATCATGAACTAGTTTTGTTTAATTTAAAGTTATATTTATATGTTAGATACTAAATAATAAATATGATATAATTGACCTATTAAAATATATTTTTACTAGAATAATACTTTAATTTATATCCATGATGGTGGTAATGGAAAATGAAAACTCATTATTTACAGATATGGTAAACCGTTATAATTTAGAAAATTGTTTCATTTCATTGAATAAGAGGTCATATGAAATGAAAAGGATATGAGATATTCCATTTTAAATATAAACTATTTATTATAAATTATTATAGATTTATAATGAAATTATTGTTGAAGGAGGTGAGGATAAAATAGAAATAGAAAAGAAAATAAGATAGGTTCTATGAGAAAATTACCTCTTTGAGATCACCTCCTTGAAAAACCCCTTGAGGACCATAGATTTTGTATTTTGGTAAGACCATAAGAAGTATAAAATTGGTAAAGATATGAGGACATGGTTTTTAATACAATTGATGAGATTCAAGTAATGTGAAAAAATGGGGTGGTGGGGGTTGTATTTATACTTGTAGAGGGGTGGTTGTAAGTGATTAAATAATGATAATTTTATATTTATATCCAACCACATTGATATGGCATTAATTTCAATGATTTTTTATGATAATTAATGTTTTAATGGATTTTTAGGTATTATGAAAACATCAAATTACCGTTAAATGTTTTGTTTTTTTAGGTATTTTAAACCTATATCTTTTAACTTTAACTTGTTTCATTGTTTTACATATACAGCGGAAAGTCATTCTTTTTACCACGATAAATTTTTTATGCCTAAAAATGAAAATAGAATTACTAATAAATTTTTTCCTTATTATGAATGAAATTTAATCCATTATACCAAATTAAATTCACACAACTGTAAAATTTTAATTTAAAATTAGTCCCGCGTGTGCAATGGGAAAGATGATTTTTTATGTGAAAAGGTTCAAATATCTATAAATTTTTTATATCAAATTTCAATGTGAAATTTATTCCAATAGAATAAATTAGATTTATTTACGTGTAAATTTACTAATTATAATTTAAAACTAATTAAAAATATAGTTTACATATATACTAAAATTAGACAAAAAACTGTTTTAAAATAAAATTCAGAATATTCCCTGTTAAAGAAAAAATGAAACATCTCCAAAAAATTACCTTAATATATCAAGAAGATAATTTGGATATTATTCTTTCAAAATTAATAATATTTTGTAAAATAAAATTAATAAATGCGTCAAAATTTATTATTAAAACATGAGAAACATTAAAAGGTGGAAATTTTTATTTAGAAAAGAATAACCTTTTTTGCTAAAAATTGGATTTGATCATATATTAATCCTATACAAATTATTATATGAATTTAAAAACATTAGTTTGAATATAGAACATATAAATATCATTAAGATATTTCCCTAATACTGATTAATTTAATTTAATAAAACAAATAAACAAATAAATAAAAATAATTCCCTTCATACTTGGATTGTTCCAAAGGCCTTATGGACCCTGTGCCTTCAGGAAATAGGGTCTTCATTCCACCAATGGCCTTCAGGCCATAGATATTTAGGGCCACTGAAAATAAAAAGAAGAACACGCAGACCACCAAGGACCAGGCTCAGACATAGATTCAGAGAGAAAAAAAAGCTATTACCGGAGCAGACCTAACTAGATTGGAATAATGAGAGTGTATGGAAATTGTCGTTAGGACGATGCACTATGCAGCTCTGCACGAGGCAATGATAGATGATCAGACATGTAAGGTGGGGAGTTAGGAACCCCAAATATGTAGATGCTAGGGAGGGTAGTTTCAACTGTGTCAGGTATGGGGCCTTTAATGTCTTGGATTGGGTGGTGAATGAACCTTATTCTGTTGGCCTATGGGTCATGTAGTGTTTCCCCTTCACCCCTTAATATGGGAAATTAATCAAAAATAAATACAAATATGGCCTTCAGGCCATTTGGGTCATATATTGAGTTTGTGGTGTATTTCAAGGGTTTTTTCTACCTTCATTATCTCTATGGTGACCAAGAGTGCCACAATATTGAAGATATATCCCATTTAAAATTATGACTTTCTAAAATTGATAATTTTAACCATTTTGTAGCTGTAGTGGGTGTTCTTTTGAGAAATTAATTGAATCAAAAAATAGAATGTTTTTATTTACGATTAAATAATTTCAAAAAATCCCTTGAATAAGTCCTTAATTGAGATTTTATAGACCCACTTCAGTTATTTCAATTATTTTATATGAGTTACTCTGTATATAGTTTCCATCTAAACTATCTATAAAATATATTAGTATTTTCAATATGTTTTCCCATGAAAAGGTGGGAGTCCTCTTCTTACCAATATAGATAATCCCTTCTCTTTAATATTTCCTTACCTCTTCTCTCCTTGTATATAGTCTACTATGGATTCCACTTTTCCTAAACCATTGTAAAGGAACATACTTCTATTTTATTGGTAACTATTCATTTCCAATGAGTATCTAGATCATCCATACATCAATTTTTTCACTGACTAAGGGAATCGCGGAAAGAAATCATCTAAAACAAGCACTATGAGTGATGAATAAAAATTTCATCTTCTTTCTCATCTCATCCAACATATGGGGGTATTTATAATCAATGATACACCCATTTAATGAATATATGTTTGGTTATCATTTAATGAAAAAAAATCTATCAAATAAGATATTGAAAATATAGTTCAAATATCATCCCCACGGTGTTCATCTCATCCAGGAGCTAATTTCTAAATGGAATATATTGTAAGAATAAATTTAAGCCTCATAATGTAATGAATATGAAGAGTATATTTATCTTACCCAATATTGGGGAAGGTCTATAAATTCTGTATCTGATAGGAAACTATCATACGAAGGGAATCAAGGTGATCGATGTAAATTAGATGATAATGAGAAGGTGTAAAGGTATACATGTAAAATATCACATAAACTAAGATAAAAGATAGGGAATCAGGTGACTATATTTCATGGAGAATAATTTAATGTGAATATGATCACTCTAATTGAATTTATAGAGCATTAATTTAAAAGATAAAATTAAAATCCCTCATGGATGATAAATTCACAATCAATGAACCAAACTGGTGGGATAACTCATCCCTTCACACCTAATGAATCCATAGTAAATTAGATGTATTAGAATTCCCTAGCATAGTGAAAATCACAATAATAAATTAATTATAGTATGAATAAACTCATCCATGGTATGATATCTATCTCAATTTTCTCTACCCTCTTTATGTATGAATTTTATTGGAAAAAATATAAATTCCCTCTTGAGATCATCTGTAAAACATAATCGATAGGTGTCAATAAACCCATCCTTACTAGAAAAGATGTATGTCTCGTGAATTATAAATCTCCATGAAACACTATCCAAAATAAACACACACAAAAACCATAAATAAACATCCAAATTTTATTCGAAATAATTCCTCAAAGATATTCACATCCACAAACTATATCATCCCCACATAAACCTAATATCTTCAACAATGCACCCTTCTCAGTACAACTAGATACTTATATAAGCCCAAAACCTATCAATTTCCCTTTAAATGGTAATGATACTACATATAAGGTACAAACCTCACCTAAATTAATTTAATATACTATAAATCCATCACCTACAATTTATGAAACTACATATTTGACCCAACCTATATTGATAGTCCCGATCATTACGTTACATTTTCAACATTCCCAGTAATGAAATGAAAATAACGCTTCACCTCCAAATAATGAAATATCATAATTAATCTATGTTTTTTATTTAGAATATGATGATATATCCATTAAAAAACTTATTATATAATATTTTTATGAAAATTAAGATGGTATAATACTCATTTCTAACCAAACCAATGTCCACATGGATAATGATCCGTATAAATGTTATCTAAAAAAATACGTTCTATTAAATGAACTGGAAAGTCCCATATTAAATTCTCTATTTATCATATTCCACTATCAAAATAAAGACATAAATTACTTTTCATGTATTCTTAGTGTATTCTTAATCTATTCCAACATGATATAGTAATGGCCTCTATCACTATATTGTTCATTATAAGACTCTATGGTTATCTAGAATTATGGTTCATCTCCCTTGGTGAGTATTGGAATCTTCAAGTTAAGTATATACTTTCAATTGATAATCTTATCATGTTGATTCATAAGTTGTTTCTCATGATATGAGATCATGATACCTTCATAGTTAGACAAATATATCTTTCAATGCACTATTTATCATTTATGTTAAAATATATTTAGTGACACTATAATAATATGACTCAAAGGTGTTATAATTTAACATTGAATTGATATAAAAATCTTAAAATGGTATACCTTAAATATCTTCTAGATTCGTTGGGTGTAAATACTATATCTCTTCCCAATATGAAATAAATTCTCATAGGGTACATGTGTCTTAGTAATTTATTTATGAACTACCTCGCATGGTTAGATAAACTATGCTCTGACATGTCAAATAATACATTAAGGTTCTTCTAGATTATAGGGAATGCTCAGATGTTAAAACAAGGTGTGGAAAATAATACTCAAGGACTTCTTATGATAAAAGAATGATGTTCACAAAAATATCTGTATAATGTTTTCTATTTCAAAGAGGATAAATCAAACATATAAATTGTTATGAACAAATTCACGGCTATGCCCAAAAAAGGAATCTAGGTATTTTACCTATCTTTAGAAGGGATATTTTCCTACAGAGTGTCTAACCCATATGGAAATTGTTAATCTCATCAATAAACTCTTTAAAATTATAAATGTTGATGAATATTGTTTTTAGATTATTGTCTCTATTGATTATTAGAAAACTAAGTCAATTGTCTTAACACTATCTAATAATGAACAAGTTGAGGGAGAGATTGTTATAGATGTTCCTTCATGGATAGAAATTATTGTTCTCACTTATCTTCCCCAATAAAAATATATAGAATAATTAATCAAGGATATCATTTTAGAAATATAAAATAATATTTTCGTAGAACATATGGGAATACTCATCATAGTGAATTTTGTAAATCCAAAACGTTATTATATTAAGAGGAATAGTAATAATCAGTGTCCAATATGGGTGTTACCAGTTCATCCCTTTTATCCCCACATCCAAATTATACTGTTCATTGAAGAATTCATTTGATGTCTTCTATAAAAATTACTTTATTCACACACTATTATTTCAGTCGAAAATATCAATATAATTATTTCTTAATTAGGACCCCTTTTTTAATAATTCTACACTAGAATTAACTATGAAGATTATTTCATAAAAATTTTTATATTTCTATATGTTTGGGAATGAAACTATTTAGTTTCGAGACCTCTAGATGATAAATTTTATGTAGAAATATCATTTTGATATTAATGTTATTATCCACTCTTTTTAATTGATACTCAGGTATCCATTTTTGGTGATATTCTCACACTGGTTAGATATTACATGAAAAGAAGCATGGTAATTACATTTGATCCATATCAAAATAATAATTTCATTCACAATGTCTTCAATAATAGTGAGGAATCCAATACATATCCTTATTCAATTCAATCATTTATTTTAATGATATTTAATATTTTCATGAATATATGGTATACAAATGAATATGTAACAATAATAAATTCGGATTAACACCAAGGGGATCTCTGTTTTTTCCTCGACTAGTAATTGTGGGCCTGAATAATCGTTAGCACCCCACCATTTGGCTATGTCTATTTTGTTATCCATACACCTGGACATGTTAAAACCATGGATTTGATTTTAGTTCTGATGGTTATCAAGATACCCCTTTTTGATCAGGTGAAGAGCACATATATACACATTATATTTTTTGATTAGTGGGAGGAGTTAGTTATCAGGTAATGAATTCATGGGAATATGTTTTTTGGAACCTATCATAAGATAATTTAATCCCATTATGTTTGATTTATAATAGTAATTCCATGATATAAATAAAGATGATTATTTTAAATTATGATTCATTTGGAATAGATATAAATAATTTATGGATTCATTTTTTGAGAGTCTAAATAAATGGTGGACATCCTGAGGTACTTCTCCCAGATGATTTAGTTGATCGATATGGAATCAAACACAAAAAGAATATTGTCCAATAAAAAATCTTGTGGACCAATTAGTGAAAAATTATCATAACAATATCATTGTGTGAAGCATAAACAGAATATAATTTATGTAATGTGTCTGTTCAAGTATTTCATTATAATATTTGATAAATTTTATTTACTGATGTTTATTTGTTAAATATTTGTTTAGCATCACCTTTATAATAGTATGATTTTATCTTCATATCTATATATGACTGAATTTCATATAATTTTCTTTAATGTTTATTTTCATAACGATACTTTAAAAAAAGAAGTAGAAACTATCATACATTTTCACCTGAATAATGGTAAATATGTTCAATTTCAATGGTTATGTGAGGGTCACATGGCATTATGTGATTAGATATTATGATCATTTCCATATAACCTCTTCTATAAGAGTTATCCCCATGTGTATAAAAATATCGTAACCTAGGAAGAGGAAAGAATTAACTGTTGATAGAGGAATCCTTATTCCCCACTACAATAATTCAAATTTCTATTTTATTCATCTATGAGTGTTCTAAGACTACTTCATCTCATATTTCTAATGTTTCCCTTAAATTGGTTATCATAACCTACATTTTTATTATATAGTTTTCATCTTTGTAATCAGTTAGGTCATTCTTTAAGGAATTTATATCAAATTAGTCTATTTAGAAGGAGTATTTTGGGAATGGTTAATGAGATATAGTTATCCCCGTGAATGTTAGTGTAGGGGTGTTATGAGTTGGTTGATCATTTATGCCATGACATCAATGTGTTTCTCCTAAATTAGGCTCACATGTGATTTAATAAGATAATGACATGAATAAACATTAAATGATCAAAGGGAAATATTTCCACAGTGTGAGATAGTATGTTATAATGTTTTTAAGCTAATATAAATAATTCTTCATTGAAGCGGCGATCACATTGTGGAAGCAAGATAAATTCATTATGAGTTAGTCAAATGATATCTTTATATTTCTCACCAAAATTTGACTTAAAAATACTAGGTGAAACTTTTTTAGTATCATATATATAGTTTTATTAGAAACAAAGGAACAATTTCATGAAATACATGATCATGCTACAATGGAATTAAGTTAAATTTTATTTCTATTATTCAATTTTATAATAATTTATAGATATTATGGGATCTTATCAAGGTAGATTTGGAATAAAATTTAAAAGGTAATATTGGATGAATTTTCCAATTTTATTTTATACTTATTCAATTTCAATTATTTTGGGATCTTCTAGATTCTCTAAATATTTAATGTATATCTATCTTAGATAAAGGAATAAAAATGAAATGGAAAAAATGGGAGAGGAATTTTATATATATTTTGGTACATTAAAGAGACCTAAAGAAAATATATAGGATGTATTCTTGATGGAAGACCAATGTCCTCAAAACATGTATGAAATATGAGTTCATTGATAAACCAATGAATGGGTACTATAATTCTTATATCATGATGATCAATATCGTTCCTCTAAATTTAGTAGTAATATTTTTCAGTTATAGAGAGAACTAATTTGTCTAAATAATGGTGGTTGAAAACCTAGAGGGTCATTTTTGCTACTCCAAATTGTAAAAAAAGTAATGTACATACTAATTTTAATTTATTGGAACTATAATAGATTATTCTCATTTTATTAGCGCTATTTGGGTGACAAATTAAAATTTTATTATTCCCCACTTTACATAATTTTTACCACATATTTCTTGTGAGGGAGACAAAATTACATATTATTCGCTAAAATGGATAATTGGTGGGGCTCATTTTAAACAATATACACCCCCTAATTAAACCCCCCTTGGTTAATTCCATTATTTTTCAAAAATAATAATAATGAATAAATAGATGGTTGTTACGAATTCTTATCATTAGTTGTAAGAAAATATAAATGAAATAATGTTTAGTTTGATGGAAATCTACTATTAGATTATTTTAACCACAAAAAGGTCAATTGGTTAACTATAATATTTCTAATAAAGTTTAGTATTGATGTTGACATTTAGCACTCAGAAAATAAGTAATGTAAATATCCCATATAAAGTATCAAGAAATTGGAAACACGTATGAATGGAAGTATTAGAAAAGTGTTTGGATTGAAATGAGGAAGATGATGTTGTGGTTGGTATTAATAATAGAAAAATGTGTAATTTGTTGGATTGGATCCTTCTCCTTCTAACATTATTTGGTTTTTATAATTTTAAAATTCCTCACATATTTAAAAAATCCAAATTTTATAAAATATAATACTTATTGACAATTTAGTCATGTTTGATACGTTCTTTATTAATATTTTTTAGAGAAAAATAAAAAAATTTATGAGTTGTGTTTTTACCCATATATTTATTTTTTCCATAATTGGATGATTAAAATCAATGAAATAATTTTATTTCTATGTAATTAATTATCATTTTCTCATTTTTTTTATAACGCTTTGATAATGATTTTGTAGTTATTTTTTACACTATGTTAACTTTATGATAGACATCCCTCAAACATACGGTTGTTTATCTCACTCTATATATTACTATTTTAACATTATAAAGAATTATCTAAACCCAATTAATGTTAGTAGAAAAGTAATAATGGGATTATATGAACCCAATGTGGTTCTATTTTACGATTATGTGAAATCTATGTTACAATTATAGATGATTATTGTACCATTATGAAAATGATTTTATTATTTTTCATTACCTTTACATGAAACTAATTTTATCTTTATAAAAATAATTTTTCTGGTTTTTTATCTTTATGAAATATTTTATTAACTATAAGTAAATTAAAATGAAATTTACATATATTTTAGAATCATAATCTGAACCTTATAAGTGTATTTATTTATATCTATATCGATTAATTTAATATGAAATGACTCCCACATGAACTCACTTTTACAAAAAAATATATTTTATTGTATATTTTTACTTATGTGATATCATCATTACATGGAAATGGAAATATGATATATATATATATATATTTAATTTTTAAATTTTAATTTTTCTTATGATTACACTAATTCAATTGATCTTAAATTATTTTTTTCTTTTTAATATCCATATTCAAAGTGATTTTGAAGTGATTAATGAAGAGATTATATGTGTTTATATTTTTTTGTATTTTCTATATGTTTTTGGAAATATATTTTATTTCTATATTTTTCAGAAAAAAAACTATATCAATTTTTTCAAGGGATTATATGAAAAATTATAATGGGGTAAATTTTAAGAGCATTCGTCATTAAATAATATAAATTTATAAATCTAGAAAATTTTCAGTAGTTCATCATAATTATGTGTAGAATTATAGAGATGACTAACTGTGTTATGTTCTTGGGAAAAATTATAGTAAAAATATTATTTCTATTTGAATGAATATATCCATTTTTTTCATTTTTATAGATTATTGGATTCCAATGTTAAAAAGAATCTTGATCTGTTGGAAGTGTAAAAAACAATCTATGAATGATCATGAATATTTTGCATTGATGATCTATATAAATAATTATCTTATCTAGTGTGAGAAATTTTTCAATCCATTGAATAACTATCAAGGAAGAACTAATCATTATAATGTTTAATACAATGAAGAGAATGAATAATACACTCGAGAACCGATTGATTTTTCTCAATTTTCAACATCAATTACCCAAACCCTGTCTCTCTAAGACTGTTAATAATTAAATCAATCATTATCATATTCGTAAATTACTATCAATTTTATGATTTTCACTTCAAAAATAATTCTTCATATTGGTTTGTGACAGATAGTCTTAAAAGGAAGTGTTGGGTTATACCTCCTTCAAAAGGGAGTTTTTTATTATTAATTCCTATTAAAATCTATTATTATTATTCAATTTTCAACACCCATTAAAATTAATTATTTTTTTGTGGTTATTCCCCTAGTAGAAAATGTAAGTAGTTATTAGGTTGTGGATCCCCATATAAACTTTTGTATTGGATGCATATTATACCTCTTAATGTGTTGAGTGTTTTGAAATAGGGACATAGGATCAATTTAATTTGAGATATGATAAAAATCACTATGTTCTTTATGAGTATTTATGATTCATAAGAAATTAATTATCTCTCATAGATATATTTACCGTTAGTTATCTGGAAAATTTAATAGTCATTGGTATGATTTTACAACATTTTTATTCAACCCTCCCCCTCTATTTTTTTATTATAACCAAGAACTAAAAAATAGAATTAGATATTGACTGTGTATGGATAAATTTAGCTATGTTTTATTTTTTTCCTTATACCAACCAATTGGTATGACAACCAATTTTAAAAAATATTATGATTTTATATTAAATCTGATTATATATTCCTAGACCTCACTTTCTAAGGGAAAATAATTTTTGATAAAAGAAACAAGTAAAATAGATTGGTGGATTCTATGGAGATCACCTCACTTTTATAGAACCGACTATGGAAATTATAAGACTCAAATAGAATCCTATATTATGTAATTTTGTATCAATCACCAGAACACTATAGTAAAACCATATAAATTTCATGATTATGACTTCGATTTTCTTATAGTAAGTGATGCCACTGAATATAATATTAATAATATAATAAATAATATTAATTATTGTGTTATTAGTAGAAATGATTTTATAAATATTTATTGTTGTAGTATTAATTAAGGTATTTGGATAATTATTCATGTTTCCACTTTTTCTAGATATAATAATGATAATTATTAGTGGAATTATTTAGGAAGAATATCATGATTTCAAGATCTGACCATATCTTGGGAATGATGAAAGAGTATTGAGATATATACCAATAAATGGTTATTAGAAAATGGTCACAATTGATTAAAATACAACATAAAGAAATGTACACAATAATAACATACTAGTTCCTTACTCTAATATGAATTATAAGTGAAGAATATAGTTAGTGAAGAAACGTCCCAACAGATTGGTATTTATTTCAAATATATTAATCTTATTTTTTTCAGAATATTTATATTTTGAAATTATGTAATTTACAAAGAAAACATGGCTCAACTTGATAGTAGTTTTTATAAAAATATGAAAATGGATGGTTTTCGAATAGAACCAAGATATAATATCATAAGGAATTCATAAAGGTGAAAAAAGAGGTAAAAATAATCATTAAATTATTATATAGTGTGTTATTTTCATTTTGTAGAAAGGGATTATATCAAAATATACATCCATAGAATGAGAAATAAAATAAAAGATACGAGTATAAAAATAAATAAAAATGATTTTATTACATGGTAGAGTTGTACGGATTAATTTTATTATATTTTCGAATATAAAAACAAAACATAATCAAATATGTTGTGCTTTTTGGAATCCCTAAATGAGGATAGAAATTTTAGTTTGAATTCTAGATGTTCTGATGAATATTTTTATTCATACAAACTAAAACTTTCGGAATTAAATAAAAAAATTGATAGATTCAAAAAAGATATTCCTAAATTTTTTGAATTATATAATAAACTAAAAAATATATATATTTATTGAGGATAATGATGTTATTTAAATGGAAAATGAAAAGGTGAAAAATAATAATTATGCATAAAATGATAAATGTTATGAAGATCTTAAAACTATTGAAATTATGATGGATAAACTAAGAATTGAAATGGAAAATCTATAGAAAATTATGTCTAATTTTGTTCCAGGAAACAAATATGAAAAATTATGTAATTTATGAAAAAAAAATTAAACTTTTATTGGGTTATTTGAAAAAAACATAAAATGTGTGATATTTTTTAAAAATTACTAAAGTGTTTCTACGTCTACATTATTTAGATGTAGAATATAAGAAACCATGCTATTAAATGTTCACTCATATTTCCATTGTCCGTAGTTTTAAATAAAATTCATATATTTAATATTTATCTTTGAAAGTACATTATTAATTTTTTTTGATATTTTTTTGGGTACATAATTTTTTTTAATAATCATATGGGACCCAAAGTATCTTAGTAACTAAAACATTCTATAATAAAATTCTAGAAAACTTCCTTGGATGTCTCAACAATGGTGGATCGTACACGGAAATTGATTCTATAAGAATATTAATAGAGTCTCATCAATATTTTTCTCTCACAAAAAATGTGATTGAGGCAATATTACTTTTGAGGAATACTAAAAAACAAAAATACTATGTTTTTGGGAAATTAGTATTTAAAACCCTATAATAATTTCTGATGTTTTATATATCAATTACATTTTATATAATATATTTATAATTTCTCAATTACATGGGAATGAAATGATGGTTGGATATCAAAATTACATAATTTTATATTTTAATAATTACTCTTTATTATTTAATTCCAACTAAAAGAAAAATATTTATATTTTTAGCCTTTTTGAACTTAATTCCAAATAAATTAGGTGTTTAAATGGTTCAATGAATTATAGTAAATATGAAATGGGAAACATAGACATGTTAATTTTATAATGTTAAATAAAATCACTAAAGATGAAAAAGTTCTATACATTCCAGTATTAATTAAATATAATTATCATGTGTGTGACATTTCAATGAAAGGGAAACAACATATAGCTTCATTCTAATAGAATAATGATATAAGTTCTAACATACAATTAATTTTAGTGGATCATGACGAGTTTGGTCAGACTAAAAGTATATGTTTTTTAGAAAAGAAATTTAAATTAGTTATTTTAGATGATTTTTGTATATTTTCATGGGTATATTTTTTAATCCATAAATATGAAACCCTTGTTATCTTTACTGTGTTATTTTTTTGGTGAAAATTAACATATACATGAATAATTATTTCAGTATTGATTTTGAGGGTTAATTTTGAAATAAAAAACATGATCCTATTTATAAAAATAATTGTTACTTATACAATATTCTAGCACTTATAATTTCATAGAAAAATGTAGTTGTTGAAAGAAAAACCCATACAGTAATTGAAATGGATAAAACTGAATTATGGGATTATACTTTACCTAAATATTTTTTGCGTATTTTTTGCTACATGTTATATTTCATATTGAATTATAAATAAATTATTTTTAAAAATCCTCTTTATGGACTATGTCATTAAAGAAACTGAAGGTTGTAGATATAAATTTCATCGGATGTGATGTTTATATTTTTCTTTCTAAAGATATTTAAAATAAGCTTGATTCTAACTAAAATGAAGTAATATTTTATGATACTATATGTAATTAATTCTTAATTTGTTTTTAACAATATAAAAAAAATTATTTGATAATATGGTCATGGATATTTTATGATGAAAATATGAAAAATATTTCAAATTTAGAGAGCTTTAAATAAAAATATAGAGTATTTAATTCTCATGTATATTAAAATGAAATTAATAATAGGGGATTATAATTATTCTCAGTCACATCCTAGTTCATGGGAAAATTATAAACGTCACACAATTGATAATATTGTCAGAAATTCTAATTATGAAATTAAAACCGTGAGATCTATTTTGAATTTTTGTATTGATATTGTTTTTTATTTTAATTATATACGTAATAATAAAAATGAATATTTAAAAGATATTAATTATATTTTCAATATATAAGATGAAAATAAAATATATTTTTATAAATAATGTGAGGACTTTTTTTGAAATGAAAAAAAGATAAATATATTTTGAAAAATAAATGGATATATAGAATTAAATTTGATTAATCTAGAAAAATTATTGTTAATAAGGAAAGTCATATTGTTATATGATATTTTACATATTATTGAATTTATTTTGATAATTTTTTTTTAGTTCTATTTCAATGATTGAATATATTATAATTTTTTAGATTTAATGTTTATATAAAAAATTAAGTTTCATAAAATTATTGTTAACAGTAATTTATTGAATATTTTATTTGAGAATAAGATGATGTTAATCAACAACCTGGCATGGATCATGAAAATTTTGAAATCTTTTTTTATAATTATCAAATACTTTATATGGACATAAGAATTCTCCTTAAGAATTTTATGATAGTCTATTTTCACTTTTTTGGAATAATGGTTTAAAGAAAGGTAGAATGATTCTATTTTTTATTAAGAATATTTCAAATGATATTTTGATTTTTCACATTTATATAAATTATATTTTTTCGACTATTGATTTTCTTTATGATTAATTTTCAAATTTAATTACCAATTTTTTATTATTCTCATGTAAAAATTAGGTTTCTTTTAAAGGATATAATTTTTTCAAAAAATATATAAAATAATTATTCTTCAATATATGTATGATAATTAATTAGAAAAAAGTTTTGTCCTTGATTTGTGTTAGTCATTTCGAACACCAATGAGTAATAATTATAAATTAGATTAAAATGAATGTCTAAAAACTATTGATGATAACTGGTTTAGATGAATTATTTTCAGTTTATGTTATTTAAAAATATTTAAAAATTATATATTGTTTAGTGTGTGTACAATGAAAGACTAACTTCCAGCCAAATGAAATGTGCATAACAATCTATGAAAAATCAAAAAATGTTGTTCTTCACTAAAATAATGAACTTATTGTATGATCTTGTAAAAATGATTTTTGAATCTGTTAGATTTCTTGAAAGGATGAATTGAACTATAAAATCATTATTTCTTTGAATAGATGATCTGAACCATTGCTTGAGAGATAGTTTTTATGCGTCAATAGTCAATATCAATTACCTAGAATTGGTACATTTGATTTTATTGTTAATTCATTATATATTTATCATATTTCTGAATATTAATTTTTTTTTCACATGAAAAATTATTCTTCATGTAGGGTTATAAATCAAAATACGAAAATTTAGCGTTGGTTTATAAATCCATTGAATTTTTGGTTTTTTGTACAGATTTGTTAAAATTTAGTGTTGTAATTGTTTTGGGAACCCCTAATAAAAGTTAGTGTTCTGTATAGTTACACCTCCACTAGAAATGGAATTTTATAATCATGTTGGGACTCCACTTGAAAATTTATATAATTATTGTATACCATAACTATCCATGGGTAAATACATCTTAAAATTTTAGGTAGGATAAATTTCTCAAAACTTTTATAAAAATGATATCCATAATATTATTTTTTTCAACATAAATAAATAATTAACATGGATAAATAACATTAACATTAGTTATATTTGAAGTTTGATACTCTTATCAAGAAATCTTAAGTTGGTCTATTCACACCCCCACTATACCATTATTATATTAACTGGTACCATTCACACATTACAATTAGAAGATTCCATAAAGGAAATTGTTGGTAAAGAAAATTTTAAAATTTAGAAATAAAACAGAATAGATTTAGTTATTAATACAATGGTAAAAAATGAAGGTTAATTTTAGAATATTTAAATACAATGAATGAATAATTAGAAATTGGAGGACTATTGAAGTTGTCTTAAAAATATTTCAACCAACTCCAAGCAGAAATCAATCAGTTAGAGACGTTTGTAGAGGAATAACTCAATGATAAAGAAATATCATGGGAAGTTATTGATTTTATAATAAATATTTTATAAAAATAAATGTTAATAAAGGATTTTGACACCTGTATAAATGAAAGAGGAAATTTAATTGAATCATGTGATAATGAAATGGTTACCTTGATAAATAAGTTTTAAGTAAAAAAGAAAACTAGATGTTCTGAAAGGAAACATAAATTTGGGAAGATCATTGATGAAGAAGTTAACGACTTAGAAGAATGAAGGATAATGGGTTTTGAAAATTTATTGAATAACTATTTATGATTCCCCGTGGAAATAACCATCGCAATTAAATGACATAATGAATATAATACATTTTATATTTTACGAATTTCATTTAGGATTATAAATCTATATTATGAAGAAAAATCTATAACTGACCAAACTCATTTATTCTATAACTATTGGAAATTTCTTCAGTAATAAAATTAATAATCCCTAAAAAATTGTCGATATCTCCAAAATAATTTTCAAAAATGGTACACTTTTAGACACATTATACATACTAAATTTCTTCTAAACCTAGTGAAATGGAAATGTAACAAACTAATGGGATCAAACACTCATTAAGTGTGAACATAAGTGATAAAAAAGATAACAAGTTATCATAATATTAATTTTTTGTATTATCCAGATAAAAAATAAAATCATACCTAACAAATTTTAGATCATAAAATAGAAATCATGGAATACGATATAGAAGAACATAATAAATGAATCAAGATAGTTTTTAGGCTTCTGTTAATAAACATCATCCATTAGAGGATAATATAGTAATAAGAATAATAATAAGTCTATGGATCACACATCATCATAATGAAACATCACCTTAGTGAGTCACACACTTTCACCCATGTTTGTGAGAAAACATATTTATACCCATGTATACATCACCATTGTGTGTCACACAGTTACACTAACACTTGTGATAGTATATAATTTTACTCATATATACATATCTATTGATATTTAAACATTTATCCAATGAAGTGGATGATGATATAAAACCTCACCCATCACCATCCATACATATGTGTACCATGAGAAATCAATCATCAATCATATCTTGAAGAACCAATGTGAATATAATTTTTCATTGATCACATCATAAATAACATGTGGAATAAAAACCGGTTTCAAATCCCTTTAAAATGGAATCATATGTTAAAATAATTCCTAATTTCCTCAATAATCATTACATCAAAAACCCAGGGAAAAAATATGTATCAAATGAAAGTAAGTAACATTATAAACAAATACACATTGATCAATACAATAAAGAATTTTTTATTTTCACTATATAAATAAATGTTATTCAATTTAGTTAATTATGTTCTAAATTAATCAATTAATTGTATCTAGGTAAACCCTCTTCAATCAATGAAATAAAAAATTGGATGTTTATAAAAGAATCACATTAGAATAAAAGCAATGGTTATATAGTGAGGTTTATTAGGGATGACAAAGGTAATTATGGGTTGTTTATTTGATAGGAAATAAAGTTAAATAACCTATTCATAGAATGAAGGAAAATGATAGCATATTAAGATTATCCTCCACCACGTGTAACATATGTCAATAGACAATAACATAAATAAAAAATAAATGGGTTCTAAAAAATCACATTTGAAATAATAAAAAATCTTGATCAATTGAAATTATTTTAAAAGAAGATTTTATAAATATTTGAGAAAAGGATTTTATTTTGAAACTAATAAAAAATATTAAATGTTTTATATCAATTGAAAAAGGTAGAAGATTGTTATATTCACATTAAATTTCCAATACATCTACTTTGGTGAATGAAAAAAAATATTGAAAATGATAAAATGATAATTTTTACCATTGAAATTTAAGTAAATAATTTTTAAAATCATATATTTCAATATTTGATACAAATATAGTGATATTAACAAAATATGGAGTCACATATAAATTATGATGGAAAAAAGAATCTCTTTTTTTTACTATAGTAATAATATGTGTAATTTAAACCATGTCACAAAATAGAATTATATAAAAACCAACTTAAAATAGAATAATGAGTAAATAATATCAAAAATGATCACAAGATTGGATGAAGATGATTTTATATCCTAAATAAAGACAATTAAAATTATAAAAAAAAAATTAACAATTAAGATATCTCATTTTTAAAATTAGGTTACATAAAAAACCATATAGATTGAGTAAAATACAAATAAAAACCCTTTAATGAGATATAACTAGAAATTTAACATCAAGTAACATTAATTAAATCAATATCAAGGAATAAAAAATAAAATTATTAACATATACACCATATGAATAAAATTTGATTCATATAAAAAATACAACTCAAAGAAATGAGTTTGAGATGACAACCCAATTTTAACACGAATATTAATTAAATTGAAAGAATGTAAAGGAGAAATTGATAAATTAACATTATAAAACACATTATTAGTGTTTTCTATTAAGAAATGAACTAATTTAAATTGATTGCAATATTTAAATGAAAATTAGGATAAAAATAGGAAATCATGGCTAAATATTTGATAAAGGAGACAAAAATCCCATACAAGTAACAAAATCTTTGAGCTAAGAATAATTTATTAAAGATCTTATATGGAAGAGTAATAGAACCACATAAATAAAGGTGTAAATTAAAAAAACATGTCACTACATATATTATATAAAAACTAGAAAAATAGAGTTTACTTATATGTACCAATACTTATCATACTTATATTTTACATCAATATAGAATAATATTCAGCACATTAAAAAATTACATTCCCAAAGAGTTTAATAGTTTTGTGTCTTTAGAAACATTGAACAAAATATAATAACATGGTGAATGATATTAAATTTTTCCCATTATGAAATTCCCCATTATTACTTCTACTTATAAACATTCTTCATAACTTGGGGAATGAAAACATAAAAATGGGGTGATCTCAGATTGTTAGTAAGGGTAAAAAAATGAGATACATAAGCATAACATGAGCATATGGGTATGTAAATATGAGAATAACATTTTGATATCATATTATATATATCTAAGATCATATAAATGAGTCCACGCCTAATGATTAGCAGTTCATAATACATGAAAAACAGGGTAATCAAGAGTATAACCCATGAAAGCCTAATATAAGAATAAAACATAGAAATTGTGTTATACACATAATCATATAGAATAATATCCATATAAGTTATGTATTAATTCCAATTCCATCTTAGTGGAATTTTTTCACTCCCAAGACATCTTAGTATTCAAGGTTCACTCCCAATACCATCTTAGTGGATAAAGTTCTTTACTGAACCGAGTTCTCTCCCTATTCCAACCCTACATTACTAATCTGGGATCACTTTCAATCCCATCTATGTATTACTGAATCTAGTTAAATCTTCAATTTAGACATGTATTACTGAACTGGTATACCTTCCCATTCCATCCATGTATTATTGAATATGGATCACTTCATGTTCTAGCGTTGTATTACAAAACTAATTCCACTCCTCCTTCCATCACTGTATCACTGAACTGGTCTCACTTCCTTTTCCATCCCTATAATAGTAATTGTTTAAAAATTATTATTGAATTAATTATATGATTATATAGGTGTAACCCATATTTTAATTAAATCATAATTAAATGTTCTATAAAAAATTCAACTTTTCATGACTCATAAAAAGATATGGGTTTCGTAAACAACATATCATAACCCATGAAATGAAAGGGGTGTCATAAAAATTTAATCATATCATAACATAAGAAAAAAGCTAGGTTTTTTAATCATTTCATCATTTAATAACAAGCTAATAGAAGGGGGTTTAATAAGAATTTATCACGGTATAACTGTTTTAAGAGAAAAATGTTCCATAAAAATCATTACATTCACACAGAACCCATTTAGAGGAATAATATTAATGGTGCTGTTGGAACATGTACTTATTTAAGCACAAACTATAACCAAGGATGATATCTTAAATGTAGAAGGATTTTTAAATATCAAATAGAAAATAAATTTTTAAAACATAAACCATTTTAAAAACCCATTTCATTGAATCCTCTTTTAAAACATATAAACAAATCATGAAAAACCCATTTAAAACGTTTTTTTTTAGGAAAATATGTTTTTCATATTAAAAAATTCTCTTTAATACATGAAGAATTCTGAGATTTGTTTTTTGAAAATCGTTTGAGAACATATAATGGATTCTTGAAAACAACATGACAAAAAATTATTTCAAAGACATATAAAAGAATCTTGAAAATCCTTTTGAAACCCATTTTCCTTTAAAACTTATAAAATTAACTTGAAAATCCTTTTGAATCCCATTTTGCAGGAATAATTATAAATGATGATTTCAAATCATTTTGAAAATATTTTTATTTGAAAATAATTTTAAAACATATAAATAAATATTAAAAACATTAAAAACACTTTTAAACCTAAAACATGTTTTGAAAACCTTTTTAGAAAACATGGTTTTTAAAGAACTTATATTTCTGACCGAAGAGAGAGATAATGTTGTATTTTCCAAAAAACAGTTTCTTAATTATCTAAAGTACCAAAGACTGTAAAAATGGTTCCAATACATGAAGATATCATGAATAACCATATGATAATGAAATTTATGAATGTTATTTGAGATATAGATCAAGATATTTCCTCAATAGAATATTAATCCCAAACAATCCTAATAAATAATGAGATTGTAGAAATAAACTATTACCACTTTGGTAACTTTAAATCCATATCCACATAAGAGATTAACATTACATTAAACTTATAATATCAAGAAAAAAATTAAATTAAATATATAAAATTTCTAAATCAATATATACCCCTCATATAAAAATATATGTGCATAACACATCACGTGTCTCAAATAAGGCAAATTGAAAAAAAACTACTTTACCATTTTTTTAAATTTGGAAACATAAACCCAATGAAAGATAGATAATAAAATGGAGATGTAGATTCTTTTAAATTTATGTATAAGTATTATATAATACATTAATGGTAAGTATATGAGGAACAAAAAATAAATGAGTGGTGAAATTGGAATATATATAATGGATTATAAAAATTGAGATGAGAAAACCCTTACCATAAGTCTTGAAATTATTTATACACGTTCAAACCTCCAATTCTTCGGGTAAATAATTTTGGTTTTCATCAAAGGTTATTATTTTAAAGATTTATCCAAAAATTGAGGCTTTTAGTATGAATGGAATTATATTATTAGATTATTTGAGATGTTGTTGTGTGCGGAAAAGGAATTAAGTGGTTTGAATATGCGAGAGGGGTGATTAACTTTTTCAAGTGTAGGGAGAGTGAAATTATTGTAAATTTTTGAAAAGGGACTTCCAGCCACGTTTTTTATATTAGGTATACTATAATAGATACCCGTAGAAGGGGTGAATCAGGGTATGACATATTAAAAGATCTGCCCCATTTGATCTTGTTTTGTTGTTAGAAAAGAACTCTCTTCTATCTCCTTCCTGTTTCAAAATATAAACTAACCTTAAAGCATACACTGGAAATTGAAATTTTACATGGGTGACACTCAGTAGGATACATCCAAGTAGAATACACTACTGATGCGCTGATGATCAAAATTCACTATAAGTGCACTGCTATTTACAAGTTCGAATTAGAATCATTATTCCTCATGTTTTATAACCAATCACAATTTGAAAGCTCATGGATTTCTCAACTAAACTGTTCTCAATTTTTCTTAAGAAGAAACATTCACTGTTAAAATACTTTTAGATCCTTTCATTATCTATAAGGAATGCTTCCTCCACTTTATGTAGATTCTCTGTTGAAGTCCAATCATTATCGATGGATGAATATCCCTTTTCCACTTAACACTAGGAAATAACGTTTTAAATAATTTTTTAAAGCACACTAAATCACAAAGCCCCATACTTTTGAAAGATCAAGCAAGCCTTTGAAATGTTCTGGCCTTTTTATAAAGAACACACCATCACATATCTCACTGATTTATAGAGAACACTACTTTGAAGAACACACTACTTAACAGATCTCAAGCCTTCACAGATTTCAAGACTTCATTGAGATCATGCTATCACAGAATTGATGTTGTCGGAAAGAGACTTACTTTTTGAATCTCATTAAGCCCACATGGAACACCCTTTTTTCATGAATCTCTCGATTCTTAGATTCATTATCTTTTGTTAATAGTAGGATATTGTTTTCACAATGCTCAAGCCTTTCTCTGAGACCATTCCTCACAGAGAACCCCTTGCTTCACCAAATCAAAATGACTTCGGATTTTCTTTCATTATCTATTATAGAATGAAGAGGGGTAAAATCTTATTTATAGGCTTAGTAGAATGCATATCTCTACTTATCCTAGCATGATTTCCAGATCTTTCAAAATAATCTCTACATCTTATCTGCCCTTTACAAAGAACCACTGATATTTTTCATCGCCGTGATTATCCTCGTCAAATTCCTCGTGCCACCGTATTTCTCCATTGAAGTTCTCTTCACCTATGTCGTTTTCAAATATCTTCCGAATCACAGAGATCATCTTCATCATTCGTCAGGTCTTTGAGAAATCCATTTCTTGAAGCCCGTATTCCCTTGAAATTAACTTCACCGCTGATGTTTGAAAAGCCATTTTCCAGGGTTCTGTGTCAACATGGATTGTCATCAACATCTCTGGAACATGATAGTTCACAATAGAAAACTTCTTTGTCAAAAAACACGACCAACAGAAAAATAAATCAATGTTTCCTTTAAATATTTTTGCCCAACATTTCCCATGTCATGTGGCTCCAATTAGGGGCCAAATTCGATCAATGGGATTTTAGGGTCAAAATATGTCAATATAATATATTTTTTTATATTTTATTGGTCATTTTGACCCTCAAGATTATGGTTTAGTCCTTTATTAATCTAATGTTTCTCTTAATTATTATAATTATTTTTAATCACATTCACTAATATTTTTGGTAAAAATTTAAGTTGAACTTATTAGACATTGTATATTATTATGATTCCAAATATGGAATATATTTTTCAAAATTCAAATCACTAAAGTGGTAGAAATTAATTTCAAATTAGTTATTAAAATGTCTAATGATGGAGGGTTTTTATGCGAAATGGTTCGAATGATTAAAATTATTTTATATCCAATTCAATTTTGTATTTTTTTCCAATGATCTAAATTAGATTAAGTGATGTATAATGGTTCAAATTATACTTTAAAAACAATTTAAAACATAATTTAACTATATATATAAATTATATGAAAACTCATATTTGAATTTAAATTCAGTGTTTTTCACTATTCATCAAAAAATGAAACTTCTCATAAAAATACAAAAAAATAACCAAAAGAAAAATTATTATTTTACACTTCAAAAAATTAGGTTTATTTTTTATATAAAATTCAATTAATTTCAAAATATAATATTTAAACTGAGTTATTCATTAAAATGTGATAAAATAAATTTTTTGGAAAATACATCTTTTTATCCACAAAATTGGATTTATTCTTGTCTTATACCTATAAAATATATTGGATGAGTGTCAAAAATATTTATTTAATATATAATATATAAAATTTATTTATATTTTTTGTATAATTTATTGAGACAAAATTGTTTGTGTGCATAGAAAATAGTTTTCATAGAAAAGTAATTTCTTTATTTTCATATTTTTCATTCATGAAGTTCTACTAATAAATAACAAACACATTAAGTTTATATACACATGTAAAAAATATTTTCATTATTTATCTAAATGTATTCGTAACATTCATTCCTACTGCTATGTGGTAGCAATAATATTATTTTAATAATAATATTTATAGTATAGCGTAATTTGGTGAAACACATCCTTGTGTGTAATGAATTCTATTGAATGGACTCGACATTGTGTGTAACACAAGAAAAACATAGAATTGCATTTAGAAAATTTAATTGAACTATTTTGCGAAGATAGAACATAACTTGGGGTTTCATATAATTCAATAATCACTTTGTGAAAAAGCTATATTCTGTGTTGGGTGAAATGTAAAATATCATAAATGATTAAATTAATTTGAAAAAAAATATTTCCCAAAATATCAAGGTGTTATTTTCTATCCAATTTAAAATGATTTTCTCCATCAAAATTCTTCTTGAATACCTAAGGTTTAATACAATAATGATCCAGTCATAGAATCCTACATCGTAAAAATGAATACTACAAATTCCTTTAAATATGGAATGTTAGAACTGTAAAGGTTACCCAAAGTTACACACAACTAGGTTTATGCATTTTAAAATATATGTTGGGAGTTAATATTGAATATGGATGAAATGAATAAATATTTTAAGATGGTGATAAAGAAAATTGGTCACCATAAATTGAATGATCAATGGAAATTTAGAATCCTAAAAAACATAAATATATGATGATTTATAACAACATAGGTTCCACATAAACAAAGGTATTAAGATAAATATTCTTCAATATCCTTTTTCGTAGATTTGAGGAATTATTTTACTATATATGAACAAAAGAAAGTATATTTAATTGATTTCAATCCATCTAATAGGCATAACCTCATTCTTTAATTGTAGATTTCTTGATTTCCACATTATCTCTTACTTCAAAGGATGAAGGTTTCATTTTCACTCTTCAATTACGAACAGATAATGAGATCCATAAATAGAATGATAAGTCATTCAATCTATCATTAATATAGTAATATGGTTATCAGAATTTATCCAATATGAATAAATATTAATATATTGAAGTAAAAATTTTATCTCTTAAACTGCATCTAATGATTAACTTAATATATTTCATCAATTTTCATCCATGTAACACTTACAAAATATAATTGACCCTTAATTACATGAATAATATCTTATCTTATACAGAAGAAATTCTCAATGGAAAACAATGGTCTATCCTAGCACCAATAATAATTTAAATAGTGATTTTATTATATTATAATCCATCTAGATAGAGATAATAACTAGAAATATCACCAAAGGATAACCAATAATATCTTCAGAGGGAATTTTCATATAAAATGAAAGAAGAAATTACAAACTAGATAAGGATTTGTGTGCCTTAATTATCACTTTTTTACTTCATCCATTGTGATTTCATATTAATTCCCTTTTTATTTTTCATCATAGATTAAATAGGATTACTATCCACATTCTCCCATGTACTGGGGTATTGATTTTCATTGTGCCTAAAATCCATGAAATTGAAATACTAGAGTGTGGAAGGTGAATTCAGTGTATCATTATCTCTATATGTATCATTATTTAAAATCTTCTCATCACTTTTATAATCAATGTCCAAATTAACATCCCTCCAAACATAAAATATTTATTACTCCACTTAATAAAATTTCATCCATGATTCTTCCCACAACATGAGCCTAAAATAAAGTTCATCATTTTATTTCTATGGTCTTTAGAATTTCCATTGAACTATATCATCCTTTTCTTGTCAGTATTATGAGATTGATATACAACTCCAACATCCATTTCCCCCTTGATAACAAATATAACTACTTCACCATAGCAATTATAGTCTCAAATATTAATATACTTTTGAATTCTATGTTTCAAAACACCAAAAAATCGATAAATTATATTTTCATAGTGGATGATAATTCTCGAATAGTACCTCAGATGCCTTATAATATTTGTTTCATATGAACCAACATAATCATCATCTTTATTCTTAAGCTCTAGGAATTATTTTTCCATCTTTGTATGACGAATATGTGTGAAGAACTTATTTAAAAATACTATATTGAACTCATCTCAATCAATGGAGTCAATTTCATCATGTCACATCATATTCATAATATGATTCCACTATTGATCCACCACACCATCCAGATGGTAGATTCCCATAGTTACTTTTTCATGTTTTGAACACTGGATAATTTAAAATATATTTTCAATTTTACTAAACAACTTCTCAGCGAAAAATGGGTTGGCATAACCGTTGAATAATGGTTAGTGTTTCTTCATATAGGATTTAATAGATCGATCATCCCCCCTTTTCACATTTGGAAGTTCACAATTATTTATATATTGATAAAATATTTTGAGCATAACAAAGAGGTTTTTCATTCCATATACCATAACATACGGTTCCTCATGAGGGAAATCACTATGTTTTACATTTCATTCCTCATAATCATGGTTTCTTTGGGTTCTATACATTGGATAGATCCATAAGTAAATGTGTAAGAAACAATCATCATAATGGGGAACCACAAATTCATGAAAAACTACTTATAGGATTTCTAAATCATGAAACATTCCGTCTTAATCAATCTAATATCAGTCTTATCTTAAGTTATTTATAGTCATAATCTATTTTAAATCATTCATGATGGTTCATAAAGAGTTTCTAATTTCCAAAGCATAACACCTAAGAATGTCAAACCAGGTGTGCAACAAGGTCCACTGTCATGCACTAGTTCCAGATCGATCCTAGCATAACACCATGTTTTTATTTTTTATCTTAAATTTAAATATATCTCATAGCCACATCCCCTTTTAGTATCTAGATAAAGATGCATTTGTAGGAAACCACTATCTATATCCTTTACAAAAATTTCAAGACTTTTCATACATAGAACTATCCTTAGACTTATCCTTAGAGACATCCCTATATGTATCCTTAGAAATCTCCCTTGGGATCTCACTAATTTTTACCAATCCTTATTTCAAAACAATGGATAAATTTTTCTTTGATACCAAATATTGTGACCCGGGCTTAACATACATGGATATTAAACTAATTTAGATAAATATTCATCATTTTAAATAAGTGTATTTCTAAGTACTGTAATAGTTTAGTTTCTTTGGAAACTAGGAAAAAAATCTTCTAACAGGGTGGAATATCTTAAATATTTCCCACAAATATCAAACCATTAGTACTTCTATTTAAAAAAATTATTTATATCCCGTGGAAAAGGAAAAAAGAACATGGTGATATCAGATTCATAATAAGGGTTAAAAAATGAGATACATAAGCATAAACTGAACATATAATAATAAGAACATGAGAGTAAAATTCAGACAGCATTCCCTGCATATCAAAGATCATATACATGAGTCATGAAATAACGACTGCCAGTTCATAATACAGAATTTATACGTGAATAAAATACATGATCCATTAAAGCATAACCTAGGAATAAGATAATTAAATTATGATTGAGACATAATAAAATAAAATCATTTCTATAGTATTCGAGGCTTAAGGTCAAGTGCATATTAGTTTAATGGGTTCACTCACAAAACCATCTTTGTAGTAAAGGTCCACTTACAATACTATATTTGTGGACAAATTCCATTACTAAACCTCATTCAGTCCCTGTTTTAGTCCTAAATTAATGAACTGGTTTCACTTCCCGTTCTTTCCCTATATTACTAAATATTAATTACTCATCATTGAATTTATATATTACTAAACTAGGATCACATCCCATTATATCCTTATATTACAGAACCGGGTTCACTTCTCAATCCAACCATGTATCACTGAACCAACTTCACTCCTTGTTCTAGCCTTGTATTATAGAACCGAGAGTGCTACCCATTCCGTCCATGTCATATTGATGACAGAAAACACTTTAACTAATGCATTAGAGGAAGATATAGGCCCCACCCATCTTATAATGAAATAAAATATATGTGTTTCTTAAAACATTCATCTTATCTTGACCCATAAAAAGAGATAGATTTTGTAAACATCCTATCATAACTGCTAAAATGGAATGGGTATCATAAGAATTTAATCATATCATATCCTATGAAAAATAGATAGGTTTCATAATCATTTCATTCTAGAATAACCCTTGAAAGGATATGGGTTTCATAATAATTTATCATAGTATATGTAGCATATCATATTTCTTGTGTATTATTGAAATATATTATATGGATTAATTTTGAGACTAGGTGCTGAGACAACATGTGATTTAGAGGCCCAGTGTGCCCGGATTAAATATTATGAAAATGTAAAAATATTTAATATCATGTGGATGTATATTTCCTAAAAAAGTGTAATGACACCTAAATGGGTGCCTAGATCATGAATATGAGGGCACCGTTGGATTCCAAATAGCAACTTTACCTTAGGCACAACCAAACATTTGTTGTCATGTGTCATTTGTGAAAATGATTTCGAGCGTGTAAAATTAACAAAATAAATTAAAAGAATAATTTGTTTTATTTTTCTTTACCATAGTTACCTCTTTACTCTATAACTATACATTTGATGAAATTGTCTCAAGAATGGCCACTAAACCCTGGAGAACGACACACAATTCAAGGAGAGAATTCTTGGCAGATGACAACAAATTAGGATCTAATTAGGGATCATCACACTGGTAGAGTTTATGGATCTCTTCAATGCCAATAATGAAATTGTTCTTCATGTATGATCGATCCAAAATCCAGGTACAATGTCTATTTTATGTGTATTTTTTCCCATTATTATTTGTTGTGATGAACGCAAATGAGTCAAAAAATGAATTTATTTTTAGATATATCACCTTGCGGGATGGGATCATATTTGAAGGGTTTATTCGGGATATTTTTTTTGATTGTTCAATTCCTCTTCTTTTATTGTTCTAATGAAAATGAATCTATGCTAAGAAAAACAACAGCCGAGGTTCTTCCTTCAAGTTTATTCGTTATTATTTTCTCTCCCAATTCCACATTTCACCAATGTTTATCTTCATTGGCCTAGGGTATAATTATTCCTCATCAATTGATCGTTACAAAGTCATTTCTTAGCACGACGGTCTGATATAATAAATATGGGAACAACAAGGCACAATGGAGGTACGACGATTAAGAAAAATTGATTCAGATAATAGATGATTCTCAAATTTTTATTCTTTGGAATACATAAGTGAATACAAAATAATGAAAATTTGGTCCATTTTTAGAGGATATATGATAATTTTATTCTTAGTTCAAAACCAAAAAGGCTTCCATGAACTTGGATCATTATTTTTATTGGAAATCGATAACCAGATCAATGTTCGGAGGCATTGGATTGAATAAAGATGGAGAATCTGGGATTCTGGATAATCTTAGTGAACACAACATGTAATCTGAGATTACATGGTGTGTGGGTCCCCTAGATGTGGTTCTAGGGTTCTGGATGAAGCTATGGATCACATGAAATGTAACCCCTGTCACATGGTATGTGACTCCTATCACATTTCCTGTTACCCTACTCGGATGACTCTTTATGTACATTGGAATTACACAGACACTGGTTGAAAAACATATTCCAGGGCAGGCTATGTACTACCACACAGGCACGGCATGGCATACACAGACCGATACACGAACACAGTTTCGGTACACAAACATAACCTGGTGAAACAAGTAAGAAACCATTTTTCTCAACTAACCATGTACTAATCTTACACATTGTGTATATAATGAATATATATCATGTGAGGTTCCTCCACACAGGAATGACTTGGGATAGCTAGAAATGTCATGTACTACATGTTCCATTCCATGTACTCCAGTCAAGAATGAATGAGACTCTTCATTTTCCTAGTTTATACTAGTATAGGTGGAGTGTGTTCCCTAGGTCCTTTCTTTAAGGGTACAGTGCGGCATTACATGCACATCACTGGATTGTAACCCCTTCAAGAGGCCATTTCTCAGATAGAGTTATGGTATCCCTCCACAATAATGGAGTGTGATCGTCACTAATCCCTATTTGATTTTATAGAATTTTCATAACCTATCTATGTAGGATGTTGTTCCTTTATCTAGAGAGTTTCATCATTAGGGTATGTGGAACCATTGACATATAATACCCTATATAGTGGGTTAATCCAAATTGGGTTTGTGGTATCCCCCATCAGTTTGAGGTGAGACCCCTATCTTTTTAGGACCAGGAAACTATTGAAAAATATCATTTTCAAGTATTTTCTTTTGTTTTCAAGGAATTTTTAGAGGAAAGTAAATCACTTCACTTTGTATAAGTGGTTGATGGAAGATTTGGAGGATTCAATACTTCCCATAGTAATTTAGATGATGCTTCATTGATTTTTATTTCATAAATATCATAAGTTGGGAGAACTTGTGGTATAATCCTTATAAAAGAATGTATGATTAATGGTGCTTCCAGACCTATTCAGTTTTGGTTGGATGGAAGGATGATGGTGGAAGACCGGGAAGTTATACTATTTTCATTGAAAACTCTATTGAAGCTAAAAGCTGATGTATCAAAGTATAGTTATCATGATAGAGAAGTTTGTGATGAAATGAAAATATTTATTAAAGAATAAAAAACACAAATAAGAATAATGAATGATATAGATGAAGCATATATTGATGGTGTCATTGTTCTCTAGTATTTTCCAATCATTATGCCTGAAAATCGGAAGATAAAGACATGTATTTTTGGTAGGGAAAGTTGTATGATAAATTCAATGGGTTATTCATAGTTTCATGCAATTTATGTTTCAGGAATGAAATTTTGAAATTTGGAAAAGGCATGGAGTGTGAAAAAAGCTAGTAAAAGTGCATGAAAAATGAGGTTGTGGGAAATATTGGTTTTTTATCCAATATGGAATGTGATTTAGAATTTTGTGTGAAAGTGGTGTTTTAATATCAAAACAAAGAAAAATTGAAAAGGCATTAAGAGTAAAAAAAACTCAAGAAATTGTGGGAAATGTGATTTTCTGTTGAAGAGTTTTTAGGCACATGAAGAAGGTTTTACGCGCTGATTAGCGTTTTGTGTGTATGATCAAAATTGACTCTAAATATAAGGTGACCCCCTATCATTTTTTCACTCTCGACGCATGGAAAAATATAAATCTTTGGCACATGAAATAATTGAATTATAGTGTGTTGTACGAAAAAGATAATTGATGCTCGAAAAAGGAAGTGTTTTGTGAAATAGAAAGTGTTTCACGAAGAAGGGTAGTTCTGCGCAGAAAATAAGAGTTGCGTGAAAAAGGATTTTCATTCCAAAAGTTTTTTTACACGGAAGGTTAGGATACTATGTGAAAGACACCTAAAAGGGTTCACGAATGATTTGAGTTCAGAACAAGAAGTATTTCGTTTGTAAGGAATATCTTACCAACTTCTGGGTATGAAAGAGATGAATTGTTTGGAATGATAAAACTATAAAAGCTTATTAAGAAGCAATAAAACATTGTTTTCCCTATTTTTTTCAAAATGTCTACAAACGCTCTTGTCTATTGTTTTCTATGTGATTAATGGGTGTATGTTCATATCCTACTCGTTGTATATCAAATCAAAGGATTTTTTTACTAGTCAATTGGGTGGTACTAGATTATTTATTTACCATACCAAGGATGTAGTGTCTCTTGATGAGTAGTGAACCTTGTAAATCATGTGTTCCTGGGGTTGAGTGTTTTCAGCATGGAATAAAATATTTAATAGGAGGTAAAGGTTGTTTCAAAAAAAAAGAAACATGAAATGAAAATGGGATATCCCGGATTCACCCCCTCCCCCACTCAGTGATACTTGGATCCTAACTGGGAACTTCATATCTATTTATCATAGTTTTCTTTGACCAATGTGTTTTCTTTGAGCGGGGATCAAATAATCTTGACCTCTAGTTTGAGTGTCTATGAGGACATCATGGCTCGAGGTGTGATTTATCTAGGAATAAGCGTACTTCGAGTAGAATAATGTGGCTGTAATTTTGTTATGACCTCCTGATGGTGTGGTATCTCTTCATAGTATATATGGGTTTTCCCTTATTATATCGGTTAAATATTGTATTGAGAAGGCTATATTTTTTTCTTCATTTTTTTTGTTTTAGGGGTATCCAATAGAGTATTGTTATACTCACCGCTACATCGTATTTAACCGCACGTATCATGTCTTGTGAAGATAGATGCCCTTTTTATGTTTTCCGAAGTGGATTGAGAGTGGGTTGAGCATATATGGAGCTAGGTAGACCGAGATGTTTACCAAAATCATTCCTTGACTAATTCATCTCCCATGGAGTAGGTTGGACTTCTTGTACATTTAATTGGACTTATGTAAGAACCCTTTGTGTTGGAATTTTATTTTGACCGGTTCACTATCCTTTACATCCTATTATACTCTTTTTTTTTATCACAGTTGTATGCATGAATTCAATGAGTTTTTTTACATTTCGCCTTTTTGTAGCATGAGATGTGTGCATGTGTATAGATACATATGATAATGCCTCCCATTTGTGGGATATTCCTACTTAGTGCAAGCCACTAGCCCCTGGCCAATTTGAGGCGAGATTATGGTAGTCACGGAACATTCCCCTATAGAATGGGTCGTGACAGAGTGGTATCAGAGATGGTCATTTCTGATTTAAAAACCATATTTAATGAGTTTCATTCTTGGAAATATTGTTTAGTGTTTTGAGTTTCATTTTTAGGCCAGTGACTCAAATGTTTTTGCAGAGACTGACGTATCAATACACCAGGACTCTGATCACCATATTTTTGAATCGGTACACGAGAAAACTGTTTAAAGGGAAATACAATGCAACATAAATCCTATATGTTTTTTTTCCATGTCCTTCTTTAGTCATCTACCTAGATATAATCTATTCACCAAAGTACATGTTGTTTTATTTCTGGATGCCTCCACTTAGATAGCATGTCAGCATTCCACCGCATGATCATGAGGATGATCCGCCTAGTGAAAAGGCATTAGTAGAGGGGCATGTAAAGAAATTATCACCTCCGGTTGGTTTACCAAATACATCACCACCTATTAAATAACAATTACTAACATCACTACCATCTTAGGAAGCACACATGCTAACAGTGTTTCACATGTTTTAGAGGAAGTGACCTCTAAGGTTTCAGACTGATCCAAACCCCCAGATTGTTGAGGATTGGCTAGAGGTAGTCACCCATGTTTTCACCTTCTGAGGACGCCTACCAAACAGATGGAATTCCTTGGCATGAGTCTTCTTCGAGGATATGTGGGGAGATATTGGATCTTAGTGAGTCGTTCACATGATGAGAAAACTCTCTCTTGGAAAAACGTTGAGTGTATCTTTGGGGAGGGGTTTTATCTTTCCACATTGCGATTGGTATCCTTACATTAGAATTTTCATCTATAGCGGGATAGTATGACCGTGGATAAGTATTTAGGGATGTTTACATATATATCATTCTAGTATTTAGATATTTCATTGGACTACTTCAAAGCCTGGACCTTCAATTAGTCTTACATCATGACATCAAGGCATCAATGGTATCCCTTAGAATTTATATCTATGATGGGTTACATGAGTGATCCCTGTTAGTGGATTGTTTTCTGGAAGAGAAGACACTAGTAGTTGGAACTACAAGGGGCCACCAGTTAGCCGAGACCTTGGAAGCAGGTATCCAAAAATGGTCATAGGGATCCATGTGGGTCATGCTCTTCAAGAGGTGATTCCATGACTCAGGGTCTGTAGTGCAGGGCTCTCAGGGTGGCTTGAATTAGCCAAGGGACAGATGATTATTCTCTTGTGACGGTTGGGGACATATAACACAAGATTTTATGACCCATCACACAGCTGATCAAGATATAGTTGGGGGACTATTGAGAGAGAGAAAAATATATATATAGGGTAGTCTATAGGGCGTAAGATGTGGCAGAGGTGCCGACAAGGTAGCATGAGGTGGTCCGATGTTCAACCTATTATCTCCTCCACCATGACGTGGTCTAGGAAAGGCTTAAGGAAATTGTTTCTAAGGAGGAGGCCATCCATAATTTATAGATTCCTATGACCTAGAGTCTCCATGGATGATATGAGTTACAATATTTGTCTTTTCCACCTTAGTTTCAGTTTTGATAGGCACAAGTCCTAGTCATTATATTCTTTACATGAATCTTGTTTAAGACAAGGATATTTCAGTTGAACCATTGACTCAAACATTACGCTTGAACAATCATACTAGAGGAGACACAATGTTCACACACTAGTGTTGACAGTGTGACCAGACTCTTGGATGTGAGAGTTTTGGTTTGGATCTCATTGTAGAAACATCGAGGCCTTAAAAAATCATTCTTGGTACAGACTAGTTATCGACATTTCATTCTCAGGTTGATTGTTTTAGGAGAAGGTTGTGTTTTGTCTATAGTGATGGAGACATGATTCCCTTTGATAGGGAAAAGTAAATCAAGGAAGCATAGGATGGGATCACACATAAGAGGGTTCAGTCAATTACTCATCTGTTGCTAGCCAGGCCCTTAGTGTAGTGGATGATATGGGTCATCAGTTTCATGAAGTTGTGGCAGAGTATGAGGACCTATTTAATGAAGATGTAACATTTTTACCTCCATACTAGGTATATAGAATTCTTCATTGATCTATGCCCCGGGATGACACCGATATCTACACATGATTATCAGATGGCTCCCACAAAGCATCATGAATTGAGGTTTCCGTTGGAATACTTGAATGGGAAGGTCTTTATGAGACCCATTGTTTCACCATGGGTAGCCCCATTTTTGTTTTCCAAAAAGGCATATAGTAGATTGAGGTTATTTGTGGATTTTCAATTCTTAACGAGGTGTACATGAATAATTATTATCCACTTATTAGAATCGATGAACTCTTTGATCAGTTGAAAGGGGTGTGATGGTTCTCCAGCATTGACCATCGACCAAGCTATCACTAACTTCGATTATGGGATGATTATATACCGAATATGGCCATAAGATGTCGTTACAGTCACTATGAGTACTTTTTAATGTCATTTGGTATGAAAACCCCCCTAGTAGTGTTCATGGGACTCATGAACCGTATCTTTCAACCTCTCTTAGTCTAGTTCATGGTAGTCTTCATCGATGAAATCATAGTGTATTTAGTGTCAAAGGAGGAGTTTGTGCGACACTTGAGAATGTTTCGTAACACTCCATGAGAGAACTATAATTATGATATCCTCACAATGTTCTAGTTCTAGATTTGAGAGCTCCATTTATTGGGGCATGTCATCTCAGTGGATGGAGTTGTAGTGGATCCAAGAATGGTTGAGGCAGTGCTTGGAGGGGAGCCACCCAAGAGTGTTACCACAGTGCGGAGTTTCCAAGGATTTTTATGCTACTATCATAGGGTTTTTCCAAAATTTTATAGTGTTACAACACACTTGAAATATTTTACATGAAATGGGAAGCCTTTCATGTGGATATAAAAATTCCAAAAGTTCTTTCAAAAGTTGAGGTAGAGGTTTAAGAGCACTCCAGATTAAGGTTACCAAAGGAAGGTTTCGAGTACATGATGTTTTGCAGTGAATCAAAACTAGTCTTGGTTGCGTCCTAATTAATCGGAAATAAGTTATTTCTTATGCTTCACTCAATTTTAGAAAACATTAATAGAACTACCTGACCCATGATCTTGAGTTTGCATTGGTTGTATTTGCATTGAAGATGTGGCAGCACTACCTACTGGGTAACCAGTTTGTCATCTACTTTGACAACAAGTGTCTCAAGTATATCTTCTATCATAATGATATAATTTAAAGATATAGATAATAAATAGAGTTCATCCGAGACTATGACTTTGATATTTTCTATACTCCTAGGACGGGTAACATTTTGGTAGATCCTCTCAATAGGAGATCTAGTTTGTAGTTACTGAATGAGGTATCAGAGTAGTTGTCCTCATTATAGTTATCCTTTGTGGATAGATATGATGTAGCTTACCTCTACTCAATATTTTTCACCCCTAAAATCTTAAAGAGAGTCAATAAGGAACATATTGCCAATATTAACTGCAAGACACTATATGATCAATTGTCCACAAGGTATGCTCTTGATGAATATTCAAAATAAGGGAATCTGTTATTATTTTCATATGATGTACAGTAGTATGAATGAAATTATGGTATGAGATTATAATGGATTTTCAAACATCCTCTTTGGCAGTACATCCATGAATAGAAAAGATGTACTAGGACCTCTCATGTCAATTCTAGTGGTGAAGGATGAAGAAAGGAGTTTCTAGGAGGGTTTCTCGATTCCTTACTTGTCATAAAGTGAACGATTAGCACCATGATATCGAGGTTTTAGCTCAACCCCTTGAGGTTCAAGAATGGAAGTTGGATGGGATATCTATAGACATATTGATGGGCTTACCACCTACGATGAGGGGACAAGATTCCATATGGGTGATCATTGAATGAATCACCACGTCAGCCTAATTCCTAGACATACTAGAGTAGTGTTCAATATAGATCATCAAATGTCTCTACATTTAAGATATAGTTAAAATATCTTAATATCTCAGTTTTGGAAAGGATTATAGGAGACATTTGGGACCCAGTTATCCTTGAGTGCATCATTTCACCCACAAACAGGTGGCCATAATGAGCATACCATTCAGGTTATAGATGAAAAGTTACAATACTACATATTTGACATTTTCCATTGTTTGAAGGATCACCTACCACTAGTGTAATTTTGATACAAAAACATATATCATTCCAACATTGGTATGGAACCATTCATGGAATTGTTCAGGTGACCCTGCAGGTCACCACATCATCAAACTAACAAAGGAGAGTTGGCACTTATGGGACAAGAGTTGTTTCGAGCAACTATAGAGAATATGAAGATCATCCAAGTTTTAATAAAGACTACATAGAGCTGTAATACATGTTATTATGACAAGTGATTGAGGAATTTGGAGTTCGAGAAAGGAGACCATGTGTTCTATTGGGTTTAATGTTGATAGGGATTTTGGAGATTTGGCTGGGGAGGCATGATGTCTATGAGGTTCATTGACCCTTTCCAGATATGGAGTAGAGTTGGTGAGGTAGAATAAAACATGAATCTTCCTATATTGTTAGATTGGGTAAACGATGTCTTCTAATTGTTGCAACATAGGAGGTAAATGTATGACCCATATCACGCCATCGATTAAGGAAAGCTAGTCATCGAGGGTAGAGTGAGTTTTGCTAAGTACAAAGTGGAGATCTAGGATCAGTAGGACATGATCCTTCTTGAGATATCTATTAATTTTTTGTGTGTTTAGTGGAAGCATGGGAATCTCTAAGAGAGAACAATGGAGTGGGAACCTCATATTTTTTCTCAGTACCCTCATCCTTTCTAGTAGACATTGTTTTGGATTTTAATGGACGTAATGCTCCAAGGTGTGTACAATGTAGCATCTGGTGTTTTCTTTATATTATTTTTAGATATTATATAGATTATTTTTTAGACTTAGAGCTGATACATCATGCGATTCATAGGCTTGGTGTGCCTGAATCGAATTTTTAAAAAATATTAAAAATATTTAACAACATGTTATTGTGGCTTTACTAAAAAATTTGATTAAGTCCTAAAAGAGTGCCTAGATCAAAAATCTGAGGGCACTGTTGGATTCAAAATAGAAGATTTACCTTAGGAGTGACCTAACATTGGTTGTTGGGGTTCATTTTTAGGAAGTTATTGTGGGAATGAAATTAAAAAAAAATTAAAAGAAGAATTTATTTTATTTTTCTTTCGTGCAGCGACCTACTCACTCTATTAATTAAACTATAAGCAAATTGCCTCTAGGATGGTCACTATACCCTGGACGCCGATATATTGTTTCAATCGACCAATTATGGAGGATGATAATGGATCAGGATTTGATCATGGATCATCATGCCAGTGGAGTTGGAAGATCTCGTCAACGCCAACAACAAAATCGTTCTTTATCGATGATCGATCCAAACTCCATGTAGGATGTTTGTTTAATGTATATTTTCACCCATTCATATTTTCTATGATGAATTCAAATCAATCTACGAAAATATTTATTTTTAGATCGATCACCTTATGGATCAAAAAATCCTTGTGCACTCATTTCATTGGTGAAACAGTCCAATATAATAGATCTGGGATCATCATGGAATGACTAAGGTGTGGTGTTGGAGGTAGAGAGATTCAAATAATGGATTATTCTTGAATTATTTTTCTTTTGCGTTCTTCAATGTACAATGACAAATGGTGATTTAGTCCATTTCACGAGAAGATCTGATGACAGGACACATTGATCGATGAATATGAATCTTAGATGAGCTTGTATCCACATTTTTTTTGTCAAATCGATCACCATATCGAATCCTAGAGGAACTTGATCAAATGTAGAGGATTAATTTCTTGTTATGGTAATACCTAATAAACACGATGTTTATGCTGAGATTACAGTGCATGTGGGGTCCCATGGCTGTATATTTAGTGTTTGTTCAAAAATAAAGATCCCATGGAATGTGACCCCTACCACACAATGTGTGGCCCTCCTCAGATGACTTGGTATGTACTTCAGATGTACACAGGCATGGGTTGGAGTACACGGGAACGGACACGCCATGTACTCCCACATGGGCATGGCATGGAATACATGCACTAGTACAAAAACATGGCTTCGGTACATGGGCATGGTCAGGAGACACAGGACAAAAACCATGCATCTCTATATGCCATGTATTAATCCTAAATGTTGTGTATATGAAGAAAAAATTTCATGTGAGGTTCTTTAACAATGGAAAGACTTGGGACAGCTAGACCGGTCATGTGCCCCCTAGGAGACATCATATACTCCCATATCAAGTGCTTGAGACTCTTATTTCTTCTATTATTGGACCAGTATAGGTTGAGGGTGTTCTCTTGGACCTTCTATCTAGAGTATAGTGTAGAATTACATCCACATCATTGGATTATAATTCCCACTAGTGGCTGAGTTGCAGATGGAGTTGTGGTGTCCCTCTGCGAGACTAGAGTGTGATCCCCTATAATATATAGTGGAGTTTAATGAATCATCATGACCTCCCTGAGTAGGATGTTGATCCTCCATATAGGGGACTACATCGGTTGGTTTTGTGTAATTTTTATAATATGATCCCCTATGTCGTAGGTTGATCCAGATTAGATATGTGATGTCCTCTCCAGTTGTAAGAACCCGGATCTTTGTTCAGGTATGTTTTTCCTTTTTTGCTGGAGTTTTTAAGAAAAATGGTTTTTCTGGAAATTTTCAAAGTACACGCCATGTACATTCTGATTACACACCATGTACTCTGATCCAGCTCGAAGCCGTGTGATGCCCGTGTCCGGGCCACACACATGGTGTGTATGGCTGAGGTGGAGGCCGGTATTTTCGGAGTACGGAAAAATTGAAGTACATGTCGTGTATGTTTTTTTCATTAAACAAATTGGGGTCGCACCTAACCCCTATTTCCTTCTTCTTCTTCAGCTTTCGTCTGTCCGAGAGCGACCATATGGCCGGAGTTTCGATGGAATCCCGCCTCGCCGTCTGTTCTCCGATTCGAGCACGGTCAGTTGTGTTGGAATCACAACGGTGAGTTCTTCCTTCTGCTTGAGTCTTGTTTCTTGATTTCTCCATGTTTCCATGTTATCGTAGGATGAACGTTTTGTGATTTTTCTCAGATCTACATTGTTCAAAGAGGAATCTGTCGTCGAGGTTCACGTATATCGATCTCCTCGGATCGAGGTAGGTGGTTTGTGCCTTTCTGTAGAAAGTTGATGAATATTATGTGAAAATTCCACCAATACCCGTGAATGGGGTATTGCATGTTTTCTGTTTTTCCCTTGTTGCTTTCCTGCTTTTCTTTATTGCTTTAGTAAAGGTTATTTCTTGTGATTAGAGTAATTTGTTGTGCTCAGATTGCTTTTCCATGCTTGTTCCGCCTGTTTGGCATTTTTCCAGTTGCCATTCCTAGTTGTAGGATTGTGGATTATTGCCTTGTTTTGCTGTTGAGCCTTAGTTTATAGGAATGTAGTTCATGAGGTTTACTTGGACGATATATGTGCGCTATGCATGTTACCTTTTACTCAGGTCTATGAGAACCTAGAGTAGTAGACCAAAGGGAGAAATGACGGAAGGGCTTCTCCAGAGTGTCTTTTTAATCACGATGTGAGACCAAAGGGAGAATTGATGGAAGGGTTTCTCCATAGAGTCTTTCAGTTATGACGCAAACCATAGGGGGAATTGACATTGAGTGCTTCCCCAGAGATCCTTTAGCACGATACGAGACTATATGGGGAATTGACGGTGAGTGCTTCCGCAGAGAGTCTGCTTATTTACGTAGATGAACCAGTGGTGTGAGACTGTGTGTGCCTCCCAGAGGGTTGCTGATACTTAGAGGATGAACCACATGGGTTAGACTGTGAGAGATACCTAGAGGGTTACCTGTTTTCTTCTTGTTGCTGACTGCTTTACTTGTTAGAAATGTGGATTGTAGCTGCTTGTGCATTTCTGTTTACTGCTTCTTGTTTTATTACTGCCATGTATTCATTGACTGTTAGTCACAAATCATTGGTGGATTGCCTTCTGGGATTGTTTCTCACACCCTATTTGGTCCATGCTTTTGGTCCCATGAAGACTATGTTGTTGCAGGTATAGATAAGGGCAAGTTCCCTTCTACTTCAGGATATTGATTGCACTAGGAGCTGGGGAGAATGGGACCGAGTTGTGGCTCGTGATGCTGAGGAGATTATTTATTTTCTTTTGCACATGGTTTTAGTTGTATTTCAGCACGTTGTTGTGTATGCAGTTTTCCTTAGATACTTGTACCTGCTGCATCATTTTCATCACAGTTATATATCTACATTGCTTCTGTTGTTTGGTTTCTGTTGTTATGCATGTCGTTTACTGCTTCTGTTGTTTATTGTTTTTTTCTTACCTTGTATACCTTACCTAATGAGGGCATAGTTTCCCCCACCGACTCACCAAGGCACTCGCTGCTAGTCCGAAGCCTCTGGCGTTCGGGGAAATGCACTTGAGGTCATGTGGAGAACCGGGTACGGGGCACCAGTTGAGGGCCTCTGGACTTGGGACGTTACAAAGTGGTATCAGAGGATGTTCTTTTCTCTTGTCTTACTTTTTGGAGACCGTAGCCAGGGATAGGACGGATTCGGTACTTGGAATTAAGCTGTGCTCGGGAGTAGCTAACTCGTGTACAGGGAAAAGCCATAATACCTCGTTAATTACAGTTTTCTGGTTTTGAGATTTTATGGTTGGTATGTTTTCACCTAGAGTGATTCGTATGAATTGTGCGGTTAGTGTTTTCATATTTCGGTTCTATTTCTGTCACAACACGATGATATGAGGGTATGCCATCTCATGCATCATATAGGCCCTTGTAGAAATCACATTCCATGCATTCTTTCCATGACATCTAGGGTGCATTAGCGATTGCATGGTGTTGTGATAGGCTCTATGTTAATTATGCATGATGTTGTGATAGATTCTTGATATATTCTCTGTTGTTATGTAAGAATACTGGTTGATTTGTTCTTTTCTTAATGTGAACACCAAATTTTGGTTCTTGAGGTGTTATGGGCACTCACGAATCAGAATTTGGATCTTTTTGCCTTGTTTTTGTGTACTAGAATTCTGTGCAGTTTCTGAGCTACTGCCCAGAAAAACCCAGAATACACAGTGTGTACTTTTTAGATGCACGCCGTGTAGTTTTTAGGCCGTGTCACTGACCGTGGGAGCAGAACACGGTGTCGTAGGTGTAACTTCGGGAACACGCCATGTACCATTGGTACATGCCGTGTGAGTTTGGAGTCGTGTACTCGGTTGTGTCACTAACAACATGGGCTGGGTAAGCTCGGGTAGAACACGCCGTGTCCGTAGGGAAAACTCCGTGTATTTCTTTCCAAGTACTCGGCCATGTCATGAACTACACGGGCCAGCATGACCCTCTTTTCCGCATATTGTGTCCGTAGGGAACACTTCGTGTAGTCATGTCTAGGTACCTGACCGTGTCGCGAACAACACGGGCCGGCGTGACCTTCATCTCCGCACGCCGTGTTTGTTCGGAACACGCTGTGTAGTCTTGCCCAGGAACCCGGCCATGTCACGAACAACACAGGATGGTGTCGCCTTCGCCAATGCACACCGTTCTTGTTCGGAGCATTTCGTGTACGGTCCAGCCATGTAGACAACCATGTAATCAACAAAACTGGCCGCTGAAGCCTTGTCTAGTACACACCATGTTTGTTTCGTACACGCCGTGCAGCCTCGGGTTGAGTCGGACCGTGTGGGTTAGCCGGGTAGGGACACTCGGCCAGGGGAATAGTTTTCAAGTGCATGCCGTGTGTGTTGGGGTTAACACTCCATGTAGTTTGAAGTGTACACGACTTGTAGGGTAGGAGTACACGCCCATGTCAATTTCATAAGTAGACACGCTGTGTAGTGTTATATATGCCGCGTAGTCGTGTTTTGCAACCTTGTGTTTTTTTCTTCCCCTGTTCCCATTTTGTACTCCTTTGTTCTCTGTCCTTGTTTTCCTGACCTAAGGTGAGCTTTTGATCTTTCAGATCTATGCCTCGGAGACATCCTCTGATCGTACATATGTCGTTAGGTAGTGATCAGACGACAGATATGGCTAATCAGGGACTTCCTATCAATCCACCAGCTGAGCCAGCCTTGGCACCGGTTGTTGTACCAGTCATGGGCGTTGATGCCCAGTTCAGGGAAGGTTTCATGAGGATGATGCAGTCCTTCTAGGGAGCACTGCCTCCTTCCTCGTCTATGGAAAACATGACGCGGGTCTTTCAGCAGCAGTATCCTCCCAAGTTCTCCGGGGAGGGAGGACCTTAGGCTGCAGAGTCGTGGATAGAAGCCATGCTGACTATATTAGAGCATTTGTAGATGCCTCCAGAGAGGCGGGTCAAGCTCGCCACCTACATGCTTCGAGACTCTGCCAAAAGGTTGTGGTACGTGATCTCACAAGTGGGTCAGTAGCAGGCTATGACTTGGGAGGAGTTCCTGTTGTACCTCTCGTACCCCTCGTGGTTTAATTTTCATGATCACAATCACTCTCTTTTTATGTAATCTTGTTTTAAGTGTTTTTGTTGATAGGAAAAAGGTTGCCAAGGAATTGGGCCAAGATGGACTGAAAGTGGACTGATTTTCAGTCCACCGGCCAACCGGTGGATGACCACCGGCCAGCCGATGGATGCTTGACAGAAGGCATCCCCTCTGTCCAGACCACCGGCCAACCGGTGTCCCATCACCGGCCAGCCGGTGGAACCCAGACAAATAGTGACACCTACTGTCTCAGCACCGGCCAACCGGTGGCCTCCTCACCGGACAGCCGGTGGTGCCTGGGCAGAAGGCCTTTCCATTTCAAAAGCATCGGCCAACCGGTGGCCAAGCACCGGTCAGCCGGTGGAACCAGTCAAACTAGTCGTTGGGCTTTGACCAGATTTGTCCACTTGACTCCCAACGGCTCCGAAGACCCCCAAAGGCCATTTGAGGGTTCCCCTCTATAAATAAAGGACCAAGAAGCTCCGGAAATGTACGGTAGCCCACGGGAACATTTTTCCATCATTTGGCGAACCTCCAGCGCATTCCTTCAAGGATCCCCATTTGCTCCAACTCATTTCCACATCCAAGGAGCATCACCATATGAGCTTGGGAGCACTCTTCATCAACTCCAATCAATCCTTTGGCGCCCAAGACTTCTCCACATTACGGTTTTTCATTATTTATCATTTTGAGAATCAATTTGGGTTTGTGCCTACAAACCCCTCTTTCTCTCATCTTCCCTTTCTTTTGGGTTTTCACACCACCTTCAAGGTGTGAAGAGGTTAGTCAAGCCTTCCCTTTAAAAGGCTTGAGTCATAGGTGAGCTAGCCTTCACCTATAAGAAGGCTAGTGGGTTCTTGCTCAACCATTAAAAGCATGCTGTAATAGGTTCTAGACTACCTTAAAGTCTAGTGGGTTTCTTGCTAAAACCATTGAAAAGCAAGCGGTAGTAAATCTCTCAACGGTTGAGTTGGGAGCGGAGACGTAGGATTTGGTTTAAGCCGAACTCCGTTATCATGTTTTGTGTCTTGCCTCTTTTATTTCGGCTGCGCTTTAACTTTGTTTTAAATTGTTAGTTATTTTTTAAAAGGCAATTCACCCCCCCCATCTTTCCATCACTCTCCACCCAACAATTGGTATCAGAGGAAAAATTTGAGTAATACCCTAACCGGTTTCAAATTCAAGATCCTTTGTGATGGCTTCAACTTCTTTCGCCCCCGAAGGCTATTCTTTGGGTTGTGCTCCATTATTTTATGGAACCGACTATACTTATTGGAAAACCCACATGACCACTTTTCTTAGAAGTATAGGTTATCCTATTTATAGAATTGTCATGCATGGTTACTCTCTTTCTTCTCCCGATGAATCCAAATGGACTCAAGCCGATATTAAAAATTTTGAGCTTGATGGCAAAGCCATGAATGCTCTTCATTGTGGGTTAGACCGTAATGAATTTAATTGTATTTCTACTTGCACCACTTCTCTTGAAATTTGGAAGCTTTTGGAAGTGACCCATGAAGGCCATTACAAGCCCGATTGTCCACTCCACAAGAAAAAGGCCAAGAAAAAGGAAAAGAAAAAGGCATTCAAGGCCACATGGAGTGATAGCTCCACATCCTCCTCCTCCTCCTCCTCAAGTAACAATGGTAAAAAATGCCTAATGGCATTTCATGAGGTAACCTCTTCCGACTCCTCTTCCTCTTGTTCTTCAAATTCATTCAATCAACTATCTTATGAGGATCTCCAACATGCTAGAGATCAATTGGAGGAAGGTTTTCACGAACATTCTTCCAAATTTATTGCTTTAAAAAAGAATTTCAAAAAACATTCTTCCGAAAAGGAACAACTTCTCAGAGAAAAGGAAGACTTGTCCCTCAAGGTCCAAAACCTTCCCGATGTAGATTCTATGGAATCAACAATCAAGGATTTGAGGGAATCCCTAGCTAAATTCACCGAAGGTGAACATAACCTTTCGAAGCACCTTGGTTCCCAATTCATATCTAGAACCACCCAAGGGCTTGGCTATTCCAAGCAAGCTTCCTCTTCCCATGCTCCAACTATTTTTGTAAGGGGGAGCTCCCAATATAAATTTTGCAACTATTGTAAAAAACCTGGGCACTTAATTTATGAGTGCAATTATAAAAATGCCCGGTATGGTAGGCCCAAAACCATTTTCTTTAATGATGAATTTCATAGGAGAAGACCCGCCACTAGACAAGTTTGGATTGAAAAATACCTTTTAGCGAGTCTCTCCGGACCTAAATTTTTCTCGGTTCTAAAATCCTCTCCCCAGTGATTTGTTGTTTTTATTTAGGGGGAGTTAGGATTGTTTAAGCCTTTTTGCGATTTTCTCTCAAAACATTCAATTCAAAACTTTCATTTCAAAACTTTCAATTCAAATATCAAAAATTTCAATTGGTTAAAAACTCTATCTTGTTTTTTAATCCTTTCCCTCAATCAAGTTTTATGCCCCGTGCTATTTTGATAATCACAAAGGGGGAGAAATTCTTGGTTGATTGGGGGAGAAATCTTTCTCTCATGCTTTTATTTTCTTTTCAATTTATCCTTTAAAGAATGCCTTTAATTTCAGTCTTTTACATTGCTTGTTTTTGTGATTGTGATCATCAAAATAGGGGGAGATTGTTGTACCTCTCGTACCCCTCGTGGTTTAATTTTCATGATCACAATCACTCTCTTTTTATCTAATCTTGTTTTAAGTGTTTTTGTTGATAGGCAAAAGGTTGCCAAGGAATTGGGCCAAGAAGGACTGAAAGTGGACTGATTTTCAGTCCACCGGCCAACTGGTGGATGACCACCGGCTGGCCGATGGATGCTTGACAGAAGGCATCCCCTCTGTCCAGACCACCGGCCAACCGGTATCCCATCACCGGCCAGCCGGTGGAACCCAGACAAATAGTGACACCTACTGTCTCAGCACCGGCCAACCAGTGGACTCCTCACCGGCCAGCCGGTGGTGCCTGGAAAGAAGGCCTTGCCATTTCCAAAGCACCGTCCAACCGGTGGCCAAGCACCGGTCAGCCGGTGGAACCAGTCAAACTAGCCGTTGGGCTTTGACCAGACTTGTCCACTTGACTCCCAACGGCTCCGAAGGCCTCTCCAACGGCTCCGAAGACCCCCAAAGTCCATTTGAGGATTCCCCCTCTATAAATAAAGGACTAGGAAGCCCCGGAAACGTACGGTAGCCCACGGTAACATTTTTCCATCATTTGGCGAACCTCCGGCGCATTCCTTCAAGGATCCCCATTTGCTCCAACTCATTTCCACATCCAAGGAGCATCACCATAGAAGCTTGGGAGCACTCTTCATCAACTCCAATCAATCCTTTGCGGCCAAGACTTCTCCACATTATGGTTTTTCATTATTTATCATTTTGTGCATCAATTTGGGTTTGTGCCTACAAACCCCTCTTTCTCTCATATTCCCTTTCTTTTGGGTTTTCACACCACCTTCAAGGTGTGAAGAGGTTAGTCAAGACTTCCCTTTAAAAGGCTTGAGTCATAGGTGAGCTAGAATTCACCTGTAAGAAGGCTAGTGGGTTCTTGCTCAACCATTAAAAGCAAGTTGTAATAGGATCTAGACTACCTTAAAGTCAAGGGGGATTCTTTCTAAAACAATTGAAAAGCAAGCGGTAGTAAATCTCTCAACGGTTGAGTTGGGAGCGGAGACGTAGGCTTTGGTTTAAGCCGAACTCCGTTATCAAGTTTTGTGTCTTGCCTCTTTTATTTCTGCTGCGCTTTAACTTTGTTTTAAATTGTTAATTATTTTTTAAAAGGCAATTCACCCCCCCCCCCTCTTGCCATCACTCTCCTCCCAACAGTTCCAACGCGTGTTCTACGACTACTTCTACCCGGAGACCCTGAGGGCCGATCGAGCCCAGGAGTTCATGAGCTTAGAGCAGGGTACTCTATCTGTCATGGAGTATTCCCCTCGTTTCACTGAGCTACAACTTTTTACACCCCTTTGGGATGGGATTGGGGTGTTCTTGGCGAGGAACTTTGAGGATGGACTCAGGCGGGAGATCCGATCATAGGTGAACATCTTATAGATGACTTCCATTAATTCCGTCATCAACCAGGCACTGATTGGAGTGCGCAATCTGAGAGACTCCGGAGCTGCGAGCCAGGCCGGTTCTATTTCCAGAGTTATCCTTCCTCCAGATGACAGCATGAAGCACCGTAGGGAGCCTATGTGCGGTGATTCGAGGAAGCGAGACACATCATCAGGCATCCAGGTGACATGCTACCAGTGTGGCTAGGCAGGGCACATGAGGTCGCAGTGCCAGATAGACCCCAGGTAGTGACGATATTGTTGAAAGATGGGTCACCTTCAGCATTTCTGCCAGGTTTTCTCACCAGTAGTAGGTGACCGGGGTTCTTCCATGACTCCTCGTTCAGAAGCAGCCCCCCAGTTTCTCACCAGTCAGGGAACTGGAGTTCATTCGGTCGTTCGGTCTGAGGTCGAGGTCGTGACAGCTAGCCACCAGTTCCTCAGCACCAGTAGGGAGGTTTAACTCAGAGTGGTCAGTTAGGGGGAACCGGGTAGTGGTGAAGGCTAGTCTTTCGTCGTGGAGCAGACTTACCATGACCAGGTTCCCGTCCCTTCTACTGTTCGAGGTACGATTTTAGTAGCCTCAGTCTTATCTTCATTCCTTTTCGGTAATGGTGCTACGCATAATTTTATCTCTGTTTCCATTGTGGAGATCCTTGGAATCTACATATTTTCTTCTTGCCGACTCGTTGACACTAAACACACCTTTGGGAACGAGGATATCTAGTGTACGCTAGTGTAGAGAGTTCCCTCTCGAGGTTGTAGGGTATCACTTCATATGGGATCTCTATGTCCTAGAGATGACAGGATATGATGTCATCCATGGCATGGACTGGTAGATTCCCTTCTAGTCATTCGTTGACTGTTATCACCGTAGAGTCAATTTCATTTCACTAGAAGGTGAATCTTTCCTTCATAGAGGTGAATGGGACGTTCGGGCGAGTCGGCCAGGACTCGAGCATCTTGGTCTAGGAGGAGTGATGGACTAGATTGCTAGTCTTTATCTAGATGATCATGGGACTCCATAGTTGGAATTTCTTCTAGTGGTGGATCGCTTAAGAGATGTCGTTCCAGAGGAGTTTTAGGGTTTTCCTCCGGAGCGTGAGGTAGACTTATCTGTTTAGATTGTGCCTGGAGCGGCACCAGCGTCCATTCCTCCATATAGGATGGCCACACCTGAGTTGCAGGAGCTCAAGAAGAAGTTGGAGGAGCTACAGGCCAAGGGTTTCATCCGACCTAGTACTTCTCCTAGGGATTCCCCTGTTCTGTTTGCAAAGAAGGCAGACGGTACCCTTCGGCTTTGTGTGGATTATCGGAAGCTGAACCAGTTGACGGTCAAGAACCGATATCCCTTGCCATGGATTGATGATATTTTCAATCATCTTCGAGGAGCCCGGGTGTTCTCAAAGATCGACTTGAGGTCCGGTTATCATCAGTTGCGTGTCAGACCATCAGATATACCTCTGACAGCCTTGAGAAGAAGGTACCGTCATTACGAGTATACAGTCATTCCTTTCGGACTCACGAACGCACCTGCAGTTTTTATGGCACTAATGAACCGAGTGTTCCATCCTTATTTGGACTCCTTCGTTGTGGTCTTCATGGACGATATCTTGGTGTACTCTCACACTCGACACGACCATGCAACCCATCATGATATCATTTTGAGTACACTGAGAGAGAATCATCTTTATGCTAAACTCTCGAAGTGCCATTTCTGGATGGATCAGATTCACTTCTTGGGTCACGTAATCTCGGAGGCAGGAGTATCTGTGGACCCAGAGAAAGTGAGAGCTGTAGTTTCCTGGAGGTAGCCGAAGAACTTTTTTGAGGTACAGAGCTTCCTAGGGCTGGCTGGATATTACATACGCTTCATTCAAGACTTTTCTCGTCTAGAAGCACGTTTGACAGGTCTGACCATGAAGGGGGAGAAGTTCTTATGGTCAAGTTCTTGTGTATCAGCCTTTCAAGAGATGAAATTGAGGTTGACGTCAGCACCTACACTAGTCTTTCTAGAGCCAGGCGAGAACTACACTGTTTACTGTGATGCTTCAGGTATCAGGCTAGGAGTTGTGCTTATGCAAGGAGATGGAGTCATTGCGTATGGGTCTCGACAACTGAGGCCACATGAGAGGAACTGCCCTACACATGATCTGGAGTTGGTAGCTATTGTTCATGCCTTGCACTGTTGGAGACACTATCTTCTGGGAGACCACTCTGTGTTCTTCACTAACCACAAGAGTATCAAGTATATCTTCACTCAACGTGATATGAATCTGAGGCAACGCAGGTGGGTTGATTATCTACAGTCTTTTGACATCGAGATTGCCTATAAGGTGGGAAAGGGCAATGCCGTGGCAGATGCATTGAGCATGAGAACTCAGATTCATGCAGTTAAGGAGGCCAATAGTGAGTGGAAACTTATGGATCTGTTCTCTGAGATGCATCTGGAGGTGCACGACAGACGGGAACAGACCTTTCTATCTTCGGTAGTTGTAACCTCCACGCTACTTGATCGGGTACGGATGAGGCAGCTATCAGACTCAGAAGTCTTAGTCCTATGGGAGAGTTTGTTAGGAGGGGACCCTCTTCCTGGATGGACAGTGGGCGAGGATGAGATCTTGCATTTCCAACGACGTGTATGGGTGCCAGCAGACATACGCGAGGAGATGATGTGGGATTTCCATTCCTCTGTTTGGGCAGTTCATCCTGGCATCACCAAGATGTATCAGGATCTTCATCACCAGTACTGGTGGCCAGGTATGAAGAAGGATGTTGCTGATTTTTTCCTGAGATGTTCTACTTGTCAGCAGGTGAAAGCAGAGCATCAGCGACCAGTAGGACTTTTACATCAGTTACCCATTCTAGAGTGGAAGTCGAACGATGTTGCGATGGACTTCGTGACTGGGTTGTTGAGATCACCTCGAGGGAATGATTCTATTTGGGTTGTCATCGATAGGCTTACGAAGGATGTTCAATTCTTTCCGATGAAGGAGACCTTCAGTGTCGATGATCTGGGATGACTTTACATCAGAGAGATCATTCGTCTGCATGGAGTTCCACGCTCTATTGTTTCAGACAGAGATGTACACTTTACCTCTCGGTTCTAGCAGGGACTTCAGAAGGCCTTGGGTACACATGTACTTTTGAGTAAAGTATACCATCCCCATACTGACGGCCAATCCGAGCGCACGATCGAGGTTCTTTGAGGATATTCTCTAAGATTGCATCCTTGACATTGGTGGTTCTTGGGAGAAGCATATCCCTCTGGTGGAGTTCTCCTATAACAACAGTTTTTAGGTGACCATTCAGATGGCACCAAATGAGGCTTTCTACGGTAGGCCATGTCGATCACCCTTTTGCTGGCTAGAGGCAGGAGAAACAGCTTTTCTGGGACGTCGTCTTGTACAGGAGACTTCAGAGCAGATATAGCTGATTCGGAAAGGGATGGCTATAGCACAATCTCGGCAGAAGTCTTATGTTGATCAGTGGAGACGACCTCTATAGTTTGAGGTCGATGATCAGGTTTTCCTACATGTCGCACCGAGGTTGGGAAATAAAAGGATTTGGAGATAGGGTAAGCTTTAACCACGGTACGTCGGGACGTTTGAGGTCTTGGAGAGAGTGGGGTCTGTCGCCTATCAGTTACAGCTACCTCTCAGGTATCGGTCCATGCATGAAATCTTCCACGTCTCTTAGCTCTGACATTACTTTTCAGACTCGTCTCACATCTTTCAGCCTGAGGAAGTCGAGCTTGAAGCAGATGCGTCGTTCAAGGACCATCTTATCCGGATTGTCGATCGTAGTACGAAAGTTCTCCGAAGGCGGTCTGTTCCTCTGGTATGAGTGTTGTGGTAGCCTGGGCGAGTACAGAAAGAGACCTGGGAGAGGGAGACCGATGTACGATCACAGTGGCAGGAGCTGTTCGAGGATTCTTCTTCTCCACCTCGTTAGGGAAATTTTGGGACAAATTTCATTAATGGGGGAAGTTTTTAAGAACTCGGATATTCGTTCAGGTATGTTTTTCCTTTTTTTTAGAATTTTTATTAAAAATGATTTTTATGGAAATTTTCAAAGCGCACGCCATGAACTTTCTGAGTACACACCGTGTACTCTGATCTGGCTCGAAGTCGTGTGCTGGCCATGTCCGGGCCACACACACGGTGTGTAAGGATGAGGTGGAGGCCAGTATTTTCAGAGTACGGAAAAAATGATTTACACACCGTGTACTCAAGAAGTACACACAGTGTACTTCTCATTTTTTTTATTAACCAGACCGGGGACGTGCCTGACCCATGTTTTCATCTTCTTCTTCAGTTTTCGTTCATCCGAGAGAGACCATATGGCCGGATCTTCGACGGAATCCCGCCTCTCCATCCGTTCTCTGATTAGAACACGGTCAGTTGCATTGGATTCGCATCGGTGATTTCTTCCTTCTTTTGGAGTCTTGTTTCTTGATTTCTCCTTGTTTCCAAGTTAAAGTAGGATGAATGTTTTGTTCGTTTTCTCAGATCTACGTTGTTCTAAGAGGAATATGTCGTCTAGTTTTACGTATATCAATCTCATTAGATCGAGGTAGGTGGTTTGTTCCTTTCTATAGAAAGTTGATGAATATTATGTGGAAATTCCACTAATACCCATGAACGGGGTATTGCGTGTTTCCTGTTTTTCCCTCGTTGCTTTCCTGCTTTTCTTGATTACTTTAGTAGAGGTTATTTCTTGTGATTAGAGTAATTTGTTGTGCTCAGATTGATTTTCCATTCTTGTTCTACCTGTTTGGCATTTTTCCAGTTGCCATGCCTAGTAGTAGGAATGTGGACTATTGCCTTGTTTTGCTGTTGAGCCTTATTTTATAGCCAAGTAGTTCATGAGGTTTACTTCGATGATATACACATGCTATGCATGTTACCTTTTACTTAGGACTGTGAGAACCTAGAGTAGTAGACCAAAGGGAGAATTGACGGAAGGGCTTCTCCAGATTGTCTTTTTCATCACTATGCGAGACCAAAGGGAGAATTGACAGAAGGGATTATCCAGAGATTCTTTTAGTTACGACGCATTCCATATGGGAAATTGACATTGAGTGCTTCCCTAGAGAGCCTTTAGCATGATATGAGACTATAGTAGGAATTGACGGTAAGTGCTTCCCCAGAGAGTCTACTTATTTATGTAGCTGAACCAGAGGGGTGAGACTATGTGTGCCTCCCAGAGGGTTGTTGGTACCTAGAGGTTGAACCATAGGGGTTAGACTGTGAGATCTACCGAGAGGGTTACCTGTTTTCTTCTTGTTGATGACTTCTTTACTTGTTAGAACTTTGGATTGTAGCTGCTTGTGATTTTCTGTTTACTGCTTCTTGTTTTATTACTTCCATGTATTCATTGACTGTTAGGCACAAATATTTGGGTGATTTCCTACTGGGATTGTATCTCACACCATGTTTGGGCCATGATTTTGGTCCCAGGTAGACTATGTTGCTGTATGTATAGACAAGGTCAAGCACCCTTCTACTTTAGGATCTTGATTTCACCAGGAGATGAGGAGCATGGGACCGAGTCGTGTCTCGCGTTGCTGAGGAGATTATTTTTTTTCTTTTGCACTTGGTTTCAGTTGTATTTCATCACGTTGTTGTGTTTTCTATTTTTCTTAGATACTTTTACCTACTGCATAATTTTCATCATAGTTATATATCTACAATGCTTCCATTGTTTGGTTTCTGTTATTATTCATGTCGTTTACTGCTTCCGCTGTTTATTTTTGTTTTCTTACCTTGTATACCTTACCGAATGAGGGCATAGTTTACCCCACCGACTCACCAAGGACCTCGCTTCTAGGTGGAAACCTCTGGTGTTTGGGGAACGCTCTTGAGGTTATGTGGTGAACTGGGTACGGCGCACCAGTGGTAACGTGCTTGATACATCATGTACTCCCATATCGAGTGCTTGAGACACTTATTTCTTCTATTATTGGACTAGTTAGGTTGAGGGTGTTCTCTTGGACCTTCTATTTAATATACAGTTCAGAATTACATCCACATCATCGGATTATAATTCCCTCTATTGGCTGAGTCGCAGATGGAGTTGTGGTGTCCCTCTGCGAGACTAGAGTGTGATCCCCTATAATATATAGTGGAGTTTAATGAATCATCATGACCTCCCTGAGTTGGATGTTGATCCTCCGTCTAGAGGACTACATCGGTTGGTTTTGTGTAATTTTTATAATAAGATCCCCTATGTCGCAGGTTGATCCAGATTAGATATGTGATGTCCACCCCTAGTGGTTCTTGGCATAACCGTCTATCTATGTATCATAGTATTATTTAAAAAAATATGTTCCCTTTTTGTGGGTCCCAAATAAGCTAGACCTTTTTTTCGAGTATCTCCAATGACATCATGGATCGATGAGTGAATTATCCTCGAACGAGTGTACTTCGAGCATAATCATGTGGTTGGCAGTTGGTTAGGACTATCTGATGGTTTGGTGTCTCTCCTGAGCATATCTAGGTTTTCCCTTCATGTATCTGTTACATATTGTATTGTCCTAACTATACATGGTGCTTCATTTATGGTGTTCTAGGGTATCCTACTATGTATTTTTATATTCACCCATGCACGAGATTTTCCTACACTTATCATGTCTTGTGCAGGCAGTGACCCTTTTGATAGTGTCCAAGGAGGACAGTGAGTGGGTGGAGTATAGCTGGAGCTCGAAAAACTGAGGTGTTTATCGAGAGAATACCTTGACCTAGTCCTCTCCATTGTAGAGGGTTGGAATTATTATAGTTTCAGTTATACTTTTGTATAGACTCTTTGTGGAGGGATTGTATTTGTCCTTGCTTACTTTCCTTTACTTCAAGTTGTACTCTAGTTGTGGGATATTTTTTTTATGCTTTCATTGTATCATTTTCTTACATTTCATCATTGTGTGTCTAGGAGATGGGTGTGTGAGTATAGTTACAAAGGCTAATGTCTCCCATTTTTGGGATATGGCTACTCAGAGCTAGTCACTAGCTCATGGCCTACTGGAGGTTGGATTGGTCTAGTCATGGAACGGGCCCCTCTAGGACTGTTCATTATAGTACAAACCACTTAAGAGAAATAGGTTTCATAACCATAAATCCATCAAAACAAAAAAACTCATAGAAACAATATGAATGGTGTCTTTAGATCATTTTCATTGTAAAGAATAAACTCACAAAAAAATAATTATCTTTTACCAACATTTGTATATGTGTTGGTAAAAGTTCATTTTCTATTGGTACTGTGTTTTAACAACAAAAATAATTCTACCACTAAATTGTCAATTAAAACTCTATCGATAAATGTTATTGCAACTGATAAAATAGATCTTTTGGAGTTATAATAATACTAATATATAATATATATGTTGTTCAATGTGTTTAGAAATAGATTCAAATTAAATATATATCTGTTTGTAATAATATTATCAACATATAATATCTATTTATAACTTACATTTAAATTAAAATTAAAAATTTTTATTGCTGGAAAAATATCATATTATAATTAATAATTTAACATATATAATACACCACTTCTAATTATCATACTAAAGGATATTTTCAAACATGTTCAAAATCAGAAAACGATTGATAATATTAAAAAAGTAATTTAATATAAAATTAATAAATACATATTTTATGTTAATTTTTACCTAAAAATATTATAAAAACACAATAACCCAGCATCGATTTATGCAACACCACTGCCCCCATGCCCACCCCCAAAATGAAAAATGGGAATTCCATGTCATGGATGCAATTCTGCTACACCCATCATTATAAAATTATAGTCCTTCCAAAGATATTTCATCACCCCCCCAATATGCCATTTGATATAACAAGCCAAGACAACTCCACTACCAGGGAGGAACCACAAGTCTATTTTATGCCACACCTTTCACCGTTAATATCTACACCAAACACATCCAAAAATAGTACCCACAACCCAATTCCAAATATTTACATGGATTTAAAAATAAAAATGAATGTATAAGAAATGATCTGCATAGAATGGTCATTTTTTAATTCATTATCCCTGTTGACATCTTAGTAAATTATGTCAGCACCAATACCAGAGAGGAACCTCAAGTCACTTCTATGACATAACCATCTTCTATATTATCTATGCAAAAAATAACCAAGGATATTACCCACAAATCTGTGAAAAATGCCTACATGAATTGAAAACAAAATTGAAATAAATGAAAATATAAAATATTGATATTTATAGAATGTGAATTTTCATTCATTATCTCTATTATCCAAACAATAAATTTATTTCACCATATGTATCTCAATAATTTTATAAACCTTAGTGATTGAATCAAATTAAATTTGTTTTAGAAAAAATTAGAAAACAAAATTGGGCATATCAATTCTCAAATAGGAAAACATACTCAGTTACATTATGAAACTTACCAAGATCTAACTTCTATTGCCTGCTAATTTCCCACTTCTTTGTGGTGAGCAATTGAGAATAAGGGTCTGTGATCTAACATTGTTTTTTCACATAGTTAACAATATCATCCTTACTCATTCCTAAGAAAAAGTCTGCATTTTGGATTTTAATTACTAAATAAGTATATTACAATAGTTGAAACATTCTTTAGGTATAAAGCTCTGAAAATGAATCAATGATTCCATGAGCTTCTTTACTCCAAAAAAACTATATAATGGCATCTTGAACTCCTACATAGTCATACATCCAAATACTCTAGGAAATTTTCCATGCAATAACCACTTTTTACAGGGTATCTTTGATGGACCAAGGAATATTTCATTCATCAAATCTAAACCACCAAATCAAAAAAAACACCCACCAATTTGAATGAAATAAATTTTCTTGCCTATATTATTTATTAAGTGTTTGGAAATTTAATTTCACAAATGAGGCTGATAACTAAAAATACTCATCACATCGTAATATATTTTAAAAAATTATGGGTACAATTAATATGGTAAAAAATTTCAACCATATTATGTAATGGATCAGATGTGGTCGTGGAGTTAAGGTATTTATCTTAATAATTTATTTTATGTTGTGGAAGTATAGGGTAATCAAATTTAGTCTAATTATAGTATTTAGGGTGTTATTATATTTTAAATGAAAACATTGCTCTATAATTTGACTAATAAAAATAGCATGACGATAATCAAAATAAAATTTAATGTAAATTATTATAAGATATGTAATTTATATTGTTAATTGAATGATAAATCTATTGGATAAAAAACATTTTTGAAAACATTTTTTTTATTTTACATTAATGGTAAGTGAACTAATAGTGAAAAAATAGTTTTCAAGATTTATTTTGCATAAGGGATTCAGTTATAGCTCACTGGATAAATTTATATCCACAAAAGAGTACATTGAATGATTTAAAATTCATGGGTCATACATATTTAAAACTTATATAGTTTTTTTTTAAAATTTTTAGATTATTAGATGAAGCTAAAGGTTATTGATCTATATTATATTGTTTAGTTCCAATCACCTATATTGAACATAAGCATCAGAGCCATATCTCACCCTTTATAATCCTCATATATTACTAAAGTACCTATATAGAACACCATAATTAATAAATTTGTTTTAAAACTTATATTAATCCTATTTTTTCAGTAATTATAAAACCACATTGGTAGTGCTACCACAAAAACAAATGAAATGAAACAAAACAACAAACAGAAACTCGAAACACCTAGCATTTGCAGTACTACCACAACAGCATCAAAATCATGGAACATGAAACTAGATATAAGCATGATATTCATTCCTCATATATAGATGAGAAAAAATAGTCCATAAGAAAAAAAGTTGTAAGAATAAACTAGAAATCCTCATACTAGATATGACTAAACAGTAGGAAATTAAAATCTGATCGAGTGCATCAGAAAAAAATTTGGGAATTCAGCCTCAAATAAAACATTAGGAACCAAAAAACACACCCAAATGAAATATTTAATAGCTTAATACAAAAATATAAGTGAAAATACATTTCCTGACCCATCCCCTAGGGCTCGTGTCATGACTACCGTATGGCCGACTTCTATAGGTTAGGGACTACTTACTAGCACCAGAAATGTGAATCCCAAAAAAATGAGAAGTCATTTCCTTTAAATAGGTACACACAAAAGACCAACACATCCCAACACACTGAAATGGTGAAAATATATACCACTAAAACAAGGCTGAGTGCAATTATAAGTGAATGTAAGTGGGCCAGAATACAAACCCAACAAGGTACTTAGTAAAGCACAAAAGGAAACTCTAATGGTCATCTGTGGAAACCCCCACCTGATCATTAGTGTAGTGAAGCTATAGGAAACCAAAGTAATCTCTCATTCATGTCTTATTCTAGTAATCCCCATCGGGTCCTAGGCCACAATGTCCACCGGTATAGCGTATTTTTGTCCCATCCCCCTGAACACCTCTATCAAAACATCAAGTTTCTAGACTTGAAATAAAACGTGCAGAAAATTCCCATGCAGGGGCGAGTATAAAAATACTTAGTAGGGACCCCAAGACCCCCGAATGTCTCTTGATAATCCGCGAAGGAAAACCCCACAAAGAAATATACCCCAGACATAAAACCACCAAGAAAGACCTCAACCACTTAGAAAAAAGTAAAATATGTAGCTCACACCAGGTATACAACATAAAGAACAGAAAATAAGGATGATTATTCGTAAAGATATATATTATAATTTCATTGTGAAGTTCCACTGCTGAAACCTGAGGAAGTCTTTTTATTGCATATCCACATAGGGTCGTAAGTTATCATTACACATAGGGTCATAAGTTCTTGATTCACACAGGGTCGTAAGTCGTCGATCCACATAGGGTAATAAGTCTTTTATCCACGAAACATGGCTCTAAGGCAATTCCTTGTTGGGTCGCGCAACTGTTGATCCACACAAGTTCTTAATTTGTTGATCCACACATGGTCGTAAGTTACTGATCCACGACGGACCGCTCTAAGGATGATCCACGCCGAGTTACGCTACTGTTGATCCACACAATGTCATAATTCGTTGATCCACACATGGTAGTATGTGAATGATACAAAAAGGTCCGCTCTATGGTTGGTCTGCTTCAGTTCGCACTAATGTTGATCCACACTATTTCGTAAATCATCAATCCACATGGAGGTCGTTAGTCATCAATCCACGACAGGACCCTCCCCAATTAACAGTCAGCCACAAGATTCCAACACTTGGTGCGCTTGAGTTATGTAGATTCTTCTCCTTAATCTATTGGTCATAAATAAACTTCTACGAAGTCCCACAAAAATTTAACCTGAAGAACCAATGTGTCATAAGGTTTCCAACGCAATAGATGATGCTTCAATTAGATGCCTGGTCTATAATTTATAGGCATTTTAGTATCAAGGGCCAGGTAAGATTCAAGTTCGATCCAACCCAGCCATACACTAACATTCTCCAAAACCAAGGTGGAGTATCAAAAAGGACTTCCTCATCTATATAGTTCTATAACCATAGACGGTTCATCAAACAAACATCTTGTTTAGAAGATACTCTTGATTTTGAGAAACAGTACTGGTCGAGTCCGATAGGGGTTCGACCCCACCGGTGGGTCCGGCCCGACAGGTGGGTCTAGCCTAGCTCATAGGCCAGTCCCTATTGATAGTTACGTCCCCCCAGGAAACTTGACTCGCATGTGGTCAGGTTCTTCTGAAAGGCGGCGCCAACGAGGCATCGCCTGATTTTCTGAAATGATCGGTTGGAGCGGGCCATTTTCATCCAGCTGAGTGTGCTGCTCACCTCCACCATGTGGTGATAGCACGTTGTTTCTTCCACCTATGCAGCCTAGTTGGCCATGGCTCAAGCCGACAAGGCACCTGCGGTCATTTTCATTCCCCCATGGCTGGCCACTGCCTCCGGTGCTTTCGCAGGCCACCAGTGAAGCTCTGGTGGTCTGATTTCATTCTTGTCTATGCCAACGGGCCTCCAAGGATACCGTCGTCATTGCATGGCCCTTGGTTTTTCCTTGATGTCATGTTTCATAGTCTCTCATTAATAACACATCAAAACTAATATTAACATAGGGTATGGGCTATGTTCAGATCGACCTGTTCCCTTCTCCTAAGCATTATATAAAGGAAAGAAGTATAATAGTCATTAAAAGCCCATAACTAAAACCCCACATCAACCTCTGGAAAAATCAAGTGAATCGCGGATCAACCTATTTGTTGGTTGATCGAGGTTCATCATACTATTGATGAATGAGGTATGTTGAATCATTACACACTTAGAAAGATTAATTCTCTTGCCTTGATTTTGTTTGAAACTCTTACGGAAGAAGAAGAAGATCTGTGTACATTGTCGTTCGTCGTTTGTCAACCTCCAAATCGATTCGTCAACGGGAATCATCAAAACTTCATTCTTTATTGGAGGATGACATCGTTGTTGTTTCTTAAGAGGTTCGTCTCATGGGTTCCCAAATCCAATCCCAATGGTTGGATTAAATAATAAAATTAACCCCCCATGTTGGTTAATTAATATGATTCATTAATGAATCCTAATTAATGAACATATTTAAACCCGAATTTTCTATTACACATCAAACAGATCAATTCAGTCAAATTCTCTTATTTAATGTCTGATGTCACACTATGGTCCCATCATCTGTCTCTTAATGGTTGCGAAAAGAATAAAATAACTTCTTTAGTAATTTAATTATTTTTTTGAATGTCAAAAAATTAAAATTTTCATCTGACACTTGTCGTTCGAAGTTAAGACATGCTTAAGAGATTCATAGTGCTGAAAATCCAATGGTGCTCGCAAATATCCCATCCGAGCACCAGTTCAAAATATAGAAATTCCCCCTTGAAAATTTACTAAACGTACCTTAAAAAAAGATAAAAAAATATTAACAGTCACCCTCGACCTGCACCGGTCAAGGTTAGGTTTCACATAAGGGGAACAAGTCCTCACGGGCTCAACGGTACTCTCAGATTTCTAATTAGAGTTACTTTATATGAGTTATAAAGCATTGACAATAAAATAATTGTTACTCAACTATTTTATTTACGACCAAAAATTAACTTTCATGGCTGGCCCGCATCGTCCAATGTTTGGATATTTCTAAGGAAAGAATACCCTCATTAATTCATAGGTGGTCTCAGATTTTTAATCCGAGTCACCATTTGTGAGTAATAAACATTTGAAAAATAAATTGATTTTATTTAAATATTTTTTTATAGTAATGTCATTTTTGGGTTTTCTCACTAGAGGTTAGCGCTGACTAAAATTATGTCGCACCTGGGGTAAACCTTCCATCCTAAACGCAATGGAGCCATCTGATTTCTGATCCAAGAACCTGTTTAAGTGTTATTTTACTTTTTCAGGAAAACTGCTCATGCATGCTATGTAATGCTTAACACATTTAAATGAATCATTCTGGGAAATCTAGGCCCCAGAATCCCATACTGTCAAATTTTGAGATATCAAAATAATTCCATATAATTAAAAAAAAATTATATCAATTTTTTGCTTCATTACATTCTTTCCACCTTAGAGCTTTATGTCCCTGAAATCCACAACAAAGGTTCAGAAAACCAATGGGGGACTGAGCATGAATATGAGCCTCTCACTCACTTGTCCTCTTCTAGAGGTTCAAATGCTGCCACTGAACTAGCACCAGAGGTATCAACATCCATGAAGGGCCCACTTCTGTCGATCCACTATCTACACTGGGAACTCCGCAAAAGTCTCCTCGTCATCAATGTCCAGCTCTCTCCATTCGATGACGTGTGATGGATCATGCATGTATCTCCTTAGCTGCAGCACATGGAAAATGTTTTTCACCCTGTTCATCTATGGGAGAAGTTCTAGGTGGTATACCACATCTCTAACTCTAATAAGAATCTAGAAATCTTTGATGAAACTCTGAGATAGCTTTTAACCCCGACCAAATCTCCACAAACCCCATCGACGTGAGACTCATAGGAAGTAATGGTATCCCTCCACATACTCCATGGGTCTCCATATTCTATCAGTATCGAAATTTTTTCTAATCTGTGTAGTCTTCATCCGCTCCTCGGTGATCTGCACCATCTCATTGGTAGCTCGTACCATCTCTGGATCCATAGGGGCTGACTCCCCTGGGTTTATCTAGCATAGAGATGATCTGCATGGCCACCCGTACATGGCCTCAAATGGTTCCATACTGATGGTGGAGCGATAGTTTTTTTTATGCGAACTCCACTAAGGGAAAGTGATCCTCTATACTACGACCAAAATCAAGGAATCAAGCTGGGAGCATGTCTTCAAGACTCTATATGGTCCACTCCATCTGACCATCTATCTGAGGATGAAATGAGGTACCCAAGAGCAGTTGTGTCCCAAATGCCATCAGCAATCCCTTCCACCACCGGGATGTAAATAGAGCATCAATATATAAGATAATATTCAATGTGACCCCTTGATGTTATTATATCTTCTGTGCATAGAGACATCCCAACCTATCTACTGATCCCTACTCATAGATGTGATGGAAGTGAGCCGACTTGGTGAGTCATTCAATGATCTCACAGATGCAAGCATGGCCCCAGGACATACGTTGTAGCCTTGTTATGAACTCCATGAAGATGTTATGAAACTTCAATTCCAGCATCGCACGTGGATGTGCGAAGCCTGCTAGAACCTGATCTTCAATCTTCACTTGTGGACAAATAAGACATCGTGAAACGAACTCTTCCACTGCTTTCTTCATCCCTAGCCACTAGTACTAACATTGGAGGTCTGGGTACATCTTCGCCACACCAGGATGTACCGACCAATGAGATGTGTGGAACTTCCTCAACACCTCCTCTCATGGCATCATTGGTACTAGGTTGAATCCTCTAAAAAGGATGACATGCTACCCACCTTTAGAAAATTATTCAAGATCTTATCCTAAGGATATCTGAGCATGTCCGGTCTCGCAGTTGTTGTCCCCAAGCTATGCCTCCCAAACTCACTGATGTAGTGGGCGAATGACAGTTATAAAGTAGAGGTAAGATATTCCATCACCATTCAAGATGGATATCGGCATCGCTGCTAGCTACTTTTTCACCTCACTCAGTAGGTTTAGACCCAACTTCCTGTTGAGTGAATATTCTACTATGTTTCCATTCACAAGACTGTAGACTATCTCAAAGTTTTATTCCTAGAGGAACTCCATCCATCACTGATGTCTCCAGTTTTGGTCCCTCTGTGAGAAGATATACCTGAGACTCTTGTGATCAGAGTAAATAGTAAATTGTTCTACCAACTCTGCTCTCAACTCTCGGATCTTCGTGAGAGCCATCCAATATGTAGTTGTAGATATTTTTGTCATACATGGGTAAAATCCAATGAAAAATTCCCTCTCCCTATGGGTAGGTAATCCTGGGAACATCTTTTGAAAGGTTGTTCCTACACTCTTGCACTATGGTTGGGAACTGAAAACTCAAAACACCTACTCCCATGAGGGTAAGGTTGGTCGACTCAATAGTGATCAATTTCAGCCTCAAATGCATGAGTTTATCCAAGGCATCCTGGGTTTATTCTTTCTCCATCAAATGAAAACCCCATTCCAACGCTGTAGATATACCACATCCTTTTTTCCAAAAAATTTCTTTCTGAGAATGATCTGTAGATGAAAAATCCATACCCAAACTAACATCCTAAGGCCTCGACAGTGCCACCAAGAGGTTCCAACTGAGACTCTATCCTCAAGGGTCAAATCACACCATTGGAATAAGTGTGATCATCGACTCTCCTCCAATAGATATCTCCAGACGTAAAGGACATATCAATAGTTTAACTGAAAACTCTAGGACATGAGTAATATATGTGACAAGAAAGATTGATTAGTACTTATGTCAATTAATATCAAATCTAGTAGTAGACACAGACCGTACGTAGAATAATTTCTAGATCCCCTGGGTCACACTCCTTGACCACATGTAGCTACTCCCTTCCCCATTCTTATATATCCTTGAGCCTGTAAGGGACCATATTAAGGTGGTGGTTGTAACATGTCGAAATATATACCACCTACTACTTCTGTCCTACCTCCCCTTACACGTCTGCTACCCTGTAGATTCATTTTTCCATATCACTTCCTCTTCCCGAAACATTTTACACATTCAAGTCTCTAATACAGACATTGGTTTATGGATTTCCAACTACTGTCATTCACAGGATGCATCTACTCAGCCAAAGAATTATCAACCACAAAGGTTCTCTCTATCTATCTAACAAAAGTAACAATGAATAGTGGAATAGTGATAGATTAGATGTCCCTAAACACATCTTGATCAGAGGTTTGAGCCCTGAAGCACTGGTCTTATCATATTCATCAATATCCTAGAATGGTTGGTACGCCTCGATGATTACTCAACCACTGACAAATCGTCCTATTGAAGCTGTAGAAGCTCTTGGGAATGCATACCCCTTTTTATTGAAGGATTCCACTTCTCTGATAATGCTTCTCAAGCTCTGTCCACAGAAAATTCCACTCATTGTATGATATGGGTAATCTAAACCTTTCCATTGACCTATTGTGCCACGTATAATGCTCACCATTAGGACCACCATCTAATCTAATGGGCCCCTGGATAGATGTAAACTTGGTCAACACCTCAAGTCAATCCTTAGCCACCTATGAGTTAGGCTCACCTAAGAACATGATGTTTATCTGTCACTGAAACTACTGTAAGGCATAGAGACTACATGTGTCCTCTACCAGCAGTGTTAGTAATAACAACTGACCATAGAACATGGGTATTACAGGGACACTGCCGAAGGCACCATATCAGGCTATAGTACTTATACTAAAGCCTCATAACTATATATATCATCCTTATGGTCATTCATTGGAATACTAGATAACTCTCTGTGAGGAGGAATCTTGAAAGGGAATCCAAATAAATCAAGGTCTATAAGTTATTCGTGGTGATATGACTCATAAATATATCAATAAGAAAACATTTTCCAAACACTTTCAACTAGTATTGTCATGTACCATGTCAGAAAACATAATTCAAGGTCCTAGTGTATGGATACGTCGGTCGTCAAACCAACATTATAATCCCTAGATTGTAATCTGAACTCAAGACACATAACACTATTTGTCCATTTAAAACATGGTTTCATAGTTCTTCTAGTAGAACTGACCACCTTGGATGCCACTTTGTAAATAATCGTCACCTGGGGCATGTTCTGTGACTACCCTAAGCCCGCCTTCCATAGGCTAGGGGCTGCTGACTAGCACATTAAAGGTGAAACCCAAAAACATGAGAAGGAATTTCCTTTAAACCAATACAATCATAAGTCTAACCACATCCCAACACACTAAAAGGGGAAAACAAGTAAACCAATAAAATAAGGCTGAGTGAAATTAAAAGTGAATGTATGTGGGCCAAAAAAAAACCGAATAACATATTGAAAACAGTAAAGTACAAAAGGAATCTCTGATGGATATCTGTGGAAAACCTCGCCTAATCGTGAGATTAGTGACGCTACCAAAATCCAATGTAGTATGTCCTTCTCACCAAGTCCTACTGGCCCCCGCCTTGTCCTAGGCCACCAAGTCCACTGTCGTAGCGTCCCTCTATCCCATCCACCTAAGCACCTATGTCGAAATGTCGAATGTCTACACCAGACACAACATGTGTGGTCGAAGCCCATGCAGGGGTGAGTATAAAAATATTTAGAAGGGACCCTGAGACCCCTAAAGTTATCTTAGTAATCCATGATAGAAAACAACACAAATAAAAATACTGTAGAGGTAAAACCACCATGAAAAACCTTAATCACATATGACATTGTAAAAGATGCATCTCACACCATGTTTATAACATAAACAATATGAATAATGTTTATTAGTCATAAAGATAAATCATCTTATTCCATTGAGAAGTTCCACTGCTGAACAATGAAGAAGTAAATCTTTTGTTTCTCCATATAGGTTCATAAGTCACCATTACAGATAAATTAGTAAGTTGTTGATCCACCCAGGGTCATAAGTCGTCGATCCACATGGATCATAAGTCTCTAGTCCATGATAGGACTCTCTATGGATGGTTCTAGATGGGTCATGATACTGCTGATCCACCTAGGTTCGTATGTCGTCGATCCATACAGCATCGTATGTTGGTGATCTACGATGGTCTGCTCTAAGGATGATCCTCACTAGGTCACTCTAATGCTGATCCACAAAGGGTGGTAAGTCGTCGATCCACATAGGTTCATTTTTCACTGATCCACGACGGGCCTCTCTAGGTTTGTTCATTATCAGGTCACACTATTGTTGATCCACATAGGGTCGTAAGTCTTAGATCCACATAGGGTCGTAATTCGCCGATCCACTACAGGCCACTATCAACATGAAATCCACCCACATTATTCCCGAAATTGGTGCGATTGAGCTATGTAGATTCTTATCATCAAGACATTAATCGTACCTCAACAGGAAAAATGTCCCACGATGAAGTAACCCAATGAACCAACATGTCATAATGGTTCCAACACGACAAAAGGCGCGACAATCCGATGGTTGGTCTGTAAGTTATAGGAATTTTTGTACTAAGGGCTAGGATGGATATGAGTTTGATCCAACCCGGCCATAATCAAAATTTCTCCAATGCCCAAGTGGATTATCTAAAATGGATCACCACATCCTTTGGGTTTCATCATCGTAAATGGTACATCAAAAGGACGTCCGGTTTGGAAGATACGCTTGATTTTGCAAAACAAGAATGGTCGGGTCTAGTAGGGGTCTGGCCCGGTCAGCCCATTGGGCCCTTGGGTCTGGCCCGATTCACAGGTCCATCCTGGTCTTCGGGTTCGACCCTCACGAAAACCCAGCCCTCATGCGGGCCGTCTCTCTCGGATGGCGGCGCCAACGACGCACTGCCTGGTTTTCCAAAACGATCGCCTGGAGTTGGGCATTTCGCTCAAGCCAAGCAGCTTGAGCGGGCCGCTAACCCCCCCCCCCCCCCCCCACCCACCCCATGGTGCTGGCACACCACATATTCTATTGCCGTGCACCAGATGGATGCAGCTCAAGCCACTGTGGCTCTTGCAGGCGCCGCCGTGCCGGCGGTTCTTCCACATGCCACTAGTGAATCTCCGGTGGTCAGATTTCATTCACGTCTATGCCTATGGGCCTCCCAAGTTGCCTCATTTACTATGCGGCCCTTGGTTTCACTATTCCATCATATTTCTCTGTCATCCATGAAGAAGACATCAAAACTGAGGTCAGCAAAGGGTTCAGGCCTGGTTCGGATCGGCCCATGCCCTCCATGTTATCCTTATATAATAGGAAAATGTATAATAATCATTAAAACCCCTTAATGGGGAAACAACATCAGCCTCCCACAAAATCCAGTGAATCATGGATCAACCCATTAGTCAGTTGATCCGCTTTCATCTTATAATTCAAGAATGAGGTATGAAGAATCTTTAAACACTTATAAAGAATAATTCCCCTACCTTGATTCTTTTGGAAACTATTAAGAAAGAAAAAGATGATATGTGTGCGTTGACGTTCATCGTTCATTGACCCTTAGATTAATTCTTCAACGGGTGTCATTAAAACATTGTTCTTTATTAGATGATGATGTCAGCAGCATTTTTTCAAAGTTTCCTCTCATGAGATCCCAAATTACATGCCAATCGTTTGATTAAATATAAGAAATTATCAGTAACACCCCGAGATTTTATGAAAAATATTATTTTTTATTTCATTAATGTCTTGTGTTGTATGCTATACCAAAAGGATCTTGCAGAACACGCATCCTTGACTTTCCTTTCATTACACGCAATCGCGACCTTCCTCGATAGTGTGTGTAGTACGCAATAACGAGTTTCAATAAAAAACAATATGCTATTAAAATATTATTAAAACTAGCATTTATGAATAGTAATAACCACTTTTTGAAATTTTGTAAATTTTATTTTTCAAAATGGACATCAGATTTAGATTTGTAATATCCAAATTAGCTTAGGGTGAAATTTTGGTACTTTTCGAATAACTTTCATATTCTGATGAATAGTGAAAATTACTAAATTTTAATTAAAAACAACTTTTTTATTCAAAATAATTAATAGTGATAAATTATTACTTTGAGTGGTTTTAAAGTATATTTAGAATATATTTTTACAATTTAATACAATTTTGGTCATTGGATGTAATTTTACATTTAAACCAGACATAAACATGTGTCAATCTTTTGATAGTTATTATCTCTTAAAAACACGCTATTTGTTTTGACGACGGGAATTAATTTTTAAATTAATTAATGCAAATGATATGTTTTGAATTTGGTAAAATAGACATCATTTTTGAGTTCATAATATCAAATATAGCTTAGGCCTAATTTTTGGTATTAATCTGGAAACTTTCCTTTTTTGATGAATAGTGAAACCACTAAGTGGTAGTTAAAAAAATGAATTTTTCATAAAACTTAATTTTACCACTTCTGTGAGTGGAATTTCAAAAATCAGAGAGACACGGTTGATGTCAATAAGTATTATGTGGTTTAATGAGATGAAAATAATTTTTGGTGAATAATAACTTTTTACTTTTTTTACCACGCTTAAAAGTAAATAGGGTAATTAAGGGTAAAAGTGTTATTATTATTACCTAACACATTTCCTAATTCTATTGGATAAGTTTAATTCGACCAAAAACAACCTTAGGAATAAAATATGACCACTTAGTCCCACATGGATTAGATTAGGACATTTATTATCACTTTACTTAAATAAGGGTTAAAATAGTTAAAATCAAAGTTTAATAAGTAAATCATTTTTAATATGTGTTTATACATGATATAAATTAGACTATAAATATTCATTAGAAAGATAAAAAGATTTAAAACATAATGGTATTTTATTTTTAATTTTTATACACTAAATAATTTAATTTATTTATGACACAACAATGATGCAGTAATTATCTTATTAATGAAATATTGACATAATTGATGTTATAAATACTCAAATAAATGTAATTTGAAACTTTTTATGAATTACACTAATTTTATAGGTTAATATGACATGTTATTATTGATTTAATTAACTTTTCTAAACTAATAATTCTGTTATAAGTTTCTCAAAAATCAATTAATAAATAGTGTCAAAATTGACATAAAATAGTTTTTAAAAAAAATATTATATTATTAATTGTTATTTTATTCATAAACATATAGGTTTCATCCAAATGACTTATATAAGGTTATATATATTAATAATAAAAATCTTGGGGTTCTTTTGGCTTCTTATTGTACGTTTATTAACCTTATAGTGTAAGAACACAAAAAGACACGGTAAAAGTAAAATTATCTATCTTAAAGTTAAATATAAATGACAAGGTTACAATAGGAACCAAAACTTGTATAAATTATATTGGATGAAATTATTTCGACCCATTCCCACCTTATCTTTTAAATAAATAAATTTTGAGCTATTTAAAACCGAATTTGTCTTTATAATAAAATAATATTTTTATATTTTCCAAAGGAGCCCCTCTCCTCCCTTATAAAAGGGCACCTCCTCCCTCTCTTCCTCACACCACTTTGAGCCTTCATGCTCGTTCAACCCCTACCAAATTCTCTTCTCCACTTCCCTAGAAAAATCCTAGAGGTTCTGGTATTCTTCAAAGACCAATTTTAGTGCCCTAAAAGGAGATCTCAAAGAGACACTTCAAAGAAGAGGTAATGTCCATTACCGATTCTTTCAACTTTATTTCTTATTCCACTTATTCTTATTAGGTTGTTTCATTATGGAGTAATAACATAAGTATCACTAATATACTGATATGTTATTATAAGTATGAAAAAACCCTATTTCTCCATCTATCCATCCTACGGAAAACAAAATCACCGCGCGTGTGTACGTACGGAATACCGTCTCCACGCCGTGGTGTAATCTATTTTCCACCACCACCTTACTTGGATGGGTATAATGGTTTAAATAATAACTATATATGATTATTTTAAAGTGCTATTCATTCTGAAATAGTATACATACACTCCAATACAATTCCACGATCATGAGAACGATATCATCGCTCGTGCGTACGTACGGACTACCGTCTCCACGACGCGATGAGATTCATTCTCCACGTTAACCATTCATGAATGATTATAAAGTATATATAATAAGTAATCATGAAATATATGACATAATAATGATACTGGATTTATGTGTATATATATGTATGTCATCTACTTAATTCCATTCAACACAATAAGGAAACGAAAACAACGTTCATTCGTACGTACGACCTACCGTCTCCATGAATGGTGTATTTCTTTCCATTTACTGATCTATTATATATATATGTATATTCTAAATATATATTATATATAAATCACGTTTTACATTTTGGATTTAAGTAATCATGATCTAAGTAATCATATGAATAATTACAAGTTAAAACACGAACGACAAATGAGACAATTTTACCCAAAACGCTCTTTAACATGGAATTCACAAAAGAACGAGTAATATAAAGTCATAAGTGAACCATATATGACATAATAACAATGATTATGATTCTGGAATAAGTCAATGACATTATTATATAATTATACCGGAGGTTCGGACACTTACGAAGCAAATCGGACCTAAGGTAAGGGAAATATCACAATCTCATTTTTATCCGAGATTGTTTATACATTGGAATTTAATGGCGTACATTTTATCATCCACATCCATGTTTCCTCAATATGTAATATTTAAATCATTCTAAAATAGTTTATATCCAATTTTACCCTTCGGTGAGTTTTTAGTAAAAGATATGAAAGTATCCTTTGTCGTTTTTCGTACGAGGTACTTTTTGACTTTTCCGACAAAAGTATGAGAAGAATGTTTTCTTTTAACTTATACGACATGAATGGATTTTTAAAAACACTATTTACAAGAAGCTTCCTTTACAAGTTTTCAAGTTTATTTTTAATCAACTTCTTTCAGTTTAAAATTGAATGACATGTTAAGAAAGGAAAAGTGTTTTTGAAGTAGAAAGGATATTTTCCTCATGAATGGAGTTCAAGTGTTTTATCAAAATTATTTTCCATCTAAGATAATAAAGGGTTCTGTTTCTATCCTTATTATTACATGGATTTTATTGTGTTGTGATGGAAATATTTTTATGAATTCCTCTATCTTATATTAATTGTTTTATGGTGTCACGATGTTTAAGATTCCCATTTTTATTACATGGGTTATGATATGATGTATGGTTTATGATTTTGTTGAACACATAAGACTTGTATCATTATGAGATGGGTGGGACCTATATCTCCCTCCAATTCATTGGGTAATGATTTTATATCTCAGGAAATAGACATGGTTGGACCAGTAGGTTAAACCGGTGTTGTGAAACAGGACTGAAATGAGGAGTGAACTCGGTTCAGATATGGACTTTCTCCACTAAGATAGTCTTGGCAATGTGTCTTGACTAATAAGAAATGATTCTCTATTATTATGTGTGTATGACACAAAGTTTCATGTTTTAATTTATGATTATTGGGATTACATTTCACTACTATGATTTATCCCATGTTATGAAATTATGATCTCTTTTGCAGGTTAAGATTTCTAAAAGTTATGTTCTTATGTATATGATGTGATTGATATTTCTTTTGTTTACCCTTAATGAGCATTTGAGCTCACCCTTTATAAGATTTTTCCCAAGGATTTAATGAATGTTTTTAGGTAAGAAAAAAAAGTGATGATCTTTATGGGAGATGTTGAAGATCTTTCACCACGATTAGAAGATTATATTCCAAGTTTCCAAAGACACTAAACTATTACCATCCTTGTGTGTGTGTTTTTGTTATGTGCTAAGTATTCTGAAAAAGTAATGTAATGTCCATGTACATCAAGGTTAGGGTCTCTACAGTTGGTATCAGAGGAAAGGTTTAGTCAACATTTGGAAACTAGGATGCGAGAACTTTAGTGAGATCCCTAGAGATATTTCTATGTTATGTCTAGGGATGTCTCTAAGGTTAAGTATACGTATAGGTTATATTCCTATAATGGCTCTAACGGTCTTAGAATTTAACCTAAGATGTTATATATTGAGGGTACTCCCCCTTTACTATGTTGTTTTCTCTAGCATGATTTTTTCCTATCACTGAATTCTTTTTGTGTTTTAGTTAATAGAGGGAACCAGAAGGAATTCTGTTAACATTGAATCCAATGGACAAATTAGTGACTATGAGAAAAAAAATTATGTAATGCCTAGAGATAAAGATATTGTGATTATGCCGAATAATTAATCGCGATATATGATTAACAAGGTGAAATTTAGTGGTATACCTAATTCATCAAAGAAGAGGAAGATAGACTATTATGCATGTTCGCATGTTGAGGAACATAAAGAAAGGAAGATTGATATTTCTAAAGAAGGGAAGAAGAACCTTGAGGAATACCTCAAATGGAGTGACCGATGTTATCTGTGTGGAGAAAAGGGTCATAGAGTGACATACTGGTATGGAGTTCAATGTATTATTTGGGGAGAACATGGGCATTACCCAACTCAATGCCCTTACCTAAAAAGTTACTTCTAAATCAAGGAAGGACTTATTCCCGGAAAATAATTAAAGAGGATAGATTGAAGTTTTTATGTATTGGTATTCAATAATAATGTTGATGAGGTACTTTTATTGTGTATTAGAATATTTTTGTATTATTGTGGTTTTCAATAATTTTAAGGTACCGGTAACCATGAAAAGTGATTCCAATATTTTGGAAAGCAGATGATATGCGCATAATGAAGGGATAAGGATAAAATAAAATTTTTGACAGTATTCATGAGCTCATTATTGATATAAGGACTAAGTGATATCATGGATTGAGTATATAGAAATTTGAGGATTTTGGTATGTGGAATGTGTTAACTTTTAACTGCATTCATGTTTTCACTATGGTTCTATTAATGGGTATTCATTCTTCAATAGAATACATGATTAAGGTATTCACATGATTGTAACTTGACCACCAAGATATATCTTATGATATATTGGGGATAAATGATGACATTGACGTGATTGTTATGTGACATTTCACGTAATCATTTTCTATATACTATGAGCTTGGACCAAAGTATTTTAGATAAGCCTAAAGATTGGAATGGATTATGTTGGACATAAGTTAGTATTGTTTAAGGATAGAAGTTTTTTCGATATTATTGATGGGATGTTATAGTAATATAGTTTTAGAAAAAGGACAACCTACAGGATGGGCGACAGCCCATCGTGTCGGACAAGGCCCTGGGAATCGAACCCAAAACCAAAGTGTGACTGGCCTTTATCGCCTACCACTGGCCTAAAGGAAGTCCCTGTTTAGTAGAAACTAGTTTTATTATAATAAGAAGTATGATATATGAAGTATAAGTCCATTTTAGGAACCATATATGATTAATCTCACTATAGATGGACTGCTGTATTTTTTGATAACTTTTCTAACCTTTTGTTTGAGACAGATGGAATGACCCATCATTCTATCACATGATCTGCTAACACATCACGAATGACAAATTCAACTTCATTTCTTTAAGTGATGAAGTTTAAATTGTCCAAAGAACAAACAACAGTGAGACTATACCAAAATCACGAAAGTATTTCTTCTAATTCCAATTTCATCAACTTTAGGGAAATGATCTTAAAAACCAAAAATGTTGTCCTAGTGCTCTTATATCTGATGATTCAGATGGTACGGTAGATCACCACAAATTTATGGCTTTGTGATTTCTGGCTTTTCCATTTCCATGTTCTCTACCACTCTCCTTCAAAACATGATGATTAGATTTCTCTTCCATATCCATATTTTCACCTATGTGGAAACCCAGTGATTAGTTTATTTGGGTAACCATTACGTTTCATACTTTAGTTTTTAAATCCAAGTTATGGTAATATTTTTTACGATGTGGGTTTCTAATAAAGAAACTTTTGAGTAGTAAACCATTTATAACCCCAATGAATTTTGAGGGTGAAATTCATTTTACGGGGGGTAGAATATAACACCCCGAGATTTTATGAAAAATATTCTTTTTGATTTCATTAATGTCTTGTGATGTATGATACACCAAAATGAGCTTGCACAACACGCATCCTTGACTTGCCTTTCATTACACGCAATCACGACCTTCCTCGATAACGTGTGTAGTACGCAATAATGAGTTTACTAAACAACAATATGCTATTAAAATATTATTAAAACTAGCCATTATGAATAGTAATAACCACTTTTTGAAATTTTGTAAATTTTCTTTTTCAAAATGGACTTCATTTTTGGATTCGGAATATCGAAATTAGATTAGGGTGAAATTTTGGTACTTTTTGAATAACTTTCATATTCTGATGAATAGTGAAAATTACTATATTTTAATTAAAAACAACTTTTTTAATCGAAATAATTAATAGTGATAAATTTTTAATTTTAGTGGTTTAAAAGTATATTTATAATATATTTTTACAATTTAATACAATTTTGGTCATTGGATGTAATTTTACATTTAAACCAGACATAAAAAACTGTCAATCTTTTGATAGTTATTATCTCTTAAAAACACGCTATTTGTTTTGACGACGGGAATTAATTTTTAAATTAATTAATGCAACTGATATGTTTTGAATTTGGTAAAATATACATCATTTTTGAGTTCATAATATCAAATATATCTTAGGCCCAATTTTTGATATTTTTTTGGAAACTTTCATTTTTTGATGAATAGTGAAACCACTAAGTGGTAGTTAAAAAAATGAATTTTTCATAAAAATTAATTTTACCGCTTTTGTGAGTGGAATTTCAAAAATCCAAGAGACACGGTTGATGTCAGTAAGTAAAATGTTTTTCAATGAGATGAAAATAATTTTTGGTGAATAGTAACTTTTTACTTTTTTACCACAGTTAAAAGTAAATAGGGTAATTTAGGGTAAAAATGTTATTATTATTACCCTAACACATGTCCTAATTCTATTGGATAAGTGTAATTCGACTAAAAACAACCTTAGGAATAAAATATGACCACTTAGTCCCACATGGATTAGATTAGTACATTTATTATCAATTTACTTAAAGAAGGGTTAAAATAGTTAAAATCAACGTTTAATAAGTAAATCATTTTTAATATGGGGTTATACATACGATAAATTCGACTATAAATTTTCATTAGAAAGATAAAAGGATTTCCAACATAATGGTATTTTATTAATTATTTTTAAATATTAAATAAGGTAATTTATTTATGACACAACAATGATGCAGTAATTATCTTATTAATGAAATATTGACATAATTGATGTTATAAATACCCAAATAAATGTAATTTGAGACTTTTATGATTTAAACTAATTTTCTAGGTTAATATGACATGTTTTTATTGATTTAATTAACTTTTTCGAACTAATAATTCTTTTATAAGTTTCAAAAAAATCAATTACTAAATAGTGTCAAAATTGACAAAAAATAGTTTTTAAAACAAACTTTATATTATTAATTGTTATTTATTCCTAAAAATATAAGGGTCGACCAAATGACTTATATAATGTTATATATATTAATAATAAACAACTTGGGGTTCTTTTGGCTTCTTATAGTAAGTTTATTAACCTTATAGTGTAAGAACACAAAAAGACACGGTAAAAGTAAATTTATCTAACTTAAAGTTAAATATAAATGATATGGTTAAAATAGGAACCTAAACCTGTTTAAATTCTATTTAATGAGATTATTTGACCCCTCCCCACCTTAGCTTCTATGTAAAACAATTTGGAGCTATTTAAAACCGAATTTGGCTTTATAATAAAATAATATTTTTAGTTTTTCCGAAGGAGCCCCTCTCCTCTCTTATAAAAGGGAACATCCTCCCTCTCTTCCTCACACCACTTTGAGCCTTCATGATCGGACAAACCCTGCCAAATTATCTTCTCCACTTACCTAGAAACATCATAGAGGTTCTGGTCTTCATCAAAGACCAATGTTAGTGCCATAAAAGTAGATCTCAAAGAGACTCTTCAAAGAAGAGTTAATGTCCATTACCGATTCTTTCAACTTTATTTCTTCTTCCAATTCTTCTTATTAGGTTGTTTCATTATGGAGTAATACCATCAGTATCACTCATATACTGATATTTTATTATAATTATGAAACAACCCTATTTCATCATCTATCCATCCTACGGAAAACGAAATCACCGCGCGTGTGTACGTACGGAATACCGTCTCCACGCTGTGGTGTAAACTATTTTCCACCACCACCTTACTTGGATGGGTATAACGGTGTGCATAATAACTATATATGGTTATTGTAAATTGATATTGATTCTGAAATAGTATACATACACTCCAATACAATTCCACGATCATGAGAACGATATCATCGCTCGTGCGTACGTACGGACTACCGTCTCCACGACGCGATGAGATTCATTCTCCACGTTAACCATTGATGAATGATTATAAATTATATATAATAAGTAATCATGAAATATATTATATAATAATGATATTGGATTTATGTGTATATATATGTATGACATCTACTTAATTCCATTAAACTCAATAAGGAAACGAAAACAGCGTTCATGCGTACGTACGGCCTACCGTCTCCATGAACAGTGTATTTTCTTTCCATTTACTGATATATTATATATATGTATATTCTGAATATATATTATATATAAATCATGTTTTACATTCTGGATTTATGTAATCATGATCTAAGTAATAATATGAATAATTACAAGTTAAAACACGAACGACAAATGAGACAATTTTACCCAAAATGATCTTTAACATGGAATTTACAAAAGAACGGGTAATATAAAGTAATAAGTGAACCATATATGATATTATAACAATGACTATGATTCTGGAATAAGTCAATGACATTATTTAAATCATTATACAGGAGGTTCGGACACTTTCGAAGCAAATCAGACCTATGGTAAGGGAAATACCACAATATCATTTTTATCCGAGATTGTTTATACTTTGGAATTTACTGGGGTTCATTTTATCATCCACATCCATGTTTCCTCAATATGTAATATTTACATAATTCTACAATAGTTTATATCCAATTTTACTCTTCGGTGAGTTTTTAGTAAAAGATATGAAAGGAATATTTTGTCTTTTTTCGTACGAGGTACTTTTTGAATTTTCTGACAAAAGTACGAGAAGAATGTTTTCTTTAAACTTATATGGCATGAATATATTTTTAAAAACACTATTTACAAGAAGCTTCCTTTACATGTTTTCAAGTTTATTTTTAATCAACTTCTTTCAGTTTAAAATTGTATGACATGTTAAGAAAGGAAAAGTGTTTTTGAAGTAGAAAGGATATTTTCCTCAAGAAGGGAGTTTAATTGTTTTATCAAAATTATTTTCCATCTAAGATAATAAAGGGTTCTGTTTATATCCCTATTATTACATGGATTTGATTATGTTTTGATGGAAATATTTTTATGAATTCCTTTATCATATATTAATTGTTTTATGACGTCACGATGTTTATGATTCCCATTTTTATTACATGGGTTATGACATGATGTATGGTCTATGATTTTGTGGCACACATAAGAGTGGTATCATTATGAGATGGGTGGGACCTATATCTCCCTCCATAGCATAGGGTAAAGATTTTATATCTCACGAGATAGACATGGCTGGAATGGTAGGTTAAACCGGTTCAGTGAAACAGGACTGAAACGAGGAGTGAACTCGGTTCAGAAATGGACTTTGTCAACTAAAATAGAATTAGAAATGAGTCTTGACTAATAAGAAATGATTCTCTATGATTATATGTTTATGCTACAAAGTTTCATGTTTTAAGTTATGATTATTGGGATTACATTTCACTACTATGATTTATCCCATGTTATGAAATTATGATATCTTTTGCAGGTTAAGATTTCCAAAATTTATGTTCTTATGTATATGATGTGATTGATATTTCTTTTTTTTACCCTTACTGTGCATTTGATCTCACCCTTTATATGTTTTTTTTCCCAGGATATAAAGAAAGGTTTTAGGTAAGAAAAAAATGGAAGATCTTTATGGGAGATGTTGAAGATCTTTCACCACGATTAGAAGATTATATTCCGAGTTTCCAAAGACACTCAACTATTATGGTCCTTGTGTGTGTGTGTTTGTAATGTACTAAGTATTACGCAAAAGTAATGTAATGACCATGTACGTCATGTTTCTGGTCTCTACATTATCCCCCATGTTGGTTTATTAATATGATTCATTAATGAATCCTAATTAATGATCTTATTTAAACATGAGTATTTAGGTTACACAATGAGAGGTTCAATTCATTAAAATTATCCAATTTAATGATCGATGTTACATTGTAGTCCCACCACCCGTCGCTCAACAATTTCAAAAAACAATAACTTCTTTTGTAATTTTATTATATTTTATGAAAGACAAAAAAATAACTTTTTCATCTGACCCTTTCCGGTTGAATTTCTGCTTCGCCAAAGTGAATCCAAGCACTGTGAATCTAATGAAACCCATATAATTCCAATCCGAGCACCAGTTACAAACGTAGAAATTCCCTCATTAATGTTTACAGAACGTACCATAAAAAAATTCAAATAAAATAACATTCACCCTCAACCCACGTCGGTCGAGGTTAGACTCTGCCTAAAGGGATCATGCCCTAACAAGCTCAACGGTACTCTCAGATTTCTAATATGAGTTACCATTTAGGATTTATAAGGATTTGATAACAAAATAATTGTTAAAAAAATTAATTTATGGCCAAAAACTAATTTCCATTGTTTTCCCAAGCTATCCATTGTTAGGATCTGACTAAAGAAAGAATACCCTCAAGAGTTTTGTAGTGGTCTTGTATTTTTAATTGGAGTCACCATTCATGAGTTATAAGAATTTGAAAAATAAAATTTATTTTTTTATTATTCTATTTACGATAATTCCATTTTTGATTTTTATCATTGGAGGTATGTGCTGACTAAACATAAGTCACACCTAGGGTAAGCCTGCCATCCTAAACGCAAAAATGCCCTCATATTTTTGATTTGGGAACCCATTTAGGAGATATTACACTTTTTTAGGAAAACTGATCACATGCTCTATTTAAGCCTTAATATTTTTCGATGGATCATTCTAGGAATTATGTGCCTCAAAATCACATGCCGTCAAATTTTTATGTGTCGAAATTATTATATATAATTAAAAAATACTGAATTTACAGCTCTTTACACTATAAAAACATATAATAATTGTTGAATTTACTTGTTCTAGGATGGAAAAATATAGAAACACAATAACCAACATCCAAAACACTATAAAATAGGACACCAAAGCCGAATTGAATGCTAGACCATAAAAAAGTACAATGATGCCAATCATTTCAGATCAGAACCTAATAGAGTAGCATGTTAATAAATTAAAACATTACTGCCATAATTATTTCAGTTAATAGAGGAGAAAATATTTTAATAGATCATATTAAAGTCATAAATGACATCTATACAAGAGTTAATTAAAAATAATGTTTCTTGTTAACAAAATAATGTATTAGTACGAACGTGTTGAGAATGTAATCAAGGAAAAATTGTGTTTTATTCAATTAATACCATATAGATCAATCATTCATGATCTCTAGACATAGTTTTGTTCTTTTAGAAATAGATGATGTGAAATATTTAACCTTTGAAAAAGGTGATCACTGAACAAAACATATTTTTCTATGTGAAGGTCCAGGTGGGCCTCTTGCAATTATACATCATATGGGAAACTATGAGAAGTTGGAAATTTATTCCAACTTTAATGCACAACTACCAAGAAGATCTGAATTAATATGAAAACAAAATATTATTTACATAATAATGCTTAATAATTACTAAAAATTTGTAACTGTAAATTGACAATGAATCTAACACTCAAATAACATATAAAGAAATTAATTTTAAATTCTATTATAAACTATGATCATTTGACAAGAAAAACTATTAGTTTATGGCCACATAAATACATCCTTGTGATGTTCAAAATATAAATTAAATTTAATATAGATATCAACTATTATACAAAATCCAACTAATTAGTCTTTAAACACAAGGCATGCATTATAGAAACTCTTTTAAGTATAGACTCTCAATATAAAATTAAATAATACACTAAATTATTAATGTAAAAAATTGCACATCATAGGGAAATGGAACCAAAAATTAATAATGAAAATTCACACCATAATAGAATTCTATATATGAAATCAAAATTTTTATTGTAACTAGATTCAAAATAGAAAAACATTATTCACAAAATTTTGAATGAATCCACATATAATTAGAAAATTCAGGATGCACTCATATGTTAAACATTAAATATAATCTAATTAAAGGTGAAAATTTTAAATGTGAATTCTAATTTTTATGAAAATTTATAAAATTGAAACATTATAGTTCATTTAAAATCAAATTCGTACGTAGAATGAGTCTTAAAAAGGAGTTCGTTCAGCCTAGAATTCAATAAATCACACATTCATCATCACATGACCCTTACTCATATTAAAAATCAAATACATTTTGGAACTACTTATTTTCATGTGTAAAAGCTTTCTTTTCATTAGTACCAATATATTATAATTGAAGTTACTATATAGAATTAGTTCATCAATTTTATGAATACTATCACAAGGTTTTTACCTATAAGTGATGAAATGTAAAATAGAGGAATTCAATCAATACTCAAGCCTAAAATCTGTTAATCATGAAAGAAATATCTCTTTTTTTCACATCCAACATGTCACCCGTATCCTAATTCATGTATTTATCAAAAACAAATTACATTTTTACTTGCGTCATACGATTTAGTGAACAATATAATTGAGTCTGATGTTCTGTGCTAACAAATTCATGAGCGAATTATTCCCATCCATCCATATAAATGTTCATTAGATAGAAACAGAAAATTCACCAGAAGGAATATGTTTACTTATTCTTCTTAAATCTATCATTAAGAGTTCTTGGTATTGCATACAAATTAGCTTCTTTTCTAATCAATTGTGAATTTCTATAGGGATTTATGGAGGAGCGCTTTGGAAAATATGGATTTATTCTTAGGGTGGAGGCATTGAGTACTATGAGCATGATGGAGTGTAATGGAGTTGGGGATGCTGAGAGGCAGGGATCCAGGGAATCGTAGAGAGGTAGGGATTCTAGGAAGCATCAAATAGGGGAATTGCAAAGAGGTAGGGATTTGGGGAAGCAGCAAAGCGGGGAAGTGGGGAGAGTTGGGGAACCACAGAGATCGGGCAGGAAATAAAATATTATAGAAATTAATATAATTTTTTATACTATTAAATAAATTTTGAAAATTTTAATATAATTAAATGTTAATATTATTTTAAATTATGTATATTATGTTTCAAAAATTAATATTATTGCTTTCACGTATAAATTTTAAATATGTGAGTATAAATTAATAATTTTATGAAATTATTTATTATTGTTTTCAATTATATTTTGAATATTTTCTTTATAAATTACAATGTTTTTATTTATTATTATTTTTAAATTCCAATATCATAATGGTTTAATTTTTTTTAAAATGTATTTAATTTTTTACTAAATAAAATACATTAGAATATAAAATAATTATTAATGAGGTATTATTAATAAAATATCTGAAATTCAATGTTGATTTTGGGTATAAAAGTAATAATTCTAATAAAATTGATTTCTCTTGATTGGTTATAATAGTTGAAATATTTGTTATAACATCTTCTATTGATGATAAAGAATATTTTGTTAATAATAATTATTAATAATAGATTCAAGCATTGGTAAAAATAATGTTGGTATTAGTATGATAAAGTAATGGATTTAACTGTTGGAAAATATTTGTTGGTATTAAATGATCAATACCAATGGATAAATATATTGGTAAATACTAGTGTTGGTACTTAAAAAAAATCCCAATAAAACATAATATATATTGGAATTTATCTTTTTTACCAACTTATATATTATCATTCAATAAATTAATGTTTGAATGAATAATGTTTTGTCGTAAATATATCCAAGTATGTTATATTAAATTGAGAATTATTTTGAAAGTTAAATTAGAACATAATTTTTTTTCAATATTAACTTTTAAAAATACTTTTCATTGAAAGCACATTGAAATAATAAAGAGGAATATTGAAAAAAATAATTTAAAACATTTATTGATAAAAATATATTTTCCTATTTTAAAAACTCTCTTTAAAACATAAATCAGTTTTGGAGTCTTTTTATTTATAAATAACTTTTAGAACATATATAGGAAGATTGAAAACCACATAAAAACATTTATTGTTGAAAAACTATAAAATAATAATGAAAATTCTTTTGAAATAATTTTCTATTGAAATATTATAAATATAACATGAAAATACTTTTGAAAATCTTTTTCAAAATATGCTTATAAATGAAGATTGAAAATTATTTTAAAAAAAAATTCTTTGATAATAATATGAAAACATAAAAACAAATCTTGAAAACACATAGAACACATTTAAACATAAAACACTTTTTGGAACCCATTTTAGGAAACATTGTTTTGATAGAACATAGATTTCAAACTGAAGAGTGAGATAAAGTGAGATTTTACTTGAAACAATTTCTTAATTATATTAAGTACCAAATAGTGGGAAAATGATAACAATACAAGAAGATATCATGAATCACCAGAGGATAATTAAAATCATGATTTTCCCAGAGAGATGGATCATGATATTTCAGCAATTGAAGCATAATCATAAACAATTTCAATAAATGATGTTATTTTAGCTATATACTATTACCTTATTTGTGAAATTAAATCATGATCCCCATATGACAAGAACACTATATGACGCTTATAATATCTGTAAAAGAATAATATTAATGATATAACATTTATAAGGAAGTATATACACCTCATATAAAAATATATTTTCATATCTTTACATGTGTCTCGAAGGAGGAAAATTGAGGCAAAACTAATTTATAAATTTCCTAACTTATGAAACCTAAAAACCATGAATGAGAGAACATAAAATGTTTATGTAAATGCACATAAATTTAATTATATGTGTCATAGAATAAATTAATAAGAACTATATATACCATAAAAAATAAATTAGTGGTGAACATGGTATTTATCTCATTGATAATAAATGGTGAGAAGAGAAAACCCTTACCATATTTCTTGACATTGTTTGTAAATATTCAAACCTCCTCTTCTTGGGATAACTACTTTTAATCTGCTCTAAAGGGATTCCATGGATGAATTTATTCCCAAAGGTAGATTCTAGGATGAATGGAGCAATGTTTGGGTCTTATTTGAGCTGAGTTTGGGAAAGCCAAAGGGATTAATATGTGTGAATAGGTGGGAGTGGTGAGTGCCTTTTTATAGCGGAGGAGGAGTGGAATTCAAGAAAATTATTCGAAATAGAATTCCAACCGTGCTTTTCCCATGTAAAGTCACTGTAATAATAGTCCAAAATTGTTCCAGGGTAGGGTAGGGTCTAAATATGTCCATCTAATAGATTTTTAACATGTTTATTGGTCATTTTGGCCCATAAGTATAATGTTTAGTAACGATTTAAACTAATATTTCATTTAATTGCGATAATTAATTTTAATTACAATCACTATTATTTTTGGCCAAAATATATTTAACATTATCAGAAATTATAAATTATGTTGACTCAATAAATGGAATCTATATTTCCAAATTAAAATAACATAAGTGTTAAAACGTTTTTAAAAATTAGTCTCACGTTCATGTCGTGATTGTGGGTTTTTAAGCAAAAGGTTCCAAAAGATTGATATATTTTTATATCCAATTTCAAGGTAAAACTAGTTCTAATGACCTGAATTGCATTATGTTATTTATAATTGGTCTAATTATACTTTAAACCCAATATAAAACATGATTTATCTTTATAAATATTTTAGATGGAAAATAATTTTAATTAATAATCCAATGTTTACCACTGTTCATCAAATATGAAACTTCTCAGAAAAATGAAATAAAATTCACCCAAATAAAATTGTGAAATTCTTCTTTGGAAAATGAAGTATTTTATATTGAATAAATGTTATTAAAATGTAAAAATTTATATTTAAGATGGGTTCTCCATTAAGATATAGAAAAATTACCTTTTAGAAAAATACATCTTTTTATTCATAAAATTGTATTTTTTATTATCTTATACCTTTAAAATCTATTAGATTAGTATAAAAAATATTTATCAAATATATAATAAATAATTTTTGTTAATAATTTTTTTTTTAATAATTTACTGAGATAAAATATCATGTTTACATATAATAATAGTTTTCATAGAAAAATAATTTCTATGTTTTCAAATAGTTCATTCATCTACTTCTACTAATTTAAATCCAAAGGATTAATTTAATAAAAATTTGTCAATAATATTTCAAAATTTTAGTTAATATTATTCATAATCTACATTCCAATTGTAGGGTAGTAGCTATAATATTATTCTGTGAATAAAATTAATATTATATTGTAGTTCATTAAAACATGGCCATGCGTTTAGTGCAAGCTATTGAAGTGACTCATCACTATGTGTAAAACAAGGAAAACATAGTGTTGTGTGTAGTGTTTTTTGAAGTGCAATATTGACCTAGTGTTTCATATAATGAAATCCAAACCTAGTATTCAAGTTATATTTTACTATTGTGTGTAACGAAAAATATCAAAATGATTAAATTAATTCAATAAAATATTTCAAAAAATCTCTAGTTTTTATATTTGTAATAAAATTTTAATTGAATCGAACATTATTGAGTTCATAAAAACCATTATGATATTATAATAATTCAATTAAAATCCTCTTGAAAGATATGATTTCAAATGAAGTATTAAATACAATTAATAATGAGGGGAGTATGATGCAAATTATAAAAGGATTATTAGATACACCATTATATTTAAAACATGGTTTATTATATGTGTTATATCGCAAGGGATTTAAGATTGAACTAAGAAAAATATATTATAATCCGGAATCCCTATGTTCATGTGGCTAAAATCATGAATAAAGAAATTAATTTTATTAGATAATTTCATTGAAAATTTATCAATATTTATTTATTTTTTAAAAAACCAATTATTTTAATAATCTAGTTATTTATTATATGGTTTCTTCTTATGTTTGTTTATTATAATGAAAAATGAATCGGTGTCGGATTATTTTGATAATTTTACTAATAGAAGATCATATTATAATAATAAGTTAAATGAATAATATAAAGATTCCACAACCAAAAACCTGTCATGAAATTATTATTATTATATAATAATTTTAGTATTAATGTTCACATAATAATCTATGAATGAGTTGTACTAAATTAATCAAATAAGTGGTTATACCCAATAAAACATGAACATATTAAGGGATGATTATAGTTATGGAAGTGGAACATTTTAGAACTATATAATTATTAATTAATAATAATGATATTGTCTAGAAATTTTCAAGGATTTGAATCCTATTGGAATGGTTTTGGATAAATAATGGAAAATAATGGTGAAAAATAAAAACATAACTCCATGGATCTAGTTGTCTATAGAACACCCAATTATTATTTTTATTTCTTAAATAATGAGAGGGAATGAAGCTGGATTTAAATTTTTGTACCCATAATAATTATTATTATTTTATGTTTCCATTTTTCATTAAATAAGACTTTATTACCAGTGAAGAGAGGTAGTTGTGTGAAAAATATAAGATGTTGCTTCGTGGATGCAATAGTCCACAAAAATGCACAATCGACATTATTTTTTTCCAATTCAATTAAAATGAAATAATAATGGTTGTTAAATTAATATACTATAATATTTGTATAATAATAATATTTAAGTCTCGATATTACTAAGGTTAGGGTAGGTTTATAGTATAATGATTAAGAATAAAAGTTAATAATTAAGTAATACTTACATCAATTCCTTGAACATCCTCATGGTGAAATCCTTATAATTTAAATACATATGATTACTTGAGATGACTAGGGGATTTAAGAAATTAAAGGGACCTATAGGAGGGGAAAACTGGGCATGTTTCAATGATATTTCAAAATGGATGTGTATCTTTCATAGGGAGGATGTGATTCCCATATATAAGTGAAGAAATTTAATCTTTTGTCAAAAACCATATTTTTTTAAAAATATAATAACAGTATTAAAGGGTAAATGGATACAAAATTGATAAATAATGGAGTTTCAAAGCATATAAATTTTATTAGGCCTAAACCATGAGTTTTAAAACATTTTTCAAATGTGTTTCATGTAATTTTTCAATAAATATTTTTCATTTTACTATTTTTTAACATGGTATTAGTTTTTAGCTAATTAATTTTTCTAATAAAAATATAAAATAATCCAAATTAGAAATTTGGGTGTTATTAAAATAAACATAATCCCTATATTATGTTTTTAAAACTCTTAATTAGGGAAATTGATATTTTAAATTGATCAATTTATTATATAGAAAAATTGGTTTTTGTAGAAAAGTAATGTTTTAGCCATTCTGTGATCTTAATATTAATTAGAATTGATTTCTAATTAAATATTTCATAATATAATTATATATGTGTTTCAAAATAATAATATAATTATTATTTTAAATATATTTATTTAATATATTATATACAAATTACATGATGTTAAGAAAAAATTCTTTTAAAATAATAGTTCGGTCATTATCATCATAATTAACCTTAATCATTGTAACTAAAATTTTGTACCTAAAATATAATTATAATTATTGAATAATATGAGCCTATAGATCTAAAATATGAAATTCATTTTTATATAATTAATTTCTACATGTTTTGACCATAAATTTCCAATATCAGTGGATAAAAATAATTTTCAAAGTATAACCAATTACATATGATTCAAAAACATTTAAAATGGTTTTTAAAACTTCAATAATGTATTTTTAATTATTTTTTACTTAAAAAAATATATTCTTATAAAATATGGTTTCAAAAATATTTATTTCATAAAAATTATGGAATTAGAAAAATATTTCTGTTTTTACTATTCACCAAAAATTCATTTATTTTATTAAAATCTCATAAAATTCATCCAGAGATAATATTAAAATTATTTAAAATGAATTTAATTTTTTCAAATTTATGTTATAATTTTCATTTCTAATCATTTATATAAAAATAAAATATTTAAATTAAAACTTCTTTCATTGATGAAATGCCCTTTTAAAACTATATGTTTTCATGATTCTATTTTTTGTGCATTTATAATTTATTCCAATCATTTATTTTATTGTATGTTTTATTATAGTTAAAATTTTATATATCATATATGTATCAAATATTTTTAGTTTGTTTTTTAATTAGTCTACTAGTATACTATTTATTTAAGGGAACATAATATTAAAAATCACTGTGTGTTACATTTTATCCCCTTAAATAAAATTCATCTTCAAAATTTTAATTACCATGCACAAATAATATACTTAAGATTTTCCATATTCGTGACATAGGATTTAATATCAAAAGATATATCTCCCTTATGTTTTTATATTATAATATTAATTTTTTTACCAAACATTATTCTTTCGAAGTTTCTAGATACATGACTTTGACAAATTCGTTTTCACACTCCTATTTATAATAAAATATACTGACCAAAATGTTCATCATAATATCCAATATATATAGAGTAAAGGATAATATGAATTCGAAATATCATTCCTATGATATATTCTCCAATTTATTCTTAATTTAAACATATTTTACTTCCATTTTAGTGATGTCGTAATTGGACCATCCTTTAAATATTTTAGTTTTTCCTAAGTCATCCATCATCATATTATTTGGACGTTCTCTGACCTATAATAAAGTTTCACTTTAAATCATTCATATTAGTTCATAAAAATAATGTGATGGACCAAAACATATCCCCTAGGAGTTTCTTTATAGGCATACAGTCATAAGACCACACATTATATACTATGGTGAAGATTGAGTTGATAGTAACCCAACCTTTTAAAGGTGATAACCCTTAGGTGAATCTATTACGTACACTCATCCTCTTTCCATATCCACATAGGGGTGTAATTTCTAGAAGTACAACACATTCTCCAATTTACCAAAATTATGTAATGTTATCCTATAATAAGAATTATCCCTTAGATGTATCCCTAGGGTTTTCAATAAATATCATTACCCAATCCTAAATGTAATCAATATAACCAAAGATAACTTAAAATTTCGTCTACACATTTTATGTTATGATCAATGTTAACTTATCAACCCTTAAATTAGAAAAAACTAAAATACCATCCTCTTAATAAATATGAACCTTACTATAATACTACCAATAATTTTAACATCATACCCCCTCCTTATTGTCTTGAGTTTAGGAAGAATTGTTACTTGGACTTAAGAAACATCCCCAATGTGATAAAGGATGAAAATAAATTCTAAAGGATTCAATAGAATTGGGGGATTATTATCCCTTTGATAGATAAAACAACCTAACCAAACATTCCATAACAAAAGACTTCTACATGATGCATGATAAAAATGAAAAACAACTCAATGTAATAGCATCAATATCAAAACAAAACTACATCAGAGTACCATAATAGATGACTACTAAACATCAATGTACACAATGGAAGAAAAAAACAAAAAATCTCAAGGAATCCAAGACATAAATATTCACATACCAATATGATCTATGCTCCAAATCCACAAAAAAATCCATGTATCATGAAGAACCACTAAAAAGTGTGATACATTACATTTTATAGTGTCTTGATAAGAAATATTTTGAAAACACACCAAACATCTAAAGAAGGGTGGGTAATGAAACTTAGTACCTTTTCCCTGAATTTCGTCTATACTCACACCATTGAGATAGAACATGTTAGCACATTTAAATATAAAAATTTATATAAAAAACCTTTATTTTTTTATATCAGAATATAAAACAATTTTCATACCAAAACAGTTTTCTAGAACATGTCCATCTTCCAACAAATGTGACCAAACAATAATTTAAACCATTTTACATTATTTTTTCACATACAAATACCAAGATTCACACACAGACACCCATGCATAAACATTTATCGAACAGTTCCATAATCACGAGCGGTTTCTCATCCATCCAATAAGCCATCAAAAAGTGTCAAATATCCTTGTGTACCAATGTATCATGCCCCTTATCCATGGTAATTTCCTTTTTCACCCCAATGGTACACACCCCTTATTCAATGCCATGTCAAAAACATGAACTCACACAAAATTATGTGTGGTAAAACAATTTCAATTCAATAATTCATAATAATTTCTATAAAATAGTGGTTATAAAGAAAACCATTCAACCAAACCATTTTTATAAAAATAAAAATTTCATATTTTAAAATCACATTTTTAAATCACGTAAATAAATAACTTTCACGGCCAATTTCCACAAATCTACAAATCCACAAATCCCTAATTCAAAAAATCTAAAAACCATCAGTATGAATGTGTCTACCAGGTTTTCACACCAATTTCAAAACCAATTTAAATCAATTTTTTAAAAATGGAAATAATCCTTCATGTTCAAAAAATATAATTCAAGAGTGATGCCACCTACCTCGTGAATTTTTATTAAAATGAATAACAACAAGAATTGTTCCAAAAAAACTAGGTTAATTCTCAAAAAGAGAACATGCCTTAGATCTCTTACCCTAACATAAACCATTCTAAATCTAACCATTATTGGAATCAACCAATTATATCTATCTGAAAGAAACTATATGTAAGAAACACAAATATAGAAGAAAGTAAATCTAATAAAAAACAAGGAAAAATCTACAAATGGGGAAATAACAAGTGAACCGCCTATAGATCACCTATGATTCTATTGGGAAAGGATACATATCCTTTTTCATGAACCTGCTTGGGTACCCTAGTAACCTGATAACCGAGTCAGCCTTGACATAGCTCGTAGGGCGTTCTCGATCCCCACAGGTCAGTGACTAGCACCTAGCATCATACAACATAAAAGTGGGAACGATTTATGCCACAAGAATGCAGAAGAAAAAGGAAAAAAGTAGTATGTATAACAAAAGAAACACCACTAGGAGTGATGTACCGGAATACTACAAGGAATAAAAACACAATGTAATACAGCCCAAGTACTAAAATGGGAAGAACAACCCCACGATCCCTAAGGAAACAACTCACCAAGACCAAAACTCAACAGCTAGATCCACCTCCAAGAGATCCCTTCTCTTTTCTCAAACCTGGAAGATGAAAGTCTACAAACCCACAAAGGAAAAAGTAGGGTGTGAGCCTATTCCTATTAGGATACCACAAAATATTCTATAATAGAAGCCAAAATTAGATTATCCAAATAAAATATTTCACTTTTAATGTAATCAGGTTTGGAAATTCAAAAGCATATATAAACAAAACACGTTATACTTTTTACAATGATGGAAATAAATATTTTAAGCAATGATTTTACAAATGATGGAATATTTCTAAAAAAATTTCTTGTGTAAAAAATTTATATAAAATGGTTTATATAAATTTAGTATGCATGTAGGCAGTCCAAACAAACATTGGCAGACATTTATATCTCAAATATAAATAAACAGGCGAGCAACATGGTCTTCTACCAAAAGGTACAATAGTATTAACTAGCTATAGGATTCCACACTCTCTATGTAAACTCATAAAAATGTGTATACACACGTCCCTATGACACTAGATAAAGGAGACTCGTCACCAAGGTGTCGGGGATGTGACATGCACACAATTATGTTTTAGAACGTTTTCGTAGCATAGAGTGTATCCCAATAACTCACTAACTACCTAAGGCTGACATGTGATCTTACATGATGGGAGAACTATTTTAAGACTGGTTAAAATATGATCAATCCCATTATTCCTATTCAAAAATGTATATTCCTTTCCATTTAAAACCAAAACAGGTTTTATTCAAAAAAACATGCCTTTCCACTATATAAAACCATTGGGTTTCTATCAAATCATTTTAAGCAATTTTCATGCATTTGAAATCCATTAAAATACAAATCTATAATTACACAATTGATTTCCATAATTAAATTCAACAATTTAATTGAAATCACTTCCATCAAATCCATAATGTAAATTAAACAATTTAAATCAACCAATTTCCATAAACACGCCCAATTCAATAGAATTTGGGGTTTTTCCAAATTTTCATGCCAAAACCATTTCAAATATCTTCCTTCACTGCAATCGGGGTTTTATAAAATTAATTGAATGAAAATTTGACCAATTAAATTTAAATCATAAATTTAAATAAATCAAGAAATACAAGGATAACCAATTTTAGTAATCGGAATAGAGCCACCTACCTCAAGGTCGTTGATTCCAACACCATTGATAAACCACACCCATGTGGTTCCATACGCCTCCTAATGACCTCATTATCATAATCTTCATAAAAAAAAGCTCAACATTCATTAAGGGTTCCTAGAACCAAAACCCACTATTTTATTTCAAAATAAAATAAAATGTCACATGAAATGATAGGTTATCTCTCCTAAATAATTTTTCAATTATGGAATAAAATATTATATGTGATAATATTATTTTATCCCTTATGGATAATTTACAAGTATCGAATAAAATATTTCATGAAATTACATTTTATCTCTCCTAGATAATCTATGAATGATCTTTTTATGTTAATGCATGGAATTGCAATAAATATCAATAAAAAATCAGAATCCTCATTTGATAATTATATCTCTCTAATTTATTTCTCATGGAAATAAAATATTACATGATATTACATTTCATATCTCCTTGATAATCTCTTGATTATTGTTTTAAATTATCACATGCGATGATAATTTATCTCACTCGGATAAGTATCAAAATATAAATATATTATTACATGTAATAATATTTATGCTTCCTGGAAAATTTTTCAGTTTTATCATCATATTAACACATGATATTGTGATTATTCATTATTTTAATTATCTTTGGTAAACTCACAATTATAATTTTAATAAGACTTTCCATTTATGTAGTGATAAATTCTTCAATAACTATCCTTTTGATAATTTCAAGTAATTATCCTTCACAATAATTTTAACTATTATCTCGATAATGGCATGAAATTATTTTTTGATAGTTCTTTGTGATTATCTTTTGATTATTTTATGAAATTAAATTTTGGTCGTTTTTTTGTTATACTTACCTTACAATAATAATGCGCTTTTAATCTTTGATAATTCATTATTATTATCATCTGATAAATCATAGCAATATTTTTTTATAAAAAGACAATATTTATTATTTGATAATTTTATAACCCATCATATGATAATATTATTAAATAATTATGCTCGATAATTACACTAAATTTATTTAATAATAAGTTGTTTCAATTATCATTTGATAATTATTAACAATTATAATTTGATAAAATTATTTAAAATGAACCATTTAAAATATGAAAAATCAGATCAAGTTATACCTTTCTACCTTTGAAACAAAAATATTATTAAAATTCTTCTCGTCGAGATGAATTCAATGGTACTGAAGATGCATAATTCTGACCAATAACATAAAAGTTATTGAAATGAGAAGATTGTAATAAATAATGAAATAATATAAAATCAAATAAAAAAATAAAAAAAGAACACACATAGGTAATGATGTGATGTGCATAGGAGGAACCCAACAAATAATTGGGTCAACATAGCACTTGAAACCAAAATATATATCCTTATTGGATTAAAGAAGTTCACCAATCATGAATGAAATGGAGTTTTAGGATTGTCCGGTATCAAAAAAATCCAAAAAAAAAGCCAATGGGCTCATATAAAACCCCTGTGGCGTTTCAATATTGGTAACTCCAATACCCCATTTAATGATCTGTTTCAACTTGAAACAGATTATAAGAAGTTTTAATTCATGAGATTAAGTCATTTATGATTTTAAATCGTAAGAAAAGAATGATTTCCATTCTTTCAGTTTCATCCGGCATTAAAAATAGAGGTTTCTATGTTATTTAATATGAAAAATATAACAAAACATGTATGTTGCACGTGAATGTTTTGACCTGACTAGGGTAAACACCTCGTTCTGGACACAACTATATTCTCATATTTTCTAAATGATGAACATTATGAGAGATATTAAAGATTTATTAATGAAAACTCATAATAATTAATTAATTCATATAAAAAGTGGTATTCTTGCGAGTTATGCATCCATACACCTGATGCGAACAAATGTTATACCTTGTCTATGGTAATCCTCTCATTCTAGACCCATCGGTGGTCTCAAATTTCTCATATGATGCACCATTTGGGAGATATTTAATTTTTAATAAATAATATATTAAATATTATTTAAAAACATTATCTCATGAGTGAGACATCAAAAATTCTGGCACCTTCGAATGTTATACCCCATCTAAGTTAAACACCATATTTAGGACATAACCACGGTCTCAAATTTCTCAAATGATGGACCGTTTTGGTGTTATTCAATCATTTTGAATAAAATTTTCTTACTTAAAATAATATATTTAATATTTTCATTCTGAACTCCCCAAGACTTTGTATACCTTGAAAACTCATACATTCTCATTGTTTAACAAATAAAATATTTAGTTAAATAATCCAAAGTATTAATTGAGAATTTTACCATTTTGCGACATGTTTAAAAAAACTATTCATTGATAAATTTTTTTTCTTATTTAACGTAATGATAATTTAACAAAAGATGATATAGAAATACCTGAAAGAGTAACGGGGTGTTACGACCTCTCCACCATAGGAACATTTTGTCCCCAGAAAGCCTACTAAGAACCACGTTAAAAAAGATAAGGCCATTGTTCTCTCATCAACGTCTCACTCTCTCATGTCTCATGGGAATTACACCTATGCTTCCATATCATACGAACACTAGTTATTATCCTCTCATGAAGTACCTTGGTCTTAGAATCAAAAACCATGATCGGTCGTTCAATCATAGATAAAACAGGTTTCAATTCAAGATCATGTCAACTCAGAAAATGAGATGGGTCAGATAAATACTTCTTGAATATGAGATACATGATACAAATTATGTATCTACATTACATGCGGTGGTGGTTCTAAATGGTAAAAAAATTCTCTACTTAATCAACAAACTCAAAAGATACTATAAAATAAGGAACAAGCTTCCCTGGCCTCCTAAGCCATCGATGACCCAACTGAGGTGAAACATTTAAGAATACATGGTCACCAAAACAGCTACTATAAGCTATAGATCATCTTAGTTCTTCATGGGTGCACAACCCATTGGAAAAAATGGAAATCCCCTATTATATCCTTCCTTGTCGCTGACATTGCAACATAACAGTTCTAATAACACAAAACTCCCCTTTGGAGAACAACCACTGGGTATCAGTTTCCCCACCATAAAGAGAGTCTCTGATGCTTAATTAATTCGTCAATAATATTTTTTTTGAAAAATCATCTCGAGAATAGAAGATTACAGATAAACAGTAGCTTTCATGGAAGTGAGAACCGACACCGCCCATGGTGAGACACTTGGGTGAATAAAGGCATTCTCAAGAAGATCGTCCAACTAGGACATTAGTTCTTTTAGTTCAATTGGATCAATTTGGTACGTGGGAAAAGAATTTTGTTGTGTACCAAAAATTAAGTCAAAATAAAACACAATCTACCTTACCAGTATAAAACCATAGATGTTAGAAGGAAACACGTCGGGAAACACCACAATGACTAGAGGGAGATCACCACTCATTGAATCTCGCTCCAGATCAAAAGTAAAAACTAATATCACATTCCCCATCTCTGGATAAGAAGGTCTTCCTCTGCTCAACCTCTGGTCACATTCTTCTTGAAGGACCAGAGGTACACCACTTGGTGTAATAATGTAAACCTATCAAAGATAACAATAAATATTGGATTTATTGGTAACAATCCAATCTATCCTGAAAATGACGTTAAGAGATTTCATGTTGAGTACCCAAAAAAACTCCAAGCATGTTTGAAAAATGATAGAAAGAATACGAAAGAGGGATTACGGAGACCCTACTCTTTATTTATTCCAAGCGGTAGAGTAATATCCATTGCTAAAGATAAAAGCTACATAGAAAGATTAAGAAGATTAAGGATACATGTTGAAATAAACAAGTAAGATGCACTAGTATCAAAAAAGTACAGTCACTAAAGACAAAGATAGAGAAATGATACCTATTATGGTCATTGGACTTGTATTAGCTTCATCTGGAGATTCCTTCACTGCGTGAAGAAGATTCATTCCAGAAGCCTATGGTTGGAACTGTTTTGTTTGTGAAGCATTTGATTTCCCCATGGTATTTGATGGTTCTGATGATCTCGTCTAGTGTCTCCAAGAACTCAATCATACATTCAATTCTTCCCACCCATTCCTCAACATGTTGAGTATTAGTGGACTATTTGAAAACTTGTGGTTTCTGATGAAAAAACTTTTGAAAACAATTTTGAAGAGCATTACACCCCAGGTTCCACAATTAGAGCATGAACGGAGACTGGTGGTGGTGCCTTCCCCAATGCATAGACAGTACACACGATCTCCCCAACTAGACTCAGGTCAATAGTAGGATTCGCTCGCTGAGGTTTGGTAGTATCACCGTCCTAGATCTGATTCACATGTCTTCTCGGAGACATGATGTTACAAAACATCAGCAGACAATAAGGAATACATTTGATAATGCTCTTACATAGAAATGAGGGAAACATAATCCCAACTGGTAGAACATACATGATTTGGATTTCACTCTATCCAAATAGAAATAGGGAAAAGACTAGTGCTAATCCACTAGACGCCTTTACCTAACCCCCCTGCTGACTTAAGGTTTATTTCATTGAGAGATTTCCAGACACTCATTCGCAACTACCTCCTAAGTCCTAAAAAGTATACTCAAATGCATACTATCATCAAGGGATGATGCTTAACCTCCGTTTGATACTAATTTTTCAGGAACCAGCTCGGGTACCCTGGTAACTAGATAACCGAGCAGGCCCTAACATAGCTCAATGTGCGTTCCTGATCCCCATGGTTTAGTAACTAGAACATGGCATTGTACAACATACAAGTGGGAAAGATTTATGCCACAATAATCTAGAAGCAATAGGAAACAAAACAGTATGCATAACAAAAGAAACTCCACTGGTAGTGATGTACCAGAATACAACATGGCATGAAAACCCAAAGTAATACAACCCAAATACTAAAATGGGAAAAAAACCCAAGGTCCCTAAGGACACAACTCACAAGACCAAAACTCAACATCTGGAACCACCTCCAAGAGATCCCTTCTCTTTGTTCGAACCTAGAAGTTGAAAGTCTACAAACACCCGATGGAAAAAGTAGGGTGTAAGCCTAATCCTAGTAGGATACCACCAAAGATTCCATAATAGAAGCAAAATTTAGATTATCCAAATAAGAGATTTCAATTTTAAAGTAAACAGGTTTGGAAATTCAAAAACACATATAAACAAAACATGTCATACATTTTCAAATGAAATAAATAAATATTTTAAGAAATGATTTTACATATTATGGAATTTCTCTAAAACAATGCCTTATGTAAAACATTTATATAATGTAGTTTAGATAAATTTAGCATGCATGTAAGTAGTCCAAACAAACATTGGTATAAATTTAAACCTCAAATTGAAATAAACAAGAGTGCAACATGGTCATCTCCCAAAAGGTACCATAGTATTAACCACCTATAAGATTCCACACTCTCTGTGTGAACTTAGAAAAATGTGTATACACACATCCCTATGACACTGGTCAAAGGAGACTCATCACCAACCCATCAGGGTTCTGACCCACTGTATGTATGTTTTAGAAAATTGTCGTAGTGTAGAGTGTATCCAAATAACTCACTAACTACCTAAGTCTTGAATTTTATCATAGATTATGGGCGAACTGTTTTAAGACTGATTAAAATACTATTAATCCCATTTTTCCATCTCAAAAATTTCAATTCCTTTCCATCTAAAACCAAATCATGTTTTATTAAAAAACATGACTTTCCCCGAGATAAAACCATTGGGTTTATATCAAATCATTTTAATCCATTTTCAATAATTTGAAATCCATTTAAAACCAATTCCATCACTACACAATTTATTTCCCCAATTATATTCAATAATTTAATTGAAATCATTTCCCTCAAATCAATAATTTAAATTAAATAATTTAAATCACCGAATTTCTGTAAACACACCCAATTCAACAGAATTGGGGGGTTTTCCAAATCATCAAGCGAAAACCATTTCGAATATCTTGATTAACTGGAATGAGGGTTTTATCAAATTAATTGAACGAAAATTTGAGTAATTGAATTTAAATAAAAAATTGATATAAATCAAGCAATAGAAGGATAATCAATTTTCCTAATCAGAATGAAACCACCCACCTCAAGGTCGTCGATGTCATCAACAAGGATAAACCACCCCATGTTGTTCAATACACTTCATTATAACCTTATTATCATAATCCTCATTACACAAAAGATCAACATTCATTAAGGGTTTCTATAACCAAAACCCACTATTTTATTTAAAAGAAAATAAAATATCACATGCGATGATATTTTCTCTATCCTGAATAATTTTCCAATTATGGATTAAAATATTATATAAGATAATATTATTTTATCCCTCATGTATAAGTTCAATTTATTGAATAAAATATTACAAGCGACTATATTTTATATCTCCTGGATAATCTCTGGATTATCATTTTATGTTAATTCATTAAATTGAAATAAATATCCATAAAAAATTCTTAATCCTCATTTCATAATCATATAACTCTAATTTATATGTCAAGGAAATATAATATTACATGTGATTACATTTTTTCTCTCCTTGATAATCTCTGGATTATCGTTTTAAATTGTCACATGCGATGTTAATTTATCTCACCATGATAAGTTTGAAAATATAAATATATTATCACATGTGATAATATTTATCATTCATGGAAAATGTTTCAGTTTTATCGTTATATCAACTCATGCTCTTATAATTATTCATTAGAAGAGTTACCTTTCATAAACTCACAATTATCATTTTAATAAGACTTTGCATTTATCTAGTGATAAATTATTCAATAACTATCCTTTTGATAATTTCAAGTAATTATCATTTACAATTATTTTAACAATTATCTCGATAATTTTATAAAATTATTTTTTGATAGTTCATCTTGATTATCTTTTGATAATTTGATGAAATTACCTTTTAATGGTTTTTCATTATACTTTTCTTCCAATAATAATGCGCATTTAATCTTTGATAATTCATCATTATTATCATCTGATAAATCTTAACATTTTTTTATAAAAAGTCAATAATTTTCTTTTTATAATTTAATAACTCATCATTTGATAAAATTATTTAAGAACAATGCTCTATAATTTCACTAAAATTATTCATTGATAATTTGTTGCAATTATCATTAGATAATTATTAACAATTATATTTTTATAAAATTATTTAAAAATGAACCATTTAAAATATGAAAAATCAGATCAAGGTATACCATGCTGCCTTTGAAAAAAAATAGTTTTAAGATTGTTCTCATCGAGATGGATTCAATTGTACAAACGATGTGTAATTCTGAACAATAACATAGATGTTATTAAAATTAAAATATTTGATTAAATAATGAAATAAAGTATAGTTAAATAAAAAATTAAAAGAAGAACAAACCTAGGTAAAGAGATGAAGCGCATAGGACAAAACCGATATGGAATGTGGTTGACGTAGTACATGAAACCGAAAATTGATCTTTATTGGATTGACGAAGTTCACCACTCGTGAGAAAATGGAGTTATGGGATAGTCTGGTCTCAACAAAATCTAAAAAAACAGTTGGCTCATATAAAACCCTTTCCAAGTTTCAATAATGGAAACTTCAAAACCCCATTTAATGATCTTTTTCACATTGAAATTGATTATGGAAGGTTTAAATTCATGTGATTAAGTCATTTATGATTTTAAATCATAAAAACCGATGATTTCCATGCTTTTAGTTTCATCTGGCATTAAAAATGGAGGTTTCTACATTATTTAATATGAATAAAAATGACAACAAACCTATGTTGCATGTGAATGTTATGATCCTACTAGGGTAAACACCTCATTCTGGACAAAACTATAGTCTTGGATTTCTGAAATGATGATTGGTTTGAGATATATTAACGATTTATTAATTAAAACATGGAATAATTAATGAATTAATATAAAAAGTGGTATTCTTGAGAGAGAGGCATCCAAACACCTAATGCGAACCAATGTTATACCTTGTCTAGGGTAAACCCATCATTCCGGACCCATTAGAGGTATTAGATTTCTCATACGACACACCGTTTGGAAGTTATATAATTTTTAATAAATAAAATATTACATTTTATTGAAAAAATTTATATCATGAGCATGTCATCCAAAAATCTGGTTCCTTAGAATGTTATACCTCTTAAAGGGTAAACACCATATTTATGACAAAACAAAGGTCTAAAATCTTTCAAATGATTGACCGTATTGGAGTTATTCTATTATTTTGAATAAATTTTTTGTTCTTAGAATAATATATTTTATATTTTTATTCTGACCACCCTAAGAAATTTCAGACCTCAGAAACTCATACTTATTCAATGTTTAAATCAAAAAATATTTAATTGAATATTTCAGATTATTAATAGAGAATTTTACTATTCTATGGCATTTTTAAAAAAATGAAACTTTTCACTGATAAACAATTTTTTTCTTATTTAACGTAATAATAATTTAAAAAAAGAGGGTTTAGAAATACCTAAAATAGTAACGATATGTTACATCCTTAGAGAGGAATAAATATTTATTTAAGGTTGAAATATAGGGGTAAAAGGCATTAAAAGAAAATCCTAACCTAGATCAACCTTTTTATGATATTATTTTTAATTTATGCATAGTTTGTCACATGGTTAGGAAAACCCTTTGCTAATCATGCTTCTCCCTCAACCTCAAAGGGAAACTCAAACAATTGGACTACATGGTTAGACAAACCATTCAAAAACTATGAAATATCACTTTATCCCACTATTCACGGTTTCATCTGGGTTGTCGCACAGTTTGGACAAACTGTGCCCCTAACAATGGAACTACATAGAAGCCCTTGTTTCACCTTACATAGTTTCTTGAAGGAGTTACACTATTTCTATAAACCATACAACAATCATTTGTATTTAGAAAAGTAACAAAACATTTCAAAAAAACCTCAAAACCCTCCCAAAAATCACCAATATATTAACATACATAAAAAATCTGAAAGATAGGGTTACTTACTTGAAACTAGGGGTGATACATTATCCCCCCATTGGGATTTACGTCGTGGAAAATTATAAAATCAGAACTATCCTGAAAGAGTTCGGTCCATTGTTCAACATCTCTTTCCCTCTTTCCCATGTCTCTTCCTGAATTTGATCATGTTGCTACAAAACCTACACAAGACTGATGGTTTAACCACACAATAATTTCTCTTTCCTATCCAAAATCTGCACTAGCACATGCACCAATAAAGAACCCAACTCTAGGTCATCGTAATCCCAATAAATCACATGGTTAGTATTAGTTTTATATTCTTTAACTAAGATACATGTAGCACATTATGCATTGCACTGAATCATGGTGAATAAACCAACTGATATTTCACCTCAACAACCTATTTAATTATCTCAAGAGGCCTAATCTATCGAGGAGATAATTTAACTCATTATGAAATTGGGAATTCCAAGCATTGGAGAGAGCCTTAAGAACACATGACCACTAACTTTAAATAATATTGGATGTAGACAATGACCCACATGCAATTTCTGATAACTCTCATCCACATCCATCTGTTTCCTGATCAACTGAACCATCTTAGTTGTCTCTTGAACAAGGATTGGTCCAACCAGTGAAGTATCACTTATTTTGACCAAAAAAATGGTAGAATAAAATAGACACGCATAAAATGCTTCAAAAGGATCAATATGTATCCATTGTGGATAGCAATTTCTATATAATAACTCCTCCTATGTAATGTTCTCTTCCCATGATCCACCAAAATCCATTACAAAATCTGGTAGTATGTCTCCTAATGTTTGTATAACCCATTCGGATTTTCCATATGTTTGAGTATGACACACCATACTTAGATTCTACTTAGTCCCAATAGATTTCTGTAATGATTTTCTCAAACAAGACATAATCCTTGGGTCCCTATCCAATACTATCAAAATTAGTGTAACGTTATTCTTCACCACTTCTTGGATATTGATTTTTGACAAGTCCTCCACTGTATGGAATTCACTAATACGGATGAAATGGTCTATCATTGTGAGATGATCTACTATCACCCATGTGGAATTGTGTTTCTGAACCATTCTGGGGAGACTTGTAACAAAATCCATGGTTATATTCTCCCATTTCCAAAAAATAATAGTTGAAGACTACAACATACCTTTTGGTCATGGATACTCGTCTATAATGTGCTAACAAGTTAAGCATCTCAAATGAAATCTTCCACCTTCCTTTTCATACAATCCAACCAAAACTGTGCTTCAAATTCCAAATACATATTCTTGGGCTCTAGAACTAACAACCCATCCTAAATGGTCCCCATCATGAGAAAGTATATCGTGATAATCCATTTGTATGACCATCCATAGAAACACCTTTTTCGGAGATTAAATGTCCAATAAAATGTACCACTTATATCAAAAAATCAAAATTTTATAATTTGGAATTGAAATTATGATCCTGTAAGATTCCCAACAATGTCACCAAGTGTTGCTAATGCTCTGTCCTTTTCCTTGAATACACCAACATGTCATCCATAAATAGAACAAAAAAAGAATCTAGATACCTATAAAATATTTGATTCATCAATTCCATAAATATTATTGGTCCATTTATAATACCAAAAGGCATTATGAAAAATTCATAATGGCCATATCTACTACCAAAAAATGTCTTTGAAATATCCTCCTTCTGAGAATGCAATTGGTTATATACTGATCGTAAGTCAATCATATTGAACCACTGAGATACCCTGAATTTATCGAATATATAATGAATGCGTGGAAGTGGAGAACAAATATTTATCATAATTGGTTAATATTTTGATAATAAAAAAATAACTGAAGAGTTACATCCACCCTTCTGACAGACAGGACTGGTGATACCCACAAAAACATGCTAGTCTGAATGAACCCATTACATTATAGCTCCTCCATAAACACATTCAATCCCATTAATTATATTAGTGACATTTGATACAATTTTACGGAAATGGGACTAGTCCCTAGAAGGATATAAACCGTAAACTCCACTTCTCTTGTGCGTGGAAACCCTGAGAAATACTTGGGTAGGACATTCAGGAAATAATCAAAAATCCCTCAAAAACTGTTATTCTCAATCTTTTCCAATGATTATAATGTCAATGAAATAAATGGTATGAGATTATTCCAACTTATAGTGCTAAAAATTTCATTTTCTTCATTTACCTTCTGTTTTCCTTTAAATAGATATCTAAATCCACCATCAACCATGAAACTAACGTTTTTGGTATAATAATTAATATGGTCCTTGAAAATTTCCAACCAATCCATACATTGGATTATATCAGTCATTTATCCCAAGAATTAATAAATTTCATATCAGCTCGACCCTATCAACAATTAAATAACACGTTCTACACATAATGTATTGATATACTCTTTGACAAAGAGGGGATTGCAGTTTCAAAATAAAAGGCATCATATGAACTCCCAAACATTGAAAATCAATTTCAATATAATAAATAAATGAGTGGGATTAACCCATATTGAAAAAATCATGAAAAATGGTAGAAATAAAAATAATCATACATCCCACGATCAATGGAACATATTAATCATCCATAATAACTTTCTCAGATCCATGTAAATTCTTAACTACTACAATTTTTTCTTTATTTACCAGTTGATATTGTACTTACTAAGGAGTCACAGTATTCTGGGAATCACCATGGATTTCTATGTTCGGCTGATGAGGATTCTTTTTTTACCCTCAGCCCATCAAAGAATACGATGTATGTGACACATGATAAGTGTCCCAAACACCCGACCTCAGATCACTATGACAATATAACTAATGATTCCCCATATGATTACAATTATCGAATGATTTAGGTGGTTCTATACACTCTCTCTTCATGTGGTAGAATAAACCATATTGAAAACATTTTTCTTTTATCTTGGGTATTGGATGAATATTCACTGATCCAACAGTCTGATTCTGAGTCATTCTTTTACCTTGGAAATTGGGGTCCCTCTGCTACTATCACTCAGCATTAGAGTTCCCACAATTTCACATAGGTATCAACATTTTCCCTCCACTCACACCACCTGATATGTCCCGTTTTACAACTATCACTCAATTTACCATCTCTATACAATCTTTTATACAATGAACAACAATATTCACGAAAATCTCCTAAATCATCCCTGATGCAAACATGTGTTCCTTAAATGATGCAATAGCTACAACTTCATGTGCAAAGAAGACTAAATTCCTAAATATTGCAATGTAAACTATCACTATTTGGATTTATTATTTCATGATGAAGATATATGTCTTAGAAATCCTTAACAAATGAGGATAAAATAGTTTTTTGAAAAAAATTTCAACATCCTCCCATAAAATTTATTGGTCTAATTTGTAACAAATAGATAAATATCACCATTGGCATGCCATATCCCCAATATTATATTCCTTTGGCAAGACATTTATCTCTTATTTTGTGGAAAGGATTTCAAATATGGAATTCATCCGATTTAGCCACACATATTTCTTTTCTAGTTCTGAATCACCCTGAAAGATTGGTGGATTCTGCATTTGGAACAAAAAATCATCCTCATTCATTGGTTCAACCCTCACGTTCCCTCTATACACATCCTGAAAGGCTTGGACTATACTTTGAAACATCTATTTGTTCACTGTTGGCTTAGGTGTACCCAAGTTCCCAACAACTTCCTCCAGATGGTTTCTACGATGCCTATTGGGTACGATTTTCTATATATACAACAAGAAACACAAGTTTCACACTATAGAAACAGAAGCCTTAAAATTTTCAAATTATAACATATCATATATCACAACATTTCTTTAAAAAATTTAATATTTTCCACATTCGATCATTTTTAAAAAATTTCCATGATTTTTAAAATCATACTATCTTCCGAATAACATTTACATGACTTTTCAAAATCTCAGATTTGAAGACAACATTGACAAGTTTCAAAACATAAAACTTTTGTACCAAATCATATATCACTAATAAAAATGAGATATTCACTCCTAGTGGGAAATCATTTCTAAAATGAAAGTCATGCTCTTCTCATTAGCTAAACCCATGAAAATGTGATTCTAATTCCTATAAGTGTCTAAAAATACTTATGTACCCAACTCCCTACTAACATGAAGTTATGCCTAAAAAGATTGGATATATCTTTTTATTATTATCATTTCAGGACCCAAAAATCATATTAATTTATACCATCCAAACAATAAGACTATCTAGAATGATTTTCAACTCTAAGAAAATCACAAACAATAGAATAAGATCTAAAAAACTCATACAACTTTTGTGTTTGGAACGAAACAAGCTGAAACCACTTGTAACATCCCACCCCTACTCATTGGCTTGAGTTGAGGAGGAATTGTTACATGTACTTTAGAGACATTCCCAAGGAACCAAATGCTGGCATTAAATTCCATGTTATTCAATATAATTAGGGTATGCTTTTATCTTATCGAAATAAAACTATCCAACCAAACAATCAATAAAAAATAGTATTACATGATGCATGATTACAATGTAAAATAACTCAATGTAATATAAATGATATAAAAAACAAATTACAATACAGTACCACAATGGAATACTACTCAACATCAATGAAAACAATGGTAGATGAAACCAAAAAAGCTCAAGGACTCCAAGACATAACCCCACATATCCCAATATGTTTCATTCTCCAACTACACTATACATCCCAAGTATCATGAAGCTGCACTAAAGTAGGGTGATACATTACCATTTATTGTTTATTAATAAACAATATTTTCAAAATCACTAAGGTTCGAATGGAGGGGTGAGTAATGAAACTCTGTAGTTTTTTCCCAAATGAATTCCCTGCTCACACCACTAATATAGAACATGTTAGCACATTTATATAATACAATTTATATAAAGCACTTTAAAAATATTTTATATCAGAATATAAAACAATTTTCGTACCAAAATATTTTTCAAAACCCCATCCATTTTAACAAAATAGTAACCAGAAAATACATTAAACCTTTTCACATTCCTTTTTGGCATACCCATTCAATGATTCACACACACACCCACACATGCTTTTGTATCTAAAAGTTCCATACTCATGAGTGATTTCTCTTCCATCTAATAACTCATCAAAAAAATTCTATTCTATTTGTGTCCCAAGGTCACACACCCCTTATCGAGAATCCCTTCACTTGGTACCCCAATGGTACAAACCCCTAATTCGGGGCCACATTGAAAGAATTATCTCACACAAACAAATTTATGTGGAAACAATTTCAAATCATACATTCCAAAAAAATAAATAAAATCAATATTTTATTGAAATCCCTTCAACCAAATAATTTTTATAAATCCAATACTTTTATACATTAAAATCATTATTTTAAAATCAAGGAAATAAATCAAATTGCACAACTAATTTTCAAAAATACAAAAATCCACAAACAATCATTAAAGAAGGTTTCTACCATGATTTTAACACAAGTTTCACAATCATTTTGAATCAATTTAATTAATTTGAAACTAATAATTCACGTTCAAAAAAGATTAGTCAATATTAAAGCCACTTACCTTGTGAATTAGAAGAAAAATGAATAAAAGAAAAAATTCTTCAACAGAACTGGGTTGAATCTAAAAAAACACCTTAGATCTCTTCACCTAACATAAAAAAACAAAATTCTAACCATTTTTTCTTCATCCAACTAATATATATATGTAGAAGACTAGATCTATGAATTTAGATAGAGAATAATGTAGATATAAGAAAGACCAAGAAAAACTACAAAAAATGATGACTTAGAAAGGGAATCATGCTTCAACATGGAAGGAAGCACCTTCTAAACACTACTGGTTTTAGGGTTAAAGTTTCCAAGAACTTTGAGATGAAGAAATATCAATTTAGGGCTGAAATAGAGAAAAAATTATTGGTTAAAAGTTAATCCTGACCTAGATCCACTTTTTTACAATTTAGATTGTAAGTAGTTCACATTTAGAAAAATTTTACAGTAAATTTCCACCACCATCTACCTAAAAGATAACCTTTCATGGATGGAAGAATTAGTTAGAAAAAACAATTAGCTAACCATTCAAAATCTACCTAACCAACTATTCATGGTTTCTCTAGGGTGCCCACCCAGTTTGAAAAAATTGTGCGCTTAACTTTGAGCCTACCCAGAAGCACTTGTTTTACCTTGAATGATTTCATGAATGAGTTTCACATTTTTCACAAATATTTCGCCAACCGTGAACCTTTACAAAATTCCAAAAAAAAATACAATGGTCCTCCAAACCCACCCAAACTTCACCCAAACCCTGTACAGACTGAAAAATAAAAAATATAGTGTTATTTCCTTTACACCGAGGGTATTATAAGAATTACACAATTAATTGGCCATCTCAATTACGTGAATTAACAAAAATAATGTGTAAAATACATTCCCAACACCTTTTAGGTTTTATATTTTTAGAGAATTAGTGGAAAACAATCAATAACAAACTCCATTCTTTTTTCATCTAACATATATTTTTATAATATATATGAAAATACATAATCCATAATAAGTCTTCAACATCTCCAAAAATTCCACACAAAAGATACTATTCTAGGAACATCAAACATATTAAGTTTCATTATAACCAAATAAAATGGATACATAAGAAAGGGGTGATCATTAACACTAATTAAGGGTAAATATACATGATGATAATAAAAAAAATTTGGAATAAGAGACTATACTGGTATAATAAAGACACATAGGAAAATCATATCTAATAAATAATTGATCACAAAACATTATTCATGGAATATGGTATTAAAAAACATAATAAATGAATATATAGAGTTTTGAAATGTGAAAGCCCACACCTAGTTCAATCATAAGTAACCAAACCTGGTATCCATATGGCCTCAAGTGTGCCTCCATGTACAATAGTGAAGGCCTAATTAGAGTCAATGTTATATGGTGGTATGGCGGTGGGACTATACACTCTATATTGGTACTAATTAAATAATAGGAATAAATAAATGATATAAATAGAGGAAGGTTCAAAAAATAAATAACCCAAACAAGACAATAAAACCAACCATGCATAAAAATGATGAAATATCTACATAGTGATGTCAAGAATATCATATGTCAAATATACAACATGATAGAAAAAAATAATTAATTAATTAAAGACCCATATTTGGTGAGAAATTACAATAATTGTTATACCATTATCCCCCTTTTCAAACCCATACTAAAAAAATAACATCATGGCATCACCGTTTCAAGCCTTACCTATATTCATGAGATCAATCTGGGTACCAATATTCAGCTTGAAAAGGGTGAGAGTAAAACACAGTAGGCCACCATATAAGTTTTATAATACTATCCCAAAAGTGAATATAAAATGAACATTTTATATGTAAATATATATACAGTATCAATGAAAATATAAACCTTATCGAGTTTAGGTTCCTTTTGGGATACCTGGGAGACTATACCTGCTTCGAACAATTCTATAATGCGTCTAAGAATTTTATATTTTATATAATTAACCTAGTACCAAAGGTATATAACCCAATAATCTTTGAATAATAAAGTCATAATAAATATCCACATAAAAATCAGGCATATCTATATAATTCAAGTATTTATATGAGACCATCCAAGGAATTCTAAGTTAGAACCTATTTCTCAGTCAAGGAATAATAAAATTCCATTTGTTTAATGAGCACATCCAAGGAATTTCAAATCATAATCGAGTTATCACTCAAGGTATTGAAAAATTCAATTTTTTCCTTTGAGACCATCCATGGAATTCTATATCATTATTATAACACACTGATATTTTATTAGAAAAATTTTCTTTTTATATATTATGTTATACGGAACACCAAAATAATCTTTCACTACACACAACATTGTCTTGGCTTGCATTATACGCAAGAGCAACCTTCCTCAATTGCTTACGTTGTACGGAATACCGAGTTTCACTAAACAATGATATGTTATTAAAATATTATATATACGAGCCGTTATGAATAGTAATACCCACTATTTGAAATTTTATCTATTTTATCATTCAAAATGGACTTCATTTTTGGATTCGGAATGTTGAAATTAGCTTAGGGTAAATTTTTGGTATTTTTCTGAAAACGTTCAATTTTTGATGAATTGTTAAAACTCTAAGTTATAGTTTAAAAACGAATTTTTATTTAAATAATTATTTATTTTATTTAAATTTATTTTAGGTCAATATAGATACATAATAACTAGATAATTTAAATGTAATTCATTGGGGAAATTTTATAAAAATTTTAATTATATAAAAAATTTATTGAGCTTTTTACCGTCTTTTACCCACCTCCTAGGAGAATTTGCAAATTGACATAAAACTTAATTTTACCGCTTCTGTGAGTGGAATTTCAAAAATTAGAGAGAAGCGGTTGATATTAGTAAGTAAAATTTTGTTCAATAAGAAAAAAAAGTATATTTTGAATAGTAACTTTTTACATTCATTTACCACGGTTAAAAGTAAATCGGGTAATTAAGGGTAAAAATTATATTATTATTACCCTAACACATGTCCTAATTCTATTGTATAATTATAATCCGGCCAAAAAAAACATTTGAAATAAAATATGACCATTTAGGTCCACTTAGATTAGATTAGGACATTTATTATTATTTAATTCAAAGAAGCGTTAAAAGAATTAAAATCAATGATTAATAAGTAAAACATTTTTAATATAGGGTTATACAGAAGATAAATTTGACTATAAATATTCATTAGAAATATAAAAATATTTCCTAAATAATTGTATCTTATTTATAATTTTTAGAAATTAAATAATTTAATTTATTTATGAAACAAGGATGATGTAGTAATTACCTTATTAATGAAATATTAACATAATTGATATTATAAATACCCAAATAAATGTAATTTGATACTTTTAATGAATTAAACTAATTTTCTAGGTTAATATAACCTATTAAGGTTGGTTACATAGATTTGTTTCGAAGTAATAATGCTTATATGAATTTAGAAAAAACAAAATAGCAAATAGTGTTAAGATTGACGTAAAGGAGTTTTTAAAACAAATATTAAATTATTAATTGATATTCTATTTATAAAAATCTGAGGTTTGGCCAAAAGAATTATATAATAATATATATGACTTTAATTAACCAATTTGGGTTTTTTTGGCAGCTTATAGTATGTTTATTAACCATATTTTGTAATAATACAAGAAGACATGGTATAAGATAAATTATTTAACTTAGATTTAAATAAAAATGATAAGGTTAAAATGGTAACCCAAACTTGTCTAAAACCCATTGGTTGAGAGGATTTTGACACATCCCCTCCAAATCCTTGATATAAGTCACTTTGGAGCCATTATAATCTGAATATTAATTTATTATAAAATAATATTTTATGTTTTTTCCTAAGGGGCCCCTCACCCCTCTTATAAAAGGGAACTCCCCCTTATCTATAATTTACACCTCCAAATCCATTTGTCTCGGCCAAACCCTGACCAAATACCCTATCAAATGTCCTCACTTCATCATAGTGGCCTTACATATGTCCTAAATCCAGCCTAAGGATCCCTTTTGACAAATCAAAAGGATGAACCTGAGGAAGAGGTAAATATCTCACCACCTATTTCAAGTTCCTTTCTTCTTGCACTTCTTACATATTTGTTGTTTCCCTTATAAAATAATAACTCCAGTATATTCTATATAATTTGATGTTATTATAAAAATGGTACAACCATATTAGTTATTTTATCCATCCTATGAATGTAAAAGTCACCACACATGTGTACTTATGGCTTACCTTCTCCACGTCGTGGTTTAGTTTGTTATTCAAACATTTCATCATTTGGATGGGTATGATAATGAGTATAAATGTTATAAATAATAAATATATCATTATTATGATTCTTTTTATATGATATACCATCCAATTATATACCATTTTAATATAAAAAATAATCATATCATCGCTCGTGTGTACGTATAGCCTACCATCTACACGATGTGATGCGACTCGTTCTACATGATCATCATTTAAAAGTGATTATATAAATGAATTTAATGAATAAATGTGATATATTATACACTAAAACCATTCTGTAAATGAGGTATCCATATCCTAAAATGAGGAATTCAAATTTATACGACAAAACATGCATAAGAATATAAAGCAATGAACACCCGAATAAAAAGTAGCAATTAATTATTACTAATAAGAAGATAATGATATGACCATATATGAAATCATAATAATTAATGTGATTCTGGAATAAGTCAATGACATTATTTAAATAATTATACAGGATGTTCGGATACGTACGAAGCATATCAGACCTAATGTAAGGGAAAATCTCACAATCTAATTTTTATTTGGGATTGTTTATTCTTCAGAATATATTGGGGCATATTATCATCCATAACCATGTTTCACCAATATGAAATATTATTTATATCCTCCTACAATTTTTTAAATACAATTTTACCTATTGGGGAATTTTTAGTAAAATATATGAAAGGAATCCTTTGTTGTTTTTAGTAGGAGATACTTTTTAACTTTTCCCGCCAAAGTACGAGAAGAATGTTTTTTAACTTATATGGCATGAATGGATTTTTATGATTTCACAGAACATTATTTCCATGAATCATTCTTTAAAAGATATCACGTTTTTTTAATTAAATTATTTTAGTTTAAAATTTTATGACATGTTAATAAAGGAAAAATGTTTTTATGTAGAAAGGATATTTTCCTCAAGAATGGAGTTCATGTGTTTTATCAAAATTATTGTCCATCTAACATAATTTAGGGTTCTGTTTCTATCCCTATTTTTACATTGATTTTATTATGTTATGATGGAATTATTTTTATGAAGTCCTTTTATCTTATATGGATTATGTTATGATGGAATTATGTTTAAGAATCCCATTTTTATTACATATCTTATGCTATGATATATGATTTATGATTTTGTGGAACACATAAGAATGGTTTAATTATGATATGGGTGTGACCTATATCTCCCTCCAATGCATTGGGTAAATATTTATATCTCATGAGATAGACATGGCTGGAACGACAAGTTAATCTGGTTCAGTGATACCAGAATGGAACGAGGAGGGAACTCTATTCAAAAATAGACTTTGTCCGCTATGATAGTCATGGAAATGAGTCTTTACTACTATGAAATGATTTTCTATGATTATGTGTGTATGACACAAAGTTTCATGTTTTATATTATGATTATTGGGATTACATTTCACTAATATGATTTATCCCATGTTATGATATTATGAACTTTTTTGCAGTTTATGATTTTCAAAATGTTATGTTCTTATGAATATGATATGATTGATTTTTATTTTTTAACACTTACTGAGCATTTGAGCTCTCCCATTTGTATGTTTTCTTTTCCCCAGGTCAGGAAGAAGGGTATTAATTAGGATATGCAAAAAGGGACTCTAGATATGATGAAATAAATGGGAGACAATGTAGATGCTTTATGAACCAGTTGTTTATGTTTCCTAGTTTCTAAATACACTATAATAATACGGTCCTATCATGGTTTAGTTATCTGTTTTAGTAAGTATGCTTCAATTCTTGAAGTAATAACAACTTATGTAAAGTATGTGTCGTTATAGTTTGTATCAGAGGAAAGGTATAGTCATCCTTTGGAAACATGGATGTGAAAGCCTTAGTAAGAACCATAAAGATATGTCTAAGCATAGAACACAATATTAGAGTTTTAGAAATAGCCATGAATAACCTATGATAAGACCTTAAGTGTGAAATTGTATTCATGAATATGTGGTTTACCTACATTTATTAGTGTTTCTCACACTATTCTTATTGGTTTTAGTCAATGGCTAGAACCTGAAGGAACCGTGTTAAAGCTGAATGCGACGGGCAATTAAATGATTGTCCCCCTGAGCAACCAAACGTTATGGGAGCTCAATTGAAATATCCTGTAGCCTTGCTCACAAACCTTTATGAAGATATGAATCATGCCGGACTTCCAAATGGGAAAATGAGGGAGGAAATTTTTTTTGAATCCTTAATGAGGCAGTGTCCACCCTCATTAAGCAGTTCTACTGATCAATTAGTGGCTGAAAATGGATCAGTACCATTGAAAAGATATTTTTAGTTCATCAATATTCTGACCATGATAAATTCATCTTAGTTGTATACAGTTTGGAAGGTGAAGATGATAAATGGTGGAAAATTATCTAGAATACAAGGCAAAGAGACGAAATTGAGTCCATGGAATGGGACGAGTTCATGAACATATTTTTCAATAATTTCATTCATCATATTCTTCGAACAAAGATGGAGAAGGAGTTTCTTGAACTAAAGAAAAATGATGACGAATCTGTTGGTACTTACGAATAATATTTTACAGGACATGCAATGTATGATTCCGGAATTATTATCCAACCTGAGAGTAAGATCGATCGATTTTTTAGTGTCTTAAAACCAAGACATCAAAGGGAATTATCCATAAAGGACTTCAATAGCTACGAGGAAATCATTCGATGTGATCCCAAGGTTGATATTGAGAAAGGAGTAACCCATCAGTCATATGGGTTTGATAAGAAGAGGAAAATGGAATTCAAAGTGAAATATAAAGACCACACTGAAAATAAGATGAGTTTTCCCTTATGTTCAATGTGTGGAAATAAATATGGAGGTAATTGTCTTAAAGGGACAAGTAAATGACTAAAATGTGTAAAAGAAGGTCATGAGACATTGGAATGCCACAATGATGGAAAAAATATATCTAGTGATGCGAACAATGAAAAAGCTACACAGAATGAACCTCCAAAACTTCAATGTTACAAGTCCAAGGAAGTGGGGAATTATGCTAATCAATTACCTAATCAAAGGGTTGTTGATGATGATCAACATCAACAAACTCTTAAGGCCAAATAAAAAGGAAAGTCACATGCAATTTCTATCGGTAATGTGGAGTATAATAGCGAAGTGGTGAAAGGTACACTTACCATCCACTCTAAAGTATCAAATTTTTTATTTTATTCTGGATCCACCCACTCTTTTATTTCTGAATAATATTCTATTGGTATCACCGAAATACCTCATCAATTAGCTGTTGAGTTAGTAGTGACAAGTCCAAATGGCACAATGGTTTCATAAAAAGTTTATAATTCTTCTCCAATTGACATTTGTGGGAAAGTGCTTCATGTAAATCCTGTGATCCTTCCTATAGTGGAATTTGATGTGATTATTGGCCTAGATTGGCTTTCCTTATATGGAGCTCATTTCAATTGCCAAAGAAGAGAAGTGACATTTCATATTCCTGATCAATCTATGATATCTAGCGATGAAAGGATGAATATGACCTTCTAGTGGAAATTTGTTCCATAATATGGGTCTTGATTCCAGTAAATGAAGGTTATTTATCTCAAATGGTTGGAGAGAAACTCACGATTAAGAATCTGCCCATTTTACGGGAGTTTGATGATTTTTTTTATAGAGGAATTGCCTATTCTTCACCCAAATTGTGAAGTTGAGTTATCAATAGAACTCATTCCGGGTGTTATGACCATTTCAAAGACAACATATAAAATGGAACCAATTGAGTTACAGGAATTGAAGAATAAACACCAAGACAATATTGATAAGGGATTCATACGCCCTAGTGCATCACCATGGGGAGAACATGCTCAGTTTGTTAAGAAGAAAGATGGATCAATGAAACATTGCATTGATTATAAAAAACATAACAATATCACTATCAAGAACAAATATCATCTCCCACCTATTGATGAGTTATTTTACCAACTACGTGGAGCTCAATACTTTTCCAAGATTGATCTTCATTCAGGGTATCATCAATTAAGGGTCAAAAGGAAGGATATACCAAAGAATGTTTTTTGTAAAAGGTATGGACACTATAAATTTATAGTGATGCCATTTTGTCTTACTAATTCCCCTGCTATCTTCATGGATCTATTGAATAGAGTCTTTAGAAACTATCTTGATCAATTTGTGGTAGTATTTATAAACGTTATTCTTGTCTATTAAAAGAGAATGGAAGAACCTGAAGATCACATGATAAATGTATTAAAGACCCTAAGAAAGGGGAATCTTTATGCCAAATTTACCAAGTGTGAATTTTGGCTACAAAAAGTTACACTTTTGGGTCACATAATCTCAAAATAGGGGATATATGTGGATCCAGCAAAAATAGAGGTTATCAAAAGATGGTCGAGACCAACAATAGTAATTGGGATCCAATGTTTTCTTAATATGTCTTGATATTATCAACGTTTTGGGAAATATTTTTCATGATTATCTAATCCACTCACCTGGTAGACTCGAAAAGGATTTAAGTTCGTTTGGATGGTGGAGTGTGAATAGAATTCCAAGGAGTTAAAAAGAAGGTTATCCAGTGAACCTATGCTCACACTACCTTGTAGTGTAGAAAGGTTTGTGATCTGCAGTGATGAATCCAAGAAGGGATTGTGGTGTGTACTCATGAAAAAAATATGGTGATATCTTATCCCCATGATAGATGAAAATCCATTAGAAAAATTACTCAACTCATGATTTGGATTTAGTTGCGGTAATCTTTGCATTAAATATTTGGAGGCATTATCTTTATGGTGAATGGTGTGATATTTATACTGATCCGAAAAGTTTAAATTATATTGTCACACAAAAGGATCTGAATATGCGCCAAATAAGATGGTTGGTTCTGATTAAGGATTACGACTTCTCAATTCATTACCACCCTACGAAAGAAAACAAGGTGGAAGACACATTAAGACTAAAAGACCATTCTAGCTTATCCATGATGAGGATCACAAAATATCCAATATTTATGGATTTACCAAGGATGGATATTGTAATTATAATGGAATGGAAAAAATCTTATCTTTCTCAAATGAATGTTCAACCCTCTATACATGTGATGATTAAAGAGGCACATAAAGAAGACGTATAGTTACAAAAGAAGGTGAGAAATGTTCCTGAATTTCATAATGATTACTATGAAATAATAAGGGTCAGGAATCAGGTTTGTGTTCCTCCCATACTATAATTAAAGAAGGAAATATTGGATGAAGCTCCTATTTATTCATTCTCTATTCACCATGGAAGCACAAAGATGTATAGGGACCTGAAGGAGTACTTCTAGTGGAATGGAATGAAAATAGTTGTCGCTGAATATGTCTCTCGATGCTTGGGTTGTCAGCAAGTTAAAGCTGAGAGACAGAAGTCTAAGGGGATGTCACAACCATTAACCATACTAGAATGGAAATGGTAAAATATCACTATGGAATTTGTCAATGGACTTCCGAAAATGTCCAAAGGCAATAATGCTATCTAGGTTATAATTGATCGTCTTAAAAAGTCGGCACACTTCATTGCTATTAGAGAAGATTTCCCTATTGATCATCTTGCCAGGATATATTTCAAGGAAGTGGTTAGATTGAATGGATTACCACTTTCTGTTTTATCTGATTAGGATCCGAGGTTTACCTCAATGTTTTGGAGAAGTCTTCAGCATACTCTAGATACAAAGCTTGTTTCAGCACTGCTTATCATCCTCAGACAACGGTCAGTCTGAGTGGACAATTCAAACACTAGAAGACATGTTGAGAGTTTGCTCTATGGATTTCAAATGTGGTTGGGATCAACACCAGCCTTTGGTGGAATTTTCTTATAATAAGAGCATTCACTCCAGTATTCAGATGGCTCCTTATGAAGATCTCTATGTAAAGAAATTCAGAACTCTGACTTGCTGGGATGATGTTGGGGAAAGAAAGCTGTTAGGATGTGATCTTGTTGATGAGATGGTAGAAAAGGTAAGATCTATTAAAAAACACATAAGAGAAGCTCCGAGTTGACAAAAACGTTATTCTGACAACCAAAGAAAAAACATATTGTTTGCAGTGGGTGATAAAGTGTTCTTACGATTATCTCCTTGGAAGAGAGTAATTAGATTTGGAAAGAAGGGAAAGCTGAGCCCTAGGTATATTGGACCTTTTGAAATACTGGATCGTGTTGGGAATGTAGCTTACCGATTAGTGATTCTGTTGAATCTCTATCAAGATAATGATGTGTTTCATGTATCTCTCCTGAGAAAGTACATACTCGATCCTTCACATGTACTATGGTCAGAAGATGTACCGCTGGTTAAAGATATTTCGTATAGAGAACAACCAATAATGATTCTGGATCATAGCGAAAATGTTCTACAAAACAAGACCACTATCTTGGTTAAGTTATTATGGAGGAACCACCAATTAGAAGAAGCTACATGGAAACTTGAGAATATGATGAGGGAGAGGTATCCTCATCTTTTTGTTACGAAGTGAAGAATTTCGAGGGCAAAATTATTTATAAGGGGGGTAGAATGTAACACCCTGAGATTTTATGAGAAATATTTTTTTTATGTATTATGTTATATGAAATACCAAAGGAATCTTTCACTACACACAAAACTGTATTGGCTTGCATTACACATAAGAGTAGCCTTCCTCGATAGCTTATGTTGTACGCACTACCGAGTTTCACTAAACAACGATATTTATTAAAATATTTTATAAACTATCCATTATGAATAGTAATACCCACATTTTAAAATTTAATAAATTTTAAATTTCAAAACAGACTTCATTTTTTGGATTCTTAATATCGAAATTCGATTAGGGTGAATTTTTGGTATCTTTCTGAAAACTTTCAATTTTTGATGAGTAGTGAAAAACACTGAGTTATAGTGTAAAACCAAATTTTTATTTACCTAATTATTTATTTTATTTAAATTTATTTTAGGTGAAAATAGATACATAATTCCTAGATATGTTCAATGTAATTCATTAGAGTCACTTTATAATAATTTTAGATATATAAAAATTTTATTGGACTTTTTACCGTCTTTTACCCACCTCCTTGGAGAATTTCCAAATTTACATAAAACATATTTTTACCACTTCTGTGAGTAGAATTAAAAACATCCAAGAAAATGGTTGATGTCAGTATGTAAAATGTGGATCAATAAGATAAAAATATTTTTTAGTGAATAGTCACTTTTTACTTTTATTCACCACGATTAAAAGTAAATAGTCTAACTAAGGGTAAAAATGATATTATTATTACACTAAAACATGTCCTAATTCTATTGGATTAGTGTAATTCGACCAAAAAAACCTTAGGAATGAAATATGACCATTTAGGTCCACTTGGATAAGATTATGACATTTATTATTATTTAATTCAATGAAGAGTTAAAAGAATTAAAATATAAGTTTAATAAGTAAAACATTATTAATATAGGGTTTTACATAAGATAAATTCCACTATAAATATTAATTAGAAAGATAAAAAGATTTCATACATAATGGTATATTATTTACAATTTTTAGACATTAAATAATTTAATTTATTTATGACACAATTATGATGTAGTAATCACCTTATTAATGAAATATTAACATAATTTATATTATAAATACCCAAATAAATGTAATTCGAGACTTTTTATGAATTAAAATACTTTTATAGGTTAATATAACATATTAGGGTTGGTTATATGAATTTTAGTCGAAGTAATAATGCTCTTATGTATTTAGAAAAAACAAAATACCAAATAGTGTCAAAATTAACATAATAGAGTTATTAAAAGAAATATTAAAATATTAATTGATATTCTATTATATAAAATCTATGGTCCGGCCAAAAGACATAAATAATAATATATAGGACATTAATGATCCAATTTTGGTTCTATTGGAATTTTATAGTTTGTTTATTAACCATGTAATGTAAGAATACAAGAAGACACGGTAAACGTTAAATTAATTAACTTATAGTTAAATCTAAATGATAAGGATAGAGTGGTAACCTAAACTTGTCTAAAACCTATTGGATGAGTTGATTCTGACCCATAACCACCTAGCCTCAAATTAAGTCTCTTTTATGCCATTAAAAACTGAATATAAATTTATTATAAAATAATATTTTCAGTTTTTTCTAAGGTGCCCCCCATCCCTCTTATAAAAGGGAACCCCCATTCTATCTAATTCACATATCCCAAGCCATTTGGATCGAACAAAACCTCCCCAAATACCCTTTCAACTGTCCTACCTTCATTCTAGAGGCCTTACATTAGTCAGAAAGTTAACTAAAGATCCCGTTTGATCAAATCAAAAGAAAGAACCTCACGAAGCGGTAAATATCCCACCACCTATTTCAAGTTGCCTTCTTCTTCCACTTCCTCCTTCTTTGTTCTTTCCATTATAAAATAATAACTCCAGAATATTTTATATACATTGATTTTATTATAAAAATGGTACAGCCATCATAGTTATGTTATCCATCCTACTAATGAAAAAGTCACCACATGTGTGTATGTACGGCTTACCATCTCCAAGTTGTGGTGTAGTCTGTTATTCAAACATTTCATCATATGGATGGGTATGGTAATGAGTATAAATGTTATAAATAAAAAATATAACATTATTATGATTCTGTATATATCATATACCATCCAATTATATACGATTTTAATATCAAAATAATGATATCATCGCTCGTGCGTACATACGGCCTACCGTCTTCACGATGTAATGCGACTTGTTCTACATGATCTTCCTTGAATAATGATTATATAAATGAATTGAATAAATAAATATGATATATATTACACTAATACCATTCTTTAAATGAGATATCTATAACCTAAAAATACGAATAAGAATTTATTCGACAAAACATGTATAAGAACATAAAGCAATGAACACCCGAATAACAAGTAGCAATGAAATATTACTAACAAGAAGATATGAATATGACCATATATGATATCATAACAATGAATATGATACTATAATAAGTCAATGACCCTATTTAAATCATTATCCAGGATGTTAGGATATGTACGAAGCATATTGGAACAATTGTAAGGGAAAATTTCACAATCTCATTTTTATCCGGGATTGTTTATACTTCAGAATCTACTGGGGAATATTTATCATCCATAACCATGTTTCCTCAATATGTAATATTATTTTTATCCTCCTACAATATTTTATATCCAATTTTAACTATTGGTGAATTTTTATTAAAAGATATGAAAGGAATGTTTTTTCGTTTTCATTTTGAGATACTTTTTGACTTTTCTGGCCAATGTATGAGAAGAATGTTTTTTAACTTATACGGCATGAATGGATTTTTATGATTTCAGAGAAAATTATTTCCATGAAGCTTCCTTTAAAATTTTTCATGTTTATTTTTAATTAACTTCTTTTGGTTTAAAATTGTATGACTTGTTATTAATGGAATAATGTTTTTTAAGTGGAAAGGATATTTTCCTCAAGAATGGAGTTCAAGTGTTTTATCAAAATTATTTTCCATCTAAGATAATATAGTGTTTCGTTTCTATCCCTATTTTTACATTGTTTTTATTCTGTTATGATGGAATTTTTTTTATGAAGTCCTTTTAAATTATATGGATTATGTTATGATGACATGATGTTTAAGAATCTCATTTTTATTACATGGGTTATCCTATGATATATGATTTATGATTTTGTGACACACATAAGAATGGTTTCATTATGAGATGGGTGTGACCTATATCTCCCTCCAATGCATTTGGTAAATATTTATATCTCATGAGTTAGACATGGCTGGAATGGCATGTTAATCTGGTTCAGTAATACAGGACTGGAACGAGGAGTGAACTCGGTTCAGAAATAGATTTTGTTCGATATGATAGTATTGGAAATGAGTCTTGACTAACATTAAATGATTTTCTATGATTATGTGTGTATGAAACAAATATTCATGATTCATGTTATGATTAATGGGATTACATTTCACTACTATGATTTATCCCATGTTATGATATTATGATCTCTTTTGCTGGTTAAGATTTTCAAAATGTTATGTTCTTATGAATATTATGTGATTGATATTTCCTTTTTCCACCCTTACTGAGCATTTGAGCTCACCCTTTTGTATTTTTTGTTTTCCCCATTTCAGGAAGAAGGTTATTAAGTAGGTTATGCTAAAAGGGACTCTAGATATGATGAAATAAACGTGAGACAATGTAGATGCTTTATGAACCCGTTGTTTAATTTTCCTAGTTTCTAAAGAAATTATACCTATACGGTCATATCATGGTTTTGTTATATGTTGTAATAAGTATGATTCAATTATGAAGTAATAAAAATGTATCTAAAGTATGGGTGGTTATAAAAAATCTAGTATCACTCAATTTAAAATACAATTCCACTTAACCTATGAATTTTTCAAAGTAATTCTATGTAATGAATCCTAGAATCACACAAGGAATAATATATTTCACTTAACCTGTACATATCATTAAAGTCACAACCATAATTCATAATGAAAAAATGTGCAAGTGACATAGTTTTACTACTCACATTCCATTTAATAATTTAATCATTAGAACTAAGAGACATGTAAAGGGATGTACTCATCTTATTTTACATCTTCATAATCACTTATATTATAAGATACATGAAGGGAAGGTAATATATTTATCCTCATTCACATTACATCTAAAGATATTCCATTTTATATTCTGATTAGGAAGAGGTAAAACAACACACCTCAAGGGTTGTTCAATATCCATATAAGGTATATGAGTCACGGGTATATAAGCAACACACCCCCGGTGGGTTTTCATGTCAAGGTAGACAACATCCAATAGTAAAATTAGATCCATAAGGACTAACTAATTCAAAGTATTAGAAATTCAGTTAATTATTTTTACATTTAAGAGTTGACACATATAATTTATAGTGCATGGAAGTATTATGAATGATATAAAAAATTAGATTTTAGGGAAAATAATCGACCACCAACCACATTCTTAGGAAGCTCCAATCATCAATAATTGGCCTTTGATTTGGTATGGATTGAGAGAAGTAGGATATATAAGACAAGAACCTTGAAAATATGGCATAAGATCAAACACAAATATAACTTAAATGAAAATGAGATATGAAATAAGAGGATTGAATGTCTTTCCATGAAAAATATCTCATGATCAATGTAATTCTATTTGGATTTCAGATGAATGTGATCTCCCAAAACATTGGATAGGATGAAGACGGATTCATGTAGGGGATTATAGCATTGAAGTAGAGGTCATATTTAGGGGTTAAAAAGGGGAAACAACGAATTCCCTCTTTTTAAATGGTTTCATAGTTTTTCCGCAAGGTTGTTGAAACTATACACCAACCATGCAGTCTCCACTAACATGTAGTTCACACCTCACATAACCAAGCTTCACAGATAGAAAAACAGAGCAGTAGTTGTTCTTTCTTACTTTTCAATATTTTTCCCCATAGTATGGTTCATGTTCACTATTAGAAAATTTGTGTGAAAACAATAAGAGTTCCTCTATATGCCTCTCTAGGTTTCACATGGATTAGTGGACCCTATTGCATGGTATCCCTAATCATGTTCCTTTTTCTAATGGGAAACCTGTTTGAGCCACATTTTTACTAGTAAACATGCACCAATCATGTGCCTCATCCTCTTTCTGAAATTCCTATACTCCGAGCCCCAAAATCGGCCTGAATTCTCATGAAATCCTTATAATCTCCATAATCTATTTTGTTAAGGTATAAAATTAAAGGTGTAGATAGAAAATGATTTATTCCTCACCCAAAAAATAATGATCTTATAACAATACCATATTATAATTTCTCATACCTACAAAACCTTTTTCAATATCAAAATATACATCCTGACATACATAGGATTGGAATTCCTACTCAAACAACATCTTTGGGTTTATAGACACCCAACACACATTGAATGTCCAATGAAAATGAAAGGTTCCCAAAACACTATAACCATTTTGAATACTCATAACTACCAATGAAACATCAATATGGTTCTTACTGAATACCATTAAATCAAAGACATTAGAAAATTTTTGTATCATTCATCAACTAGTCTTGGGTACTCAACAACATATGTTCTATCCTTTAACAAAAAATTCCATGTCACGGCACTCCATCATAAAAATTTCTTATGAATGTTTTCCCATAGTGTTCTATAGAAAATCATGACTTATTTCTTATATCATTACACCCATTAAAACATAAGGACACTACCTCTAGTCATTGATTTCATCAAAATGGATGATTTCAAATTTATCAGTATTTACATAGACACGTCATATTTTCCTTCAAAATCCACATCTGACCATCTTACTGAACTCACCTTATCAAATGGTGTGCTAGATATGGATCCTCACAAACAACATGCAACCTTTTAGAGAAGCAACATCAAACCACCTATGGATAAATATTATAGAAATATTCTTGGTTGTAATAGCCCTTGGGACAACATAACCAAATTATGGAACCTTTATTCCATGTCACGCCATGATCATTTTGAGAGTTGTCCCTGAAGCCCGTAACCAATATCTGGGGTCATCTCCTAAAAAAACCTTCCCTTATTCATTTTGGTTATAGTGACACTTTATGAACATAATTTCATTCTTGATCCAGTATTCTGGGATCTCTAAAATCTATCTAGTGTCTAACATGTAACCCTATGCTTTTGAAAGATAATATTCAATCCAGAACAAGTCACTCACTAAAAAAGAAAATAGTTCCTAGCTCTATCATCCAATTAAATCAAAATACAGTAGATTTTTCAATGGTTATCCTAACCAAGTAAAAGAACCTTCTCACATGAGGTTTATCCACCAATGTCCCACAGTGACTTTCTCAATATTAGTATTTTTTATAAAACTCCTCAAGAACAACTTCCAAGGAATAACTTCATAAAAACAGAGAATTCATTTTGTTTTCTCAATTTTTAAATAATTCACTATTAGTGTACTCATGGTGGTTTAATGTTATTGGGAATAATCATCTGCATTCTAAGATTAAACTTATATGATATCAAATATTATAATAATAACCCAACTATTATTGATGCTAAACACAAAATGTCAATGATCAATTGAAACATCAACTATGGTATTCAAATAGATTACATTAATAGTTATATATCTCTATATTCGGTCTATACTCTCTTCAATGCATTGCATGAACCAACCATGGGTCAATTTCCTCACAATAACTAATTAATTTCATAGATAGTTCTCATCACCCTTTTCTAGAAAATACATGTCAGTCTCCCCTTTAAATACCTTCGAATGCTGATTGAAATACTCTATTCATGTACAAAATGATGTTCCCAATATGGTCTACAAAATAATCATGAAAATTCAAGATGACAAGACAACTGATCCACCTATAGCTGAATCCTAATGGAAACTCTCTGCTACATCTACCAAAGAATTTTCTCCACTCTATTAGGATTCCATTACCACCAAATGAAACATTCTATCATTCAAGAACACTTATCATGTATCATTCCCTATCCTTGTTTATCCTTCCTTATTTAGAAACTCACACATTTACCATAATAGACTCATGTTTTTCCACCTCTATAAATATGTCATCGTACCCTGGTGGATGAATTTTATCAGAAAGCCACTAAACTCACATTTCATATTCATCATGATACACACATTTCTCTATAGGATATCAATAAATAATTTCTTAAGAAAATTATATTGGATTAACTTCAGTCTTACCTATTTAATGGATTTACACCTTAGTATTAAATTTCACAATTAAGGCTCAAACATGTTACATTAAATATTAAAGGTACACTTCAATACTCTCTAATAACCACTAATATAAAACCTCAACCTATGATGTTTATGAATGGTTGAATCTCAAACAAACACCTATATATTGTGAAACCTTGAAATCATAGATGGGTAATTTATCCATAACATCACTCAGGTCACTTATGAACCACTATTTTAAATCCAAATTCCAAACCCAATCAAACCCATAAATGATTCTAAAACTCATTATCAAATTTTATACTAGAAGATCAAGCTCAATAAATTTATAACTTTCAAAAGCCATTATACCACTTTTAACTTGTCTCTATAAATGGATCCCATCTCTATTAAAGGAAAACATTTCTATAGATGGTATTATTCTATCCATATTATGAATATCCAAGTGATTACATTGCTGAAAATAGAAAATCAACCCATGAAACATGCTCCATCACCACTAAATGTGGTACTGGAATGTAGATCACAAACATATACCAAGATCCAACCTGAAATATTCTATCCCTTTTAGGTAAAATGTCCAAAGATGGGGTGAATTAGGGTATCACAGATTAAAAAAACTTCCACATTGTATCTTGTTTTATTGTTAAAAAAAACACTCTTATCTTTATTTCTCATAGTAATATATGAACAGATATGAAACCATGCATGAGATATAGTGATTTTACATGGTTCCCCCTCACTAGGATATGGCCATGGGGAATACGATTATATTGTGCTGATGTACCAAATCCACTAACATTCACTACCAAATTAAAATTTTTGGTCTATATTTCTTCTATACCCAGGCTCACTGCCTTTTCAATGTGTAAGGTGAGGACACTGCTTTTCCAAGAGTCACTCACTTTGTCTCATTCTCAAGTTCACTACCGGTGGAAGTAATCATATTATTCCTATTCTTATGATCCATTATCTGGAAAGGAACCACACACAATTTATGTATATGTAGGTCCCATTATTATCATAAATGAGTGTATCCTAATTTATGTATATGTAGGTCCTTTCTTTATGAGATGCTTCTCAACTTCTATAAAAACTACAATATGAATCACATGCACCTTCCAAAAGACTGAAATGTACTTATCACTTCCATATACAAATAAATTACCTTTTATATGGAATGATATTCAATAGATTACATGTCTTCCCTTCCCATCCTTGAATGAAGTAATGAAAAATCTCATTCTATAGGTATTTCCAAATGGTGTAGATCTTCTTTCTTCTTCTCCTCCTTAAGAATTTAGATATGAAAATGATAATATTCAATGGAAAATAGAGGTATTTATATACTTGCATGTTATTAATGTGTGATACCCCTATGCGAATCCCAAGCACATAACCCCTTTTGAAACAAATGGTGCATTTTCTTTCCACAAGACCGCTTTCATACTGAGTGTGAGTCCCTTCCACGAGTCCGCTTTTGGGCTGAGTGTGAGTTTCTGGTTTAAGACTACATTCAAATTTTGTGTGTGTACCCTTTCACTAATCTCATGGTGTGAACCCCTAGTGAAAATCACAGGCATGATTTCTTTTTTCACTTTGGGTGATTCCCTCTTTGTGAGAACGCTTAGCTCGAGATCTGGTGTGAGTCCACTTTAGCGAGTCCCCCAATGGGAACCCTCTATGTGTGCATCTCTTGGTGTGAAACCCAATCATGAGTCCTATTTGAGTGAGATATTGTTCAGATCATGTTTAGCACTTACACGATGTCCATCATGTATATTCCTTCACAAGACCACTCAGTGAAACCCTTCTGTCAGATCCCCCCATGTGACTCCTTCCCATATGATGATTTAGATAAGCTATTTATGCATAACATCATCAAGGTTTAAGGACATGTTATGGGGTATTTATAGGTATAAATCCATGAAATTAACTTCAAAAATAAAAGACAACCACCCAACTTATGTTAATCATGTGCTCCATGAGATTCAAGCATGAACCCCTAGTGTGAACCACTAGCGTGAACCCTGGTGCGAGTCTGCATTCATGCTTTGCATCAGTCTATTGTTCATATTAACACTTTGCGTGAATCCCTAGATATTATTAACTATTTTCACGAGTCCCTTGTCTATATTATCATTTGTTCTTCACATTATTCCCTGGTATTTATTTTCATTCATTCATTGAAGGAGACTTTGGTCCTCATTTGTGTTTTGCCCATGTTTCAAGCGCGACCTCCAAAGATAATCTGGAGGGTTTTGTGAGACCCCTATGTGAGATCCAAAAAAACTAATGAGCATTGTGCGAGATATAATCATGATACTCATAGGAAGTCATGTGCTTATCAATATCCAACTGCAAGATCACACGTCAATCTTGTGATTTTCAGTGTTTTTTTCTTTAACCATTTTACATGATCCATCAGGAGTACAAAAGACAACTGTGAGTTACTGTGCGATATTACATCTTTATAACAGTTAAAACATTATCACACTGCATGTATAGTTCATCATTCACGTTTTTTACGATATCAGTTTTAGAATTTTCACTTTGCAAGTTTAGTTCAGTATTCAGGCTCTCTGAGATCATACATTCACATTACACTTCATGCCTTCTTTAACAACCATCCTTTTTCAATAACCTCAGACATTTTCAATAAACAAAATAAATGTAAATGTATTATTATAAAGGATTTTTTCCTAACAATATATGTAATACCAGGATATTTTATGATATTTATTCTTTTTAATTTCATTGATGTCTTGTGTTGTACGCTACACCAAGATTAGATTTTTTTACACGCGATATTGGGTTAGATTGCTGTATATGCAAGTCTATCCTTGGATTTTGATACACACTATTTCAAGTATTTATAATTAATTTGACACAAGAGAGAGTATAAGTGAAAAACTAAATATTATAACCAAGTCATTATAATGGTGGGTATTAAAAATGTTAACTTTCATCTGAAAAAACTAATTAAATTAAAATAAGTGAGTCTATAAAATAAAAAAAATCACTATGTGGATTTTATTAATGAACTATATATATAATAAATTCAATATATTAATTAAAATTCATCTTATATGTTTTTTAAAAATGATATAAGAACAAATTCTAATTTTAGTACAAAAGAAGTATTTTTAAAAAAATGCAGCATTTCTGCCTTTTGATGGTGCACACATTTAAATATAGTTTTTGACAATTTTATATATTATATTTAACAAAAAACCTTATTATTTGGAATATAGATATAAAAATTTTATTTGGATTAATTTTTGATATTTTTCTGATAAGTTTCAAATTTTGATGAATAGTACATTTATACTTATTTTTAATTGAAAAAACATTCTTCATCAAAATAATTTAGGTAATTAAATTATATTATTTAATGGTTTTAAATTTTAAATATAATATATTTTTATCATTCAATATAATAAATGTCATTATAATTAATTTTACATTGAATTGTGATGTTAAAAAGTTTCAATCTTTTGCAATGTTTTAACATTTAAAAACAATTGTTCTCTCTTTCTTAAAACGAATATTAATTTTAAATTAATTACTAAAATTATTTTGATTTAAATTTTGAAAAATTTATTCCTTATTTTGAATCAGTGGGTGAAAATTATGTTAATATGTATCTTCAATTTTTTAGACATTATGAATAGTAACTTTGGTAATTTTTATTTACCACTGTTAATGGTAAATCATGTAAATGAGGGTAAAAAACAATATGATAAGGATAATGAAATTACCCTAACACTTGAAAAATATAATTGGATTAATAAAATTAGACCCATATCACCTAAGGGTTTTAATTTATTCTTATAATGGAATTTTTTCCGTGATAGGGATGTAAATATTATTAATAAAAAAGAAGGTGGCAACTTGTCACTCTCTTATCCCTAATATGTATAATAATTTTAATGTAGTGATAAAATTAATGAAACATCGAACATAAATATTCAAGAGAAATATAATGAAATTATCAACATAATGGAAATTTATTATTTAATGTTTATATATTAAATAATTACCATAAATATTGACACAATGGTGATATAATAATTATATTATTAAGAGAAATATCAAATAAATGATAATATAAATACTAGAATAAATTTTATATGACATAATATATGTCATACATGAATTTTATGGATTACTATGACATTTTAATACTGATTTGATGTATTTTTGTTTGATTTAATCTATTTGTTATTATTTTTTGAAAAAAAAAATCAAGAATGAATAGTTCCAAAATTGACTTAATTAATAACATAAAATATATAAAAGTTTATTAAATTTTATAAAATTATAAAAAATATAATATTCATTGAAATGGTTAATATAAGTCTTAATATTTCATAAAGACAACTTTTTTGTCATTTTAGTTGTTATGATAATTACATTAATGCACAAAGTGTAAGTAACATGATATCACAATAAGATTAAAAAGGGTAAAATACAAGATTAAACCAAAAAGATAAGTATATAAAAATATTCCCAACTTTTCAAAAGTTATTGAAAAATTTTATTTTAAAAAATTCATCTTATATTAGAAATAAATTAGTTTTGAACCATTATAAACATAAAATAAATTTGTAATAAATTAACATTTCAAGACTTTCCTAATGTGCCTTTAACCTCTGTTATAAAAGGGAACTTCTCCTTCTCTTTTAATCACTCCACTAAATACATTTTTCTCAGACCATCATTACCCATTTATTCTTCCAAATTCCCTCACTTCTTCATAGAGGCTATACATTGGGCATAAATCTATCCTAGGGAGACTCTTGTGAAAATCAAAAGAAGATACAAGAAAAACAAATAATTGTTTTATCTCCTCTTTAAATTTTTTTTCTTATTATGCTTATTCATAGTTTTTTGTTTCATTATAAATTAATAGAATAAGTATCACTCATATACTGATATGTGATTATAATTGTGAAACAAACATATTCCACCTCTTATCTATCCTATGTAAAACGAAATCACTATGTGTGCGTACATACAGTTTACCCTCTCCATGATGTGGTGTAATCTATTCTTCACCCCCACCTTACTTGGATGTGTATAATTATTGAAATAATAAATGATAATTATAATATTATATGTATTATATAACAACATATATAAAATCCACTTCCATACCATTTTACAATTATCAGAATGACATCGTCGCTCGTGCTTACGTACGCCCTATCGTCTCCACGATGTGATGCGATTAATTATACAATACATACATTAAAAAATTATTATATAAATTTATAGAATGAATAAATATGATATTTATTATGTTCATATCATTTTTAATGATATAAATATTAAATATGAAGAGGAAGTGAAACATCTTTTGCAAAACATGTATTAGAAAATAAAGCAGCTTATACCCAAATAACGAGTAATAATGAAATATTATTACCAAAATGATGAAAATATGATCATATATGATATCATAAAACATAATATGATTCAAGAATAAGTCAATGAAATCATTTAGAACATTATACAGAAGTTTCTAATTCATACAATTGATAGCAGACCCAGGGTAAGGGATTATTTTGTGTCAAATTTATTCTTGTGGGACATAAGCCTTATAAACCACCTATTTATTTTGTATGGTGTTCATGCTTCGCATGAATATTTTATGATTATTATTATGAACGTTTTTAAATTTAAATATTAATATATTTTTCTTTATTTTATGCGGCAAATGATTCTACTGATTATAATTTATAAGAGATATGTTTTGCAATCTCATTTATACCTGAGATTTATTTATATATAAGTATTTATTGGGGGTATACATACCATCCATTTCCATGTTTTCTAAAAATGTGTTCATAAAAATTTTAGTATTATTATATGTATATTGAAATTAATCTTTATCCATTTTTAAATTTTACAAAATGTTTTGGAAGGAATATTTCATTCATTTAACGTACAGAATTACGAGGGGGATTTTTTTTAACTTATACAGAATGATCAAGTTTTATACATCTACATAAAGTCGTATTTCCATGATTCTTCATGTACATGATTTCAAATTTATCTTCAAATAAATTATTTTATTTTAAAATTGTGTATCATTTTGAGAAATAAAAACATTTTTGAATAATAAAGGATATTTTCATCAATTATTAATTTCTAGTGATTTATCAAAATTATTTTCTATCTAATATGACATTCATTAAATAGGGTTATTTTTCTATCCCAATTATTACATTGATTTTATTGTGTTAATGATGGAATTATATTTTATATGGATTATGTTATGATGGAATAATGATTAATAATCCCATTTTTTCATCGGTTATGCTATGATGAATGATTTAGGTTTTTGTGGAACGTGTTATAATGATTTCATTATGAGATGGGTGAGACCGATATCTCCATCCAATGCACGAGGTAATGATTTATATCTCATTATATAAACAAATCTAAAATAGAATGTATATATTGTTCCGTAATATAGGGATGGACTGACAAGTATATCGGGTTCAGTAATTCAGGGCTAAAACAACAAGTATATATAGTTAATTAATAAATGTTTGAAATGACATGTGTATATTGTTTTGTAATACATGTCCGGAATGAAGAATTAACTAGGTTTAGTAATTTATTAGTCTACTATGATGGTCTTAGGAATGCGCCTTGTATAATATGGAAGTGATTTTCTATCCTTATGATTGTCCACAATTAAATGATTTATGTTAGTGCAATTGTATCATAGTTCGTGTTAATTTGTGATTTATGCCTTATGAACTACCATGATTTATTTCACGACTCTAGATTTTGATTCACATAATTCATTTTAATGTTTCTATATTCTTATGTATATGTTTTCTTTGATGTTTTTCATGATTATCGTTACTGAGCTTTTCAGCTCACCCTTTTTATGTTTTCTTTCACCCATGTTATAAATAATGGTTATGTGTAGGAAAAATAAATGGGAATATATTTATGAGAGATGATGAAGATATTTAACCAAGCTAGAAGAATGGTTTAAGACTTTCAAAAGAAACAAAACTAATATGGACTTTGGGAATCTATTTGTGTAATGTATTACGTATTCCACAATAGAAATATAATGTCCATGTTCGTCAATCATGGATAGTTAGAGTTGGTATTAGAGTTAAGATTTAGTCATCCTTTGGAATCATGGATGAAAAAAATTTGGTGATATCCGTAGAGTTATTTTTAAGGATAATTCTATGTATTTCATAAGTATAAGTTAAGTATAGGTTACAATAATAGGGTTTTTGGAATATTATTACTAACCTTGATTTTAACCAAATATATCATAGATTGAAATATTATAAATAATTTACCATAATTATGTGTTTCTATTCATTGATATGTATTTATTATACATTTATTTAAGTTCAATGTCAATATCCATAACATAATGGAACAAAGTTAACCATTGAATGTTTTAGATGTGAAAATTATGACAATTATGAAGACTGATTTCTTATGTATAAATATCATAAAGAGAATCATGACGATGGTATGAGTATTGGTCCTAATACTATGGAAAAAGAGATTGTGAACAACATGGGAACGGTATGTGATGTTCTTCTAGTATAGTTTACATTAAACCTAATAATATTAAGGTTGAGAAACCCTAATACATGATTCATATTTTAGGAAAGGTGAAGATTATGGATATCGAGTAATGGTTTAAGAATAAATTTGGATGATTGAGGTGTATATGTTTTAGAATTCAACGATTATGTTATATGAATAAAGAAATATATAAGTTTTTTTTCAGTACAAGATTTTCATTAAGTATTGGAAAGGATATTTTGAATAGTAATAAGGATCCAAAAAAGTGATTTAAGGGTGGGGTGATATATTTGGAAAATATATCATTAATGGAAAGATAACCCTTAATATGTTCGGTATGTAACGATAATGATGTTTGGATAAATATATGTTGGATTTGAGTAAGTAAATTTGCTAATGCTAGTTTCTTGAGAACTAATTAGGGGTTTTTTGATAATAATGTTATCCTATCATGGATATTGTATAAAAATTTCTCGGACATAAGGAATTATCAACTTTGTTTTGGAATAAGTAAACATGCATGTTTCAATAAAGATATCTAATAATTCAGGTTGTTACTGTGATTCAAGAGAATAATTGATAATGGTGTTCAATCATTGGAAATGTGACAAACTAGAAACACCTTATGATATATGGGGGATAAATGTTAAGATGAGTATGTTATAATTTTTCTATAGATTTTATTTTTCATTTTTTAAAAGGATTATAAGGTTATAAATTTATATAAATTTTAAGTTAAACCTTAGATGACATTAGATATAATAAAGTCTTATCTCACCATATGTGGAATTATGCATCTTTGATAACCTATGGAATTTTTTTTGAGATTGATGAAATGACATATCATTTTATATATGGATCGCATGCTCTGTAAACAATTCAGTGATGACCAATTAAAAATCATTTCTTTGAATAAGAGATGAAGTGGAAATTATTTTAGGCACGAACAATGATGCGATTGTACTCAAATTAGGTTATTATTTCTTGTAATGTTCATCTAATATAGGAAAATGATATTGAAAACAAAAAAACATTATCCTAGTACCTACATATCTGATGAATTAGATGGTCCCTAAAATCATTGTAGATTTATGTCATTCAGATTGTAAACTTTATCTTAATATTATTCTATATCACCCTCTATAAAAACATGATGGTTATATTATTTCTTCCATATCCATGTTTTCGCTTCCCATTTATTTTCTTATATGTTTAAACCCTGTGAGGAGTTACTTTGGGTATCCATTATGTTTCTAACTTTCCTTTTTATAATGATTATTTAGTGTTCCTTTTAACGATGTGGGTTTAAATGAATGAAACATTCATGTAGTAAACATTGAATAACCCCGATGAATTTGTAGGGGAATTTTTTTAGGGGGTAGAATGTAACACCAAAATATTTAATATGATATATATTTTTTTTTATGTCATGTGTTGTATGCTACTCTAGGATTAGCTTGCGCTACACGCAACATCGCCTTAGCTGGTTGTATATGAAAGACGATTCATGGCTTTGTTTAAAAACAAATTAAAGTTAATAGAATTAATTTCATGCAATACTGAGTATAAATGAACAACTAAATATTATAAACTAGCCATTATAATGGCATGTAGGAAAATTATTAACTTTCTTGGAAAACCCTATTTTAATTCAAATAAGTGAGTATATAAAATAATAAAATAACCCTTTTATATTTCATTAAATACAAATATATATAATATATTCATTATATTGTTTATAATTAAAATAATATGTTTTATAGACATTATATAAGAAAAAATTCAAATTTAATTTGATAAAAGAAGTATTTTTCAAAAAAATGTTGTATTGATGCCTTTGGATGACACATCCATTTTATATCTATTTTTGAAACTATTATATATAATATTAAACATAATAATTTTTATTTATATGTTTTATATAAAATTTTTCTGTGGTTGAATTTTTGATATTTTTTTGATAAGTTTTCAATTTTGATGAATAGTAAAATTATATAAATTTTAATTGAAAACAAATTTTTCAGGAAAATAATATAGGTAAATAAATTAAATTATTGAATAGTTTTAAAGTATAAATAGAATATATTTTTATCATTCAATATAATTTATGTCATTATCATTTATTTTACATTGAAATCATATTTTAAAACATTTAATCCTTTTGCTATGTTTTAACTTTTTTTTAAAAAACATGTTCTCTCTTTCCAACAACTAATATTAATTTCATATTAATAACCCAAAATTAAATTTTATAAATTTTTAAAATGGATTCTATATTTGGAATCAGTGGGTCTAAAATATTTTAATATTTCCCTTTTATTTTTTCGATATTATGACTAGTTACTTTAGTAATTCTTAATCACCACAGTTAAAGGTAAATCCAATAAATTAATGTAAGAAACAATATGATAAGGATAACAAAATTACACTAAGAACATTAAAAATAATTTTTGATGAATAAATTTATACACATTTCACTTAAGGGTTGGAAGTTATTCATTTCATGAACTTTTTTCCATGAAAGTGATGTGATTATTATTAAAACAAAATAAGTGACAACATGCCACTCTCTTATCTTTTATAAGTATAATAATTTATATAGTGATAAACCAGATGAAAAACTGAATGTAAATAGTCTCTATAAATCTAATAAAAATTATCTACATATTGAGATTTTTTTTAATTTTTGTAGATTAAACAATTTCCTTAAATATTGACACAACAGTAATACAATAATTATTTTATTAAGAGAAATATCAAAGTAATGATATTATAAATATTAAAATCAATATAATATGAAATATTATATGTCATAGAAAAATTTTATTGATAACTATGACATGTTATTATTGAGTGAATTTATTTTTTCTAATTAATCAATTTGTTATGATCTTTTGAAAAAAAGCCAAGTATGGATAGTGTCAAAATTGACATAATTCATACCTTAAAATATAAAATATTGTATTAAATGATATAAAATTCATAAAATTATAATATTCCCCAAAATGGTTAAGATAAGTCCTAGTATGTAATAAATTCCCCCTTTTGTGTTTTTTTACTTGTTATGATAATTACATTTACAAAAAAGTGTAAATAACATGATATCACGGTAAAATTACAAATGGTAAAATAAGAGTTAAACAAATAATATAAAGATTAGAAAATATAAATAACATGTCAAAAAATTATTGGATGAATTTATTTAAACCAATATTCATATTGTATTTTACATAAATTAGAATAATACCATTATAAAAAACTTAATTTATAATAAATTAATATGTCACAACTTTCCTAAAGTACCCCTCACCTATCCTATAAAAGGGAACATCTCATTATCTTTTAATCACACCTCTAAATCCATTTTTCTCAGACAAACCCTGCCCATTTACTCTCCCAACTTCCTTCACAACATCCTATATTCCACACTTTGGGATGAAATCAATACTAGCGAGACATTTTGTTCAAATCAAAATGAGATACTCAAAAAGGAGGTAATAATTTTATCAAATCTTTCAAAATTATTTCCTACTTCTAATTCGTCTTCATTAGTTGTTTCATTATGAAGTAAAAAAATAATAAAAAAAATATACTGATATTTTTTATAATTATAAAATAACTACATTCCACCTTCTATCAATCCTATGAAAAACGAAATCATCATGCGTGCATACATACGACTTACCATCACCACGTAGGGGTGTAATCTGTTTTTCACCACCAACTTACATGAATAGATATTATGGAGGAAATAATAAATTAAAATTATAATATGATATGTATTATGGAAAAACATATATACCATCCACTTCGATACCATTTCACAATTATCATAATAATATCGCCTCTCGTGCTTTTGTACGACCTACTGTCTCCACGATATGATTCATTCTATAAGATATCCATTAAACAATGATTATATTAATGTCAATAATGAATAAATATTATATTTATTATTTTTATATCATTTTTGAATGATATAAATATGACCTAATAGGGATAAGATAATCTTATTTGAAAAAACATGTATAAGAAAATGAAGCAGGTTTTACCCGAATAAAGAGTAATAATGAAGACTTATTATCCAACAGGTGATAATATGATCATATATGATATCATAAAAATGAATATGATTCCAGAATATGTGAATGAAATAATATATAACATTATAAAGGAGGTTCGGATACTCACAAATTATAGCAAACATATGGTAATTAATTATTTTGTCTCACTCTTATTCTTGTGGGACATATGCCTTATTCAACACCTATTTATTTTATATGGGGTTTATGATTTTCCGAAATGTTTTATAATTCATATTATAAAGGTTGTGATATTTAATTATGCATATAATTTTCTTTATTTTATAATTCACATGATTAGATTGATTATAATTGGTAAGGAATAAATTTATCAATCTCATTTTAATCAAAGATTTGTTTATACGTTAGTATTTACTGAGGGTATTCTTATCATCCATGTCCTTATTTTCTAAAAATGAGTTCATAAAATGTTTAATATTACTATATTTATATTTGACGTCATTTTTCCCATTTTTTACTTTAATTACATGGTTTGGAAGGAATATTTCATTCATTTACCATACATGGATCTTTTTGACCTTTCTAGAATAAGTACGAGGGAAATGTGTTTTAAACATATAAGTTTGATCATATTTTTTACATCTAAATAACACATTATTTCCATGATGATTCCTTTACTTTATTTTATTTTTATTTTATAATAAATTCTTTTCTTTTAAAATTGCATGGATGTTTGAGAAAAGAAATCATTTTTGAAGAATAATGGATATTATTCCTCAAGAATTACTTTCAATTGTTTTATCAAAATTATCATCCATCGAAGATGGCACTATTTATATATGGTTATGTTTTTATCTCTCTTATTATGATAATTTTATTTCGTTAATGATATAATGATATTTTATATGGATTATGTTATGATGGAATGAAGTTTAAGAAACCCATTTTATTTCTTGGGTTATGGAATGATTAATGACATAGTTTTGTGTGGAACATGTCAGAATGATTTCATTATGAGATGGGTGAGACCTATATCTTCCTAAAATGAATTTGGTAAAGATTTATATATCATGACATATAAAGGACCGAAACAACAAGTACATCTGGATCAATAATACAGTGCTGAAATGAAATGTATATCTGGCTCAGTAATAAAAGGCTAAAACTGCAATTATATCTAGTTCAGTAATACATGGGCTAAAATGAAATGTATATCGGGTTTAGTAATATAGGGATTTTGTAAGAACCTGGTTTTTGATGAGAAAGACTTTGGAATATTCTTCATGATATTCCAGAGCAGCGCCTTCAGGCGACGTGCGATTCCGAGCACCAGAGTGGTCGGAATTAAATTTTCAGTGCATTCACACTGGAAATGATAAATAAATGGGATAACTCCTAAACAGTGATCCGGATCAGGGATCTAAGTTTACGGATGGGTCCGGAATGTGGTGTTTACCCTAGGGATGATATAAAACCTGTTGGCGCGGGACGTTTGGATCCCTCTCCCGCTTCTGGAATGTTAAACAGATAAATTAATTAATTAATTTATTCTTTTATTGGAAAAACACAGGTATCTCTAAAACGGTGGCTCAGATTGGGAAACCGAGGGCACCGTTGAGTTCGGAGCGTGTCGTTTACCCTAGGAGGGGTATAAGTTTTGCAGGCGCGGGCCGTTTGTGAAAAATGGCCACCTGGGTGTTTTCGTAATTTGGCGGCCTCGGGCGCTAAGTTTAGTAACTTTTGAACGGGGTCTCGAAATAAAATTCTGAGACCGCCTTTGTGCTCAGAGCGTGGTTTTTAGACTAGGGGAGGCTAAATCCCGACCCCGTTGGGAGTTCGGGTTCGGGGCTGTCGGGCGGGCGTTTTAGTGTTTTCTACTTAAACGCACCCCACCCTCTTCTTCTTCTCCTTCTAACTCAAACCCTCCCCTCTCCTCCACATCCGGAAAAGCACTCTAGCGAGGCACCTCCGGCGAGCCAATTCCGGCAAGGCAGCGGAGCGGTGGTGGTCTCCCCGTGAAGCCCCGGGAATCGCCCAAGAGGTAGGAGTCATTTTCGTTTCGTTTTTAATTTCCCCTAATCTTTGAGCACAATTTATAGCGTCGAACATTTATCCGATCGTCAATCGATTCCCATGGTCGTGTAGTACGTTATCCTAGATTTCCAACGCATGTTTCAGATTTGAAATCCGACTCCGAATCCTCCGCAACGGCTCGGCGAAGATCTGTGGGTTTTGGGGGTTTTCCGGCCAGCACGGTGGTCCGGCGATCTCCAGGCGGCGGCGGTATGGTGGTCCGGCGGGTTTCGACGGCGGTGGCTGGCGGCAAGTTCCCTCCCTGGCGGCGGCTCCCCTCTCTGGCGATGGCTCTCTTTGGCGCGACAGCAAGCCCCAGTCGCGGCAGCTTTGTGAGGCGCGGAGCGGAAGGACCGGCCGGCTGTGCCGGCCGGTGGACCCGGGATACCGGGGTCGCACGCCGCGACCCCGTGGAGGAGGCAGAGACCCACGCCTGGCGGGTTTTCGAGCAGCGAGGCAACCGACCCATGTGGCCGGTCTGTAGGCGGGCCGCGAACCGGCCCCGGGCCGCGCGGCTGAGCAGCGGGCCGGGCCAGGTCGGGCGGACCGGCCGGTCCAGGCCGGTCTAGCCCCAGGGGGTGGCCCCCTTTGTGTTCGAACACCCATATCATACACTATGGGTGTCCGATTTGCATGTCGTCTGTGGCAGTGGGACCGTATCGATGAGAAGGTCTTTTTGAGATGGTTTTGGGAATTTTTAATTCCCGAAACTAGGGGCCGCTGAGGCATGACGTGTCCTTAAGTGGATGAGCGTAATCCCCGAGATTCTTGTTTTGGACGGCGCGGACGCGTCCGACGTCCGTTTTGAGCACCGTTAGTGGCATTGGGACCCTAGCATCGAGGCAAAGGTTTCTAGGGTAGTTTCAGGCGTTGAGTTCGAAGTTGAGGCGCGGGACCCACGACCCGTCTTTTGTGCTGCGAGCAGCTAGTAGCGACTTGTTCCTCAGAAGTCCATTCGAGGCGTGCGAGCAGTCGATGTTGGGTGTTTTTCTGAGGGAAACGCGTTGGCGCAGTATTCCCACTATAATTTCGGCACGATGGTGCGGGGACCACAAGGGTCGTTTGGGCGTCGATGGTGATTTTCCATCTTACTCACCGGGCGACCGTTTTGGATAAGTGGATAGTCCATCTTATGTGCTTTTTCGAGAGGATCGCAATAGTGCAATCCGTTCGTTGAGTTTCGGGACCAGGATGTGGGTCCGACGTGGCACCGCTCGTGTACGGTGCTCCGGGATGCACCTTTTTCTCCGGATATCCGTTGCACTCAAGTGAGTAGTTCTTTTGACGTGTTTTCCCGAGGGGATCGCAATGGTGCGATGCACCCGACTGTTTTCAGGGCCGAGGCTCGGGATCATGGGACGTCGTTCGGGCGTGAGGCGGTGTTGAGGACTTTTTCGTCGGATATCCATTGGAGGTGAGTGAGTAGTCGATCTCATTTGTTTTTCCTTGAGGATTAAAATGGTACAATCCATTTGGTTGTGCGGAGCCTCTTGCGCGATCTTGTTAAATGTGGAAGCATGGAAGGTGATCTAGTGGTGGTTCAACCTACTTTGTTTGTAGCGGACCCTTGGCGTGTGATCGCGCACTCATGTGAGAGTGATATAAATGGTTTATGAGATATGGTTGGTTGTTCCTGAACCGACGAGTTGGAATGGTGGAGTTGTTACGTCATGCCTTCGCGTTGACGTAGGGTGTCGTGTTCATGATAGCCTATGGGCTGGAACGACGTATACTCTGGGAGTATACGGGAACGCTTGGAGGTACATGTGGTTGTTTGTACCCAAGAATGTTTGTGCGCTTGGTTGGGGCTGAGATGGGGCCACACGTCGTGTGGGCCCCACGTGCGTGTCGTGATCTGCTTTGCGTACTTTGACCTCTCGCGATGTAGAGGGTCCCTCTACGCTCGTTTGTTTGACCAGAAGGGTGGAGTTCTCCCTGGCTTTGTGCTCGTCTATTTGACCAGTAGGGCGGAGTTTCCCCTTGGCCTAGTGCCCTTTTGTCTGACCAGCAGGGTTGAGTGGTCTCCCCCTGGTTTCATTCTCGATGGATTGGCCAGTAGCGGTGTTAGTGACACCTAGTGATGGAACATGCGTTGAACCCCTTTGGGTATGTTATGCTAGAGTTGGGTGGTTGCGTGATACCTACTCCGTGTTTGGTTGGCCAGTGTCGTACCCTCCAGTGGAGATGGCCAAGGCGGATCTGAGTTTTACCCTCCAGCGGGGCTGGGCAGTGGATTACTCATCGGCTTTTCGGGTCTACCCTCCTGTAGAGACTATGCAGTGGGTCACCTGACGCACATAGGGTCTACCCTCCAGCAGAGACTGGGCAGTGGGTTACCCGACACAGTTAGGGTCTACCCTCCAGCAGAGACTGGGTAGTGGGTCACCCGACGCTAGTAGGGTCTAACCTCCAGCAGAGGCTGGGTAGTGGGTCACCCGATGTCCTCTTCGGGTCTACCCTCCAGCAGCGCTGGGCAGTGGGTCGCTGGTCGTCTAGTTCTAGGTCTACCCTCCAACACGGTTGGGAAGTGGGTCGCCTATCGACTTATTCCGGGTCTACCCACCAGCGGGGCTGGGCAGTGGGTTGCCTGATGATGTATTAAGGTCTACCCTCCAGCGGGGCTGGGCAATGGGTTGCCGGATGATGTGTTATGATTTACCCTCCAGCAGGGCTGGGCAGTGGGTCACCTAGTATCTTAATATGGTTTACCCTTCAGCAGGGCTGGGCAGTGGGTCGCTTGATGATGTGTTGGGGTTTACCCTCCAGCGGGGCCGAGCAATGGGTCACCTGATATCTGGTTATGAATTACCCTCTAGCAGGGCTGGGTAGTGGGATGCCGGTTGGCATTCCAGACTCAGTCCTTTCGACAAGGCTAGTCTGTGTCTTTCCTTCATGTTTTCCGAAGTGGGACCCTTGGTTATACGGGTCAGTGTTGTGATGACTTGACTTTGAGGAGACCGCTCGACTGCTGGGCAGTGATGAGGTGTGGGTTGACTTTCCTAGAAGTATCAAGTACGAGGGGCATTTTCCCCACCGAGACGCGTTCTTGTGATGCGATCTAAAACCATGCGGGCGAGTCAGTGCCGCCCAAAGCGGATAGTGTCGAAGTGCGGTGATTGAGCCCCTTGGCTTGTAGTTCGGGGCAGACATGCGGGATGCTGGGCATCGATGGAGTTTACTTCTGGGACGGTTAGCTACTCTTTCTTGGGCTGAGCTACGGGATGGAGATCCCCTTACGAGCTTGTTTGGGCTTCTTGGCAGAGCGTATATATGTATATATTTCGTACGAGTACCCACTCCTTGGGTTTTGGCTACTCTCCTTCCAGGAGAGGCGAAGACACACGAGGTATGCCAGGTGATTTCCGTGTCTAGCTTCTCGTGGTTGGATGAGTCTACTCTCCGGCTATAGGTAGCGAAGACTCGACGAGAAGCTCATCTTCTCACCGTTTCTATCTCCTTCTGTTTGGATGAGTCTTCTACCTTTCTCTTGTTGGGTTGAGATGGACTCTACCTGTATTCTACTGTAATCTCTGTTGTACCCCTTTACTATTCCTTTTCTCTCTACTGCTCACCCTTCGGTACCTCCTTTTGTTGATCCCTCGAGCCTTCGGGGTATCCTACTGAGTATTTTTATACTCACCCCTGTTTGGGCTTTGCCCACACTTGGTGTGCCCTTGCAGACGACGGACAGGTGGAGTGTGACTTCAGTGGAGTGTAGGAGCTTGGGAGCTTGGACTGCGTGCGGTGGTCGTGGCTGGGATCCTGGAGGGAGACCCGTCAGCTGTTTCTTTTTGTTTACCTGTTGCTGGGTTGTGGCACTTTTGGTTGGGCGCGTGTTTTTTCCCTTTTCTTTTCAACTTGTACTTTGTACTGTTTAGAGGTCGATGCACATCTGTGGTTTATTTATATAGAAGATGTTCTTTTTACTCTTCTTGTTCTTTCTTTACTCTGCACTTTTGCATTGAGTGTGTTGCGTGTGTGTGTAGAGGTGCTTAGGAAAAGGCCTCACCAAGTTTTTGTGCCTTTGGCACTGGTCGCCATCCCCAGGCCTATGGAGGCGGGCCTGGGGTAGTTGTGGCTCGAGCCCGGGTAGGGTCGGGTCATGACAAAGTGGTATCAGAGGGAGGTTCGTTTCTTGGGGCATTGTACGGACGTCCCTAAAAGAGGAATTGGTTGGGATTTAGGGAAACAGTGTTAACATGTCTCAAGAGTGGCTCTCAGGCCAGGGAGTCCAGTGATGGTGCGATGGTCGACGTATCCATTCACCAGGGCCTTGATAACCCACTTGTCAACTCGGCATGCTGAGACACTTGTTGCGGGGAAATTTTTTTTGTGCATCACATAGGACTGAGTATTGACTATATTTCTTGAGTCAGCTCCCCATCATTGTTTTTGTTGGTATATACATTTATACTCGTCTGACCGCGACACTCCTTGATAATATTCAGGATGTCTCCGCGAGGATAGCCAGCCAGGATACCAGCTTTGGTTCATGACGATGACCCTATGAGCTACGATTCCACAATCCAAGACCCATCATGTGATCCCCTTTCTCCGGGTGGGCTGGTAGTAGCACCCCCCACCTGTTGAGCATCATATAGCTTCAGTAGAGCAGACGGGGCTTGAGCGCAGGTAGAGCGCGCTCCGTGAGTTCC